>CM035408.1:4201363-4948863 GCA_020310875.1 Ceratopteris richardii | reverse complement strand
CAAGAGACATCTACATCATTTGTGAGAACCATTGAGATCTTTAAGTCCCTTTTGAGTCCTAAGGAGGATCTATTACCTTAAACTTGCATATAGGAGTAGTTTTACTCCAAAGCATTCAAGATCCTAAAGTAAGAGTGTCCTTGCATAACATAAGAATGTCATATAATCCATTATCCTCAATCAAAAGTCACATTGTTATCAAACAATCATGGGAAACAAGCATCCTATACTTGTAAAAATCTAACCTTTCATGAAATTGCCTTGACCTTAAACAGGGAGTTCCACAAGGATAAGTTAATTTGTTTTTTTTTTGGTATTATCCTTCATTATATTCTTTTTATGGTGTTGTATCATTTGTTGTACAATGGTTCGAACCTACACTTTTACCTTGTAGTTCTAGGGAGCATTGACCTACCTAGTGCATGGAGGTAGCAAGTAGACATGATGTTTCCCCCCTACTAGGTAAGTGGATTTGAAATAAAATTTCATTGCTATATCAAAATAACTTTATTTACTAATATCATTCTAATTGCTTATTGCAAGCTTCTCAAAGATCAATTTTTGCTATAAGGCAATAACATGCCTCCAACATGTGGAGATGCAAAAAAACTTTTACAATCCATTGGAATGGACTACATTAAGATTCATGCTTGTCCAAATGATTGCACCCTCTTTTGGAACGAGTCTGAGCATCTCCACATATGCCCAAAGTGTGGAGCAAATATGTTTAGAGAAGACCTTGTGGGCAAAGCAATCCCCTCAAAGGTTCTTCACCACTTTTCGATCATTCCAAGAATTAAGAGCATGTTTAGATGCAAATCTATAGCTCACTTAATGTCATGTAATGCAAAGAGCATGTCTATAGATGGTGTAATGCGAGTGCCTGTTGACTCTGATGCTTGGAAACACATAGATAGTAAGTGGCCAGAGTTTGCTAGTGAGTCTTGAAACATACATCTAGGCCTAGCTATGGATGGAGTAAATCCATTTGGTTTACGTAGCTCTTCATGGAGCACATGGCTTGTATGTTTGGTCAATTATAATGTCCCACCATGGCTAGCCACAAATAAGGGACATTTATTATTAGCTCTTATTGTGCCAGGTAAATATAAGGTAAAAAACATGGATGTATACCTTGCACCACTTGTGGAAGAGCTACACACTTTATAGGATGGGATTACTGTGCATGACATGTCTCAACCTATAAGAAGACGAGACATCGAAGCTACTTTAGGAACACATAAGTGTAACAATCTGGTGTGTGCTTGCATGTCGAGCTAGTGGTGCTTCAATCACAATGTCTTCCTTTCTACATAGTTCACTATGTTTTGTAACGGCTGCAAAATTTTGTCTATGTCTGATCTATTATTTGTGTATCAAAGTTATTGAAGGTATTTGTGGTCAATTTAGTATACGATTTATTATGGAAGTTTCTAGATAATGGTGTAAGAATATGAACGAAAATATGATGGAATTTTCAGCACATAGTCGACTTTGTACTACTCTATCTGGCAAGTATATTTGCTCTTGTAGTTTGATATGAAGCAGTTCAAAACAGTGCTTGGTGTGTTCGGTAGTATGAGTGTGTTCCAAAGGTTCAATATTGAAGTCTATAGAATGTTCTAGATAATTTGGTATGGTTAATCAATTGGCTATACTGTGCTAGTGTGGAGATTGGAGAAACTAAGAGAATTAGAGAAATCTAGGTCGTCCCACCCTAGAACCCCAAAGTTGACCTATTTTTATCCTTAACTAGAAGCAAGTAGAGAGGTTAACATTGGTGATCCTGCTGGGGAGTGATCCTTTGTCGACTACAAGTCGATAACAAGATCCGATGCAACATACATGAAGTATAAGAGTGATAAGAAACCCATAAAAGTAAATATTGCATTAGATGTACCACATGGAAGAATTGAAGGTGTGATAGTACTAGAGGAGAATAGTCCTCAATCCACCTAAATCAATAATTGATTACAATTTTCTACTTGGTGGACCATGGTTGAAGCAAGCCAAAGTTCTATAGGATTCCTCCCTTGAACTAATCTTTAATGCAATCATCGTAAGTACATTGTCCCTCTTGATGAGTTCACACCCTGTGAGATTCATTCTTGCGCTTATGTGGTAGAGCCCAACAGCATGTTAGATGGTTTATTAGATGATGAAAAAGCAACCTTTCTCATGACCAATCAAGATTTACTATCATTAGGCAATATTGATTCACAACATGTGTTAGACCAATGGTCTCTAGCATCCTTTGTCGTCCACTCGAGTGTTGCCCAATCATAAGAGTGCCTTAAGGGTGTAGTGGAATTATCTGATCTCCACCCAAAAAAAATTTAAAGGCATAAAGGATCACCTGAGCGGCCAATCTTATGTACTAGAAGATCAATTGATAACCTCTCATCTCAGTGATGATGTTAATCCTCAACTTGTTAAAATCAATGCCAATGTGGAAGAACCTTTCCATCGAGACCTGACTCTTTTGACTATGTTTACCTATGTCTTTTCTTGGGACTATTAGGATATGAAGGGCTTAGATCCCCACATCTATCAGCATTGAGTTGTACTCAAACTAGATGCTCCTAGTCTACGTGTGGCTATTGAAAAGAATCTCCTTCACGAGGACTCCCTGTATTCTTGACTTGATGAACTCTGTGACTTGGATGAGCGGTGTTTTGAAAGTTTCTTACTGATGCAAGAAATTGATATTTGACAAGCCCGCATTGATGATTGCTTCCTCAAAACTCCAATCTTTCACGACGGACAACTGATACTCTTTAATAATTCGAAATCACATGAGATTGCATGAAAATTCAAATTTCCGTGGTTTGGTCCTTACCAAATTTTGGTCATACTCGGTCCGCTAATTTTCCAATTACAAACACTTGCTAGATTACCAATTCAGAATCCGATCAATGGATCAAATTTATTGCCTTTTCGGCCACCTCGCATGTGTGTAAATTTTTAGTCCATCGCCTATGATTCCATGTTTTTGCATGATGTTTATGCCACCTTCTCTCATATCGCACACATCATTTCCTTTTTCCTCTCCCCTACAATTGCATCATTTCCCTTTATGCTTATATACCACAATGCTACATTCTATCATTGTTTGTTTCTTTTGTTCTTGTGTGAGTATTGTTGTGACCACATATCTATACCACAAGTTTTGATTATCACCCCGTCCCACAGTCCTAGGGGTTTTTCAATGTGACCATTTGCCAATTGTAACCTCATTCTAGCAGTCCCACAGTCCTAGGGGTTTTTCAATGTGACCATTTGTCAATTGTAACCTCATTCTAGCAGTTCTAAGTGTTAGTGCATCACATTCTTACCATGCCTTTTTAGTCATTATAGCTACTCCTGCTCCACTATCCAAAATAGCAATTTGATTTCCCTCACCAAGATCTCGATGGATCATAATAATAGAATTGTCCAACAATAATGCAAAATCAACGACTATAGAGTACCAACTTTTGGCGAGCAATAGTAAGGAGAGAATCGAGGGGCCGTCTAATAGTTAAGAAAGTCAATAGCATATCATAGTAGGAATCTACTAAATCCCAAGTGATCAAGGAAGCACTAGGCTATGCATTGTAAGTTTCAAGAGGGGAATCATCTACTCCAGTGGGAGCTTCACCGAAATTTGCTAGTGCATGGGAAGCTCCTAGCCTATGTATAACATCAAAAATCAAATTCCTTGAGAAGAAGGACCCAACGAGCCAATCGATTACCAAGATTTTGTTGTTGCACCAAGTAGGTAAAGGGGGAGTGGTCAACATGGAATGTAAATTTCTAGCCTAAGAGGTTGTACCAAAACTTCTTAATGGATTAAACGAGGCCTAATCACTCTCTTTTGGTGATTGAATAATTTTTCTCAGAAGGTGCCAACTGTTAGCTAGCATAATGCACAAGACGATACCACTTATCCTTCAACTGCATCAAGATGCTACCAATATCTCTATCAGATGCATCTACAAAAATATGGAAAGGTAGATCCCACTAGTGTGCTTGAAGGATGGGTGCCTAGGGCAATAACTACTTCAATATGAGAAATCTTGTTTGACATTCTTCTGTCCAATTAAACCCCCAAGGGGCTACCATGGTTAAGTGGGTAAGAGGAATAGTGAGATGTGCAAGCTAGCGAATATGACAACCATGCCATTGTATTGGCCAAGAAAGCGTAGAATCTCTTTCGGTGATTTCAGGGGTGGGTCCCAACATTTTACCATAGGATAGTGCAAAAATGGATTTGGTTGGATTTAGACATAACTGGTATTCTCTTCAAGAAACAAAGTCGTAAATGCTGCAAGTGGTCCACTTTTATCACCCAATACCAAAAATTCATCAAGAAACATTCACATGAAGCTAGTCAAGTAAGGAGAAAAGATCTCTTTCATTCATATTTGGAAGGTACTAGGGGCATTTCTCAAGACAAACCACATAACCGTGTAGGCATAAACTCTCCAATTCATTATAAAAGCAAGGAAGTGTAAGGGGAAAGGATCAAGTACAGTGGTTGCATTCAATTTTTGGTAGTCTACACAAATTTTCAATTGCTTATTTTCCTTTGGTACAATCATAATAGGTGAAATCCACTCTACATGTTTGATAGGAATGATGAATCATATTCATAGTAGATGGTCAATTTCCTCCTTAACTTGTTTGACATAGTTAAGATTCATTAGGTGACTTTGTTTCTTTTCCTTCAAAATTGTATTGAGAGTAAAATATTTTTCGTCTAGTGCATAATATCCTCAAATTTTACTTGCTGGCACATGTAATAGAGAATCTATTATAGACATGTTCTTTTGAGATTTGTCAGTACTTTTTTTTGTTCTCCAAACATTTTCACATGATTCGTAATAGAGAATCTATTATAGTCATGTTCTTTTGAGATTTTTCAATACTCTTGTTGTTCTCCACACATCTTAATATGATTCCATCTAATCATTATATTTCATCAATTCTATTAAGGTTATGTTAGATGAAATGTTCATTCCTTGATTCACCTTTAATTCTATGGATAATGGCACATCAATGTAGTTTCCTTGTTTTTTTCCTTAACTATCACCCTCTCTAGCTTCAAAATAAGGAGGAATATCATAATGATATGATTCCATTTTCTTCTCCATCATTTCTCTACAAACGCCCTCATCCAAATTTTTTGCATTCTCTTTGGTTAAAATTCTTGAATTTACCAATGTAGTTTCTTCTTCCAAACCTTTTTGAGCCAATTCTATCATTTTTTTACACATTTGCATTATTTTTTGTTTCTAGATCGGAGGATAGACTTTATCATAATTTACATGTTGCGGTCCCTCTTTAATTCTAGAATTATATACGTTTATCAAGGTTTCAAGATGTTTTGATCAAACGTCTGTAGAAGTTGACCCTCCCTCAACTTCTTGACTTATCCTCTCCTTCTTTTTTTTCCATTGAATTACTCGGATTAGACTCGTGCAATGATTTGTCTTTCTTCCACCCTCCTCGCTCACTTTAGTTTTTGTCTTGCTCTTCTTTTTGTTCTTCTTTATGTTTTTTTATAGATGCTTTAAGTTTTTCTTCGTCGTCTAGCCCTTGACATCACCTTCATAGGGACAAGTTCACCTTGTTCACTACCAGAGATTAAAAGAATTTCCACTACCTTTAATGGAATTTGATCATGATAAACTTGCTTACAAGGGTTTTTTGTTCACTCCTTCATCAAATTTTCTCTTCCAAAATCTTTGCAATACGCACCTTCAACCCTTAAATTTGGGCGTTGGGGATATTCACTCACAAATTGGTCTCCACTACACCCATCACAAGTTACCTTCTAAATGGCTTTGAGCTGAGGGTTTGAATTTGTCATTTCTTTGTTGGTAATATGCATAAATGTGGCAACATCCATTTCAATTCTTCTATTCCCATATCCAAACTTTCAAATTAGGTTCTTTGTTATAAACATAATCCATTAGTTTCTTTTAAATGATAATCTAAATGACTATTCTTTCATTAGAGTATTCCTTGGTTAATACTAAGGATCTCTCTAAATTTTCTTCCACATGTGTATACTTGCATGGAGCTACATGTTTTGGTAATGGTGGTTGTTTTCCTAGTAATGTTCTAGGTTGATCCGAAAATTCTCTCTCTCATTAATGTTGGTTGATTGAGTTAGTCTTTTTCTCTTACAAGTTGTATATTATAGACACATTCATTTCTAATATGAGTTGTCCATTTTTCTCTAAGGTGCAATATTTTAAAGTTCTTTTATCCTATAAATGAGATGGATTATGATAATTACACATTTATGTTGAATGATTTTCTAATTTGCGGTTTTAGACCTTGAAGTATTTTGTTTATACGTCTCCCAATTGTTTTTCTATAGCTCGAGCTAATTTCGCAATAGGCCCAATTTTATCATTGATAGTTTTCTCATGCGCCATGAGATATGTGCCTCTATTATCCTCCATATCAATAGCTTGTTGTCACTCTAGCTCAATGGCAAGTACCAACGTGAGGAGATTCACCTCATAAATGTCAATCCGCGGAGAAATGAGGACGGGTATGAAGACCAAGAGTAAGTGAAGTGCACAAGTGCATGAGTGAAAGCACATAAGCATGCACACACATACACACACATGCGCACAAGGTAAGAACAAAGAGTGGAACAATGAAGGGACTTTGATTACCTATGAACTCTCTTACAAAGCTCAAATCTAGAACAAGCTAAGCCCCAAAATGAGCTCTTCAGCCTTTTTATAGTTTTTTGAGTAGTTTTGGCCCTCTCCAGACCTAGTGTCCGGCCTAGTTAAAAATTAGGTTCGAGGGTTTATTTCGGGGCTCAAACGGAGTCTAACAATTATGAAAATTGGTAGGATGGTACTTCTAATACTCCTCAAGCTCAAGGACTCCTCGTCTGGAACAAAATGGAGTTGCAAAAATGGAAAATGGTATTTACAATGGATTTTAGTGATGCTCCTCCTTCTTGTATGTCCACTTCTTTGATGCGCTTTCATGCTTGTGCTTGACCTTGAGTGTCAACATGCCCCCCCTCTCGAGTCTGTCATCCCTGACAAACCCTTGTTGGAGTGGTTGTTCCATGTAGTTTTTTGAGAGGTAGTGTCCTTCATGTATCAAGAGGAGCGGTCCACCTTCCAAATGCAGCTTCGTCTAGTTCTTTAGTTTTCCACTGCTAGCCTATGCAAGAGTTGGTCCTGTTGTAGGTACTTCGTCCTTGGACTTGAGTTGGATGGTGGATTTTTGTGCTTTCAAAGATTGCTAGTTGCTCAAAAGAGGTTGTCAATATTGATCTTGAGCAATTGTTGATGTTGAATTGCTTCATACCCTCTTGGCTCACTTTAGTTTTTGTCTTGCTCTTCTTTTTGTTTTTTATAGATGCTTCAAGTTTTTCTTCGTATTCTATTCTTTCTTACATTGTTTCAGCTTAAGCTTGAGCCCTTGACATCACCTTCATAGGTACAAGTTCACCTTGTTCACTACCAGAGATTGAAAGAATTTCCACTACCTTCATATGTACAAGTTCACCTTGTTCACTACTAGAGATTGAAAGAATTTCCACTACCTTTAATGGAACTTGATTATGATAAACTCATCACTCTTTTTCTCTTACAAGTTGTATATTATAGAAACATTCATTTCTAATATGATTTGTCCATTTTTTTCTCTAAGGTACAATATTCCAAAGTTCTTTTATCCTACAAATGAGATGGATTATGATAATTACACATTTATGTTGAATGATTTTTTCCACAAATATAGCATCTTATTATTTGTAGTTTTAGACCTTAAAGTATTTTGTTTAATAGGTGCTCCCAATAGTTTTTCTATAGCTTGAGCTAATTTCTCAATAGGACCAATTTTACAGTTTTTCTATAGCTTGAGCTAATTTCTCAATAGGGCAAATTTTACTTTCTCTGTTGATCGTTTTCTCATATGCCATGAGATATGTGCCTCTATTATCCTCCATATCAATAGCTTCTCTTATACAAGAACCTAGTTCATTGCATCTTCTGCAATAGACCATAGCCTCCTTACTTGAGCATTTAGTAATCCCTCAATGAACAATGATAGTCTTTCTAGCATGGATGGCTTTTCATAATTATGGAACCTATCCAAGTATTGCTCAAATCTTTTTGCAACAATTCTTACACTTTCATCTTGACTTGAGTTTATGGTTCACTTCTTATGTCTCTCAACTCGCTTTTCCCTTTGTTAGATATTTGTTAGCCTCTCTACTTCCTTCTAGTTAAGGATACAAATAGTTCAACTTTTGGGTTCTTGGGTGGGATGACCTAGATTGCTCTAAGCCTCTTAGTTTCTCCAATCTCCACACTGGAAGATTATAGCCAATTGATTAACAGTACTAGATTATCCAATAGATTCTATAGACTTTAGTACCGAACTTTTGGAATACACCAATACTATTGAACACATAAAGCACCATTCTCCACTGCTTCATACTGAACTACATGAACAAATATACTTGGTGGATATAATAGTAAAAAGTTGAATCACCAAAATTTCTATCACACTTCTGTTTAGATTCTTACATCGTTATCTAGTGACTTCCACAATAACTCAAACATCAAATTAACCACAACAATCTTCCATAACTACGATAAATAGATAAAACATATAGAATACTACAATGGTTATTGAACATTGTGAATTATGTAGAAAGGAAGATAGCGTGCATGAAGCATTGCTAGCCAGATAGACCGGAACACATTGGATTGTCTCTGCATAATAGGCCAAAAGCACACTTTCATTAATGTGTGAATAGTTACAACATATAGTCGTTCCTTTTTTATTGTGATTGTTCACCAAAGTTTACATCAGCAAACCGAAACCACAACAATACTTATCCGGTAGCCTAACATTGGCATGCCTGAAGGATGGAAACCCAAAAAATAGTATGCCTATGTATCCTTCTGTTCCTCCTCTAATGGTGAATGGAGGTCGGTTTTGAAGGATTCCTTTGTCTATGGAAGGTCTCTTAGATCTTTTTTACCATATTTTTTAGTAACTTTTGGACTTCATGGGGATCCAGAATGATGGCTTCAATAGAGGCCTGACTATTGGAAGCAATCACGGAGACGATGGTCTGGCTCTATGCTGAACTCCTTTTGCAAGTAAAAATCTTGCTCGAGAATGTGCTCTTGTCTTCTCCTCTCAACTTGGGCTTGCTGAAGGGCTTGAGCTTTCTCGGCGTCAGCCTATTTGAGTCAGGTCTAGAGGTGTAGGAGTTGATCCTAGTGGATGAAAGTAGCAACAGTGAATTGTGAAACCTCTACGAAGAGCCAAGTTTTGGTCTTCTGTAGAGCTTTAGTGATTTCTTGGGTGGATTGCTACAGTTTGAACTCGAATTCATGCAGGAAGGCTTTTTGTAGCATGGTCTCAGGGTCCAAATCTTTGATCCATTGGAGGTGGTAGGTGTTTTCTTCTTGTAGATTCCAAGCTTGCTTGGTAGCAAGGTCCTTGTCTTTAATGGCTTCTTCAAAAAATCCTTTAAAATATCAATTTTGTTTAGTCTCCTCGTAACACTGATCCACAAGAGTGTAAGACTCTTCAGTATGGGTGGAAAGGTTAGCTTGGAGTTCCTGGAGTTGATGTTGTAGTCGATAGTTATCCTGCTGAAGATGGTGGTAGGTATGATGGTAGTTATCTATTTCTTGACTAATCAAATCCTGCATATGGATGAGTTAAGTGCTGAGGTAGAAGAAATCATAAATGCTATAATTTGCATTAACACCGAAAGACCAATATTCTCTATGTAGGGTTGGAAGAGGAGGGAGTTCGAGAACATTAATGGAATCTTCTTGTGCAAAATGAAGAATGGATGGTTACTATTGTATGCGGTTATGACCCATCTTCTCATGAGCAGCACATGTCTATAGGAGATTTAGATGTTTGGTACTTTGATAGTGGGGCAACCAAACATGTCACTTCACAACGCAATTTCTTCACTTCACTTGAGCCTACCCCTACAGAGAATACTTCACATGCATGAACAACTCTTCTTATCCTGTCATGGGAGTTGGTAAGACCATTCTTACTACTAATTATGGTAGTACTTTTAAATTATCAGATGCATTATTTGTGTCAAGGATCAAGAAAATGTGTTATCACTTTTAGCATTAACCAAGATTAACTTGGTTACGATATTTTTTTGATGACTAATATGCAGCTCATGATCTATCAAATGGCAATGTCATTATTGTTGCTATCATTTTATGTCATGGGCTATATAAGCTCATAGGGTATGCAAAATCTCATAATGATTTAGCATGTGAAGTTCAAGATTCTAAGGCTATGTCAAATGCAAAGATTTGGCATGCATGCTTTGGTGATCTGAATTTCACTAGTTTACTACACATGCAAAAATCAGAAATGGTGTCCTCTCAGTCCAAACTTGAGGCACCTTGTAAAAATGTTTGTGAAGGTTGTATTTTGGGTAGAATGTAGCATTCCTCCTACCCAAAAGATGGTTCTGTTGGAGCTACTAAAAAACTGCAACTTGTTCACAATAGTTTGTGGTGCTATGCAGACACCTTCTTTTGGGAACTTCCTTTACTTCATGACTTTTATTGATGATTTTTCTAGGCATGCATGGGTGTATCCACTGAAAGAAAAGTCTGAAGTGTTTATGTGCTTGAACCAATTTCTAGTTTTGGTTGAAAATCGTTGACTTGTAAAGTGGGAACCCTCTATTCTAATCTCGGGGGGGGGGGGGGGGATACATGTCTTCTGATTTTAATGCATTCTTGGTTGAATGTGGGATAAAAAATCAGTGTAGAGTGATGTATACACCTCAAAAAAATGGAGTATACACAAATTGCATATACATACACACATGCATATACATACATACATACACACATGCATATGCATATACATACATACATACACACATGCATATGCATACACACATGCATATGCATACACACATGCATATGCATACACACATGCATATACATAAACACATATGTGCATACACACATACACATGCATATGCATACAGACATACGCACATGCATATGCATGCACACATACAAAGATGCTTTTCTAATTTCTCTTCTCTTTAGTTTTGCTAGATATTTTTGCATAAGGTCTTTGGAATTTGACGAAGAAAAACATTAAGTGGACTTTGATGACAACGATCCAAACAATTACATCGATTTAAGTGATTGTTTTGTTTTTGATTGACATAGAGAGAGAGTGGGAAGAGAGAGAGAGAGAGAGAGAGAGAGAGAGAGAGAGAGAGAGAGAGAGAGAGAGAGAGAGAGAGAGAGAGAGAGAGAGAGAGAGAGAGAGAGAGAGAGAGAGAGAGAGAGAGAGAGAGAGAGAGAGGGAGAGAGAGAGATGAAAGAGAGAGAGAGAGAGAGAGAGAGAGAGAGAGAGAGAGAGAGAGAGAGAGAGAGAGAGAGAGAGAGAGAGAGAGAGAGAGAGAGAGAGAGAGAGAGAGAGAGAGAGAGAGAGAGAGAGAGAGAGAGAGAGAGAGAGAGAGAGAGATGAAAGAAAGAGAGAGATCGAGAGAGAGAGAGAGAGAGAGAGAGAGAGAGAGAGAGAGAGAGAGAGAGAGAGAGAGAGAGAGAGAGAGAGAGAGAGAGAGAGAGAGAGAGAGAGAGAGAGAGAGAGAGAGAGAGAGAGAGAGAGAGAGAGAGAGAGAGAGAGAGAGAGAGAGAGAGAGAGAGAGAGAGACATATACATATACATACACACTCACATATGTATACACACACATATGTGCATACACACATATATACATACACACACATGCATATACATACACACATGCATATACCTACACACATATGTGCATACACATGCATATCCATACACACATGCATATACACACATGCATATACACACATGCATATACACACATGCATATACACACATGCATATACACACATGCATATACACACATGCATATACACACATGCACATACATACACACATATGTGCATACACACATACCTATACCAAAAATAGGATTTTTGAGTTTTTACACACATACATACAAACATACACACATACATACATACATACATACATACATACATACATACATACATTTTTATGAAATATTAGAGAAAAATCTAAATTTATAAAATATAGATAATTAAAATATAAAATATATCCTAAAAATAGATCTTTAAATTTATACACAAAAATAGAATTAATTTATACAATGAAATATATGTGAAAATATTTAAAATATAGATCTATAGATTTTTTAGGGTTTATATATATATATATATATATATCCTAACATCTCCACATTGGATCAGATGGGATCTCCACATACACCTTGGGGAGCGCATGACCATGTCGACTCCAAGATATATGACATACGTGATGGAGCTTCAGTCATGCATGTGGCCGAAAAGTCCATGTGTCAATGCATTCAATAGCTTTGCTCCATACAGTTTGGACATTCTGTCATGTTAAAATGGAGCGAACAAGATAAAGATTCCAGAAATTATATCACACAGTCGATATGAAGAGTACCGGCCAGCACCTGGGCATCCTATTGTGAGTTCAAAATGGATTCAGCATATGGCACACGAGGTGATGTCTCATCGGCAGTCCGAGGCTCACAATGCTTTTAGAGCAGCCTTACCAAAGCCTGTATGGTTAGATGTTGAAGAGTGGGAATCGATTCAGGATGAGCAGCAACATACTCCCGATCGATATCGTCAACAGCGAGATGCGGCGGCCACATGTTTAAAGACGGTTGGAACATCGCATTTGCGTAGCAGTGGATACAATAGTATGCGCTACCAATTTGTAAGTATCATTTTAATTATTGAATTTGTTTGTGTTAAGCACATCATGTATGTTCATCTAACATTTTGCATATTTATTATAGGAGTTGGCAGTGGGTCGTCCTCCAACGCGAACCGAAGAAGCTTATGGATATCGTCATGGACTGTTGCAGGACTTAGAGGGACGCGATGCAATCATTTCATGGGAGAATCTATGATGAGGTAAACTTATAGCTTGATTTTGTATTTTTAGTTGTTGTTTATAAATTTTTGTCTCATTTTACGCATATGCTTTGTTGCAGGATTGTAGGTGTAAAGCTTTTGATCCCCTTGAACATATGTATGATAGTGCTTTGCCACAATTTTGTATTACACTCATATGTGGCAATAGTGTACCGTAATTTTGTATTCGGTTCCTATATGGAAGTGCTTTGTCACATTTTGTATTGGGTTCCTATATGGAAGTGCTTTGCCACACTCTTGTACATGCTTCAGTTATGGAATATACAACTTTTCCCTATACATGATTCATGGTTCATTTCGCTCATCTCTTTTGTGTACAACAGTACTTTGCTATAGGAAATCATGTTTTGGTTTCCATTAGAGTACACATCACATGTACTCGGTTTTCTTTGGGTAGAGTGTATTGTCTTTTGTTAAACAACATCATGGTAATGTTTTTGTAGCAAAAGATAACACACCCTGCCCAAAAAAACATTTGTAGATATGGTCATCGGTATAAGCGATGGTACTCCCAGTGGTTGCCGGTATAAGCATCGGTACTCCCAGCACGGTCGTCGGTATGGGTGTCAGTATGAGTGATGCATATACCGACGCCTATACAAGCGCTTTGTTTCTGATGCCTATACGGATTACTACACCGACATCGCAGGGAAAATTCATCCATTCAATTTCCTCGGTAAAAGTCTCGGTATACCCTCGATATGTTGTAGGAGTGGTTAGGTACTATAGAAGATCTCAAAGAAACAAACAATGTTATTTCATGGATTTTTAGTAGGACTCCATGGATTACAAAAGTAATTTCTTCTCATATACATGAGGAAAATCTTATTGTAAATGGTATAGATGATTTTGATATAGAATGGCATTTGGGTGGAGACCTTAAGAATATAAAATGCATGTTAGGTTGTAAACAAGGAGCATCTTCTCTCTATTATTGCCCATATTGTACACAAGGTTACAAAGGACTAAGAGATAGTCTAAACCTGCAAGGGCATTGATGAGAGTTGATGACTCTTAAGAAACTGATGACACAAACTCATGGAATCGTAGGGAGTGGGAGATATCACTATTGAGGTGTCTAATGTTAGAAGAACCGAGTCGTGAAAAAATAAGCAATGATTGGAAGCCCATTATTCCCATTATTCCATTTCCATTGGTCAATATTTACATTTGTACTTTGCACATATTCATGAGGATCTTTGATAAGCTTTTGAAGCTCCATGTTGAATATGCATTTCCAATGAAACCACTAGAGAGGTCTACAATAGCAATCCAAAAAATAGAAGATCTTCTTAATTCTATTGGTTGTCATGGTGGCCATGTATCTTTAGTTGTTAAGAAGTATGGTGGGTCTTAAGAGATTTTACAATAAGTTTCAATGATTGGGAAGAAGGCAAGTCATTCCTTTAAAAGAGATGTGAATAGTCAAGATGATGGGAAACGGGAGCTTTGGAAAGACCTTTGTTCGATTAGGACAGACAATGACAATTAGGTCGACCTCATTAATAAGCGGAAGAAGGTTTGGTCATCCTTAGATCAATTGTTACATTTGATGGGTTCGATTTCCACTAATGCTTCACAATAATAATTATTCCAAGTGACTTTAAAGGAATTTACACATTCATTCATCCTATCGTCGGGAGAAAGCAACATTACACATTACATAGTAAGTTTTGCTTACATTTTTTAATTTGGTCTTAAATATACCATGTGTATATCTTATTGACCAGACCATAGCATATTCTTTTTGCACATGCAACATATTTTATGAATCGATATGGATCACTGGAGATTTTTACTACACAAGGAATGGAGAAGTCACATTACAGGGCCAAACGTGTTTACTTTAAACACACCCATCATGAGAGTGATCTACTGCAACCGAACTATTTAGAAGAAATGTTCAACTGGTTTTTCCATACGACATTCTCTAGAAAATATGCAATGGTACAAGCATGTGAGTCACGAATAGCAAAGATTTCAAGAAAGAAACAACATGGTATTGCAAGGGAGAAGTGGATGTCATCATTAGGAGTGCTACATCATGCCCAACGGCATGCACAAAGAATCCACGAGGGTTCTACTTGGAAATAGTTTCCTGACTCCCACAATACATTAATTTCTTATCAAAACTTTTTTCAAGGTTTTTTATAATTTCTTTATCTTCAAATAAATTTTCCAATTCTTTCATATTATGTTGAATTTTTTATTGTTACTATTAGTTTTTAAATGTTTTTTTTAATATTTTGTTAATTCTTTAATACTAATTTGTGTCCATTTAAATGTGAACAAGGCAAATTTTAAGTGAAAGGCTATAAAAAAAGGTGACCTCATTCATTTTACCACTTTATATCTTAAGAGAATGGCACGCACAAAGCAGACTGTTGGAAAGGATTGTGTCATCTACCCTAGCCATATGCAAGGTACCCAATACCCACCATGGATGAAACCCCACAAGAAGTGTCGAACCACAAGACACTCTTCTCATGAAAATCGAGTGCAGACACACACTCTAGCAGCATTCCATTGCGAGGGAATAAAGCTTCACAACGAGAGAGAGAGAGAGAGAGAGAGAGAGAGAGAGAGAGAGAGAGAGAGAGAGAGAGAGAGAGAGAGAGAGAGAGAGAGAGAGAGAGAGAGAGAGAGAGAGAGAGAGAGAGAGAGAGAGAGAGAGAGAGAGAGAGAGAGAGAGAGAGAGAGAGAGAGAGAGAGAGAGAGAGAGAGATGTAACACAACCTTCCCCTTTTGTATCTGATGATGACCCCCAACGTAATCCATCATTCAAGGCAAGGCCCAGACAACAAGGATGAAGATAAGTCGTAATGGAGTCAACATCAAATTTAGAGAGTTCCTCGGATGAAGAAAGTGTTAACGAGCCACTACATAAGCATAATCATATCCGGATGAACCATCAAGTAGCACAAGGAGGCAAGACACTCCCTACAGGACAAGGACAAAGACCAACCAATGAAGAAAGAGAACAAAGTCAGGTAGAGCAGATAAATCATGAGGTGCGTGCTCCAAGAAGAAAGAAGAACTACCAACCGCATTGTAGACCACAATGACCACATCCCAACATCCCTCCAAATGCAAGAGCACCACAAAGGTGCAAAAAGAAAACTAGAGCCTTTGCAGAGATTCGACATTATCAAAAGTGTGTGGAGCTTATTATTCCATGAAGGCCATTTGGAAGAGTTGTGAAGGACGAGCTCCAAAGCTATTGTGTTGGACTTCGTATTCAAGGGATAGCCATTGAGGCACTCCAAGAAGTTGCAGAGGCATATCTAATCTCAATTTTCATGTACATGGGGTGTGTATTGTGTGCTTAGAGTGCTTGCAATGGCCAAAAATAAACAAAAAAAGGCCTACCACAAAAACACTAGACTGGGCCCTGCAAAAGTTTTGCAGGGTCCAATCCCGTGTTTCTGTGGCAAGCCTTTTTTTGGCTATTCTAGGACATCAAACCACAAGGCATGGACATTGGAGGATATGGTCCGCCTTGTCTAAGGTGCAATTCAAGCAAATCCTTTGCACAAGAGAGCAATAAGCTTCATGCATACGTACATGTACTTATACCTTGATGCATGTTTATATGCACCCATAGGAGTCCAAATGTTCTCTACTCATTGCACATAAGAAGAGCCTTCCACACTGTTCATCAAGTTTAGCTTATAATTGTTGTACATGGACATTCTATTTTGTGCCCATAGTGCTTACAATGGCCTAGGAATGCCAAAAAAAGGCCTACCACAGAAATGCGGGATTGGGCCTTGTAAGACTTTTGTAGGGCCCAATCCCGTGTTTTTGTGGCATGCCTTTTTTTGGAATCCCTAGGCCATTGCAAGCACTTTGGGAGAGATAAACTTAAAAGAAACAATGATTTAACTATGCAAAACATATGAAGTTTTCAAAAACATAAATACACAATAGACAATTGAATGCACATGGGAATTGAACAATTTTCACCTAGAAGCCTTTCGAGTTGCTCATATGTGATATCTTTACACATGAACATGGTGGAAGTCTCTTGGAATGAGAATCCTTGAAATAAATATATATAACAATGGATGGGAAAAGACGAGTGCAAACCTATAGATCTAGAAACTTTTGTGAATTTTAAAGAGCTACGTATATCCATTACCATCTTGTGCTTCAAAGATGATATGGACCATATATTAGGTTTTGGCCACTCCAAGCTAAGAAGAGAATGTACTTCAATCCTCTCTTTGCCATTGTAAAAACATGTTTTACAATAACAACCATCCCATTTTCTTTGTGCTTCTTGAAGCCAAGTAGCTTTCCCTTCCAATGAAGATCCAAGTTCCCATTATCTCTAACTCGATGAGACCCAACTCTAGAGGGTTGCATGTACACCCATGCACCTTTGGAGTACTCTTGTGATAGCCATTGTCCATCTATAGCTTTGATATTATGACATCTTAATGCGAGGACTTCATCTTTTGGTTGCCTAGAAGCTTTAGATGTTGCCATTGAAGTTGAAGGTCTTCAAGCTACATCAGTGGTTCAAGATAGGAGATGCAGGTAGGTTGGAATGCAGAAAGAAGTGCTTCAATGGTGTGTTATAGAGAGAAAGTAGTGGAAAAAGATGACTTTTTGTGACTTGGGTATCAAAATGTGAGGTTTAGGAGGGAAATAACTCTTTTTTGAGTATTTTTTTAAAAATTCATTATTTTTAGCTCAAAAGATGCACTGATTTTGAATTTTTGGTAAAAAAGAGTACTTTCGACCCTAAAAAGTAATGAGGGGTTCATTTTTAGGTGTTATGATGAGTTTTCTAACTTTTTAAAAATTTTGAATTTTTGAGCCTAGCCAAGTTACGAGATTCCTTCTCTCTCTAGAGGTAGCTCATTAAATAATGGAGAAATATGTCTCCTCTCCCCCCTTTAGCCTAGTATTTTTATAGGGAACAGACTGTGGCCACCACCCTCTTCTAATTGGTCCATCACTAATCACTCCTTATAAAAGGCCCATGTGGGTTCATTTTTTCCCCTAATGTGTGTTGGCAAGCTCATTTGATTTCAACTTCAACCTATGCAAATTTGCATGTCCAATTTTTTTCTGACATATCTCTATGCTAGCAGTAACATAACATCTGCAGCTTTTGCAAACATGGTTGCATTCATTTCAAGAATCTTCACATTCAAGGTAAACATCCTACCCACTTTGTTCCCTTTGGCAATCAACCTTACCATCTGTTTGTACTCTTCTACATATAAACCATAAGAATTGAACCTAACTTGTAATCCTTGATCAACCATTTGTCCTAGAAAACTAAGTTCTTTGTTATATTAAGAACATATAGTACATCAACAAGATGTTTTACCTTTCCATCCTCCATCAATAGTGTTATGTTTCTTGTATGCTCAATTTCATGTGATGTATCATCACCTGTTTCAAAAAATCTAGGAACTATCAACTACTACTAAACCATTCCGCATGGTTGCTCATGTGATTTGAAGCACCTAAGTCAACATACTAGACATTACCATTCGATTTTGAAACATCTACAGACATTATGTTCATCATATGATGTTGGAGCATGAACAACTTCTTTTAATCATCTCTACTTGTGGATGCGTAGTTGTTTTGTTGCATTTTGCATTAAATTGCTTGAAATTTTGTATTCGAGATATTTGGGAGGTGTCGAACAGAATGCAATTTAGAATTTGTTTAACTGACTTGTTTTTTCTGTGGGCCCTAGCTTGCACACTCGAAACAAAGGACAAAATGTATATGAACTAAGATATGAGCAAAACAAGTGACCCTAAAGGGATAACTCTCGAAAATAATTTGGTGCCTTCTACCTGCACACATCAAACTTCATAGTCATCAAATATCATTTGTGAAGTGCACGTTCTACATGCTGTCTCTTGGATTCTTCACTATAAGCCTTCTTCACAAGCTCCCTCTACAATCACATTGGCTTTGATACCATGTCAAGAAAAAGGAGATAAGGAAGAGAGCTCCCATGCATTCTCACACATGAAGAAAGAAGATTTTCTTCTACTTCTTCTATTACATATTAAAGAGAAAGAGAATATATCTGAATGAACTAATATAAAAATACAAACACAATATATAAAGAGGAGTACATAAAGAAAACCCGAGTGTCCACGAATGAAGAAGTTGGAAAGAAACAAATGTGTCACCACTCTAGTAGATAAATTTGGTGAGGCTCACTAAAAGTATCCTCAACATATATCAACATAACCACTATAAATGTCAAAAAAGCAAAAAGTAGTACATGTCATCCTTGATCATGATATGTCATCTATTTCTCTCTCTTCTAGGATAGTCCTCCCTATATCTCTTTCTCTCTCCTGATCATCCACAGACCAACCAATTTCCCCTAATGTGCAGCCTTCTGAACGCTTCTCCATGTTTGTTTAAGGGGGTTAAGCTTCTCCATTGATCATCACTTTCTTATAAATATAAAGGGCTATAAAGAATTTCAAAGGGCCAAAGTTATTAGGTTTGACCTTAGAAATAGACCTTAGAAATAGAGACACGTTGCGGCTTGCTATTGTCGATCAATAGATTAAAGTCCAAGGAAACAAACTGCAATAGAACCAAGATATTCTGTTGCCTCATTATAAATGGATTAATATAGACCGTGCTAGATTTCAGCATGGTAGCATCACTGCATGATATGTAGTCCCCTCTAAAGTAAAGTATAAAGATTATTTCTCTCTTAATATCTTCTACCTAGAATTAAAAAGATACTTAGTTTGTTTCAAGAAGTACTCGATATCGCTATATTTCTTTCTTGAAAGATCTGAAAAAACCAGCCTAAGACACAATGAGTTTAACAACTATGATTATTTTGATGAATTGCATGAATTACATCCAACCGCTCACAAAGGAAGTCATAAGGATCATCTGTTGTTAGCCTCATCCATTGCAATGGTCGTTGCTGTGAAGTAGCTTACACATTCTGTTTGATGGGAAAGAAATACATGACAATGACTGATGGTTGACCATTATAGTAACTTGTCTAGAATTATGCAGCCGAGAGAACTCCAGTCGGATTCCTCAAGCAAGTGACATGAGAACCTCCATTGACGGAGGTCATGACTTGTCTCTCACTCTGCTTCATCCCTCGTGTTCATCACAGGTAGCGCGTCCTGTCTTCTCTACGAGAGAGAGAGAGAGAGAGAGAGAGAGAGAAGGCTTCGTTGCTTCGTTCTGTTTGTTTACAGCACGGCCTTTCGACATCGTCACGATCCCAGATATGCTGTTGACTTCCTCCTAACTTCAAAAATGATCAGCTTGCTTATTCCGGCGATGGCGTACTGCTTTCTGACAAGCTTGTCAGGGGCAGCCGAAATCCAGTACAACCCGCAGCTGGTCTTTCGGCTCTCCTGTGGTGCTCCGCCCAACGCCGCCATCAACTTTGACAACCGAAACTGGGTTAGCGACAACCCTTCCCCTCAACTTCCTCCCACGGCCGCCTTCACCTCCATATCCGCTGTATCTAACGAAAGCGCCCAAGCATCCTCTTCTCTGCAGCTACCTCCTTTCCTCTCTTCTGCCCGCATCTTCAATTCCAGCACCCGCTACTCATTCTCTGTCGTCCCTGGTCGTTACTGGGTACGCCTGTACTTTCACCCCTTTGCCTACCAGGACATCGATCTTTCAGCAGCCATTTTCTCCGTCACAGCCAACTCTTACACTCTCCTCTTCAACAACAACATCGCCGACGCCATCGCAACGGACACCCTGCGTTTGGGCTATGTCTTTAAAGAATACACCGTCAACGTCACAGGAACTTCTCTGCTTCTCACCTTCATCCCCAACACCGCCCTCACGCACAGGAACTACGCATTTGTGAACGCCATAGAGGTGCTGTCTTTGCCGATTGACTTGTTCACGGACGACGCAAGCCCGCTGGGCGTAAACGCACCCACGCCCATAGGCATTGCTTCCGCGGCACTGGAAACCATGTACAGGCTGAACGTGGGAGGTCCTTTGCTGACATCAGACAACGACACACACGGATTATTCAGAACATGGCAACCCAACGAGACATTTCTGCTGTCCACGCAGCAGATTGACAGCGTTACGACTGAACCTTCGTCCATTTCCTATGCAAGATCCTCGGGGGTATTGATCGCGCCCCCCATGGTATACAGCACTGCCCTGCAGACCAACTTCTCGCCAGAAACCTATCCACATGGCATCAATCTCTCATTTCTACTTGCAGTGCAACCGAACTTCCGCTACATGGTTCGTCTTCACTTCTGCGAGCTTGTTTACGCAACTGGGGGAAGAAGGGTCTTCAATATCTATCTGCAGAAACAGACTGCGTTGAGCATGCTAGATCTCGGGAAACAATTTGGTATGAATCGACCTTTCTACATTGATTTTTCTCTCCAAATTTCTGGCCGAGATGAAGATCTCTGGGTTCAAGCAGGACCGCCGTCCAACTCAACCATTTTGCCATTCAACATCGCCATTCTGAGTGGGCTCGAGGTCTGGAAATTGAACAATTCTCAGGGAAGCCTTGACGGAAAGGGCGCCATAAATCCCATGAGTCCTGCATCCAGCAGTAAACACACGCTCGGAGCCGTGATCGGAGGAGGAGCAGCCACCATCGTGGTGTTGGCAGTATTGATAATTGTTTTGGTGAATCTCGTAAGAAGACGATACAGAAGATCTCATAAGGCCAAGCGACCAATAGAATGGGTGCCCCTTGCTATGCACAAGCAGATTGCATCAGAAAAGCGACCCTCGGCCATGAAGTCGAAGAACGTTACGCGCAGGGCCTCAGTGTCAACGCTGGCTACTGGTGGCAGCGCTCGGCAGTTCATGCTTGCTGAAATCTTGGATGCGACACGGAATTTCGATGCAACACTCATAATCGGACACGGCGGCTATGGGAAAGTGTATCTTGGAGAGCTCAGGGATGGCACCAAGGTTGCCATTAAACGAGGCAGCCATGAGTCTCAGCAGGGAGTTTCCG
Source organism: Ceratopteris richardii (assembly GCA_020310875.1). Classification (NCBI taxonomy): domain Eukaryota; kingdom Viridiplantae; phylum Streptophyta; class Polypodiopsida; order Polypodiales; family Pteridaceae; genus Ceratopteris; species Ceratopteris richardii. Next base: position 4,926,861 of record CM035408.1, on the reverse strand, counting down.
AATTCGAGGCAGAGATTCGTATGCTCTCGAGGCTGCGTCATCGACATTTAGTGTCTTTGATCGGATATTGTGAGGAACAGAACGAGCTGATTCTGGTGTACGAGTATATGGCACACGGGACGTTGCGCGAGCACCTGTATGGTCCAGGCGCCGCAAATCCTTTGCCATGGACAAAGAGGCTGGAGATCTGCATAGGAGCTGCGAGGGGGCTCCATTATCTACACACAGGGGCAAATAAGGTTATCATACACAGAGACGTGAAGACAACGAACATTCTTCTTGACGAGAACTTTGTCCCTAAAGTTTCGGATTTCGGGCTGTCGAAGCTGGTATCGGAGTTCGACCAAACGCATGTAAGCACCGCTGTGAAGGGAAGCTTCGGCTACCTGGATCCCGAGTATTTTAGAATGCACCAGCTGACGGAGAAATCCGATGTGTACTCGTTCGGCGTGGTGCTGATGGAAGTTCTGTGCGCGCGGCTTCCAATCGATTCTACTCTACCCGACGAGCAGGTTAACTTAGCCGAGTGGGTTTTGTTTTGCAAGAAGAAAGACAGCCTGCGGGACATCGTCGATCCTCATGTGGCTGATTCTCTGTCTCAGACATGTCTCATGAGGTTTGCCGACATTGCACAACAGTGCGTGCAGGACGAGGGGAGGAAACGGCCGACGATCGGTGTCGTGCTTTGGGGTTTGGAGCAACTGCTACAGGCTTCGACTTCTATGCGCACCGAGCAGGATTCTTCCCTATCTCATTCACAGTTACCGAAACTATATGACGAACAGATCGGTGGGGAGACCTGGAGCAAGGTGGAGGGCAGCAGCCTCGGAGATGAGGAGGAAGAAGACGCAAAGGCAGTCTTCTCGCAGATAGCAGTCCCTAGAGGCAGATAAAATAAGCTGCTAGCCAGAAATCGGAAGAGGGCAAGGATTTTAGCGGCAGTCTCGTTGATCGGTAAACGAGACGTACCTGAAAAGTCTCCTGAATTCATCCTTATAATAATGTAATCATATGTGAAGACCAATCTCCTCGAAATGAAGGCTGGATTAGAATGCTTAGTATACAACTAGAAAACAGAGGTTGGATAAACAAAAGCTGTTGTGAAGCTATATGTTGTAGTATTGATTAACATGTTGGCCCTTGGATCGAAATGAAGGCTGGATTAGAATGCTTAGTATACAACTAGAAAACAGAGGTTGGATAAACAAAAGCTGTTGTGAAGCTATATGTTGTAGTATTGATTAACATGTTGGCCCTTGGATTGATGGTCAAGGTTCAATGTCTGCAGATAAAGCAGGTTTCTTGGTGTGTGCATTGCCTCTAAAGTCGAATGAAAGATTAGGTGAAAAATAGAACTTCCAAAAGAAAAGGAAATTTTAAAGTTTTTGGGTTTTTAGCAAGAGATGTGAAGAGATCATTGAGAGAGGAATAGTTCACTATGAGGAGAAACAGGAACGGAGAGGGGTTAATCATGTGTTGTATCATGTCTTGCAAGAAATTGGGAGAGCAATTGTTCACTCGGAGGAAAGGGGTTAATCATGTGTTGTATCATGTCTTGCAAGAAATTGGGAGAGCAATTGTTCACTCGGAGGAAATTCACAGGGGTGAGTGGTTAACATCTTGTAGTGGTTAACATGTTGGACCTTGGATTGGATTGATGGTCCAAGGTTCAATTTCTTGGCTTGATGGTCCAAGAAATTGAGAGAGGAATAGTTGAGTGGTTAACATCTTGTAGTGGTTAACATGTTAGACCTTGGATTGGATTCATGGTCCAAGGTTCAATTTCTTGGCTTGATGGTCCAAGAAATTGAGAGAGGAATAGTTCACTCTGAGGAAAGTCATAAGGAAGAGGGGTTAACATCTTGTTGTGGTAACATGTTGGACCTTAGATTGGATTAATGGCCCAAGGTTTCAAACCTAATGAAAGAGTAGGTAAAAATTGAGGTTCAAAAAAAGAAAAAGAAGTTTTAGGCTTTCCACCAAGAACTGTGAGGACTTCATTAAGAGAGGAATAGCTCACTCTGAGGAGAAGTCATAAGGAAGAGGAATTATTCATGTGTTGCATCATGGCTTGGAAGTAATCGAGAGAGGAATGAGGAGAAGTCATAAGGGGGAGGAGTTATTCATGTGTTGTATCATGGCTTGGAAGTAATTCAGACAGGAATGGTTCACTCTCAAGAGAAATCATAAGGTGAGGGGTTACTCATGTGTTGTATCGTGTCTTGCAAGTAACCTTGGTGAATGAAAGATTTATAGTATCAACTTAAGTTCTCAAATAAGTCAACAGAAAAATTAGGCGCCATGAGATTTATCCCTCCTGGTTCGGAAGGGAATTGGAAGTTTGTGTTGCTATATTTTCATTATTATTAAAAAACAAATTGTAGCCAATAGTCATTTCTGTAAGCATTTGTATAATTTTTCTTGAATTTAGCGTATAAACACTTAGGGTTATATCTTATTAATAGTTTAAGCTCTTGAAAACACGATCAAATAATTTTCTTATATTTCTCTTATAAAAAAGAAAAATGGAACAAAGATTCACACGTTTTTGGGTTGGTTCAAGAAGAAGCTTTTGTGCGACTGATTTCCTCTTTTTACAATTTTTATATATTAGATACACTCAATACTCTACCCTCAAGTGACCACAGATGCTCCATGGTCTAAGTTGTAAGGCCCTCATCATGAGGAGAAGCCATTATGAGAGCCTAAGCATCTGTGAAACTCTTAACTTCGAGGTTACATGAGGTCTATGTATGAATGTTGGTGGTAATAGATGATCTTTGTGAGCCTAGCCATGAGGTTAGGTAGGACATAAACTTTGGGGCCACTAATTTTCTAGGCAAGGTAAAAAATAAAGGCCTTGTGGTATCGCACGATTTCCCCATAGAACCATAATGGAGGATTGTAGAGGGAGGCTTGCCCCCTTTTGCGGGATCCGATGGGGGGGCCTATTCTGCCCGGCCTATAGAGCCAAGACGGTAGGACTTCTAGTGGTGGCAACATTGTCGGATTATATATTTCATCGACTATTTTGTCTCTCCCGATTATCTATACAAGTCCCATTGTAAAATCTAAATAAGCATGGCCCATGTAAAGCTTGCATAGTATTGCACACACGTGAGCCCTTCATCTAGAGTCTGTCTACATCACCATCTAAGCTCCATATTAGGAGTGCATGGGTGGACAACAACATCTTTGTAATTTCATTCCTTTGGGCAATTTGAGATTTTACAATGGGACTTGTTACAATTTGAGATTTCCTTGTGAATGTTGGAGTTCCAGGTATGCAAAAGCATAAGGACATCACAAGGAAGAAGAAGAAGAAGCTTGCAGCACAACACAATACAGAATGTATTACCAAATGAATGTGAAAAAACAAGTGACCCATTAGGGTTTTAGGAGTATATACAAGCCAAGGGGAAAGAAACCTTCTAAAGAGGTAAAAAGTGCCCAAGCAATCCTAAGTATGTTCACACACACTACTACCGAAATATATCAACAAACCCCTTTGGGAGTGATGCAGTGAACAAGGAGTTAGTCAAAATTTATCAACAAGTCTCGCTTGAGAGTGATGCAGTGAACAAGAGGTTGTCACTCATGTATAAGGAAGTGCCAAGTTATGTAGAAAGAGATGAATCCACAAAAGGAAATAAGCCCAAAGCTTTGCAGAAAGATTCGAACTTCTCCCTAGGCACAACTTTTGTGAAAAGGTCTACACCATTATCTTGTGTGGGCACATAAGCCAAACTCATCTCTCCACAAGAGAACCTCTTCCTCATATAATGGTAGTGTACCTTGATGTGCTTAATTGGACATGGAACATAGGGTTCCTTGCAACTACCAATGGGCTCTCACTATTAGTGAAGATGGTAGTGGCAGAAGACACCAACACCCAAATCAACCAAAAGGTGTCTAAGCCACACATCCTCAATAGTCCTCATGAAAGCTTTCCTATTCTCAGCCTCAACCAGAAGTCACCACAGTAGGAGATTGCTTGCTCAACCAAGATATGCACGAGCTACCAAGGATGTGTGTACTTCTTATCGTTGTTATGTATGTTGACATGCTTCTCTCTAGTCCTAAGGAATCAGTTTATGCACGAGGGAATATCTTTGTGTGAAACAAAATATATTGATACATTATTGCAGCATTTTCGCCTTGAAGACTGCGAACCTATTTCCACTCCTATGGAAAGAGGTTTACGAGTGACTCTTCATGAGGTTGGAGATGCATTTGATGTTGTTCTCTATCAGCAGGCTATTGGTGTTGAGATATCAAGCTCAAGATGTGATGATCCAGGATGACACGTATTAGTTTTTCATTTCTATGACATGTATAGTGGTCATGCCAGTATATGTCAGGGATACTTCATTGAGTTGTACTAGATTTATCTACCGAGAGTGATGGCACATTTGTTTCTTGCCAGCTCACTCATTCGTGGACATTAGATTTTTCCTTATGTATTGATCTTTAGATATTGCACTTGTATTCTTGTTTTTGGTCATTCTTGCACATTCCTTTTATGTAATAGAAGAAGAACATTCTTCCTTCCCTCAATTTGTGTGTGTGCTCCTCTTTGATTATGACAGTGTGTGAGCTCTCTTCCTTATCTCCTTCCTCGTGACATGGTATCAGAGCCAGTGTGGCTGTAGAGAGCTCGTGGAGAAGGTCGACGGTGAAGAGTACGCAAGAAGGCGTGGAGAAAGCATGATCCACAAATGACCTCAGATTCCTAAAAAAGTTGGCATGAAGGTCTCCAACAATCCTAGAGGTTTTTGGATGTGACCATTAGCTAATTTTAATTTCATTCTTATGGGTCGTAACGATGGTTTTCCCCACTTCTCCCATATTTCTTTCATGGCGATTCCTACTCGAGCTCCCATGTCTAGGATTGCTTTCGTGGTATAACCTCAGAAAGTTTTACCTTCATCTCCTTTGTTGAAATCTACTTTGTCTACCGGGATTTGGATTGTATGTGCATCTTCATTGGCCTCCTTGTTGATTACCTTCACTTCCTTTTGCCCCATTTGCTTGGCTGATTTAGTCCATACTTGTAGTTTTATTTTCAGTAATTCTTCCAAAGTTATGGAGCATTGCACTTTTGTCTCCTTCAGCTTTCATGCTATATGTGACATTTTGCTTGAGATTTCTCTTCCTTTTGTTCTTATTGTTGGGGCATGATAAAATTCTGAATTCTGCTCGTACTCTCCCATGTAGTTAGGTAGAGTGTTTATGCTTTCCAATTCCTCTTTATCCATTCCAAAAATTCCTCATGATTTATCTCTTGGTTCATCATTCTTGGGTTCTTTGATGCATCCAATTCTTCAAAAGGTAGATGAATGCCCTCAGTTTTCCTCCATCTTTCTTCCTAGACTCTAGCCCATAGATTCTCAGGATAGTTAGATTCAACTTCTGGAATCACATAACTTCTTTCATGGTTTTTAGTGGTTATGCTTTCAGCTTTCTCTACGATCCTCCTCTCTTCCAAAGGGTCACGTGCTCCTAAACCTTCTTGAAATTCTCTATTAGGTATTCTTGTTTCTGGAAGGCTTTGGATATGTTTCCCTAGTGTGTTTTGAGCAATTTCAATCAAGATCTCTAACCTTTCTTTCTCCAAATCTCCTCTCAGGTAACTTCATTCATGTTGTTCCAAACTTCGTCCTGCTTTGATCCTAGATTGGTATGTGTTTATCCACATGGCTAGATCTTCGAGCATTGGATCAGCTAGAACCAACCCAACTTGTTTTTGTTGCTCTTTCTCTACTTTAATAGAATCCTTACTAGCTGTAGGATTCTTAGATTGATTTGGATCTTCTTTGCTCTTCTCTTCCTCCTCCTTTTGAGTCCACTTGTTTCTCAATTTCTCTCATCGAGCTTTCCATCTTTGAGTTCATTTTACCTTGGAATTTTCTTTAGATTCTTCTGAATCTACCACTATTTGAGGCATCAGTGTTTCTGGTTTGTTGGATTCTTGCATAATTGAATATAACCTTTTCGGGCTTTCTTTATCTCTTGCTCTTGCAATCGCCTTTAATGGTACCATATATTCCTTGTCACTTCTAGAAGACCATACCACTTCTACTACATTTACCAGAGTCGTTTGGTTCATCTTGTTAGGGTTATTAGGACAATCCCTAAACAGATGATCCTTTCCACAATCACTACAATACACTTCCCAAACCTTCTATGGTGGCCGGTAAGCCAAAGTGCATTCTCTGATAAAATGGTCTCCTCCAGAGCGATGACATGGTCCTCTAGGGGATGGAGGTCTAATCAAGGGTCTAGAAGGTGCTCGGACTCTTGGATTTGTGTACATTAATGTAGCATATTCAGCTCCGTATCCGTATGAGTTGTCATAGGACTCTTGTCCACAAGGGTGTTCCTCATAGGTCTGCCCATAGTTCATCGAGTCAGATTCATATGTATAGTATTCTCTCCAGTTTTGATCATAGAATTGATTATGGATGTCAAGGCCAGTTAATGAAGTGGTCGGTACTAGGGCTCTCTCAATGTTCTCTTCTACTTGGGCAAATTTCACTAGGACAACATTCTGTGGGTGAGGTGGCTATTGTCCTAACACCGGCTATGGTGGATTGTATCCTAGGTATTTGTAGAGGTGTTGAATTGGAGGTGAGTTCTAGTATTAAGGATATCTAGGAAACCCTTCCTTGGTCTCTAGATGGGTATCCATATGGCCTGAATTGTGGTGGTTGGACACGTCTATGTTGTCTATTATAAGGACAATTTTCAGTATTTTGATTTTTGTATTTTTGTTTAATACTATTGTACTGAGCTTGATTCTGTGTTGGTGGTCGATTGTAAGCATATGGGGGTGGTGGGACAATTCCTCTAGTGCACACATGAGAAGGATGATCCCCTCCACAGTGTACACATCTCCTAAGCGTTGGCGTCCTTAACGGGGGGTTGGGGTAATTATTTTGTCCTTGCACGCCTAATTTCTTGGCCACTAAGTCTACAATCTCGTCCACATTGTTGTTTGAACTAGAGATGCTGCTAGAATTATCCTCACTCGTATTCTTTGTTTGGGGGATCTTCAAGTCTTCTAACAACTTGTCTTCCAAGTCTATACACTCCTTCAAGCATTCACTCAATGTTTTTTTTGCTGTGTAGTCCTTTCTTCAATGGGACATCTATCCACATATTGCTTGAACCTCCTAGCTGCAAGACAAAGTGACTGTGTAGGAGACTGTTTGAAGCTGTCAATCAAATATGAAGAGTTATTCTTAATGCCAGTCTTCACGAACTCTTCAATCATTTCCTAAAATACTTGTTCCATATTTAGGAAACTATTGGGTTCAAGTGGTTGGAACTAGGCTAAGGCAGTATTCGTAAGGGTCAAACCAAATGACTCATATTGAACCAGGAAGTCTTCCACTTGTTCAACACGAATCACTTGCTTGAATTTGGCTATGTGGTTATAAGGTTCACCAGACCCATCATAGTGTCTCCTCAAACATTTGGCCACTTGAATTGGTTGCAATCTTCTACGAGGTTCTGGTGGTCTGGGTATAACAAGAATGGCTGGATGTCTCACTTGAACACCAATTCCCCTGCCTATGGGTGGTCTCTCAGAATAGGGTTTCTATTTCATGGCTCTCCAGTGGATGGGGGTTGATAGTTTGGATTGGTTCCTGATGTTGAAAACTAAACATTAGTCCTCATAGGAATGCTATGTTGTTGAACGTGCCCAAAGTTCTGATAGGCATAACTTTGGTAGGTCCCTTGAGGGTTCTGGGAGGTGGTTCCCTGGTCTCTAGGGGGAAACAAGGGAATGCCTTGATATCTTAATCGGGATCTTTCTAAATCCATCATAGGCCAGTAATTTCTCATATTTTCATCAAGATAGGTAATTCAAGAGATATCCTCCGGATCTTGTAGCTCATAAATGGTTACATGATTGCTACTTTCTCCCCACAAAGATGAAGGGGCTGTAGTAGTTTCTCCATCCTGGCTACCATATACACATGAGTCAATGTGTCATCTTGAGGGATCTTGTCACCTCTCCAAACTCTGCTCACTTTAGACTTAGCTCAGAGTGTAGAAATCCTATCTTTGTTATTCTCCCCATTAGGGTGATCTACGTTCTCACTTTGCCGTTGTTCATTTATGGTTTCAAGATAGTCTGTCACTGCATAAATTACTCTTCTTTTGTCCATGTAGAATCCTCCTTCATATTTTACTGCATGTCGAGGAACTATCTCAGATTCACTCACTTTCTTCATTTGTGCCACTGATCTATTTAACCATCTATGTAAATTAGCAAATCATGCTGGTTGGTGTTCACATACTCCAGACAGGTCCTATATTCTCCTTCAATGATGGGCATGGATCTTGCCAAGGGCACAGAGCTATGCATTTCTTCAGAAGCCATTCTAGCTTCTTCGTCTGACTCACTAGAAGTATCAAAGTAATGGGAATCGGCACTAGGGAGATTTACACTTCTTGCTAATGATATGACACTGTCGGCTTCCTAGGACACGCCTTTAGCGTAGGTTCATTCACTGATCACCTAAGTCAAGTTAGTGGATCCCTGACTTGTGTTTATTCTAGGAGTTTATTTGGCCCAAATTGAACTTTATTTTCCTAGACTTACAAGTTGTTTACAATTTCCCACAATACACGATATTTGGCCTTCCATGATACATGATACTCAACTTGAGGTGATACATGATACACAAGTCTCTGGCGATACACGATACTTGCAAGGTCACGATACACGATATGTGAAGCAAAAATGATACACAATACTCAAGATATTCACGATACACAATACCCAAGATTAGGACGATACACGATACACGATACACGATACTCAATGATCATGGCGATACACGATACTTTGAAAGGTCATGATACATGATACCTCAAGCACAAATGATACACGATATGCATATCCAAACAAGGTGCGATACTTGATCTCCATGATACAAAATGTACGATACAGTACAAACGATACACGATACTTGAGTGTCGTGATACATGATACTCAATGATTGTGACAATACACGATACACAAGATGTCGTGATAAACAATACTCGAGTATCGTGATACACGATACCCAGGTATCACAATACTTGACCCAATGATACACGATACCTAGGTATCGCGATACACGAGGAGTATAGGTATGGGCGATACATGATACCTACCACGTATCGGGACACACGGGAATTCAAGTATCGCGATACTTGAACTCGACCTGTCACGATACTTGGACTTATCTCACCCAAATGAAAGATTTTTTTTGAAATTTTTGCATGAATGTGCTCCTTGTGCACTCCTCTCCATTCTAATCCATGTGGCAATCAAATTCTCCCTCTATCCTATGATACCCCTCCCAAGATATCGATCACATCCCCAATCACATTTTGAGTAGGTTTAATTTGATTTTAACTTGAAACTCCACTTGATCTCACCTCATTGGTGATCTCTCTAAGCTTCTCCACTGATTGGTTGCTCTAGAGGGCTGTAGAAGCTCACAATACCACACCTGCGATAGTGGCCATCAAAGCTCCACGATACTTGCACAAACACGTGAACTGCTGAATGATTTTTTTTGGTTTTTATATCCCTAGGCTAACCCAAGGCTGAGAGGTACTAAAATGAATTTTTCTTGGGATTTCTAGGGGATCTACCTACCTACTCTCCTCCTACTCTTTCCTCTCTACACTCTACTCCTACTCACTCACTTCCACTTCCCTAGGTCTAACAACTTACTACACACACTCTCTAAGTGCAAATTAATAAGTGCAAAGAGAAATGACTTACCAAAGCAGAGTAATCACCTCTTCACAACTCATACCTTCTCATAGAAGCTCTTACCATCACACAAGTACCTCTCTTGGACTCGTAGTTCCCCGGCAATGGTGCCAAAAAACATGTGTACCTAAGTGACAACTTAGGGACTTGTGATGAAAGAGACTATTCTTCTATCACCAGCAAGTACATATAGTGGGGATCACACATTTAAATTATCAATCCGGAAAGTATCTTGAACCTAACCAAGTGTATGAAGACTTGCACTTACACAATGGTCAATGAAGTGAAATAGCTACCATTGCATGGAGATGGGTGCCATCTCTCAACATTCATCACTCACATAGGCGGAAATGGTGTTGTAATACATGAAATAGTAGTAAGCACAAAAATGGACTTTTCTCTCAGCTCCAAATGCAAAATATGGTGAATAGCAGGTTGTTTTGAAGCTCTCAATGAGACGCATCGAGTGGTGGCAGTCTTATTTGATATTGACAAATCTACTTCAAGTTATGGGCAAAAAATGGATCTATGCAACTCACATACTCTCACCACACAACTCCTGAAGCTTCACACACACATTACACACTTCAGAGAAGCAATGACATGGGTAGACACGACTTCCATGCACTCAATCCAAGCTACAATCACTTATGCAAGCTCACAAGCAAGGAGATACAAGAGGAAGAAGAGGCAATTTCGAAAGTCTGAGTTCTCTCCTTACTCACAATGGCAAAAAGTCTTTACAAAGTGTCACAAAATGACTTATATACATGTGCCCTAAAAATGGTCCTTTCACACAAGAGACCGGCACTTTATTAAAGAAAGCCTAAATTCCTACTATTTTACAAGGATTATGATACAATGTTTGAGATTTATGCATCTAGAGGAATCCTCTAGTGCATTTACATGAATTCATGAGGTTTTCATAGAAATTTGAAGAAGAAAAGTTGATGCCCATAATTGAAAATTTTTGGGGCTCCTTTTCTCTGCTTCTTAGCTCATAGATCTCTACAATAGTGTCTAGGTCCTTTTTGATGGAAATCGTGCAGTACAGTAGATACTTCTATCTGATAGCTAGAATTTATTTGCTGAATTGAGTAACTAGAAGGTGGATCAAAGTAATTGAGAAGTTGGATAAACACAACGATCTAGTCCATCTAGATTCTACCACCCTAGAACCCCCTGAACATGTTCCTTCCTTAACCAAATTGGATAGAGGTTAACACGGACAATCCCACTCAGGAGTGTTTGTTATAGCCTAGATGTCGATAATGTGATCTGGAGAATCCTACCCAAAGTATAGAAATGACAAGCACCCTGTTCAAGTGAAGAGTACTTTAGGAACACTGCAGCATAAAGTAGGTAAAGTCACAACATCCGACATGAAGATTGTAATGAGTCACAACACCCCCCAACACTATTTTTAGTTTTTGGTCTGCATGACATACCGAAAAATTCTTTAGTGTTGTCCATGAAACTCTGATGATTGGCTGTGTTTCAATATTTGGTGGAACATTGGAGGTTGTGGTTGGGAACAAAAAGATGTAGAATACTCAATCTGTGCAAATTGAATCTCCACCAAAAGTTGTACTAGATATCACCAAAATTTTAGAAGACCCATTGGTGAAGCGACCAATACCAGAGACGGGTAGAGAATGCCTATAGAGCAAAAAATTGCAACTACCTTCCCGAGATTTTGGAGCAGCAAAAAAGCACCTCAAACAAAAGAGCTAAAATAATGTTTTGCACTCATCTCAGATAGCTTCCTACGGCAAATGCCAATTTACCAACATATGTTATCACTTATTGATTCATTAATCGACTAAATCCACAATTGTGAAAAATTATGATTATATGGTGTATTGGTGGTATGACTTTGGATGTCATTATTGAAATGGCTTTACAACTTGAACATAAAATTAGTGGTTTTGTAGAAGATTTAGAGTGGATGAAGACCAAAAAAATAAATTAGAGGACATTCTGAAAACAAGTTTTTTTAATAAAATGTAAAAATCCAGGCCATGTTGTGGCTAATTCTCCATTGAATCAAGTATATTATGCAATTTATGAAAATGGAAGTCATTCCAGTAAAACATGTCCCTATAATTCCAAAACGCAGAATTGCCTAGTAGTGAATGTTATCATACAAGAACTCGAAGAACCTGCAGGTAATTATGTTCCACCTCACCTTTGCAAGATAGCCTATTCACCATATACAACTTTTGCATAGGATGACTAGGGAATTTTAACCAATCAAAATGGAGTCAAGGTAATGTCAATACTCCTAATAGAGCATTTTAACTGCATTGTCATTTCTGTGGGGAGATGGTCCATATCCACCGACATTGTGAAGATGCTCAAGAGTATGATAAATGGAAGAAGCACAGGCAAAACCTAATGACAAACATGGTCATCTTCACACCTACAGAATCACAGGCTACTATGTGGTTTGGTTTGTAATGCCCCTGGTACCTTCCAACACTATACGCAAGACATCTTTTCCCCCTATTTGATCAATTTTATGCAGGTGTTTCTCAGTTACTTTTAAGTTTCGGGTGCTAAATAGATAATTTCCAACATCTCTGCCTCTGTTTTTTAAAGTGCATAGAATATCGGCTTTGTCTTAATCTTGCCAAATCCATTTTTGTTGTGAAATGTGGTAACTTGCTTAGACATATTATTTCTCGCCAAGGAATTCAAATTGACCCAGATAAGGTGTAGGCTATACTTTAAGCTACACCACCAAAATTATCAAAGGAAGTTCTTTGCTTTCTAGGACAGATACGTTGGCACAACCATCATCTTCACCAGCTTGCACGTCTAAGTATCCCACTTACTCGTTTGATGATCATATCTCCTCACAATTTTCACTTGGCTGATGAGTGTAACATAAGTTTTCTCCACCTAAAGTAGCTACTCATGCAGGCTCCTATTCTTTAGGCTCCTCAATGGGACTTACCATTCCATGTATTTGTTGGCACATATGATATTGCTATTGGAAGTGTTTTAATGCAACTCCATGAAAAATGGTATTGTCTAGTATACTATGCTAGTAGACTTCTAGTCCCTATAGAACAAAATTATCCAATAACAGAATGCGAGTGTCTAGGCCTTATTTATTCCATTAAAAAGTTCTGACATTATCTGCTTGGCCATAAATTTACTTTCCATGTGGATCATTATGCTTTCCCTTATCTAGTATGATAGCAAGATTTGGGTGATCGACTAGCACGTTGGGTTCTCTTGTTGTAGGAATTTGATTATGATGTTATTCATGGCCCGGTTCATCACATGCTATCACTGACTTCCTTTCTCGTTTGGATTTGGATGAAGCTCCGGTTGGGTCAGATGATTCGTCTGTTGCCATCTACATTGTTTAGCCTAGTACTTCTCTAGTTCATTGGAATTTTACTGACTCCTATTATGATACTTCGATGAATTTCCTGACTATTGGTTGTCCTCCAGATTCCCTTCCCATTCTTGCTCGACAAAAGCTGGCGTTGTATAGCCATTTGTTTTGTATTATTGCAGGTCAATTGTACTACTCCGATCCTTTGGGAGCTTGGCTCTACTGTGTCCCCACTCATGAGGTTTCCTTGGTCTTGGTCTTATCACATTTGGCTCCTATGGGTGGTCACTTTTTGGTGGATTTAACGTATAAGAAGCTCTTGTAGAGCAGACTTTGGTGGCCCATGATGCAACATGATGTTCATGCCTATGTGCAGACCTGTGATCCTTGTCAACGTTTTGGACGACCCCTTCCTTGGCATAATTTTCCTCTTCAACCCATCCTCCCTCTTGAATCCTTTTAAAAGTGGGGATTGGATTTCATTGTTCCAATCACTCCCCCTACAATCTTTACCAATAATTGGTACATTTTTACCTACACAGACTATGTCACTCACTCGATTGAAGCCTGGATAGTCAAGATGAGCTTCAATGGTTGCTAAATGTTTAATTTGAGATCTCTTCTTGTGTTTGGGTCTTCCTTTGGAAATTGTATCTGACCATGACACACACTTTGCCAATGACTTGATTCAAGCCCTCACACAGTATTTCCATATTACTCATAAATTCAGTACCCCTTATTATTCGAGAGCTAATGTTGAAAGTACTAAAAAGACCTTGTAGATCTTCTTGAAGAAACTCACCTTGATTGTCCTAAACGCTGGGACCAGTTATTGTCTATTGTATTATGGGCATATCGAACTACTCATAAAGTCACTACTAGTTATACACCCTTTAAATTGGCTTATGGGATTGAGGTAATTGCTCCTATGGAACTTGTATGCTTGGATTTATGCTCTTTGGTCATTAGATGAACAACATTCTGAGAGTTTTCTATTAGGCAAGATGTGCAACTTCAGCAAGCTCAAACTCATGATCGGTTTCTTAGAACCCCAATATATCAAGAAGGCCAATTGGTGCTTTTTTATAATTCAAAAGTGGATTGGGCTGCTGGCATATTCAAAGTCTGGTGGTTTGGCTCCTTCCAAATTTTGGTGAAGCTTGGTCCGACAACTTTTTGGTTACATACCCTTGCGAGAGAATCAATAAGAAAATTCAGTCAATGGGTCAAAGCTCCATCTTTTTTGATCATCTTCCATGTGTGCAAGCATTTGTTTGGCACCCATGATTGCATGATTTTGCATGTTAATCACCTTGCCTCGACTTGTGTTCATCATTCCCCTCCTTCTTTAACCATAATGTCTGCGTTTCTCCTTCGTGTTTGAATTTCCTTTGTTGAGCATTTCCCTTTATTGTTTTAGCATACTTGCACACTCATGTTGTAGTCATGCTCTCAAACCAATCTGCTATGGATACTCTTGTACCCTTTGGGCCGCTTTTCAACTGTCTTTTCAGACCCAAATTGCAATTCCTACACCTCCATAGGTTATCGTGATTCACCCTCCTGTAGTGGGATGCTACTGCGACACACCCTACTGTGGAGAGTATTATCCGGTCCATCGTTGTTTAACTGGTTTTTGTGGTGCTCTTGACTATTCCCCTTAGTGATACCAAATTGTGCAAGACACCAATCAAGGTTGAACAATGATTTTTCATACCCACCGACAACAACTCCTCGGTTGCATCAATTTCCCATGCTAACATGGAATGCTTCTTTCCACGTCATAGTTTGAACGAATATGCCATTAGCTTCCACCTTGAACTAGAGTGTTCTATCCTCCAATTCATGGTGATCACCACAAATCTCCAACGCAAGCCCAACGACATTAGTTGACAGTTTTTACTCCCTCATCGACACCACCACCCATGGTCCCATTAATTGGTTGGCTGTTTTATTTAACTAAATTCATAGGGAATGCTAAATTGATTGTTAGGAAGTTAGACCAAGGCCATCACCCCAAAACCCACCTTCCCTATCTACTTTCCATACTCTATATATATATATATATATATATATATATATATATATATATATATATATATTTGGATCTCTATGTAATTTTATATTTGCACACACTGAAAAGGCGTGGCAAAAAGATGTAACCCTCTTTTGAGTAATGAAAAGGCAAGCATGGCATTCTTCAGGCAAGAGGAATCGCCAAACTGTCTGTCTGGGCGATAGCGCTCGAGATGCTGTGTTGCAGATTTTGAAGAATTTTGAGTACTGTGTTTGGTTATTAAGTTTCAGTATTTAATTGTTAATTACTGTACATTGCAATTAACCTTAACAGTTTTGCACGAATCCGTAAATGCTTGATATGCATTGTAGACGCATTGCGCAGTGATAAGTGTTGAATCGGAAGGTAGTTAGTTGTTAATTGAATGATTGAATTGGGAAAATTAAAAAGGGCCTCTGTACTATCAGACCCCTGTCCATCTCAAGAACCCAAAAACGAGATTAAAAGAGCTTAACCAAAAGCTCTTTTAACACTGGCGCCGTCTGTGGGAAATGGAGTAGTTGTTTGCACAGAAGATAAAAGATTGACGAAGAATTCTTTGATATATGCCGGTAACACGCTTCGGTGAATCATACCCCAAATACTGTAGAGATCAACATCCCTGGGTAGTTCCAAACTTATTAGGAACACCCCCTGGTGGAAGAAGTACATGACAGTTAAGTCCAGTTGCAGAAGGTTCGGTACAACCAGTCAGTAGTGATTTCGGTGCTAGTTCGGTAGCACATGACGAGATTCCGATGAATTCCGGTGCGAGCCCGGTACCTTTTGGAGAAAGTACGATGATTTCTGGTCACACAGAGATGCAGTGTGGAGTCAGTTCCGCACTATCTGGTTAGAATTCGGTCATTTCCAGTGACAATTTCGCGTTACCAGGTGAGAACGTTTTTGGTGATAGTGTAGCCTGGTCCGATGAGAATTCGGTGGATTTCGATGGAAGTTCAGTATCACTTGGTGGCAATTTGAAATTTTTCAGTGACATTGCGATGCTGCCTAGTGGACACTTACTGCGTTCACCACTTTTCGGTGCAAGTCTACCTAATTTCAACACCAAAGTTGAGGAAAGGCTGCTAGACTTTGAGTTAAGCAAATGGTTCAACGACATTTTAGGACCGGAAAGTGAGCAAGCTGACCACACAGTTCAGGAAGATCAAGAGATATCTCCCCAAAATTCAGGTAACAAAAACACCACCAACAACAGCACCATGAGTGGTTCACAGCAACAGCAACAAACACTGCCACAACCGCAACCGCAATTTCAGCAGCAACAGGTTATCCCACCGCGTCCGGCACTAGCAGGGATCACGTATACAAAATTCAATGGATTTTTGGGGGATGACCTGATGCACATGTTCGCACATTCTAAATTAGTTATGTAGTGTTGCACCACCCACCAGATCCCGCGTATAAGGCCATAGTGTTTCAGGCCACGCTGGTTAATGAAGCAGCGAGGTGGCTGACAGAATACGATATTAATCATTTTGGTAATTATGACGATGTGAAGGACGCGTTCCTGCAGAGGTTTCACTTGAGGAAGAACACTGCAGAATTTTTTGACTATTTGTAAAACAATCGGCAGAAACCACACCAGAGTGTCCAGGAGTATGCGACACTGTTCAGAACTCACTTGCGGCAGCTACCACCAGTGCATGCCAACCTGCCAGACGATGTGATAACACAATGGTTCATCAACGGATTGAATCCATAGTTAAAACAAATCATGATCATTCGATGTGTGGATGGAATGACATTAGACGCTGTCATTGCAATGGCCTTACAATTGGAGCACAAAGTTGGAGGGTTCACAGAGGATCTGGAATGGTTGAAAGCAAGTAAGAACATGACCGAGGATCCGTCCAAACAAGTGTACTATACTAAGTGTAAGAATCCCGGTCACACTAGTTCCACATGTGCTCTCAACCAAATATATTGTGCCATTTGTAACATGTCAGGGCACTCAATAGAAACCTGTGCATACAATGCAAAGGTGCAGGGTAGAGTGGCAGTAAACGCCATAATACAGGAGCAGGGGCAGCCAGCCAACCATTACGTATCACCACAGTTATGGACCAACCAGCAACAGGGATACAGGAACTATCGGGGTCCACGAAGTAACAATTTCAATCAAAATCGATGGCATGCGGGTACATCGGCTGAAGGCACCTCTCTCCCACCCCCTCGTTGTCATTTCTGTGGCGAGGTTGGGCATATTTGTAGATTTTGTAAAGAAGCTGCAGAGTATGACACAAAAAAAAAGGAAAGAGAAAATCCGATGACAAATATGGTTTATATTTCCCCAGTTGATTCACAAGCAGCCGCAGTATAGACAAGATCGGAAAAACAGTTGCAACCAGCAGCTGAAGTTTTCGAGCTTGGAATTCGTGAGCAACAACGGATTTTTACAAAGGCCAGTCAATGGACAACTAAGGAGCCGACGGTGTTCCTTGACCCAGTTCGGGTAACTCAGCCTCCTCTGCCAAATGCAAGACCGAATGCACAGAATTTTGCCCCGGCAACATTAGAATCACAACCAGAGTCGGTGATGACCACAGCACAAACAGATCAGGTATGGGACGTTATATCTAAGGCTTTCATCACACTTCCTCTGGGACAGTTGCTCGCTCTAGTTCCTAGTGTACGAGAGCAATTCCAATAGCAGGTCAGCCCTGGACCTTCATGTACTCCGGCAACTGTGACCATACAACCCGAGATGGATCCTACGGTGGATCATACGGTACCGCTGATCACCGTTTCGTATAAAAACCAGTGGATCACACAAGTTTTAATTGATGGAGGGTCTGGAGTGAATATTGCAACAACTGCACTCTGTAAGAAACTGGGTTGGATCCAAATTGAACCAGTGCAGTTCTTTGTGCGAATGGTGGACCAATCCAGAGTCCATCCGGTTGGACTAGTGCGTAATATTCCTATAACCATGCAGGGAACTACATTTAAAATGACTTTTGTAGTCCTGGAATTACCGGAATCTAGCCTTGACTACAACTTACTCTTCGCTCTCCCATGGCTAAAGCAAGCCAAGGTCGTGTAGGATTGGTCAGCTCAAGAGTTAATTTTTAAGAATAATCACCCGAAATATGTCGTTACATTAGATGCTATGCAACCTTGTGATCTACACGCATGCCCATATGTAGCAGAGCCAGTCCATATGTTGGATGGGTTATCTGATGATGAGGAGGAGGCTTTCCTCAAGACAAATAAGGACCTCATTGCATTAGGAACTGTAGACTTACAGTTAGTAGCAGATAATTGGAGTCCGGCAGCTTGCACAATCGTACCACTGATCGGAGAAGCAGAAGTAGATGCCGACATAACTATGGATGAATTGACATTACAACAACTGTTGCAGCCAGCTGATGATTTTGCAAAGCCTCGGCAGTTCTATGTACCGGAGGATCAACTAGTAACGTACAATTTGGGTGACATAGTCAACTCGAGACCAATAAAAATTAAGGCAGGATTAGCAGAAAAATTCCAAGACGATTTGATGCAACTCCTGCGTGAATTCTCAGATGTCTTCGCTTGGGATTAAAGAGACATGAAGGGTCTTGACCCATGAATTTATCAACACAGGGTGGTGTTGAAGCTAGATGCACGACCCTTCAAGCAATCTAGTTACCTAATGAACCCACATTATGCAGCCCAGGTAAAAGTGGAACTAGATCGCTTGCTGAAGGTTGGATTCATTGTTCCTATCAAACATGCAGAGTGGATCTCGCCAATAGTGATAGTGCCTAAGAAAAATAAACAGTTACGCATTTGTGTCGACTACCGGAAGCTTAACGCAGCCACCGTACCAGATCCGCTCCCTCTTCCTTTTCTAGATATGATGCTCGATGAGGTAGCAAGTCACGAAATGTATTCTTTCCTGGATGGCTACAGTGGATACAATCAAGTGAGGATGGCGGAACATGATATACCGAAGACGACATTCATCACCAACTGGGGCGTCTATGCATGCACCGTAATGTGGTTCGGTTTGCGGAGCGCCCCGAGTACATTCCAAAGATGTATGCAGGAAGTGTTCTCACCTTACCTGACAATGTTTATGCAAGTCTATTTGGATGATTTTTCATTATTTGGCGATAGTTCGGCGCACCTGTATCATTTACGGTGCTGTTTTGAAAAGTGCCGGGAGTATCGATTATGTTTGAATCCTACCAAATCGGTCTTTACGGTCTCCTCTGGGAAGCTGCTCGGTCATATCATCTCCAAACAAGGAATACAGGTAGACCCTGATAAGGTAGCGGCAGTGTTGGAGGCACCGGTCCCAAAGACACCCAAAGAAGTTATGCGATTTCTTGGCTAGATCAGGTGGCATGGCAGACACTTACGGTGGCTGGCTCATCTGGCGACGCCACTCAACTGACTTATGACCAGCACCCCGCGTAAGTACGAATGGACTAATGAGTGTCAAAGCGCATTTGATCGATTGAAGGTCTTACTGACGCAGGCTCCGATCCTGCAACCGCCTGATTGGGAACGTCCATTCCATGTGTTTGTGGATGCGTTCGACATAGCGATTGGTAGTGTGTTGATGCAACAAACCGACAAATGGTTTCGACCAGTGTACTATGCGAGCTGCAGATTAGCTCTTGCGGAGAGAAATTACTCCATGACAGAACGAGAGTGTCTTGGTCTGGTATACTCTATTAAGAAGTTCCGGCATTACTTGTTGGGACGCAGATTCACTTTCCATGTGGATCACGCCGCACTGGTGTATTTGGTTTGCCAATAACACTTAGGCGGCAGACTTGCAAGATGGGTTTTACTATTACATGAGTTTGATTATGAAGTTATTCACGGACCAGGTAAGGCACATGTCTTGGCAGATTTTTTATCTCGTCTGGATTCCGGTGAGTCTCCGGCAGGTGTCGATGACACGACACCGGCTATTTACGTAACTGAGGCAGCTCCTGAAGAATCTGCAGAACTTCTTGCTGCCCCTGCATACTATGATACATTAATGAATTTTCTTACTGATGGTTGTCTCCCTCCTAATACTCCCGCTACTCTGCGCCAGAAAATTACAGTCTACAGTCGACGATTTTGGTTGATTGTGGGTCAACTGTATTACATAGATCAGACTGGTGTCCTGCTCAGATATATCCCTCCACATGAATTGGCATCAGTTATTGCCATGGCTCACTCATCACCCACTAGAGGACACTTCGCACCTGATCTCACTCATCGCAAAATCTTGCAAAGTGGGCTATGGTGGCCTACAATATACAGGGATGTTGGTAAATTTGTGCAGCAATGTGATGTCTGTCAACGGTCTGGACAACCCTTGCAGCCTCTCCAACCTCTCCTGCCTCTTGAACCCTTTCAAAAGTGGGGCTTAGATTTCATTGGCCCAATTACACCCCCAGCGACCCTCACCAACAACCGCTATATTTTGACTTGTACAGACTATGCCACTAGGTGGGTGGAAGCTTGGGCTCTACGTTCTGCCACAACTGTTTCGGTGGCCAAATGTTTGATGAAGGATGTCTTCCCTTGATATGGATTACCTCTAGAGATAGTGACAGACCAAGGTACACATTTTGCAAATACCGTAATGCAAGTGCTTACGAAAACATTCCAGATTGTGCATAAATTCAGCTCACCTTATTATCCATGTGCGAATGGTCTTGCTGAGAGCACTAATAAAACTCTGCTGAATATTCTCCGGAAACTGATCTTGGAGTGTCCGGAACGATGGGACCAGCTCTTACCTGCCGTTTTGTGGGCTTACGGACCACATATAAAGTGGCTACCGGAGCGACTCCGTTTAAACTTGCTTATGGATTGGAAGCTATTGCGCCAATGGAAGTGGTGGTGCCGAGCCTGCATGTAGCCTTATCCCAGAAATTGCTGTCAGAAGAATCTTTTCCATTCCCGTTAGATGTTCTCAGATCATTGGATGAACAACGCTTGGAAAGCTTCATGATTCTTCAAGAAGTTCAGCTACACCAAGCCCGTACTCATGATCGCTTTTTAAAAATCCCTGTATTTACGATTGACCAACTCGTTTTATTCTATAATGCTAAAGCCGATAGATCTGTCGGAAAATTTAAGCTACGGTGGTTCCGTCCATACCGGATTGTTGAACAAGTGGGACCCGCAACTTTTTGGTTGGCAACTTTAACAGGTGTCCTTCTTTCCAAAGCAATTAATGGCTCCAAGCTCCACCCCTATCACCCGCCGTCTACTAACTCATGAGGAGTACTCGGTATTTTTCCTCGTTTTCACTTTTCACTTGATCTTCTTTTCTACCCCTCGTGTTTCGGTTGACCAACAGCTGTAATCCTTCTGTTTTGTTGATCTAATCATGATTAATAGCCACCTCTGTGTCGCTGCTTCTGTTCATGCATGCATGTCACCATTATGAAGGATATATTTCCAATACAACGTTAGGATTAGGATTCTTGCCGCCTAATTTTCCCCATGCTGTTACTTAATCTTGTTTCTTTCACTGTTAATCGCTATTGTGTTTGTGTGTTTGCGACCATTGTGTACTCTGAGTCTCGTTTATCACTGTGTGCGCCATGGAAGCTCTGGCTAACATAGCAACCTTCCGTGCAGGTCTCACTCTAGATGTGAGTGAGTACTTGAGTGCTCGGGGACTGTTGGCCTTCGCTGAATTGCCTTGGCATTCAATGGAGTGTCACCCCTTCCATGCGCAGATCATCGTTGCCATTGCCGCCACGCCTACTATAGAGTAGTGTTTTCCGTTAACATGTTTAAACCCCCGTGTCGTAGTTACGCTAAATACGGTTGCTGAGGGATTCCGTCTCCCTTAGGAAGGGTTGGAGAATGGACCGCTCCCTCTCGCCACAATGAAGGAATTGTTTCCTTGGCACTCATCCAATGAGGTTGCCATCCTTTGCCGACCTGAACTAGAGCATACTTCTCCGCGATTCCTTGTCACAACGTTAAACCTGCAAAAGATGCATATATGGTATTTCTCGACCTTTTTACTCAATGATCGATAATGCCTCCCGCGAAGCCGTCAATTTCACCTTCTTTTTCTTTAGGCGCATTCACCATGAATGTGTAGCGGTTACAAAACAAACAACCAAGCATGATATTCCTCGCACTCGCGTACCCCATCTCCTTACCCTTCTCCTTCCAGTGATACAAGCCGCGCAACCTCCTCCAACCGCTCCTTTTCTGTTACACGAAGAATCTACATGGATGCTGGAAGACGACGATGATGAAGACCTGCTTCATTTCTTCCACCAAAAATGCCGTCGCATTAGCCCCTCACAAAGTCAGGTGCAGGGTTCCAATGCGGGTCAAGAAGTTGAAGTTTTCCACGACACCGCCACTTCTTTACAGGTCGACTCTGTCCCGCCTTCTCCTAATCCGCAACAAGAAAAGGACATTATTATGGAAGACGTCACTGAAGTCTCCTCGCGGGAGGAATCTCATCAACCGGATGCTGAGGCTGTGAAGGAAATAGTGGACGCTATTAGGGGCACAGACTGTCAATCTCCTTTGTCACCACCCACTGACGTCCAAGCAGATGCAGTCATGGTCCAAGCAGATGTAGTCACGGTCCAAGCAGATGTAATCAAGGTCCAAGCAGATGCAATCACGCATCTGACTGGAAATACAGCAGCAGTGACCAAAATCGCCTCGTTAGTACCCTCGATTGAGACTCGAATAGTTTTGGTACCAACCACCCTTATCCCTCTTCCTTCGCCAACTACCATTCATGATCTTGTTGAAGTTCTTCTTGGTGCATCTTCCACTGCCATTCGCGAGGCATCAACTCATCCGTTATCCTCTCTCGATTACTCTCCACCATCCTCCCCTCATCTGATCATTGCCTCATCATCACAACCTCCTCCTTCTCTTCCCCCTCCAGCAGTAATGTTCACGGAATTGGCATCCATGGGCCAACTTCTTATCCAATTTTCCAAGCAATCGCCCCTCCAGATGAAGATAGCAACTCAGAACATTCAGCAAGAATTGCAGAGTAAGGTTGACTTGCTCGAAGCCGATATTGCCCCGCTCCAAGAAGAAGTAGTGGCGGTCAAAGCAGAGAATCATGCATTGCAGATTCAGCTCCAGCAACTCCAAGAACAATTAGTAGAAAGGGACAATCTGATTGCTCAACGGGACACCGCACTTGATGAATTCAAGGAGAAGAACGTTCTCCTTGCTGCTCGCGAGGAAGAAATTGTTCAATTAAAACAAATGGTGACCGACAAAGTAGATGCTCGTGTTGCGCTGGGAAATCCATTGGAGGAGACATGCGCAGATCTGGTTGTGGTAGAGCAAAAAGGATAGGAAATGGCATACCTTGCCATGCAAACCATGACCGAGTTAAAGCAGATGTCAGCAGAACTTTTTCAAAAAAGTCCTGATCTGGAAGCAGAGTATGGCCGGACTATACAGCTAAAGAAAGAGATCGAAGTGATTAAACAAGAGGGAGAAGCTTATTATAAGACGATGCAGTTTCAAGCTGAGGACTTGGAATGACGCGAAAAGGAATTAAGCGTTCAAGCAGACATGCTTTCTCGGATTGATGTAGAGATCGCTGATATGAAGCTGGCAAGAGATGCTGCCATCGCCAATGAATGTTACCTACAGGAAGCATTTTTGCAGACGCAGACAGATTTATTGAGTCACGTCATTGCTACCAGTTCTGTTCGAAATGATGCCCAACTTATTGAGCCTACCATTTTGAAGGATATGTTAGATTCTTTAAAACAGAAGATTACCCGAACCTTAAAATTAGCTCGCACTTTGTATATCCAGGGCAATATTGATGAGCCTTAATTGTAATTTTTATTTTTGGGTTCGAGTCCACCATGCGTGCCAGTGTTAGCCGCCGGATTGGATCTCTATGTAATTTTATATTCGCACGCACTGAAAAGGCGTGGCGAAAAGATGTAACCCTCTTTTGAGTAATGAAAAGGCAAGCATGGCATTCTTTGGGCAAGAGGAATTGCCAGACTGTCTGTCTGGGCGATAGCGTTGGAGATGCTGCGTTGCAAATATTGAAGAATTCTGAGTACTCTGTTTGGTTATTAAGTTTTAGTAATTAATCGTTAATTACCGTACATTGCAATTAACCTCGATAGTTCTGCGTGAATCCGTAAATGCTTGATACACATTGTAGACACATTGTGCAGTGATAAGTGTTGAATCGAAAGGTAGTTAGTCATTAATTAAATGATTGAATTGGGAAAATTAAAAAGAGCCTCTGTACTATCAGACTCCTTTCCATCCCAAGAACCCAGAAACGAGATTAAAAGAGCTTAACCGAAAGCACTTTTAACATCTTCTAATCCTATGTTCACTCACCCCTCCATCCTCACCTCCTAAAGAAGAAGATGACAGTGTAACCTCATCTTCCAATGAGCAAAAAGACCATGTCGATTCCAAAGCTTTTCTTGCTTCGATGTTCGTGGTGTTTGTTTGAGACCTATTGCAAAACTATCCATCAATGCTACTCAAGCCTCTCTTGTTTCCTCTTCTACCAATTCTTTCTATTTTCTTGGTGATGCTATCCAGCCCTCCTCCACTTCCTCTTGAAGGAGATGGTGAATAGTCCTTAGAGATGAAGTGGCATTGCTTAAACTTGCTTCATACCAGCCAAAAACAATTGTTGGAGAGTGTAGTGGGACTTTTTAGCTTGCTAATGATCATAAATAATCACCTATGTTCTTTGGAACATGATTCACTAATCAATGGATCAAAACAAATTGATAGGAAATTAATCCAAGGTCATAGAGTTGCTATTTTTATCTTTATACCGGTTCAATATATTGAAAAGTGCTCTGAACACAGTAGCAATTAGTCTAATTCCTTTTGGTGATGTCTAATTAACTTAGATAGCTACAAATCATGAGTGAATTCAATAAAAATGATGAACTATATGCTGAGCATGATGTTTAGTAAATCATAGGAGTGTCCCGACATTTTCGGTATGCATCAGTCAATAGAGTAGAGAGCAATGAAGTGAATATATCTCACGATTCAAAGAAACAATGATAATGAGATTTTGTAGCTATAAAGTAGAAAATATATTGAATCTATGATGCTTTGCATCAAAACAAATGATCAACCATACACTCAGAACAAGCTCTTAGAAGATCACTCTACTTATGTAGTCATGGCAGAGAAGTAAAGTGAAGATGTAATGAAAATGTATGTATTAGATCATATACAAATACAATGTCATTGGCAATGATCTATTGCACAATGTGAGAAGAGTGGTTGAGCTATGGAATAAGCTCTCAAACCACAATGTATTCCTCTTTCTTGATCTCCTGAAGTCGAGATATCATGCAGGTCTTTTGATCCTCTTTTTCATCAAGCACATTTAATGGTTTAAACATGCCAGGACTCCTTTTGAATTCAGCCTTAACCTGTTGACATTTAAACATTCTTTCACATACCTCTTAATATCATATTTCATACATGGCCAATAATATGAAGCTTTCACTTTTGCATGTCCTAGAAAATTCAAGGTGTGCAAAGAAAGGTGCATCATGACACTCATGCAAAATCTTTTCTTTCAAAACAGATTCTCAAGAAATACATAAACAAGAATTACAATACAAATAATTATTTTTCAAATGAAATATTCCCTGAAACATATAACCTGGATTTGGGTCTAAAAATTTCAAGATTGCTGCATAAAATAAATCTTCTTTTAATTCTTTTTCAATATCAAAATCAGACGATAAAATAGAAATTGAATTGCATAAAGATTTATGACTCAAAGCATCGTCCACTTTGATTTCTTTTCCTACTAAGTATTTAGTATCAAAATCATATTCATTTAGCAATTCAATCCATCATTTTTGTCTATTGTTAACTAAAGGTTGAGTAAATATATATTTAAGGCTATGATGATCTGTTCTTAATTCAAACTTTACTCCAAGCAATAAGTGTCTCCAATGTTTAAGTGCATGAACAACCACAATCATTTCCAAGTCCTGTGTCGTATAATTTAATTCATGTTTCCTTAGTTTCCTTGACTCATAAGCCACTACCCTTCTTTCTTGTGAAAGTACGCATCTAATTTGACTTCAACTAGCATCACATGCAACAATAAATGGCTTCCCTAACTCAGGTATCTTTAGCACATAATTTTTGATAAATTTTTTGTTTTAATTCTTCAAAGGCATTTCGACACTCATCGTTCCATATGAAGTCTCTATTTTTCTTTTTCATTTTTGTAAGAGGATTTACAATTCAAGAAAACTCCCTAATGAGTGCCCTCTCATATTGTACGAAACCAAGGAAGCTTCTCAGATCTCTCACACATTTGGGTGTAGGCCAGTCAACTATGCTTTTAACTTTCTCAGGATCTATGTGAATCCCTTCCTTAGAAACAACTCTCCCCAAATAAGTCACTTCCCCCATTGCAAAAGAAAAATTACTCATCTTACCATATAGTTTATGCTCTCTTAGTTTCTGTACAGTCTTCCTGAGATGCAATGCATGTTCATCATCATCCTTAGAATACACAAAAATATCGTCAAGAAAGACTAATATAAATCCATCGAGATATTCATGAATCACATTATTCATCAAATACATAAATATTGTAGGAGCATTTGTCAATCCAAAAGGCAAAACTGTGAACTCATAATGAACATATGTTATACATTATAGAATATGTTGAACAGTGCATTGTTGGAGTGTTAATTTATTAATGTATTAATGTGTTTTTGGTGTTTTTGATATAGCAACTGAAGGTTCGTGAGGGCTTGAAAGCGTGAAAGGGCGGACATCAATAATCCGACTTTAGGGAGGACATCAATAAATCCGATTTATAATTTAATTTGTAAATAAATCCGTGTAGATGGTTCTATTGTTAGAAATAGTTAGAAAAATAGTGGTTAGAATAAGGGTCATTGTAGACTGCTGTCGTAGAGATTTTCATCTCTACTCTTAGCTTTACTTGCTCTAAATTAAAACATTGTCCGGAAGCCATCATGAGCTATCATGTGTAAAGATTTTCTGCTATTAATATGAGGAATGCACTACATCGAGATATTTAGATCAAGAGATAATAATGTGATCTATAATTTCTTTTATCAATTGAATCATTCAATTGAGCGTGAGTCTATCATAGTGCTTGTGTTTTTTTTCTTTATCTTTAGATAAAAGGATATTCAACGAAGCATGCAACGACTAGTTCGCTATGCTTGTGGCAAGCATCAAGGAAAAGTGACACATGCACAAGTAAAGTGCAGTTGTGTTTTTTTTTGGGTGGCTCACTCCAGCAGCAGACGGAAAAAGAAACTTCTTGCGCTAAAAAAGAGGAGAGAGTCGGCAGATGATTGGGGGATGATTAACGTGGATGATCAGAGGGGATTTTTGCATGTTTCCAGAGAAGACAAGAGCTTCATACACTGTGTGAGAGTACAAAAGAAGAGAGAGAGGATCTCTCGGAGTCTTAGCGGGGGATCACCTCCATCGGATTGGGAAATAACAATTAATTCAAAAAGAAATCGCTTCCTTCAGTGCTTACGCAGGAGGAGGACCGAGGGCAGGTTTGAGTGCTCTCTCGCTCTGATCATGACCAGGGGGGGAATCGGACTTAACTGCAGTCGAAGGGCTGATCTGTGTATCCATAGGATCGTACGAGGAGGATCCATCATCAAAGGGGAGCAATTGGCGCATGTTCTGGTGGGGAGTTCTTCATGCAGAGAATTGATGGATCAGAGAAGAAGGACGACGCTAGGGGGGAATCATCGCTTCAGGAGGGCACTTCATGTTCTGCTCCATCAGATTGAAGAGAGGAGGCCATGATTTGAGGGTCATCTGAAAGTCAACAAGATTGAGAACTCTCTGAAGAGGAGCTATAAGAAATGAGAGACTGACAAAAACTTCAGGATGCTATCAGGAACATCTGAGCACACACGTATCGAAGCTGGTCTATTGATCATATTCTAATCTACCATGAGTGTGCCCGAAGGAATCTGACGACTTGTTTTTCAATGATGCTTTTTTATATAATCCAAAGCTTTACCCTGCATGTTGACTACTGCAATTTCACCCATATCTAAGATTTGAAGTTCATCTGATGATATAAGACCATCTTTGTTACAATCCCTCTTCTCTGTTTAGCGCACTTTGGATCATCGATCGCTTCCAGCTCTGCAAGGAAAAAAAAAAAAACAGCTTTGTTATTTTGCGCTATGATTATCATCTGGTTGCATTACGTTTTCTATATTTTTTGTGCTTAATTTATGTATTGTTCCGTTGATAGAGATAACTTTTGTTACGATTGTTGTTTTTTTTTTTAGTATATATATATATATATATATATATTTGTTTTTTTTTTTTTCTTAAAACATTACCTAACAGAGATCGATAGAGGATCAGTGAGTTCAAACCATGCGAGGAGTTTTTTTTTCTGATAGAGTAGAGTCCACTTGATGATATGAATCGTTGCCTTTGTATAAGAACTTTCTCGTAAGAGGTACGTTGAATGTTGTAATTCCTATTAATGTGTTAAATATTATTTTGAAAATCCTTTGAGTTAGGCCTTGTGATGTGTGTATGTTTTATGATGTGCTTGAATTGAGTTTTGGCTACAAAATGTGTATTAGGTTCTAGTTTGCAAAAGACTAAAGTTTTACTCTTGAAAGGAAGAGTTTCATAAGTACGAATGTGCATTTAATTGCAATAAAAATGAACTAGGGTTATCATAATTTCAACGTATGACATATTTTTGCTATAAACGGTTATGAAGAGTTGCTAACACAAACTAAGAACATATGAAACTCTCATGGATACCATGCATTCTTTGAAGTCAGTAAGGTAGTTAATATCATGTCTTAGTATGATCCATGATTAAGAAGAAGCATTGGTTGGACAAGTTTGTTTGATTTCTAATTTGCACGGTCATCCTAATTCTGACATATGTTTTTCGAGTCTTACTTATATTATCATATGAACAATCTTCAAATTTTGAATGGATGAATTTTCATGAGTATTTGCGATTTTATGTTTTCCTACTAAAATTGCATTGGTCTGATTTGTTTTTGACGTCATATGAACTTCAAAATTCGTAAGTGCATCCTACAAAGGTCGGCATATATGCTTTGATGTTGTTGTGGGCAACACAAATCTATTAACTTTCTTATGCACTTTCCTTAAAAATGTACTTTTTTTTAATCAATTAAATAATGATAAGATCAACTTCGAATATATATATGATGAATTGTTTTAAAAATTGTGCAACTTAATTTTGCCTTGAGTTTTACTGCGAGACTACCTGAGTTTGCTTCAAGCACTCGATGTGCATCGTAATCCTAGCGGTTAGCTTGACCCACTGACCATTGCTTTCGCACCCACACCATAATTTTTGATATTAAAAAAAAGGCTTTCTACGAAAGTCACCAACTTTTAGTTTCACACATGCTTTTCGAAGCCGCTCTCATGTAACCACTCTTTTCGACGTAATAAAAAATTCCTATAAATACATGCACTCTGTGGACTATTGAAACAGAGTGCATGGGGGGAGATTGCACCCAATACTGCGTTCAGTCTCGTCTCTTGGCGTCTCTATTTTTTTGTGTATTTTCTGTGTTTGTAACCTCTGTGTGTGTGTGCGAGCAAGATCCTGACAACAGTGGTATCAGAGCCTTGCATACGACACTACAGAGAGATATGTTTCTATTTGTTTTGATGAATTGATCTCTGTTTCGCTGTTCTCTGTTCCGATTCCGATTCCAGCTCCAGCTCCAGCTCCGACTCCAGTTTTCGACTTTTGATTTCCGTTTTCGTTTTCGTTTCGGTTCCGGTTTCTATTTTTGTTTCTGTTTCTATTCCAGTTTCAGAACCAGAAAAGCACATGTTTTTCATAGTGCAGATTGTCCAAGCACATGGAAAGCTTTTCAAGAAAAGTTTAAGGATTCTTTTCTACCCTTACAGTTCAACCTACATGTTCGAAAATTGTGGGCTAAATTTACATGGATGGAAGGTAATACATTTACAATCTATACCGACTGGTTCTACAAATACTTAGTATCTCTGCGCTTGCTTGCATATATTTCAGATGATACTATGAAGAAGAAGTATAACGATGGTTTAGATAAGGAAATTCAAGCAAAGCTTCGCTCATGCCGACCTACATCGCTTCATGAAGCTATTACCTTTCATGATGCAGAGAATGAGTACCAATCGATTATCAAGATGATCGATTTAGAGCAACCACATCAACAACAACAATCTTTTCGCTAGACTAATTTTCTTTGATTATATGTAATGCATTTACACATAGAATTTAGTATATAGGATCATACTTTAGATATACTTTTGAAAATGAATTAGAATATTGACTTATTTAAAGGCTATGCCATCACCTCATAGATAATTTTAATAATTTAACACCTCCATGAACATTTCCATGCATGTGTTTTACATGGAACATGCTTATTTTTTTGTTCAGTGATGGAACATGTGACTGGTCATCCATGTTTATTTTATCAACTGAGGTCAGTTGCTTTTTCAACTAAGGGGCATGTTATACATTATGGAATATGTTGAACAATGCATTATTGGAGTATTAATTTATTAATGTATTAATGTGTTTTTGATGTTTTTGATATAGCAGCTGAAGGTTCGTGAGGGCGTGAAAGGCTGAAAGGGTGGACATCAATAATCCGACTTTAGAGCAAACATCAATAAATCCGATTTATAATTTAGTTTGTAAATAAATCCATGTAGAAGGTTCTATTGTTAGAAATAGTTAGAAAAATAGTGGTTAGAATAAGGGTCATCGTAGACCGCAGTTTTTGATATTAAAAGAAAGGCTTTCTATGAAAGTCACCAACTTTTAGTTTCATGCATGCTTTTCGAAGCTACTTTCATGTAACGACTCTTTTGGATGTAATCTAAAATTCCTATAAATACATGCACTCTGTGGACTGCCAAAACAGAATGCATGGGGGAGATTGCACCCAATACTGCATTCAGTCTCGTCTCTTGGCATCCCTATTTTTCGATGTATTTTTTGCATTTGCAACCTCTCTGTGCATGTGAGCAAGATCATGATAACACTATGTCCTCTTCTAAAAATGGTTTTGGATATGTCCTCAAACCCTACTCTAATTTGATGATATCATGATCTTAAGTCAATTTTAGTGAATGTTGTGGCACCAATCAGTTGACTCAACAATTCATCTATGTGTGGAAGTGGATACTTGTTCTTAATGGTTTTCTTGTTCAATCCCCTATAGGTGATACAAAGTCTGTATGAGCCATCTTTCTTTTTTTGAAACAAAACAGGTGCTCCCCAAGGTGAAACACTAGGTCTTATCAACCCCTTCTTCAATAGATCATCTAGTTGGAGCTTCAACTCTTTCAATTTGTCAATATTGAACCTATAAGGTGCTCTAGAATAAGGCTCACTTCCTAGATAGAGGTTTATAGCATGGTCAATTTGCCTAGGACGAGGCATGCCCGATAGATCATTAGGAAATACATCTGCGTACTCATCTAAAATTTTTCTAACATATTCAAGTATTTCTTCTTCTCCTAAAGGTCATTCACATAAACCAAATATGTCTCACAAACTTGTCGAATACCCCTAATCAAATTTATAGCAAAAATAGGAGAAAAACCGAAATTGCACTTGCCTACTAGACGATGTTCCTTCCCTTCTATTTTCAAAGTAAGGATCCCACTTTCACAATCAATCACAACACTGTTATGAACTAACCAGTCCATTCCAATGATTACATCACATTCTCTCATTTCAATTACATGGAAGGTACCCAAAAACTTATGTTCTCCTAACATAAAATCAAGATTCTCAATATAGACTCGAGTATAGTGTATCCTACCATTAGCCATCTGTATAGGTCTTTTGGTCTGCATCTCAATATGCAATCCTAAAGCCTCTACCGAATTAAGTGAAAGGAAACGATTTGTACTACCTGAATCAATCAAGAAATTAACCTTACGTAAGGATATGTCCCCCATAATCCTAATCATCGATGCCCTTCAATGAGAAGAAGTTGTCATTCATTGAAGTCTAGGATTAGAACACTTATCTTGATCATCCGCTTCCTCAATTGATATGTTTTCTTCTTGTAGATAAGTTATCTTTGCCTGCATAGAACGGTTGATGTCCTTGTTTGGACATTCAAAGTGTGATGTCCTTGTTCTCCACATCAAAAGCAAAGTCCAAGAAATCAATTGTTATGTTTTCTTCTTGTAGATAAGTTATCTTTGCCTGCATAGAACGGTTGATGTCTGTTGCTCTAAGGGTTGCCCATAATTTTTCTCATGCTATGGCATCCTTTAGCCCTCATGAAAATACCTTCTTTTTGTAAATTACGAGATGTCCATGTGAACACTCTCCTAAAACCCCTTTTTGATATTTCCTCTAGTCTATGGTATTGAAGCCTTTTTTTGAAAACTCCTTTTTCCACAAGTACCAAAATCCCCACGTAAAAACTCTCCACGCGCTCTCTCTCTCTCTAGGTGGTTAGTCCCATATCACATAAAGATTCTCTTTTTGATTTAGCACATGTGGTCTTTTGACCACATGTTTTTATTCACATATGCCTCTCTTCTCTATATAAAGAAGAGCCTCATTTGTAAAAGGGAGGTCCCTTGGCCATGGCCTTGGCCTCCATTTTGGTAATGGAAGAAGGTATCATTTGTTACTCTCTTGCCTCCTTGTGTGCAATGGCGTTGGTCTTGGTGTATGGATTTGCATGTGTGTGTGCATGGTTGGGAGGATGTTCCCCTTTGCTCCTTGTGACGTTGGCCATTGTTGCCATTGCTCCATGAGCGTGGGTGAACCTCTCCTCTCATTCTTTGCCCCAACTTGGAGAAACTTCTCACTTCCATGTGAGGCGGTTAGGGTCTGTTGTTCCCCTTATCTCAACAATTTGGCACCGTTGCCGGGGACGTCGGCCTTTAGCCGTTGGTTTTTCCAAGGTTGCGTGTCCAGACTTCGTGAGACGCACCTTGACACTTGGAGGAGGATGAATACGTGTGGCCTTCGGTTGGCCTTGGGTACCTCTTTCTTTTAATTTTTGAGTAAGTTTTAGTTCATTTTTTGTTTGTTGCACAAAAAACACCCCCTAACCCCTTTGTCTCTCTCTCTCTCTCACATTTACACTTCCATACACACTCACTCAGTGGCATCACTTTCCATCTCTATCACCTCTATTTTTGTGTATGCCTTGGAAAGGGGGATGGGTGATATCCTTTCTGCTCCCTTCTCTCTCTTCAGTTTGGCAAAAAACGGGCAAAAAAAAAATGAAGTTTTTTGTAGAACATTTGTCCCTCTTCATATGGAAATACTCAAAACCTTTGGACGCCCCCAAGATCGTGATATATAGTACGAGACCGGAAAAGGTGGTGCATTCAAATTTCAGTCTTAAAGATTCTCTCCCTTTTTATTTTTTTGTGCTCAGGGTTGTTGGCTCGATACGTGTCGGTGGTGAAGTCCGTTTGGGGTAGGTGGGAGAGTTACTAAACCTTTATCGAATTCATATCTTTTGAGGCTTCCCCATTTCATGATGCTACTTCCCCACTGTTCGTCCCCACGATTCTTCTTGGCGAACACTGGACTATGGCGGGGTTGAGCTCCGCAGAGCTCCCTCTAGTTATACATGTTGTAAGGCTCTGGATGTGATTATTGTGGGAAGTTTCCTCCCACACTCCATTGCGATCAAAGCCAGGTCCATTGGCTCCTTGTCCTTGCTCTCTATCAGGTCAGTGGTGCGTGTTGTGTCCCTTTTCACTGCTCGGGAGGTTCAGCGAAGAATCCTTCTCCCTCCCTCTTTGGGGCTCCTTTCCCCCTTCTACCTATTTTTTCTCACTGTAACACCCTTCTGCTACAAACTCTCATTGTCCGAATTGGTGTTCATTCGAAGACATCTACAAGGACTGCAAGCTTCTTGTCGATTGCTCTTGAATCTACTAGTAATTGCATCATCACGAGTCCTACCTGGAAGTTCTTCTCGTCGACCCCTTTGTTCACCCTCAGTCTACACATCTCGAAGGCATTACACTACTCCGTGTTGCTCATATGTCAGTCTGAAGCTCGATGCCATGGCGCAATAGAAGGGTTGGCATGCAGAGTTTGCTCATCAGCGATTGTGGCCTCTATACTTGCCTTCGGCTATTCGGATTTCAGAACCTTCGAAGTTCGCCTACAGTGCAGGGAAGATTATTGGGACATTATCCTCCCTTTGTGCTTTCCCATCTTCTCTCCTACAATGATCATGCTCACCAAAATAAATCCCCTCCATGTCCATTGATGTTATTACGCATCTCTACCCCCTTGCTTAGGGTTGAGGTCACTTCACTTGTCTTCCTACAGCTCGAAGTTTCGATGGTGCTGCTAGTGTGGTAGACCATGATTCCATTGCACTGTCACCATCACTGTGGAAGAGCTTTCCTGCCTTGGACCATGTATGCGTGCTCAGTATTGGCGCTCCATTACATCATCTCGAGTACTTGCGTGAAAGGTCTCTGGTAATGTTTCAATTTGACTATATGGTAATTCTGGATGCATTGATCCTTGGGCACAGAATCTGGACTTTTTCCATCACTCACACCTGAGGATGATGGGGTCTTTCTCTTTGTATGCGAGTGACCTGCATTTTTGGGGTAGCTACAAATATAGGCAGGGACACATGTACGATGCCTTCATTCTCAAAAGGCAGTATTCAAGCTTGAAGCTTTCATTATTTCCAAATCAAAGCCTACCGCATGATGCCTTTTGGCTGGACAGTTTGTGGTATGATGTGGTTAATTATTCTCTGTACTCTTGTGTGTGATTTATAGGTCTAGTGTTTCGGCTACTTTGGTTTGGATGTATTTGTTGGTGCAAGACAAGCCTACACACATTGGCTTGGACCATTGGACTTATGGAAGATTAGCATGGACAAAGGATTATCTAGACTTCAATTGAAGGAAGACTCATGGGAACATATGCTTATGTGTTTCTACTTGTTTACCCCTTGTAAAAGTCTAAGTGACTTATCATTTGTTTGTAATCACTTTAAGTCATCCACCTACCACTAGAGTCGTGGAAATTTGATTGTTGAGATGGAGAGAATATCTCCCTACTTTTAGAGGAGAGATTCAAGGGAGCCTAAGTTTGAATTTCAAATTCAAATGAAGATCAAACTCCTATAAATGATGTAGTGAAAAAGTCGCGGGTTACACTCTCACTTCAGCTCACTCCCCGAGGCAAAATCTCATTGTAACTCATTGTGTGTGAGGGCTACTCTATACCCAACATCACACTACCTCATTTAGCTCTGCTTAGCAAGCTAATGAGATTGTACAAACACATATATCAATAGAAGTATACATTCATCATCTCTGTTTTGTCTGAGTCATCTACTCCAAGTCTGTCAACTTCAAAGAAGCATTGCTCTGGATCTACTGAGCCAAATCAAGTGTTCTATAGCTCATTGGAACCAGCTCAAAGTCTACTACAAGCATACAAAATTTCAAAGGATTTCATTCAGTCACTTGGGAGAAAATCGAGTCGAGGTGCACACTGGTATTTGTCTGCAGAGTTCCTGAAAAGTCGGGGGTAGATATAATTTTGCTAAACCTATTTCTCAGTGCATAGTTTATCAATTGAAGTGATTCCACTTGTGATTGGTAGCTTACTAAGGTACATTAATACTCCCAAAAGGAATTGTGCCAATTTTAAGTGTGCTGGACACACTGAGTAAAAGTCTGAGCAGGTATCATTACAGGAATAGAAGGTTTTACTTGTTTTTTGAAGTACCAATTTATCTGTTTTGGTTTGATCATTACCCAAACCATTTCCAAAGTACATATATGGTTTCTTTATGTCATTTGGAAGCTAAGCTTGTGTACTAAGCATACCAGAAGAGAAAAGAGGGCAGGTGTGAAGCAGGATTTGCAGCACCAACTGATTTCCTGAGTGCATCCATCCATCACTCTCAACAGTGGTATCAGAGCAAAACTAGGTAATCATGGGTGATGGTTTCCCCTCTTTCATTGACAAATTGGACAGAAACAACTATCAAGCTTGGTCCTTGAGAATGAAGACCTATCTACAAGGGAGAAGTCTGTTTGGATACATATCAGGAGATGAGGAGTTGCCCTCATTCAAGACTAGAGGACTACCTACAAAGGATGAGCATGAAAGACTTAACCAATGGTGTGCAAAGGATGCTTTGGCAAGGTCTTATCTCTTAAACTCTATATCTGACTTTCTTTTACCTCATGTAAGGAACTGTAAGACTTCCCAAGAGACTTGGGAAACCTTGTCAAATTATTTTTCTTCCAACACAAGGGCTAGGAAGAACCAATTATGGATAGAGTTCACAACACTTAGGAAGCAGCCCAAGCAATCAGTCTCAGATTATGTGACAAAGATCAAAGATGTGGCAGACCAACTAGCAAGCATTGGAGAGGAAATTGAAGAGGAGCAAATAGTCAGGCAAGTGACAAATGGACTCAAGGCAGATGATAAGTGGGAAAGTTTCACCACTGCAATGGACCTCTACATGGACATGCATACCCCTGATCTCACAACACTCATGGGCCAACTATTTACACATGAAGCAAAGTTCACCAAAGCTGGAGATCAATGAAAAGGTAATAACCCCTCTGCTCTCTTTACTGATAAGAAAGTTAAAGATAAAGGCAAGAAGAAACAGGATGAAGAAGGCTCTACCTCTCAAGCCAATTATGCAGGGAGAGGTAGGTCATCTAGAGGAAGAGGCAGAGGAGGTAAGTCAGGTAGGGGGAGACCCTACAACTCATCACCTTGCAACATCTGTGGGTTGTCCAATCATACCACAGATGAATGCTACAAGAACTACAAAAATCAGAGAGGAAGAGGCTACTCAAGAGGTGGATACTCTCAAGGAAGAGGTAGATTCAACCAACATCAAAGCTACAATGGGTACAACAACCAATACAACAACAATTACAACAACAACCACAATGGAAGCTACCAAGGTGGATTCAGAAATAGAAGAGACTACAACAACTACACAGAGGAGCAGGATGACTCCTTATTGATCATGAATATGACCTCCAAGATAGGTACAAATGATGATCATTTATTTTACATTGACTCAGGATGTTCTAATCATGTAGCTGGCAATGTGGCATTACTTTCTGATTTGGAAGAACCCAAGGGCAAACATCAGGTACAAACAGGTGATGACACTAAGCACTCTGTTGTCAAAATTGGAAATGTGAAGACATGTGATGGTAATCAGAACCTATTAAGCAGGGTACTCTATGTACCAACAATAACTAAGAATTTAATGAGTGTTGGTCAGATTGTGGAGAAAGGGTTGCAGGTCAGATTCACACAACATGGAGCATATGTGGAGGACCCAAAACAAGGATTCAGAAGGATAGCCAAAGGGGAGAAATCAGGTAGACTATTTACATTTGAGCTAGAAGATACAAAAAACATTGCTTTGTATAATTACAAGGATCAGACACTCTCAGAGTTAGAGATATGGCATAAAAGATTAGGGCACATAGGTGAAAGAACTCTCAAGCAAATGTGCAGGGATCAATGTGTGCTTGGGATACCTAATGTATCCAAGCAACACATGATATACAAATGTGGATCATGTCAATTTGGTAAGTCTCACAGATTACCCTACTCAAGGAAAGGTTTCATGCATGAAGACTACCTAGACTTGGTACACACAGATGTTTGGGGACCTAGCAAGGACCCTTCCATTTCTGGTTCAAGATATTATGTGTCTTTTATTGATGACTATAGCAGGTGGACCATTTTATACTTTATGAAGCATAAAGATGAAGTGTTTAATTGTTTCAAGAGGTATCTTGCTCTTGTTGAGAATCAAACAGGTAGAAGCTTGAAGAG
This sequence comes from Ceratopteris richardii, assembly GCA_020310875.1. Taxonomy (NCBI): domain Eukaryota; kingdom Viridiplantae; phylum Streptophyta; class Polypodiopsida; order Polypodiales; family Pteridaceae; genus Ceratopteris; species Ceratopteris richardii. The sequence continues at coordinate 4,888,808 of CM035408.1, read as the reverse complement.
ACTAAGGTCAGATGGTGGAGGAGAATACTTCTCCAATGAGTTTGAAGATTTCTTGCAGGAAAGAGGCATCAAGAGGGAGATCACTACAAGGTACTCACCTGAACAAAATGGGGTAGCAGAAAGAAGAAATAGACTTATAGTGGAAACAGCTAGGTCTATGCTCAATGAAAAAAAGTTGCCAAATTACCTATGGGCAGAGAGTGTGTCCACTGCCACTTACCTCATCAATAGGTTGCCATCCAAATCACTTGATGGCATGACACCATATGAAGCATGGCATGGTAAGAGACCCTCTCTGGATCATTGCAAAATCTTTGGTTGTGTAGCATATGTGCATATACCCTCACAGGTAAGAGGAAAGCTAGACCCAAAGGCAGAGAAATGTATCTTCATTGGTTATGATTTGAACCAAAAGGGATACAGATTCTACAACCCCACAAACAAAGGCTTCAAGGTAAGCAGAGATGTCATATTTGATGAGAATGACTCATGGTATGAGAATGAATGCAGGAAAGTGAGTCTACCCTATGACATGGAGGAAGATTTTCCAAAGCTTACCAAGGAAGAGCCAACTCAGCAAGAAGATTCAAGCTCAGATGATGATACCATCAACCTTGAAGAGTTCAAGGCTTGGAAATCCAAAGGAAAGATGAAGATGAAGCAATTGGAGGACAAGGCAGAAACTTCTACTCAAGCTATGAGAAGATCTCAGAGAGAGAAGAAGAAACCTATCAGATTTGGGTATGACACATCACTTGTAACTAAACATTCTGTATATCTTGCAAAAGACTTGTTGAATGAAGAACCAGGTACCTATGAAGAAGCAATTACAAAGCCAGAATGGAGAGAAGCCATGAATGAGGAGATAGAAGCCCTCCAAGAGAGTGATACTTGGGACTTGGTACCCAAGAAGGATACTATGAAGGTAATAGGATCCAGATGGATCTACAAATTGAAGAAGAATTCAGATGGAACAATTAACAGGTACAAAGCTAGGTTGGTAGCCAAGGGTTTTGCACAAACCCAAGGCATTGATTATGAGGAGACATTTTCTCCTGTGGCCAAGATGCCAACTATCAGAGTTTTGGTGAGTGTAGCTGCATCCAAAAATTGGAACATGTACCAATTGGATGTGAAGAATGCATTCCTAAATGGATGGATATCTGAAGAAGTCTACATGTCACAACCACCTGGCTATGAAGATCCAAGAAAGGTACATTATGTTTGTAAATTAAAGAAGGCTCTGTATGGATTAAAGCAGGCACCTAGAGCATGGAACTACAGATTGACCACCTACCTTCAAGACCAAGGATTTGTGATGAGCAAAGCAGACACTTCTCTATTCATAAAGAGAAGTAGTACAGAGGTAATTTACTTATGTGTTTATGTTGATGACATCATCATTACAGGTAATGATGTCAATGGGATTAGACACATCAAGGGTCAGATGATGAAAGAATTCAAGATTAGTGATCTTGGATTACTAAAATATTTTCTAGGTCTTAAATTGATCTACACAAACTCAGGTATATACATCACTCAAAAGAAGTATATACAGGATATGGTCAAGAAGTTTGGTTTGCAGGATGCCAAGGTATCTACTACTCCAATGGAGGTTAATCAAAAGCTAAGTGCTCATGAAGGAGAAGAAATCAAAGACATTACAGGATATCAAAGTATGGTGGGTAGTTTGAACTATGCTACCTTGACTAGAATTGACATAGCATATGGAGTAAGTGTGCTTAGTCAATTCATGCACAAACCAAGGGTACCTCACCTAGAGGCAGCAAAGAAGATCTTGAAGTACCTCAAGGGAACTCAAAGTCATGGTTTGTATTTTCCTTATACATCAGATATTGATATAAAGGTTTACTCAGATGCAGATTGGGCAGGATGCAAGGATGATAGGAGAAGCACCTCAGGTTACATTTGTTTTGCAGGGGATAAGCCTATCTCTTGGTCAGCTAAGAAGCAACCTACAGTGGCATTATCATCCACTGAAGCAGTATAGAGGACTTGCAAATGCTACTCAAGAAGCTATCTGGTTGAAGCTTCTTTATACAGAGTTAGGACTGCATACAAGACCACCTATTATCTTTGGAGACAATACTAGCTCTCTTCATCTTGCAGCAAACCCAATTTATCATGCCAGAACTAAACACATAGAGGTTCATTACCACTATGTGAGAGAGAAATTGCTAAGTAAAGAGATTCAATTGACATATGTTTCTACTAATATGCAATGTGCAGATTTACTTACAAAGGCATTGGATGGAAACAAGCTATGCAGATTCAAATCTATGATTGGATTGCAGGAAGTGATTGAAGAATGAAAGAGAAGACTTAAGCCAAAGTGTTTGGCTTGAGGGGGAGCTGTTGGTGCAAGACAAGCCTACACACATTGGCTTGGACCATTGGACTTATGGAAGATTAGCATGGACAAAGGATTATCTAGACTTCAATTGAAGGAAGACTCATGGGAACATATGCTTATGTGTTTCTACTTGTTTACCCCTTGTAAAAGTCTAAGTGACTTATCATTTGTTTGTAATCACTTTAAGTCATCCACCTACCACTAGAGTCGTGGAAATTTGATTGTTGAGATGGAGAGAATATCTCCCTACTTTTAGAGGAGAGATTCAAGGGAGCCTAAGTTTGAATTTCAAATTCAAATGAAGATCAAACTCCTATAAATGATGTAGTGAAAAAGTCACGGGTTACACTCTCACTTCAGCTCACTCCCCGAGGCAAAATCTCATTGTAACTCATTGTGTGTGAGGGCTACTCTATACCCAACATCACACTACCTCATTTAGCTCTGCTTAGCAAGCTAATGAGATTGTACAAACACATATATCAATAGAAGTATACATTCATCATCTCTGTTTTGTCTGAGTCATCTACTCCAAGTCTGTCAACTTCAAAGAAGCATTGCTCTGGATCTACTGAACCAAATCAAGTGTTCTATAGCTCATTGGAACCAGCTCAAAGTCTACTACAAGCATACAAAATTTCAAAGGATTTCATTCAGTCACTTGGGAGAAAATCGAGTCGAGGTGCACACTGGTATTTGTCTGCAGAGTTCCTGAAAAGTCGGGGGTAGATATAATTTTGCTAAACCTATTTCTCAGTGCATAGTTTATCAATTGAAGTGATTCCACTTGTGATTGGTAGCTTACTAAGGTACATTAATACTCCCAAAAGGAATTGTGCCAATTTTAAGTGTGCTGGAAACACTGAGTAAAAGTCTGAGCAGGTATCATTACAGGAATAGAAGGTTTTACTTGTTTTTTGAAGTACCAATTTATCTGTTTTGGTTTGATCATTACCCAAACCATTTCCAAAGTACATATATGGTTTCTTTATGTCATTTGGAAGCTAAGCTTGTGTACTAAGCATACCAGAAGAGAAAAGAGGGCAGGTGTGAAGCAGGATTTGCAGCACCAACTGATTTCCTGAGTGCATCCATCCATCACTCTCAACAGTATTTTGTTCTGAAAGGCAGAAATTTTATAAGCAGGAGACCCGAGGCATTTTTTTTAATGTAAAATTTTTGCTTGTTGGCTAGTTATTGGTTATGTACGATGTTACCCAAGCATGTAAGACTTATTCCCATGATTGTAGTAAGTTGCATGTGTCGCCATTTTTTCTCTTCGATAGCAATGCTATGGTCGTTGAGGTTGTTTTGTCTTTTTGCCACAGGGAGCATATTTGTGTTGACTGTTACCATAAGTTATTAATAGAAAAGGATTCATCCTTTGAAATGGAGCATATTTATGTTGACTGTTACCATAAGTTATTAATAGAAAAGGATTCATCCTTTGAAACTGCTGTCATGGCACCAAGGTGCTACCTTGGTTTGGTTTTAGATCAGTTTGGTACCTTTGTGAGAACGTAATTAAGGTGCATGCATCTTATGTGTTGGAGGAGCTACCAATTTGTACATTTTTTCATGTCCAAAGAGTCCACATTCACCAAATACCTTGAGGCTACATGAAAAAGTTGCTCTCAAAAGTCTGCAATGATCTCATGATTGGCATAGCATTCTTAAACATGTGCATTTGCTATTCTCTACAATTGTTTCTTCAGCATGATTTGGCCATTATGCTTAAAACAACTGCATGGGTTGGGTTCTCTGAATCTTTGGGGTGTTTTCACATAACCCGTGCAGATCATATGGTCCTATGCTTGTTGAGAGCTTCATTTTGGTTTTCATAAATTTCGACAGGTATGACTCTGCAGGTTATCATGCTAACCTTGGCCCACTCATCAAACTCAATGCGAAGCTTATTTACAAAGGGACAAGTGGCGATACCCCACGATTTCTAAACATGGAGTGTAATAATGTGATAGTACACAATGGCTAATGACCATGGGCACTTTCATGCTGACCCCATCTCTTGATTGCTTGTGCATGTACCCACTATGTGGAGGAAATTAAAGGGCCTCAAATATCTGCTATGTTGCATACTCCCGAACTGATGAGCATTACTCATGCATGAATAAAATCTTGCTCAGATTTTATGATATTCAGGAAGAGTTGGGTTATTAACCAAGAGGGCACGATCCTTCTTTGTCTGTGACTTAGAAAATTCAAAGCATAAAATTAAACTATTCTCTGTGGAGCTTCCAATTTTTTGATCACAGGTTTTGTACTTGTTCTTATCTCCGAATTAGTTATTTGGAAACCCCACATTTTTGGTGACCAACTGACAAACATAAATTAAAGGTGGCCCGAGTTTGTTGCTCACTAGGCTTTCTTCGTATGTTCTGTCATTTTTGTGTTCACACATGCTTCACAGAAAAGACGATAGTGGATTTATATGGTTGACATATGTGATGGTTCGGGTTCATGTTTGAGTTCAGGGTCTGATATCTTTTTGAGCAGATATTGGACTTCTCTAGGTTTCACCTTGCAACAGGTTTCACTTTCATAATCAGGTGCTAGTTCTTTGAGCTACCAACAGGGACAATGTACTGCAGGGAAGGTGCCCACTTGTTGTCTTTTGCAGGTCATGGACTCTTGACTTTCATCTATGAGCAAAATTTTGGTGCCCTACCAAGGAGTGGTACACATGTTGGATTGGAGATCGTGGAAGCTTCAGGCCCCTCATATTTCTAATCTATGCATATATATGATCTTCACACTTGAGATAATAATTCACTTACCTTAACTCTGGTTGGCCTATTGATGTTTATTCCTCCTAAGTTGGGCTACATATTATTGTATGTTTGTATGCTCAGGCCTTGATCAATGGATTATTGTTCTACTAGCTTATGCTGATGACTCTGGTTGATCTTGTTACTCCTGTATTCTCATGATCACATGAACATGTGCAGGCCAATCATCAATTTGCATTACAAGAGCAAGGTTTATCTCATGTTTTTATTATTTCTGAGCTAACAGAATTAGCATAGTAATGAATCGGAAGAAAATTGAAGGTCAAGGAATGTGAGATTGTTTTTTGCTAGGGAAGAAATTCTCTGGTTTTACAATGAACACACACAGAACTTAGCATTGTTTCTTCCGGACTCCTATAGATGCTTTCTTGTGAATGATGGCTCGCATTCCAGATGTGTTTGATCCAGTCATCATCTTAGCCTTGAGACTAGTAATTGTTGGATTAAATGAAATTAGTGTTTCATTACAGGCCTGCACCTATTGAACTGCTACATTAATAGTCCTTCCCCCTGTTAGATGATGTGACACTATAATTTGCAGGAATTTCTCTTGATGACTCGAAGGTTTTTCAACCTTTGACCAAGCATGTCTACTTAGCAAAGAATACAACTAAATTTTGTGCTCACTTTCTGCTCAGTGGTTGTCCACATAACTAAATGATTAAGATTAAGTGCGTGTGACATGGTAAAAATATAAGGGAACCCTACTTGGGTTCTTGGTACTTTAATTGCTGGATTGCAGAAGTTGCTAGCTCTCCATGTGGACTTGTCTCTGGAAGAACCAGTCCTATAGGATTTGATGTCCCCTTATGTGGAAACTAAAATTGACATGAATGTTTATCTCATTACAAAATGAAGTCTACTTGCTCTTTTGTATTTCATTTCAGGTTTTGGAGCTCCTTGCAAGAGCTTTTACCATCCTACATAGGACTGCACAAGGGTATGCATGCTTGGCTGACTGCCCCCCAAGGGGATTGTGTCACTCAGCTTTGAAGACTGAAGAAGTATAGATTGAAAGAAGGATTGAAGACTTGCAGATTGACTGAAGACTTGCAGATTTTTGAAGACTTGAAGATTTCTAGATTTGAAAGATTCCAACTGGGAACAATTCAGTTATGTATGCTCTTCTCTTAGCTTTGTCGAGGACGACAAAGTCTAGGAGGGGGAGGAGTGTTGCTCTAAGGGTTGCCCATAATTTTTCTCATGCTATGGCATCCTTTAGCCCTCATGAAAATACCTTCTTTTTGTAAATTAGGAGATGTCCATGTGAACACTCTCCTAAAACCCCTTTTTGATATTTCCTCTAGTCTATGGTATTGAAGCCTTTTTTTGAAAACTCCTTTTTGCACAAGTACCAAAATCCCCACGTAAAAACTCTCCACGCGCGCTCTCTCTCTAGGTGGTTAGTCCCATATGACATAAAGATTCTCTTTTTGATTTAGCACATGTGGTCTTTTGACCACATGTTTTTATTCACATATGCCTCTCTTCTCTATATAAAGAAGAGACTCATTTGTAAAAGGGAGGTCCCTTGGCCATGGCCTTGGCCTCCATTTTGGTAATGGAAGAAGATGTCATTTGTTACTCTCTTGCCTCCTTGTGTGCAATGGCGTTGGTCTTGGTGTATGGATTTGCATGTGTGTGTGCATGGTTGGGAGGATGTTCCCCTTTGCTCCTTGTGACGTTGGCCATTGTTGCCATTGCTCCATGAGCATGGGTGAACCTCTCCTCTCATTGTTTGCCCCAACTTGGAGAAACTTCTCACTTCCATGTGAGGCGGTTAGGGTTTGTTGTTCCCCTTATCTCAACAATGTCCTTGTTTGGACATTCAAAGTGTGATGTCCTTGTTCTCCACATCTTTTAGCCTGCTCCAAGAAATCAGAATCATGTTGCTAGTGCACAAGTTCTTGCTTCTTAGGGGTATCCATCTGCGTTGGCTTATTTTTTTCCTCCTTGACCATTAGTAGAGTTAGTCAATTTCTATCCATTCTGATTTATTGAAATAGGAAAACAGAGTATACGTAGAACAAGAAGAGAGAGAATTTTATTATCTGTGCAGATTTACAAGTAGTTTTGATTTGGATTACAAAATCTATCAGATAGCTTCAATGTGAAGCCTCATCCACCCGACTACCCCCAAGTGATCTCAATCCCAATCTCAATCACAATCACAATCTCAATCCTAATCTCAATCTCAATCACAATCTCAAAAGCTGAAAATGATCGTGATCAATGTATGACCATCCTCCTTCCCTATCTCTCGGTCTTCATCTTTTTGGATCTCCCCCTTTCATCAGTGCACGACCGATCATGCCTTCCTAGACATGCACTCTTAGAATCTCCATGCTCCAAGATATTGTCTTTTCGCATGTCTCATGCAAGACTTCTAGACCACCCATGCATCTACTTTTCATGTCCATCTCAAGGATTGTACCTCCAAAGTGTTTTTTCTAAATTTGTGAATATGAATAAGATGAATCAAGGTTTCTCTTTTTTTTTTTAAGTGTTGGAAAACGGTACTTTTCCAAGCCCTGTAACTCCAAAATGGTGAGGAATTAGCTTAAGCTTGTGAGACACAAAAATATTTAGTTCTTCAATCTTTACAATAGTGTTAGAGATGCCTCAGGTCCAAATCTGCTTCTAGATATCACTTCTGGGCCATGCAAAATCGGAAATTCTAGAGAGGGATGAAAAAACATGAAAAATCTATTCATTTACCTATCTTCATGGGATGAAATGAGACATAAATCATACGAACTACAAAAAATTCAATCAGGTAAAGTTTTTCTACTAAGAGTACTCTACCTTTCTTTCATACAACACTTTTTTAGATTCCTTCATCTTCATGCTCAAATTTTAACACACAAACTTCATGCAACAACTTTCTAAAGAGAGAATATAAAAACTTATTGCTACAAAATTTTGTAGACATGATCAGAATATCCGAAACATAAAATTTCATTATTACCTACACATCTTTTTTTTTTTGTGGGAAAATCAATATGGCATCTTACATGTATGATCTCCTTTTGGAGCGGAGCAATGTTAGCTTCTAGCAAATCGAATTTGTATTGGAATTCGTGGCAGGTTGTCTACTTCTCTGCAAGCATCTGGGAGTGAAGTGCATAGGAAGCCTAAACTAGGTAATGACCAATGGCGGCCAAATTTTGAATAGATGGCTAAAAGGGGCAAAGGTAATGAGGAAGATGATGGAAGGACTGCCGCAGGTGATTGCACACCAAAAATTTCTGATGAGCGAGGTGGTGAATAATCAGGAGAATTTGAGGTATGTCTATAGAGGAATCAATGAATGAAGAAACATGATAGGAAAAATGATCATTGCAGAAGGCATAGTAGGAGTGAGGGGTTGGCGTGGGACAAACAGAGAGGGGGGAGCATCACCGATGGTTACGGTGGTGAATTCCTGAACATCCTTGGGTGGGGAAGCCAGCCGATTGGGGAGTTCATTAATAAGTGTGGTGATGACTTCATGGATTATCAAGGAAATAGGAGGCAATGAAGAGGCAATTTGGGCCTTTGTCGGGGAACTAGGAGGGGGGGTGATGAATTCAGTCACCTCCTTAATGAGTCCTTCTCTAGTAACAATTTTAACAGATTCATCCATAGCAATGTCTATGGGCGTAGCGAGAGTGGTCGAAACGTCTTTCTGAGTAAGACTAATACCTGTAGCGAGTGGTGCAGATGAAGCATTAGACGCTGGTGAAGAGGCGATAGCCACACGATGCCACTTCTTTGAGAAATAGAGCAACACTTCATTATCATCATCATCAGCAACATCATTATCCATGTGAGAAGAGGCTGCCATAGCGAGAAGAGGAGGCGTTGTTGGAGCATCGTCAATAAGTAAGGTTGTTGGTACCAAGAAAGAAAAAAATTATGGTAGACGTGTGTGGGGAAATTCACCCCTTGGACAACTCCTTGACAACAACCTAGCATTCTTTGTGAATGTGACGGAAACAAAATAGCACCAAGTTAATGGGCTCACCTGAAGCTGCCTCAACAATCGAGTACATCAGCTGGGAAATGCCATAGTTCTACGTTTGGAGATTGACAGACGATACAAAGAATTGTAATGCATGGTACTCAGGGGCAGGGCAACACATGATGGCATATTCATTGGAAGATTTGGGTTGGAACAATTGATTCATGGTAGCTACAGGAAGGTGGGGAACCTCATTCTGGCCTTCATTTGCCAAATGGAGGTGAGCAACGACAGTGGCAAGAGTGATGTAGGTGGTAAAGAAAGGAGTCACAATAGGCTAGGCTGTATTAGTGGATGGACATGTAGCAATGGCACGAGCCAGTGTAGGACAGCGGGTGTGTTGGTACGTTATGCCATGGCAACTCCACGAATTGGATCAAGCCACATACATGAAGGTACTGAGTGAGCTCGTCAAGAATGCCTGTACTAAAGGAAATGATGTGGGAGAGAGACTCCATAGCCAGAGCAAGCACAAGCACACACAAATACAATACGAGCACACAGGTCACAGAGAATACATAGATCACACAACCCACACAATAAGAGAGATAAAGCAAAATTTATGGATTAATTAAACCGAGCAAAATGAACTACATGCGACTACTCATGAAAGTGAGCAACACGATTAAACTCTGACCATCAAGTAATCATAAAGGGTACATCATTCCAATGAAACATAAAACATGGAGGGGCGATGCAGAGCCGTAAGTGGCAAGCGATAATTAAAAGTCCAATATGAGCAGCAAGAAAGAAGTTATGGTCAATGAGTCAACCAAAAATCAACCAAAATACGTGTGCAGAGTTTATAATAGATGCCTAAATATCGACCTAAATGGATAAGTCCATGCCAAGCACAGATATGAAATGAGCAATAGGAGTAAAACCAAATCATACGGGCAGTGAAGTTGGGCAATAGTGTTGTAGCTTGGAGCCATTGATGGGGAGAATTGCTCCAGTAAGTGTGGTTAACCAAAAAGTAGCTAGACCTAGTTGAGTTTAAATATAGTAAGGATTGAACCACCAAAGCTTAAACTTTCTTATAGCATGATCAGATTTAGAATTATAGAATAAAAACAACTAGACAACTTTAATTATAGGATTTTTCAAAAAATGGTCATGGCTTCTAGCTTCTTGACACTTGGGAACTAGTACCCAAGAAGGCATTAATGAAGGTAATTGGTTCTAGATGGAGTTACTAAATCAAAAGGAACTCAGATAGACCCATAAACAGGTATAGAGCTAGACTTGTGGCTAAGGGTTTTGCACAAACCCAAGGAGTAGATTATGAAGAAACTTTTTCACCTGTGGCTAAGATGCCAACCATCTGAGTATTGGTAAGTCTAGCTGCATCTAGAAAATGGAATATGTATCAACTCGATGTGAAGAATGCTTTTCTAAATGACTAGATTTCAGAGGAGGTTTACATGGCTCAACCTCCTGGCTATGAAGACCCAAGCAAGGTAAATTATGTGTGCAAATTGAACAAAGCTCTCTATGAGTTGAAGCAAGCACTTAGGGCATGGAACCATAGGTTAACAACCTACCTTCAAGACCAAGGATTCATAATGAGCAAGGCAAATTCTTCTTTGTTTGTCAAGAGGAGTAATTAAGAAATGATATACTTATGTGTATATGTTGATGACATCATTCTCATAGGTAGTGATGCCAATGGTATCAAACAAATCAAGAACCAAATGATGCAAGAGGTCAAAATTAGTGACCTAGAATTTTTGAAGTATTTTCTTGGACTTGAGTTAGTCTACACTAACTCTGGAATTTACATCACTCAAAGGAAATATGTGCAGGACATGTTGAAGAAGTTCCACTTGGAGAATGCAAAGATACCTAGCACCCCTATGGATGTAAATCATATATTGAGTGCTCATGAAGGTGACTTGCTTGAAGATATTGTAGGATATCAAAGCATAGTTGGGAGTCTAAACTATGCAACCTTGACAAGTATTGACATATACTATGGAGTAAGTGTTCTAAGCCAATTTATGCACAAACCTAGAGCACCTCACTTAGAAGCTGCTAAAAGGATTTTGAAGTATCTCAAAGGTACTCAAAACCAAGGATTCTACTTTCCATACACATCAGATTTGGACATTGAGTTATACTCACATGCAGATTGGGTAGGTTGTAAGGATGACAAAAGGAGTACTTCTCGATATCTTTCTTTTGCAGGTGATAAGCCCATCTCATGGTCTTCCAAGAAGCAACCTACTATTGGTCTATCTTCAACAGAGGCTGAATACAAGGGATTAGCAAATGCTACATAAGAAGACATTTGGATTAGATTGTTATACTCAGATTTGGGACTTCACACTCATTCACCTATGATCTTTGGTGACAATACAAGTTCTTTGCATCTTGCAGCCAGCCCTATTTATCATGCAAGAACAAAGCATATAGAAGTACACTATCACTATGTTAGAGAGAAGCTATTGAGCAAAGAGATTCAATAGGCATATGTATCCACAAATAGTGCAAATTTGTTAACCAAAGAACTTGATGGCACTAAAATTTGTAGGTCTAAAACCATGATTGGATTGCAAGACATTCAAGAAGATTCATGAAGAAGCACAAGCCAAGATGTTTGGCTTGAGGGGGTGTTGTTGGTGCAAATATCCAATCCTTCACATTTGGCTAGGCATGGAAGAAAATGTGTGCAACCACTTGATGATTCACATGAACCATAGCTTGTAATTGTTTGATCATTCACTATTGTAAAAAGTTTTGACCTTGAGAGAATCTTGTGACTCCATATATCTCGTGGAATTAGGAGAAGGATAAGTTACAAGTTAAAATGAAGGAATAACTCCTCAATCATAGGGAACACTTTTAGATGGAGCCACGTTTGAATTTCAAATTCAAACTTGGATGAATAACTTATTATAAAAGCTATTGTAAAACTCACGGCTTGTGTGCCTCTTGGAGAGCTCTTCCTCTGATCATCTATTGAGTTTGAGTAGCTTACACTTTAGCCTACTCATTCCACCATCATTGGGCATCATCATAATGCCAATGATCTTGCTAAATCATGTGCCATAATAGATATACTTCATTGATCATCTCTGTTCAATTCTCTGCTATGACTACTCAGAAAACTGAACTTTCCATGACCATATCTCAATGATTTGTCAACGATTTTGCATGATCTATAGCTTGTAGGAACCAGCTTGAAGTCTATTTTTCAAGGCATTTGCTTAAGCCAATTAGGAGAAATTGCCATTGGACCTATAGAGATGTGAAGGGAGTAGATCCAGAAATATGCTCTCATATGATCCCGATGACCTTTGATGCCAAGCCCACCAAACATAAACCCTACACATATAATGACATTTATGCAACCAAAATAAAAGAAGAAAATTATAGGCTGATTGAAGCTAGATTTATTTACGAGATTGAGCATATTGAATGGGTCTCCCCCATTGTCATAGTGCCCAAGAAGAATGGAAAATTGAAGGTGTATACTAACCTTAAAAAAGTTAATGCTGCTATGATCAGAGATAGCTATCCTCTTTCAATCACTGAACATTTATTGGAGCGTGTTGTAGGCAAGGAAGCTTCCTTGATGGATTTTTTGGTTACAACCAAGTAGCCATTGCCCCAGAAGATCAACACAAAACTGACTTCACCATAGAGTGCGGAATGTTTGCATTTCATGTGATGCCATTTGGGCTCACCAATGCACCTGCAACATTCCAAAGGCTCATGTGTCGTCTTCAAAGAATTCTTACAAAAGAGCTTAGAAGTACATGTGGACGATTTATGTGCTCATTTCCAAGAAAGAAGATACCACATCCTTGAGCTCAGACAGATCTTCAACAAGTATAGAGAGTATCGAGTTTGTTTGAACCTAGAAAAGTGTGTGTTGATGGTACATCAAGGTAAGATCTTAGGTCATATTGTTTCTAAGAATAGAATATCAACAGATGAGGACAACGTAAGAGCCATAGAAAAGTTGCGAAGGCTAAGGGATGTTAAAGAGGTACAAGCCATTATGGGCCATTGTGGATATTACCATAGGTTTATCCACATGTATGCGATCATAGCTAAACCTCTTTATGCTTTGTTGACAAAATTTGAGTGGAATGCTGAATACAAAAATTCCTTCAATGAGTTGAAGAGATGTTTGTGTACAGCACCAATATTGACCACTTCTGATTGGAATAAACCATTCCATGTCCATGTAGATGTATGCAATTATGCAATAGGATGTGTGCTAACACAACCCACAGGCAAAGGAAATCTAGATTTGCCCATAGCATATGCTAGCAGACAGTTGAATGCAGCTAAATGAAACTACACAACAACTGAAAGCGAAGGCTTAGTCATCGTATGTGCCGTGAAGAAGTATAGACAGTATTTATTGGCCAACAAGTTCAATTTTTTAATTGATCATCAAGCTTTATTATATTTGGTCAATAAACCTTGCAACACAGGATGCTTAGTAAGATGGTTCCTCTTACTAAGGGAATACGACTTTGAAGTTGTTGTTAGGAAAGGTAGGACCCACCTCAGGGCTGATCACCTTTCTTGCATCACTTCAGGAGAGTCACTGCAAAGAGTGTCTGATGAACTACCTCATGCTTATCTGTTGAATTTAGAGGTTGTTGCTAAATGGGCAAATACGTTGGTATCTATCTTAACCTTCAGACCCACAAATAAGAATGTGAAAACTAACAAAGAGGAAATTGTAAAATCACAAAAATATCAAATATTGGCAGGAAGTATGTACAAACAAGATATAGAGGGTGTACTAGCTTGTTGTGTCGAGGAGGATGAACATGGCAGTTGGTTGCAACAAGCCGATGAAGGATTGCTAGGAAACCACTATTCTAAACAACAAACATTGTAGAATCTGGAACCTTTGGGGGTGTATTGGCCTAGTATGGACAAAGAAATACATGAGTGGATTAAGAATTGTCTAATGTGCTAGGAAAGACCACCAGTGGAGTATGCCACCCTTTATCACGTGTCGTTAATTCCAAAAATGAAGTGCTCCATTGGTAGAATTTATGAAATCTGGAACACTATCCAATGAGGCTAGTCTAGCAAGAACACGAAACAAGGAGCAAGAGGCTTAGGACTACGCCTTAGGAGGAGACAACCTATACCAAAGAGGCAAAGATGGTTACTTAAGATTGTGCATTCACGAATCAGAATATTTGAAAATCTTAGAAACTGCACATATCAGTGTTGCAGGTGGATACTTCGGGCTAGATCGAGTACTTAAGAACATTCTATTCTCAGGAGTTTGGTGGCCAACTCTTCGTATGGATGCATACCTATGTGAAGAGATGTGACACATGCCAACGTGCAGAATATCCAATAAAAAAAGATGAGACGCTTTTGAGGCCAATGATGGGAGGACGTGCATACTCAAAGTGGGGTAGAGACTTTGTAGGTCTTATTCACACTAGTTTGGTACCAAAACAGGACACTTAAGTGTCCTTTTTTGACAATTTTCCAAAAAATCACATACCTTGTACAAAGAGAATTTGAAAAAATCCTTTAACACACATATTAAATATAATTCAAAGGTTAATGCAAAAATATAGAACACAATAAATCATGTTTTGTGTTCATGTAAATAGCCTCTCAACATGCTATGGTAGTGAATAGGATGAAAATTCTTGATCAAATGTATTTTTATCAATAGAAAAAAATTCATCATATGAAAGAAAAAATTATACACATTCCTTGAAACATAGTTCATATGGTATTAGCCTCAAAATCACTTAGAAAATCATTCCAATTCAAATAAAATCAATTATTTTGACTCTGTACACCGAAAACAACAACTAGTTCTAATTATGGTTCAAACAAACTTATGGGAATCCATAGAAGTGTACAAATGTGCCAACAATCAAACAAGTTATGAAGATAACAACCAAGGTATACACATATAAAATCAACTCATATGACTCTAGTCACCAAAAATAGAAAACTAAAGCCAATATATGACTCAAAAGAATTTATGGACATCATTCAAGGTGTACACATTCAAGTTACCAAGTAAAAAATGTGTGACATAACAAACCAAAGTTTACATATATGAGGCTAAATAATTTATTGAAATCCACCAAAATTTTCATGTCTTTGGAGAGAACCAAGAATATTTTGTTGTGTGGGCATCAACCAAATTCTGTACATACAATCATGAATAGTTTGTGGACACATACTCAAAAGCCTTTGATATAATCTTTGATATCATAAAATGATAAGGATTATTTGAAAACATTTCATCATTTCCATCATGGATGCCATCTTCTTTTTGTCAAATGAAATATGTATGCCAATTATTTTCATCTTATCACAATCACCATTGCGGATCACATATTATTTGACGAGATTAGGAATGAAACATGGCATGAAAGCATATTTTGGAAGGTTTAATACTTAGAGTATCATTTAATTAATTATTATTTTTCATCATAATTTTTTATTCCACCTTTGGAGCTATGCTCTTTTTGTGAACATAGAAATATATGCTTTGCCAATTCAGCATGAAAGTTAGCACCAAATGGAATGGCTACTAGTTCAAAGTGGAGGCCTTCTAACTTTGAATAAAAATATGCATTCAATTAGTATGAAGGTTATCCATTGATAACTTGCCAATTCTCAGCAATCTCACTTACACACAAGTTATAGTGAGACATTCATTAAAAGGTGCAATAAATGGTAGTGCTCTAGAGAAGACAAGGTTTGAGTCCATGTTTATCACTTATGTAAGTGTTCAACCTTCTCCAAAGATCCCTAGACACTTGCTTTACACTACCAAAGTCCATGAATAGCTTTCCATTTCCTAAAACATATCCAATTTGTCAAAATGTTTGAATTGTGTTATTTTTTCAGTTATGCAAAAAGTTGAGTTTTCAAAAATCCACATTTTCTTCTTCATTTAATAACACATGTGAAGTTGTAAAATGTCAAAGATTATATTTTTCTCTAAAAGTACATGATGTGGGCTATCAAATCCAAGTGAGTATGCCACCAAAGCTTCAAGGGTGTCATCAAGAAAAATCAATCAATTTGGTGTAAAAGCAGGACACTTAAGTGTCCCAGGACACTCAAGTGTCCTAGTACAGAACTAGTGTTAAACCCCTAGCTAGAAACTCCCATGCAGAGTACATTATAGTAGCCACAAATTGCCTTACAAAGTGGGTCAACGTGAAAGCCACAACCAAGAATAATGCTCAAACGATGGCTAAGTTCTTATTTGAGAACGCATTCACCAGATGCAAGTTACCAATAGATTTAGTAAGTGATACAGATACACACTTCTTGAACGAAGTCATTGAAACCGTTCTCCAAGAATTCTTGGTGATACATAAGAAGTCTGTCCCTACCATCCACAAGCTAATGGACAAGCTGCTCAATCATGAAAGAATAGGCTCCAAGGCGAGCAAACCTCTCTTCTTTTTCAAAGACTAATGCAATCGTAGTAGTTCAACCACAAAGGCCAGTAAAACAATACAAGATAACTGCTACATCAAATAGACAAATAAAATCCGAGAAGAAAGTAGTTCTGGGCATGAAGCAGATCTAGGTATGAAAGGGAGAGCAATGAATCATGCCATTGCAGTGGAACTCGTTACCAAAGAAGTAGCAGAGAAAGCGAAGGAAAAAAGTAGTAGAACAACGAAGATCTCTACCTCAAAGAGTACTCCAAATTTGGGTACCAAAGCGATCGATGAAGGCTGACCACAATAACATACAAATTTGGGTGCCTAAGGAATTAGCGATAGCTCAACGAGGGCAATTACGCATGTGGGTACCCAAGGAACTCTTACATGCACAAAAGTCTTTGTTATCACTCATGAGAAAAGTCTCAACAAAGAATACAAGGAGAAGGAGGATTTAGAACCAAGCACAAAGACCAAAAGAAGATCAATTCACCTCTTTGGCACTAGTAAGAAGACAATCAACAATAGTAGGGGTTTGGAAGCCAAAAGCACTAGTAACCCCCACAGAACCAAAGAGCCAACCATGAGGGGTACAAAATATGTGAAACCATCCAAAGATGAAAAGGCCCAAGGTGATCCCACCAAGACCAAAAATTGTTCTCAAACGGATCCCTATAAGGAAAAAAGATCAATTGTCATTCAACCATCCATTGATTGCATCAGCTCTAGATCAATTCGACACCTCCAAACAAAGATTGCATCAACATCTGCAAGTAACATCAAAAACCTCGACGTGCAAAAACCATATGCCTTTGGCCGAACCTTGTCTTTTGCACCATTCAGGTCATGCGTTTCTAGAGTATGCATTAATATAGGGCCACGTTACATGGCCATGGATAGATAGTTGAGAATCCCAAGCACATGAGACACATTTGAGATATGTAAATTATTTTATTGATACTAACATCTTTCTTCTTATTTTGTGATAATGCTCCTCTAAAAAAAAAAGGGAAGAAGAAGAAGAGCAAGAATGAAAATAAAAGAAAACGAGAAGAGAGAGGACCAGGTGCTCAAAGAATATCATCAGTGAATCATCAACAAGGACATTCACCAACAATGCAAGACAAGCAAATGGTCAATCACTGTGATGGGAGTACAAGACGAGGAGATGAACATCGATGGACCTTTCACCATGGTAAGAATCCCCTACTTTGGCAACACTATTAAAATGATAGATTAGGAAACCTCTTCATTAGCATACCCTTGAGCACTTAGCTCAAGACCCAATTTCTTGCACCATGCTTCTAACAATGCATTTCCCAAGTAAGCATGCATAGGGCTACATTACAAGGTCGTGCACAAGGCACATATTTTCTTTAACCCATGCACTTACACACGTATCCATCATTCATTATGGGACACAAGTACTGGGCAAGATAACTATGAAACCCATGTTTGAAAGATCCAAAGGACATGAAGGTTACAACATCAATAGCTATGATACAATCGATAGCCAACAATTGCTTAAAATCAACAATGACAACCTCTTTTGAGCCACTTGCAATTTTTGGAAGCTCACGAATACACCATATTGCTAGAATCCAAGGAAGAAGTACATAGAAAGGGACTACAACTTACAAAGGCTATCAATGAAAAACAAGAAGAACAAGACAAACCGCCTTGCTACATTTGGAAGACAGACTACTCTTGTTGATAAATGATGGATGCTATCTCTCAAAGCACTCCATTCCAACAAGGGTCTGTTAGGGACGATAGACTCGAGAGGGGGGAGTGTTGACACTCAAGGTCAAGCACAAGGTGTGTAAATGCATCACAGAAGTGGACACACAAGAAGAGGGAGTTTGTAGGGAGCTCAAGAATATTGATATATTTAGGTAGTGATGTGTGTGAACACTCTAGCACCGTCGGGGCACTTTTTTCCCTCTTTAGGAGGTTTTTTTCCCCCAGCTTGTATATACACCTATTGCTAATGGGCTACTTATCTTTGTACATTCTCTAGTAATACATTCAGTATTGTGTGTTGTGCTCCAAGCTTCTTCTTCTTCCTTGTGCTGTTCGCGTGCTTCTACAGACATCTAACTTCAACAATTGGTATCAGAGCAGGTCACTGCTTCACCTAGCGCGTCGTCAACACCTCTCCGAATGTAGTCTCGAAATCGCACGAATTTTGGTGAGCATACTCGACGTGTTTTCGAGATCAAAACATCTTCGCTTTGTGGTGCCGAAATCGCGATCTGAGCTCGTTTCGGCCTCTGAATGCACTATCGCAATGCTTATGCAAGCTATTTTGTCTTTTTATGCCAAATTTATAAACCCATTTTGGTTCGCCAGTATAAGTGTCTTGAAATCTGCTATAGGTTTAGCAGAACGCTCTGGGCAGTTCTCTTCAATTTTTTGAGATATAGTCAATTTTTTGCATCAAGGTATTTTAGTCACCAACCATGGCTAAAAGGAGTGATGTATTTCGTATGTTGATTGTTGAGGATAAGTTGGATGGTACCAACTACCCGTTGTGGGCTTATATGATGTGACATGTATTGGTTGCAAAAGGACTATGGAACATTGTGGAGGGTGTTGAAAAACATCCTATCACACCTACAACTGTTACAAGTGCAGGTACTGAAGCTGATGCAAAAGGTGTTGAAGATGATCATATTCTGCATATTCGTATTCGTGCTACGGTTTTTATTGCACCTATTGTAGAGCAGATTTGTTGGGATGGCAGAGATGCCCAGGCACATGCATTGATAGTTTTGTCTATCGAACGTGCCATTATTCCTCACATACGCTCTTGTAGAACAGCTAAGGATGCTTGGGATACACTTACCACATTGTACCAAGCTAGGAATGAGGCTCGTGTTGCTTACCTCCGAAAACAGTTCGAGAGTGCACACATGAATGAAGGTGATTCTATGGACAGTTTTCTAACAAAGATCAAAGACTTGAAGGAACAATTAATTTTTGCTAATGAGATTATACTAGATAGCTCACTTGTGCAGACCGTTCTGAATGGTCTTCCTGATTCATATCAGAGCTTTGCCTCTACTCTTCGGTTGATGATGAAAGGCAATCCAAATGCCTTATCATTTGAGGAGCTAGTCTCTGTTGTAGGAAGATCAGTCCAGGCAGAACAAGTTCATTATGCGAGTTGCAAATCAAGCATTCCTGGCTAGTCAAAAGGGCAAAGGAAAATGGAGCTCTTCAAGTAGTAAGCAGAAATGTGTTAATTCTGCACAATCGAAGAGGGAAGATAAAGATGAAAAGAAATAAAAAAAGCAGAAATTGTTCTGCAAGTACTGTAAAGGAAATGATCATATCATACAGAACTGTCCAAAACTGGCTGCTAAAGAGGAAAAGAAAAAAGAGGTTGGAATGGTTGTTGTAGAGGCCTCTACACCCAAAACAGAGACTGCTAAACTTGTGCAGGAAGAAGAATGGGCGTTTACTACTGTTTGCAGTTTTGACCCATCTTGTCATGAGGAGTGCATGTCTGCAGTAGACTCAGATGTTTGGTACTTTAACAGTGGGGCGACCAAACATATTACCTCGCAGCACAATTTCTTCTCTTCACTCGAGCCTGCCCCTATAGGGAATACTATTACATGCACCAACAACTCCTCTTATCCTGTTATGCAAGTTGGTAAGATCATTTTGACTACTACTGATAGTAGTTCTTTCACTTTGTCAGATTCTTTGTTTGTGCCAGGGATCAAGAAGAATCTGTTATTAGTTTCTGCATTAGCCAAGATGGGCTTGGTTGTGAAATTTGTTGATGACAAATGTACACTTGATGATCTTTCAAATGGCGATGTGATTATTGCTTTTGGCATTTTATGTCATGGGTTGTATAAGCTCATATGAAAGATCTGTGAATGATTCAGCATGTGCAATACATGATTCTTAGGCTATGTCAGATGCAAAGCTTTGGCATGCATGCTTTGGTCATCTGAATTTTGCTAGTTTGCTATGCCTGCAGAAATCTGAAATGGTGTCCTCTTTGCCCAAACTTGAGGCACCTAGAAAACATGTTTGTGAAGGCTCTATTTTGGGCAAAATGCAGCATTCCTCATTTCCAAAAGATGGTTCAGTTCGGGCTAGTCAGAAATTGCAGCTTGTACATAGTGATGTCTGTGGTCCTATGCAAACACCTTCTTTCGGAAATTATCTTTACTTCATGACTTTCATTGATGATTTTTCCAGGCATGCATGGGTATATCCATTGAAGGCGAAGTCTGAAGTGTTCATGTGCTTCAAAAATTTTTTGGTTTTGGCTGAAAATCCGTGAGCATGTAAAATGGGCACCCTCCGTTCTGATCGAGGGAGGGAATATATGTCTTCTAATTTTAATGCATTTCTGGCTGAACATGGGATAAAACACTAGTGTACAGTGCCATATGCACCTCAACAGAATGAAGTTGCTGAACAAAAGTACAGGTCACTCATGGAAATGGTGACGTGTATGGTCAAGAGTCAGGCTCTACCACATAGTTTCTGGCTTGAGGCTCTCATGTGTTCAGCATATGTACTTAATAGGTGTCGCACTAAAGCGCTGCAGCCTATCACTCCATATGAGGCTTGGCATGACCACAAACCATCTGTTGCTCATCTACATGTTTTTGGTTGTTTGGCATATGCATTAGTTGTTGGTGCAATTCACAAGCCTTCACATTTGGCTTGTAGCCCATACATTTATGAAGAAGCATAGGAACCCATGCTAGAAGATAATTACCCTCTTTACTTCTTGTAAAAGTCACATTTGACTTTGGAGTCTTTGTAAACTGTTGGTGCAATTCACAAGCCTACACATTTGGCTTGAAGTACATACATAAATGGAGAAGCATGGGAACTAATGCTAGTGGTTAATTACCACTTTACCCTTTTGTAAAAGTCACATTTGACTTGAAATCTTTGTAAAAACCTACCAAAAGGAACTCATGGAAAAGTTAGCTTTGATTGATGGAATATCTCCTAGGATGTAGGAGCATGATTATAGAGAGCCAAAAGTTTGAATTCAAATTCAAACTTTGAACTCAACCATTATAAAAGTGATCATAAAAAGTCGCGGGTAGAAGAGTCACTTTTCGAGCTTCTCATTATCAATTTTGAGTTAGTGTGATGTCTATACTCTAGTACACACCTATCTAAACCATTAGGCAATGATCTTCATGCCAATGGCATTGTACAACAGTGTTCATTAATACATATATCTACATTGTTCATTTCTGAGTTTTCTATCATAGTGTCTATAAGTCTGTCAACATGTGGAGAGCATATCTCACTCATTTCTCCACCAAATTCAAAGATCTATAGCTTATTGGAACCAGCTCAAAGTTTTCTGCATGCTGTCAAAGAAAGCTTTAAGGATTTCTATTCAGCCATTTCAGAGAAAAGCTCGTCGAAGTGATCACTGGTCGAAGTCTGCAACAGTCCTAAAATATCGGGGGTAAAGGTTTACTTGCTAAAGTGATTTCTCTGAGCATAGTTAATATTTTTAAGTGATATCACTTGGAATAGTTAGCTTGCTAAGCTAATTAGATACCCCTAGAAGAATTTTTTCCAATTCCTACTATGCTGGTCATACTGAGCAAAAGATACAGTAGGTGTCTAGTAAAAAATAGAAGGTTTTCTTGAAGGCTTGAAGTTCAAAGTTATCTGTTTTGATTCATTTGTTTCATACATCATTTCCAAAGTACATAGGCCATTTTATGGTGTCATTGGAAAGCTAAGAAGGTCTACTTATCAAAGCTAAAGCATCAAAGGGCTGGTACAAAGCAAGATTTGGCAGTACCTACTCATTCTCTTGAAGTGTCCATCCATCATTCCCAACAGTGGTATCAGAGAAAGGTCAAGGTAAAATGGGAGATGGTTTTCCTTCATTTATTGATAAATTGGACAAGAACAACTATCAGGCATGTTCTCTAAGGATGAAGACATACCTACAAGGAAGGAGTCTTTATGGATAGATCTCAGGAGATGAGGAATTGCCCTATTTCAGAACCAGAGGACTACCAACAAAGGAAGAACATGAAAATCTCAACACATGGTGTGCCAAGGATGCATTAGCAAGGTCTTAATTACTCAACTCCATTTCTGATTTGCTTTTGCCACATATTAGGAACTGTAAGACATCCCAAGAGACTTGGGAAACCTTGTCATCCTATTTCTCTTCCAACACAAGGGCCAGAAAAAAGCAATAGTGGATTGAATTCACCACACTAAGGAAGCAACCTAAGCAGGCTATTTTAGAGTTTGTAACCAAGATTAAAGATGTAGTAGATCAGTTAGCAAGCAGAGGAGAAGAGATTGAAGAAGAGCAGATAGTAAGGCAAGTGATCAATGGGATTAAAACTGATGAAAAATGGGAAAGCTTCACCAGTACCATGGACCTTTACATGGACATGCAGATTCCAAACCTTACCACTCTCATGGGGCAATTGTTCACTCATGAAGCCAAGCTCAACAAGAATGGAGACTCATCCAAAGGTAATAGCTCTTCTTTCCTATACACTGATAAAAGTAAAGCTAAAGATAAAGGCAAGAACAAGAAGATAGAGGATAAAGGCACTACCTCCCAAGCCAACTATGCAAGGAGAGGTAGATCATCAAGAGGAAGAGGCAAAGGAGGTAACCAAGGTAGGGGGAGATCCTATAACTCCTCAGCATGCAACATTTGTGGTTTATCAAATCATACTACAGATGAGTGTTTCACGAATTACAAGAATCAGAGAGGAAGAGGATATCAAAGAGGTGGATACTCGCACTCAAGAGGTAGATTCAAAAATTATACGGAAGAGCAAGATGATTCTCTTCTGATCATGAACATGACTTCAAAACCAGGTACAAATGATGACCACCTATTCTACATTGACTCAGGATGCTCAAATCATGTGGCTGGCAATGTAGCTCTACTCTCTGACCTTGAAGAACCAAGAGGTAAGCATCAAGTACAAACAGCTGATGACACAAAGCACTGAGTAGTTAAAGTTGGAAATGTTAAGACTTGTGATGGAAATCAGAACTTGTTGAGTAGGGTACTATATGTACCAACCATTACCAAAAACTTGATAAGTGTTGGACAGATTGTGGAAAAAGGTTTGCAGGTTAGGTTCAACCAATTTGGAGCATTTGTGGAAGATCCCAAGCAAGGGTTCAAAAGGATTGCTAAAGGAGAAAAGACAGGTAGACTTTTTACTTTTGAGCTAGAAGACACAAAGAATATTGCACTCTACAGTTATAAAGATTAAACACTTTCAGAGCTTGAGATTTGGCATAAAAGATTTGGGCATGTAGGAGAAAGAACATTGAAACATATATGCAGGGATCAATGTGTAATTGGAATACCCAATGTTTCCAAACAACACATGATATATAAATGTGGTGCTTGTCAGTTTGGGAAGTCTCACAGGTTACCCTTCTCAAGGAAAGGCTACATGCACGAGGACTACCTAGAGCTTGTCCATACAGATGTATGGGAACCAAGCAAAGACCCTTCAATATCAGGATCAAGGTACTATATATCTTTTATTGATGATTATAGCAGGTGGACTGTATTGTATTTTATGAAGCAGAAAGATGAAGTGTTCAACTATTTTAAAAAGTATCTTGCACTTATTGAGAATCAGACAAGAACAAATCTAAAGAGGCTAAGGTCAGATGGAGGAGGTAATAACTTCTCCAATGAGTTTGAAGCATTCTTGCAGGATAGAGGAATCAAGAGAGAAATCACCACAAGGTATACTCCTGAACAGAATTGGGTAGCTGAGAGAAGAAATAGGTTGATTGTTGAAACAGCTAGGTCAATGTTGAATGAGAAGAGATTGCCTAACTATTTATGGGTAGAGAGTGTATCTACTGCCACTTATCTCATAAACAGGTTACCATCCAAATCCCTTGATGGGATGACACCTTATGAAGCATGGCATGGTAAGAGATCCTCACTTGATCATTGCAGAATCTTTGGATGTGTAGCATATGTACACGTTCCTTCTTAGATAAGAGGTAAGCTAGAGCCTAAGGCTGAGAAGTGTATCTTTATTGGATATGATCTAAATCAGAAAGGGTACAGGTTCTACAACCCTTCAAATAAGGTATTCATGGTTAGTAGAGATGTTGTCTTTGATGAAAATGGTTCTTCTTATGAGAATGAATGCAGGAAGTTTAAACTACCCTATGACTTGGAAGAGGAGTTTCCAAGATTTTCTAAGGAGGAACCTACTCAGAATGAAGACACTACTTTAGATGATGAAGATATTATCAATCTTGAAGAATTCAAGGCATGGAAGTCCAAAGGCAAACTAAAGATGAAGAAGCTTGAAGACATACCTGAATCTTCAAATCAATCAATCAGAAGATCACAAAGGGAGAGGAAAAAACCTATCAAATATGGGTATGATACCTCTCTTGTTACTAAACACTCTGTTTATCTTGCCAAAGACTTGTCAATTGAAGAACCAAGATCATATGAAGAAGCAAAGACCAAGACAGAATGGAAAGAAGCTATGGATGAGGAGATTGAAGCACTCAAAGAAAGTGACACATGGTTTGGATCTAGATGGATCTATAAAGTCAAAATGAATTTTGATGGGTCAATAAACAGGTACAAAGCTAGATTGGTAGCCAAAGGTTTTGCACAAACCCAAAGCATAGACTATGAAGAAACATTCTCATCTGTGGCCAAGATGCCAACCATCAAGGTGTTGGTAAGTGTGACTGCATCAAAAAATTGGAACAGGTATCAGCTAGATGTAAAAAATGCTTTCTTGAATGGATGGATTTTAGAGGAGGTATATATGTCACAACCTCCTGGCTATGAGGATCCCAACAAGGTAACATATGTGTGCAAATTGAATAAAGCTCTTTATGGATTGAAGTAGGCACCTAGGGCATGGAATCACATGTTGACCACATACCTTCAAGATCAAGGTTTTGCCATGAACAAGGCAGACACTTCTCTATTTATTAAGAGAAGCAATTCAGAGGTAATATACCTATGTGTATATGTTGATGATATCATACTTACAGGTGATGATGTCAATGGAATCAGACAAATCAAGAACCAGATGATGAAGGAGTTCAAGATCAATGATCTTGGTCTACTAAAGTACTTTCTTGGACTTGAGTTAGTCTTTACTAACTCTGGAATCTATATTACTCAGAAAAAGTACATACAAGATATGTTGAAGAAGTTTCATTTGCGGGATGCAAAAGTTGCAAGCACTCCAATGGAGGTAAACCTAAAATTAAGTGCCCATGAAGTTGATGAAATTGATGATGTTACAGGTTACCAAGTATAGTTGGAAGCTTAAACTATGCTACCTTAACAAGGATAGATATTGCATATGGAGTTAGTGTGCTAAGTCAGTTCATGCACAAGCCAAGGGTACCACACTTAGAAGCTGCCAAGAGAATTCTAAAGTACCTCAAAGGCACTCAACATCATGGTTTGTGTTTTCCTTACACTTCAGACTTGGATATCAAGATCTATTCAAATCAGATTGGGCAGGATGCAAGGATGATAGGAGGAGCACTTCTGGATACATTTCATTTGCAGGTGATAAACCAATATCATGGTCTTCATAGAAGCATCCTATTGTTGCTTTATCTTCCACAGAAGCAGAGTATAGAGAATTGGCAAATGCCACCCAAGAAGCAATATGGATCAAGTTATTGTATACAGAATTGGGTTTGTATACTAGGTCACCATTGATATTTGGAGATAATACAAGCTCACTTCACCTTGCAGCTAATCCTATCTATCATGCTAGGACCAAGCATATAGAGGTCCATTACCATTATGTGAGAGAGAAGCTATTAAGCAAGGACATTCAATTAACATATGTATCAACCAACATGCAGTGTGCAGATTTGTTAACTAAAGCATTGGATGGAACAAAACTTTGCAGGTTCAAATCAATGATTGGATTGCAGGATATACTTGAAGACTGAAGGATGAAGACCAAGCCAAAATGTTTGGCTTGAGGGGGAGCTGTTGGTGCAATTCACAAGCCTACACATTTGGCTTGAAGTACATACATAAATGGAGAAGCATGGGAACCAATGCTAGTGGTTAATTACCACTTTACCCTTTTGTAAAAGTCACATTTGACTTGGAATCTTTGTAAACACCTACCAAAAGGAACTCATGGAAAATTTAGCTTTGATTCATGGAATATCTCCTAGGATGTAGGAGCATGATTATAGAGAGCCAAAAGTTTGAATTCAAATTCAAACTTTGAACTCAACCACTATAATAGTGATCATCAAAAAGTCGCGGGTAGAAGAGTCACTTTCCGAGCTTCTCATTATCAAATCTAAGTGAGTGTGAGGTCTATACTCTAGCCCAAACCTATCTACACCATTAGGCAATGATCTCCATGCCAATGGCATTGTACAACAGTGCTCATTAATACATATATCTACATTGTTCATTTCTGAGTTTTCTGTCATAGTGTCTATAAGTCTGTCAACTTGTGGAGAGCATATCTCACTCATTTCTCCACCCAATTCAAAGAGCTATAGCTTGTTGGAACCAGCGCAAAGTTCTCTACATGCTCTTAAAATTTGAAGGATTTTTTATTTAGTCATTTCAGAGAAAAGCTCACCGAAGTGATCACTAGTCGAAGTCTGCAATAGTCCTAAAATATCGGGGGTAAAGGTTTACTTGGTAAAGTGATTTCTATGAGCATAAATAATCTTTTTAAGTGATATCACATGGAATAGTTAGCTTGATAAGCTAATTAGATACCCCTAAAAGGAATTTTTCCAATTCCTACTGTGCTGGTCATACTGAGCAAAAGATACAGTAGGTGTCTAGTAAAAAATAGAAGGTTTTCTTGAAGTCTTGAAGTTCAAAGTTATCTGTTTTGATTCATTTGTTTCATACATCATTTCCAAAGTACAAAGGCCATTTTATGGTGTCATTGGAAAGCTAATAAGGTCTACTTATCAACTCTGAAGCATCAAAGGGCTGGTACAAAGTAGGATTTGGCAGCACCTACTCATTCTCTTGAAGTGTCCATCCATCATTCCCAACATAAACACCTACCAAAAAGAACTCGTGGAAAAGTTAGCTTTGATTTATGGATGATCTCCTATAACGGAGGATTACTTTTTAGAGAGAGCCAACAATTTGAATTCAAATTCAAATTGAAAGTGAACATCTATATAAACCTCTAAGAAAAAGTCACGGGCATTAGGGGAAAAAATGAACCCTGAGTGGGCCTTTTAGATTAAGGAGTGATTAGTGATGGACCAATCAGAAGAGGGTGGTGGCCACATTCTAGTCTATCAATTTACTAGACTAGGCCTAGGCTTCCCTTGGTTTGTGCTAGTCAAAGGCTCTAAAACCACTATGAATCTGTGGTTTTGGTGAGAAGAGTGGTTTGAGATTGCAAATATTTAAATCCTGGCCATTGGATGGTCCAAAAGATCCAACGGATAATATGATTTTGCAAAAGTCAAGGCTACTTGTAAGGTAAGCCATTCGATCATTCAAGAATCATATGGCTCTGATGTACTTCACAAAAGGAACTGCGCAAGCAACTATAAGGCGTCCGATTAAGATGCGATCCGACGGCTGAAGGTTATCTCAGGTCACCCAAAGTGCCTTTTCACATAAGCTGTTGGATGTTCATTTGATCTGATGGCTACCGATCAGATCTCAGGTTGGATCAGCTTGAAAAGCGGACGTCTGTGCGATCTTGGACAGATCTGACGATTGGTAGTGACTATCGAATTGTGCTCAGCTTGAAATCCGGATCTGCATTCGATCATGGAGTCATCAGACGGCTGTGAAGGACCCGCATTTTTCATATCAGCATGAAACATGGTAGACCATTAGATCTTGGACAAATGAAGGGTTGTGATAGACTGCACATTTCACCTTCTCTCTCTACTGCGACATTTGAAATACTCACGCAATCATTATGGTCCCCCACCTCTTTAAATCGAAATCGTTCAAACGAACATATCCAATGGTCTAAATTCAATTCGTCCCATGATACATTTGAAGTTTTTTTTCTCCTATATTTTAATAGACAAAACCACGAGTGGTATTTTGTGTCCCCTTAATCCTTGACAATCTTAGATTTAATCCCTAAAAATTAGGGATCCTTACAAGGCCCATGCAGGGTTCATTTTTTCCCCTAATGGTAAGACTCATAAATCCCGAGCTTCTCATTATCATTTCTGAGTGTGTGTGAGGCCTATACTCTAGCCCACACCTATCTACACCATTAGGCAATGATCTTCATGCCTATGGCATTGTACAACATTGTTCATTAATACATATATCTACATTGTTCATTTCTGAGTTCTCTGTCCTATTTTCTGAAAGTCTGTCAACTGGTGGAGATCATATCTCACTCATTTCTTCACCAAAAGATCTATAGCTTGTTGGAACCAGCTCAAAGTTTTCTACATGCTGTCAAAATGTGAAGGATTTCTATTCAGCCATTTCAGAGAAAAGCTCGTCGAAGTGATCAGTGGTTGAAATCTGCAACAGTCCTAAAATATCGGGGGTAAAGGTTTACTTACGAAATTGATTTCTCTGATCATAGTTAGTCTTTTTAAGTTATATCACTTGGAATAGTTAGCTTGCTAAGCTAATTAGTGTAGAGGTTAGAGCTCTTGGCATTCTGATGTGGAGGAAAGCTCTCAGATGCAGTCAGATTTGCTTCCAATTCGGTTGATTTGTTTTCCGGCCTCTCACTTTCTCATTTATCTCTCTTTCTCTCTCTATTTCTCTCTCGTTCTCTCTCTCTCTCTCTCTCTCTCTCTCTCTCTCTCCCTCGCTTCCTCTCTCTCTCTCTTCCCCTTTCTCTTCTCTCTCTCTCTCTCTCTCTCTCTCTCTCTCTCTCCCCCTCGTTTCCCCTCTCTCTTCCCTCCCCTTTTCTCTTCTCCCTCTCTCTCTTCCCCTCTCTCTCCCCCTCCCTTCTCTCTCTCCTCCCCCACCCACCTCCGCCAAACCCCCCGCTAGACCCCCTCCTTCTAGCCCTCCTCACCTCCGCCTTACCCCCTCCGCCCCGCCACCCTCATTCCGTCCCCCGCCATGTCCCTCCGCATTCCGCCCCCCCGCCACCACCATACCCCCTCTCACCCCCCTAGCCCCGCCCTCCTCCACACAACAACTTCCCCCCTTCCACTCATACCCCCTCCGCCCCGCCACCATCATTCCGCCCCCCGCCATGTCCCTCCGCCCCCGCCATCCTCATTCCGCCCCCCTCACTCCGCCTCCGCCCCCGCCCACACTCACCCCCTCACTCCGCCTCCACCCCCGCCCACACTCACCCCCTCACTCCGCCTCCGCCCCCGCCCACACTCACCCCCTCACTCCGCCTCCGCCCCCGCCCCTCACCCACCTCCGCCTCCGCCCCCGCCCACACTCACCCCCTCACTCCGCCTCCGCCCCCGCCCCTCACCCACCTCCGCCTCCGCCCCCGCCCACACTCACCCTCTCACTCCGCCTCCGCCCCCGCCCCTCACCCACCTCCGCCCCCCGCACACTCCCACACTCCCCCCCTCACTCCGCCTCCGCCCCCGCCCCTCACCCACCTCCGCCCCCGCTCACACTCACCCCCTCACTCCGCCTCCGCCCCCGCCCCTCACCCACCTCCGCCTCTGCCCCCACCCACACTCACCCTCTCACTCCGCCTCCGCCCCCACCCCTCACCCACCTCCGCCCCCCGCACACTCCCACACTCCCCCCCTCACTCCGCCTCCGCCCCCGCCCCTCACCCACCTCCGCCCCCGCCCACACTCACCCCCTCACTCCGCCTCCGCCCCCGCCCCTCACCCACCTCCGCCTCCGCCCCCGCCCACACTCACCCTCTCACTCCGCCTCCGCCCCCGCCCCTCACCCACCTCCGCCCCTCACACACTCCCTCCTCACCCGCACACACACACTCCCTCCTCACCCGCACACACATTCACACACATCCTCAAACACACGCATACACACCGGCTTACACACACACCCACATGAACTCCCACACCCATACTCATGCACATACCACGCTCACACACACATGTAGTGTTCACCTCAATTGTGTTCACACTAACAAGTCGCATATGGATGCCCCTGATATGGGTTTAGATGCGGACACACATGCATTATGTGATCTTTCACAGTGATATCAATATACCCACACACATGCTCACTCACATCCACACATACATACACGTATACTCACACACACACACACCAACACATACACACATGCATCCCCACACACATACCCTCTCACCCCACATATAGGCCCACATACACCTACACACACATATTCATACATGCACACACCTGTCAGAAAACACTGGGTTGTGAGGAGCATGCAGAGCATAGAAGAAAATGACATCTAAGCCAATCATGAAGGAGCTTTTCTCAGGATGAACATGGGTACAGAAGTACAATGAATCAAAAGCAAGATTGGGTCTCGCACATCATGCGGGCAGTGGAAGGCTCAAGACAAAGGTGCAATGGTAAAAGTGTATGTATTGACAAGAGTAAAAGTGGCCGCCAACCATTCACGGCGACTACCTATCTTTGGGGATCCAATTCAAATCAAGGGAATATTTGACCTACCCTCCAATTTTGGGCATTCAACCGGCGCATGATCAGTGGACGTGAAGATTCGGCAAAGCTCCCTTGGCCTATTGGGGTCTATAAAATCAAAGGATTTGTGCTCATTTGGGTTACGACGACACACACTGGAGTACATGTACAAGTTTGTGCAGAAGACCTCTCTTGCACTTGGTGGTTTCAAGTCTACTGTGGGAGCTACTCTGTTGTGTATACCGAGGGGAGGCTTCTCAGTGAAGGGCTATGAGCACCATAGTGTAAAAGAGTAGCTTGGATTCTTCTTCTTTCCGTGAGTCAGTGTGGTTGATTGCGTTCTATTCTCTTGAGAAGATCTTACCACTTGTATTGTTCTGAGTTAGTCTGCATATCAGTGATCCTTATGCGGATAGGAGAAGCTTTTGTATTGGTGTGTTTACTATTAAGGTGGTTTGTTAGCCCTAAATTTGTGGCTTGTTAGACCTAAGTTTACACTTGTGAGCATCATCTATCATTCGCCCAACTTTGTAATCATCTGATTTGAATCAAACAGAGTACGGTCTTCCTTGGTTATTGGTTGTCCATATTTTCTGAAGCATTTACCATTCTGTACAATTCTTGTTGTCGACCTGCTCACAAAAATGTTAAAGGGTATACTTCCCTAAAGAGAACCCCCCTTGAGTAGGTGACGTACTGGACGTGTTTAATCTGCATTCTCTACCTTTGTTAAAAGCGGATACCCCAGTACCTCCTCTACAGTTTGGCACGCCCGGTGGGACCTTGCATTTTTGTGGGAGGTATCTAGTGTGCACTAATATAATTGTCATTGCATTAATTTCTCGATTTTTTGCATTCTGTGAGTGGGTACATGGCCCACACTCGGGCAGACAGAGAGCCCCTTCGTGTACAAAAGAGCCTCAAGAAGTCAGCTCTACCTTCGGCTAGTACCCCTCTACCCTTAAATTTGTCCATTGATTTGGCTTCAACCCCGCTTTCAAAAGAAAACCTGAGGAGGACGTTGGATTTTTCCTCTGATACTTCAGAAGAAGCACCAGTGCCCATGGAGGAACTTTCTCATTTACTCTCTAGGTTGAACATCAAGTTCCCTACATTTAAGGGATTGGCTTATGAGGATGCGGACGACCACGTGAGGAGATTCATCTCATTATGCCGCGGACGAGGATTGCAGAACCGAGAAGATGCAATGTTGGTACTCTTCCCATCTACATTGGAAGGCCTTGCAGACAAATGGTACAGTCAATATGCAGATGGACACTTCACTACATGGGAGGCACTGAAGACGGCATTCTCGCAGACATTCTGACCAAGCAACTCCTCTGAAAGAGCGCTAGATCAATTGGAGAACCTAAAATTGAGATCAGGTGAATCTTTCCACGAACTTCACACTAGAACAAAAGCACTTGTTTCACGTCTGCCACATGCTCCATGTGATTTCTTAGTAAAAAAATGGATTGAGAAAGCTCTGCCCAAGTCATCTCAGCAGAAGCTTCGTGAATCTTTGAGATTGGATGCAACACTTGATGATTTTGTTGCAACTGCATCGCGCATTGAGGAGGCTAGACTACATTTTGAAGGGGAGGCCCAACCAAATTATGCATCGGACTTGGATCCCATCGAGCAACTCAGGAAGGAGTTGGAAGCCTTAAGAATGCAGCGAAGTCGCCAAGAAGAGAAGGTTGTGTCGCTGCCCCCACCCCACACTGTTGATGAAGTATCTCAACTTCGTCGTGAGCTCGAAGATTTGCGAACCACACAGGACATACGAAGACAGGTTTGGTGTACAATATGTAGCAATAGTGAACATTCCAATGGTAATTGTCCTAACAAGGTCAGTTGTCAATTCTGCGGCAAAGATGGTCATGAAGCTAGAGACTGCTACTACCTCAAAGGAGCGCAACAACGAGGTAACCATCAAGTTTTAGATTCATATTATGCTAGCACCTCACATACAGCTAATAGAGAAGAGAATCGGCCTGCGAAGCCTAGATACAATAGACCTTTGATGTGCTACCGTTGTGGTGAGTACGGCCACATGCAGAATAGGTATTCTCTTCCAGAAGATGCACCTCCCTGTCAACATTGTCCGGAGGCAAAGGATCACTATACAAAAGATTGCCCAAGAGGACGTCCTACTCCAATCCACATGATATCAGTCTCTCCAAAAGAAGAAGGTATGACCGCTCAATCTTATGCTGTTTCATCTTCATCTATGCCAATGATGACTAGAGCCAGGCAAGCGGCAGTAGCCCATAAGGAGGAACAACAAGGACCCAAAGATAGAGATGCAGAAAAGAGGGTGGGATGGAAGGACCAAGAAGACATGGAAGAGGCTTATGAGAGGGTGACCAATTTGCTAAAAGGTCGACCAACAAATACTCCTGAAGACACGCAAGAAGTGAACATTGAGGAAATCTTGAAAGGTATTCACCATAAGATTAGTCTGTACCAACTCATAAAGATGGATTCTAAGGTAAGAAGTGATCTGCTGAAAATTATACATTCTGCATGCTTGTGCCCACCTCCTAGCATAGATGGTTTTATGGTGGACTTTCCTCCTGCACCCCTGGCTGATTATCAAAGCTCAAGATTAACTGTTTTTATCAAGGAGGAAGCTCTCACAGGTGTTATTATAGATGGAGGTTCCGGCATCAATTTGATGCCTGATTTCACTATGAAGAAACTAAGGCTCAATCCCACAAAGTCAGCACCCTTTACAGTCACATTAGCAGATCAACGTCGGGTTGCACCACTGGGCATTGTCGAAAAGGTACTTATGATAGTGCAGGGTTGTCATTTTGTTTTAGACTTTGTTGTTATAGCCCTGCCACAAGAGACCTCATACCCTCTACTCTTGGGAAGGCCTTGGTTAAGGCAAGCAAAGGCTCTACAGGATTGGGGAAAGAACAAGTTATGGATTTCCACAAGTACTAACAATCATTTACAGTTACATTTGGAAGAAGGATCAGACATCAACAAGGCTACTGGATATGCAATGGAAACCCAGGTAATGCCTTCAGAAGATGATGCTCTATTAAATTGGATGATGGGAAGTGCAGAAT
Organism: Ceratopteris richardii; assembly: GCA_020310875.1. NCBI lineage: Eukaryota > Viridiplantae > Streptophyta > Polypodiopsida > Polypodiales > Pteridaceae > Ceratopteris > Ceratopteris richardii. The sequence goes on along the minus strand of CM035408.1, from coordinate 4,854,557 downwards.
GCTGCACAGTAGAGATATGTGAAGTAAATGAGGACTTTGCTGAAGCAACACAAGGAGGACGGGAAGAGGGAAAAACTGATGTTCTTCACTTAAACAAAATAGAAAAGAGTAAGCAAGGAAGTCAAGCTTATCTTTTGCAGGCACCTCCTGAAGGACAAAAATCTCTAATTGAGTCAAATAATCAAAATTCAACACTTAGCGCCACTAAGATGGTATGTAGGGAAAAGGCAGGTAAACATGAGGAATCAGATGATTTTATGCTTGCAGGACCAGAAAGTGACAAAGTTGTGCCTGCATCAGAGGAAGCTAAGTGTGACCTTCAAGAACTTCCATTCTCAAATATACCTTTAGGATGGATCAAGGAACAGATTGTGGATCATAAATTGAACTCTGCTCCTGCATACAATGGGGATGAATTTTCAAGTAAGTCCAATCCTGAAAAGTTTGTTCAAGAAGTAAATCTTGGTGATGAAGAGAATCCTCAGATAGTTCACTTGGCTGCTTGGTTATGGCACTATCCCTCTTTATTGCAGAAGGTAACCTCCCTACTTTTTGCCTATAAAGATGTCTTTGCATGGTCCTATAAAGACTTAACAGGGATACCAGAGGAGCTTGGATTACATCGAATACCCTTAGTGGAAGGAGCTTCACCTGCAAGAAGTAGACCTTACCGACTTAATCCAAAGTATGCAGAAGCAGTAAAGCTAGAAATAACAAAACTGGAAGAGGCAGGCATTATTGTTCCTGTAGAACACTCACGATGGCTTTCTTCCATGGTCATTGTACCAAAGAAAAACGGCAAAATAAGAGTATGCGTTGATTTTCGTGCCTTGAATAAGGTAACTATTCAAGATGGCTTTCCTCAGCCATTCACAGAGCAGGTGCTTGAAGAAGTAGCTAGACACTCTCTATACAGTTTTCTTGATGGGTTCAGCGGCTACAATCAGATAGCCATTCATCCTGAAGATAGAGACAAGATGGCTTTTGTTACTCCATGGGGCACATATGTTTATACCCGTATGGCCTTTGGCTTGAAGAATGCACCAGCATCTTTCAATAGGACTATGTATCTCATACTAGGGAAATGGTTAACCTCATTTCTGCGCATTTTTATGGATGATTTTTCAATATTTTCAGGAACAGACAAGAGGGCAATAGTTCAAGATTTCAATAACCATTATGATAATCTAAAGGAAATCTTTGAGCAGTGTCTCAAAACAGGGTTGAAGTTGAATCCTGCTAAATGTCATTTTTTGGTGACCAAAGGCACTCTCCTAGGCCACATAGTATCAGTTGAAGGGATAACGGTTGATCCGGCAAAGATCACTGCTATCCTTTCCATGCCAATTCCACAAAGCCCAAAGGAAGTGCAAAGTTTCTTGGGCCATGCAGGATATCATAGACGATTTATCAGAATGTATTCGGAAATAGCTAAGCCTTTATCCAGGCTTACAAGTAAGAACGTCCCTTTCTCATGGACTCCTGAAGCTGAGAAAGCATTTTGCGAATTAAAGTTAAGGCTATGTACTGCCCCACTTTTAACTGTTCCTAATTGGTCATTAGAGTTCCATGTACATACAGATGCCAGTCTTCAGGTATTTGGAGCAGTCTTGGCTCAACCATCATCACATAAGGTAGACCAACCTATTGTCTATGCTAGCAGATTGCTTACCACAGCAGAAAGAAACTACAGCACTACCGAAAGGGAAGGTTTGGCCATCGTGTTCGCTCTTCAAAAATTTCGGCATTACCTCTTAGGTGTGCATTTTATTGTCATAACTGATCATCAGCCTTTGAAGTACCTGATTAACAAGCCCAGAGTAGCTGGAAGGGTTTGGCGATGGCTATTGTTATTCCAAGAATTTGATTTCGATATTCATATTAAGCCAGGGAAAGAGCACTACATGGCAGATCAATTGTCCAGGACGGCAATGAGCGAAAAGGCAACAGGTATTAATGATGAATTGGTGGATAGCAATCTTTTTCTAGTAGCAGTTCGGACTGGTTGGTATGATGAAATTCTCCATGTTCTGACTACTGGAAAGATCCCAGAGCACTTGACACCTGTAGAAAAGAGAAGATTGCTCCTAAAAACCAAAGCATATTCTCTTATAAATGGGAATCTATATAAATACTGTCAAGATGATATATTGAGAAGGTGTGTCTATCCAGAGGAGGTAAATCTTCTGCTAGAGGCTGTACACAGTGAAGGACATCTAAAGGGGGAAGAATTGGCTCATAGAATCATCCACAAAGGTTTATGGTGGCCTCATATTTTCAAGGATGCAATCAAGTTTTCTAAAGGATGCCACATCTGCCAGAGGTGTGCTCCCGCGCCAACCAGATTGAATTTCCAACCATTGGTCATATCTACAGGATGGCTCCCATTTGAACGATGGGGTCTTGATTTCATAGGGCCAATTAGCCCAACTGGTCAACCTGGAGGAAAAAAGTATATTTTGATGGCCACATGCTATGCCACTAAATGGATAGAGGCTAAAGCTACTGTGGACTGCACGGCTTTAACAGTAGCTAAATTTATGTATAAACATATTTTCGCAAGATTTGGTTGCCCACTGGAAATTACTAGTGATAGGGGCACACATTTTGTGAATCAATTGCTCCAGTTTATATTTGACAGGTACAAAATCTTCCATAAAAAATCTTGTGCCTACTACCCCAGGGCAAATGGCCAAGCAGAGAGTTCCAATAAGATTTTGATTGGATTGCTTCACAAATTATCTTTCGATCATCAAAGCTCTTGGCCGCTAGCATTGATCGGTGCAATTTGGGCTTTCAGAACCACGAAGAGGGGAACCACGGGCGAAACTCCATTTCGGTTAGTATATGGAAAAGAGGCATTGGCACCATTCGAGTTTATTATCAGAAAGGAAATGGAAATCAAAACCATTGGAATTGAACCCCCATTCAGAGATTGGTGGCATTAGAAGAATACAGAGAAGGAGCAATGCAAAAACTTCTGGTGACACAAGAAGAGCGCAAGAGATTGCACGACAGGTTTCTGAGATCCAATGAAGTTCAAGAAGGGTCCATGGTTTTAGTGCATCAAATTCCACCAATTCCAACTAAATTGGCACCCAAATGGACACGACCATATAAGGTTATCAAGGTATTGCCACATGGTGCAGTGCATCTGGAAGATCTGCAGGGTAAAAGGATGCCCCTTGTCAACATCTCCCGGGTGAAGAAGTATCTGAGCTAGGTCAAAATGGAAGCATTACACCCTTTGTACATATCATGTTTTTTCAGTAATTGCAGTATAACTAGATCTCTTGAAATAAGCAGAATAAGGAAGAAATTGCACCGAGACGGTGCAAAAGCTTGATGTGGGGGTCTATAGAGGTCAGAGCTCTTGGCATTCTGATGTGGAGGAAAGCTCTCAGATGCAGTCAGATTTGCTTCCAATTCGGTTGATTTGTTTTCCGGCCTCTCACTTTCTCATCTATCTCTCTTTCTCTCTCTATTTCTCTCTCGTTCTCTCTCTCTCTCTCTCTCTCTCTCTCTCTCTCTCTCTCTCTCTCTCTCCCCCTCGTTTCCTCTCTCTCTCTCTCCCCCTCGTTTCCTCTCTCTCTCTCTTCCCCTTTCTCTTCTCTCTCTCTCTCTCTCTCTCTCTCTCTCTCTCTCTCTCTCTCTCTCCCCCTCGTTTCCCCTCTCTCTTCCCTCCCCTTTTCTCTTCTCCCTCTCTCTCTTCCCCTCTCTCTCCCCCTCCCTTCTCTCTCTCCTCCCCCGCCCACCTCCGCCAAGCCCCCCGCTAGACCCCCTCCTTCTAGCCCTCCTCACCTCCGCCTTACCCCCTCCGCCCCGCCACCCTCATTCCGCCCCCCGCCATGTCCCTCCGCATTCCGCCCCCCCGCCACCGCCATACCCCCTCTCACCCCCCTAGCCCCGCCCTCCTCCACACACCAACTTCCCCCCTTCCACTCATACCCCCTCCGCCCCGCCACCCTCATTCCGCCCCCCGCCATGTCCCTCTGCCCCCGCCATCCTCATTTCGCCCCCCTCACTCCGCCTCCGCCCCCGCCCACACTCACCCCCTCACTCCGCCTCCGCCCCCGCCCACACTCACCCCCTCACTCCGCCTCCGCCCCCGCCCCTCACCCACCTCCGCCTCCGCCCCCGCCCACACTCACCCCCTCACTCCGCCTCCGCCCCCGCCCCTCACCCACCTCCGCCTCCGCCCCCGCCCACACTCACCCTCTCACTCCGCCTCCGCCCCCGCCCCTCACCCACCTCCGCCCCCCGCACACTCCCACACTCCCCCCCTCACTCCGCCTCCGCCCCCGCCCCTCACCCACCTCCGCCTCCGCCCCCGCTCACACTCACCCCCTCACTCCGCCTCCGCCCCCGCCCCTCACCCACCTCCGCCTCTGCCCCCGCCCACACTCACCCTCTCACTCCGCCTCCGCCCCCGCCCCTCACCCACCTCCGCCCCCCGCACACTCCCACACTCCCCCCCTCACTCCGCCTCCGCCCCCGCCCCTCACCCACCTCCGCCTCCGCCCCCGCCCACACTCACCCCCTCACTCCGCCTCCGCCCCCGCCCCTCACCCACCTCCGCCTCCGCCCCCGCCCACACTCACCCTCTCACTCCGCCTCCGCCCCCGCCCCTCACCCACCTCCGCCCCTCACACACTCCCTGCTCACCCGCACACACACACTCCCTCCTCACCCGCACACACACACTCCCTCCTCACCCGCACACACATTCACACACATCCTCAAACACACGCATACACACCGGCTTACACACACACCCACATGAACTCCCACACCCATACTCATGCACATACCACGCTCACACACACATGTAGTGTTCACCTCAATTGTGTTCACACTAACAAGTCGCATATGGATGCCCCTGATATGGGTTTAGATGCGGACACACATGCATTATGTGATCTTTCACAGTGATATCAATATACCCACACACATGCTCACTCACATCCACACATACATACACGTATACTCACACACACACACACCAACACATACACACATGCATCCCCACACACATACCCTCTCACCCCACATATAGGCCCACATACACCTACACACACATATTCATACATGCACACACCTGTCAGAAAACACTGGGTTGTGAGGAGCATGCAGAGCATAGAAGAAAATGACATCTAAGCCAATCATGAAGGAGCTTTTCTCAGGATGAACATGGGTACAGAAGTACAATGAATCAAAAGCAAGATTGGGTCTCGCACATCATGCGGGCAGTGGAAGGCTCAAGACAAAGGTGCAATGGTAAAAGTGTATTGACAAGAGTAAAAGTGGCCGCCAACCATTCACGGCGACTACCTATCTTTGGGGATCCAATTCAAATCAAGGGAATATTTGACCTACCCTCCAATTTTGGGCATTCAACCGGCGCATGATCAGTGGACGTGAAGATTCGGCAAAGCTCCCTTGGCCTATTGGGGTCTATAAAATCAAAGGATTTGTGCTCATTTGGGTTACGACGACACACACTGGAGTACATGTACAAGTTTGTGCAGAAGACCTCTCTTGCACTTGGTGGTTTCAAGTCTACTGTGGGAGCTACTCTGTTGTGTATACCGAGGGGAGGCTTCTCAGTGAAGGGCTATGAGCACCATAGTGTAAAAGAGTAGCTTGGATTCTTCTTCTTTCCGTGAGTCAGTGTGGTTGATTGCGTTCTATTCTCTTGAGAAGATCTTACCACTTGTATTGTTCTGAGTTAGTCTGCATATCAGTGATCCTTATGCGGATAGGAGAAGCTTTTGTATTGGTGTGTTTACTATTAAGGTGGTTTGTTAGCCCTAAATTTGTGGCTTGTTAGACCTAAGTTTACACTTGTGAGCATCATCTATCATTCGCCCAACTTTGTAATCATCTGATTTGAATCAGACAGAGTACGGTCTTCCTTGGTTATTGGTTGTCCATATTTTCTGAAGCATTTACCATTCTGTACAATTCTTGTTGTCGACCTGCTCACAAAAATGTTAAAGGGTATACTTCCCTAAAGAGAACCCCCCTTGAGTAGGTGACGTACTGGACGTGTTTAATCTGCATTCTCTACCTTTGTTAAAAGCGGATACCCCAGTACCTCCTCTACAATTAGATACCCCTAAAAGGAAGTTTTCCAATTCCTACTGTGCTGGTCATACTCAGCAAAAGATACAACAGGTGTATAGTAAAAAATAGAAGGTTTTCTTGAAGACTCGAAGTTCAAAGTTGTCTGTTTTGATTCAACCTTTTCATACATAATTTCCAAAGTACATAGGTCATTTTATGGTGTCATTGGAAAGCTAAAAGGGTCCACTTATCAACTCCAAAGCATCAAAGGGTTGATACAAAGCAAGATTTGGCAGTACCTACTCATCCTCTTGAAGTGTCCATCCATCATTCCTAACAGTGGTATCAGAGCAAAGTTAAGGTAAAATGGGATATGGTTTTCCTTCATTTATTGATAAATTGGACAAGAACAACTATCAGGCATGGTCTCTAAGGATGAAGACATACCTACAAGGAAGGAGTCTCTATGGATACGTCTCAGGAGATGAGGAATTGCCCTCATTCAAAACCAGAGGACTACCAACAAAGGAAGAACATGAAAAGCTCAACACATGGTGTGCCAAGGATGCATTAGCAAGGTCTTAGTTACTCAACTCCATTTCTGATTTTCTTTTGCCACATATTAGAAAGTTTAAGACATCCCAAGAGACTTGGGAAACCCTGTCATCCTATTTTTCTTCCAACACAAGGGCCACAAAAAACCAATTGTGGATTGAATTCACCACACTAAGGAAGCAACCTAAGCAGGCTATTTCAAAGTTTGGACTAAGATTAAAGATGTGGCAGATCAATTAGCAAGCATAGGAGAAGAGATTGAAGAAGAGCAGATAGTAAGGCAAGTGATCAATGGGATTAAAGCTGATGACAAATGGGAAAGCTTCACCACTGCCATGGACCTATACATGGACATGCAAATTCCAGATCTTACCACTCTCATGGGGCAATTGTTCACTCATGAAGCCAAGCTCAACAAGAATGCAGATTCATCCAAAGGTAATAGCTCTTCTGCCCTATACACTGATAAAAGTAAGTCTAAAGATAAAGGCAAGAACAAGAAAGGAGAAGATGAAGGCACTACTGTAGCTCCGTGATGAGTAGCACCTCCTTTAATGTCAATCTGGGAAGACGTGAGGATGGTATGATGACCTCGAGCAAGTGAAGGCACAAGTGCGTGAGTGAGAAGCACACAAACATGCACACACATACACACACACGCGCACACACAGCAAGAACAAAGAGGAAGACAATGGAGTTCTTTTAGATTACTTTCAAAATTCTCATACAAGTTCAATTCAATTACAAGCTAGCTTCAAAAATGAGCTCTCTAGCTCTATTTATAGTTTTTGACTAGGTTTTGGCCTTGTCCAGACCTAGTGTCCGGCCTAGTTAAAAATTAGGTTCTCTGCCCTATTTGGAGGTTCAAACGAAGTCTAAAAAATGTGAAAACAGATAGGTAGGTACTTCTAAAGCTCCTCAAGCTCAAGGACTCCTTGGCTTGCACAAAATGGAGCTACAAAAATATGCAATGGTATTTACAATGGTTTTTAGTGATGAAAATCACTATTTTTGTAGGGATTTCTTCTAACATTTTGACATACATTTCTTGGAGCTCCCTACTTGCTCCTTCTTCTTGTGTGCCCAACTCTTTGATGCCTGAAAAATTTAAATGGCCTACTTGCCAGATCTTCTTTGACTACTGTGTCTACTTGTGCTTTCTCTTCGCTCCGACTCCCTTCGTAGGCTTCCTTGTCTTGTGAATCCTTCAGTTCCTTGACTACTACCAACACCCCCCCCTCTCTCGCGTCTGTCGTCTCTCACAGACCCTTGTCTAGCTGTGCGTTGGACATAATATTGAACAACATCGGAAGCGAGGTGGTGTTCTTCTAATCGTAGCCCCCGTGCTAGGTCTGTTAACAATGCATCCCAATCTACTAGACCTGGGACATCTGGATGGGCCACCCGCAATTGATCTGAGTAGATGGTCCTCTCCATAGCAAATAGTTGGAGGAGATGTGAGGGCTTGGGTACAAATATTTCCGAGTGATATTCCCAGAACCCTGTGATGAACATCTCCTTGAAGGTCTGCTTGAAGCATGCTGGGAGGTATTTTATTCTTGCGTGCCAGGCGTATACTACCTTATTGAGGGGGTAGTGCTCATGTCATACACCCGATCTTGGTTGCTTGCAGTGAAGCCAACTCTTGAAAGTGGGGGTCCTTGATGTTCTTGAATGTCCTGAATGTGATGAGCATTAATTCGAAGATCTTCATGCACATTTGTGCCATCACATCAGGGGTGTTCCGTAGGCGAATGCTCCAGTGACGAATTGTAGAAATCATGTAAGCAACATTGGGTCCTTCGGCACTTGGTCTGGGGAGGCGAATGGTAAATGGTCGGACACGTCGTGTTTGTGGAGGGGTCACCTCTCGTGTGGTGGTGGCTCCCCTTGCTTGGGCACATGGTAATTGAACTCCCCCTCTCATCTTCTTCGATGGAGGACCCGCCGTTGATAGCCGTCTTTGGAACTCTTGGGCCCTGGACCATACTAGTGCTCTTTGAATGGGCACGTCGTACGCTAAGCACCTGTAAATTATTCTTGTGAGAGCACAACATCCATGAAGTACATTTTTCTGTTTCTTATTCCACCGTTGATGGGCTAGGTGTATTTGATCGATGATCCAGTGTGGTATATTGATGGTGAAATTCTCTGTCTCCGCCAAGTACAAGCTGAACCATATCTTTTTTGGTGGCATAGTGAAGCGTTCTTGGGCGGGAAAAGCAAAATGATGCATGATCGTTCGTAGGTGGAGAGCAATGGTAGGTGTCATTGCTACCATGTCCTTCAATTTGTTGAGATCCTTATGCTTCATCCTGCCTGGAACCATTGTTTCTTTCTCAGTGGGAATATGCATGCCTTGCATGTTCAATGCTTCCCGCACCAAATTGAGGGTCAGTTTGAATCTCTTGAGTTCGTGACCTGGCAATAGTGAGGGTAGCACAAAAGTGCTATCGCCTCCCTTGGCCCTGCTAGGAGTGATGGTACTGATCAAATAGGAGCAGCGTAGGAAATCTGGCTTAGGCAAATGTGCCCTGAAATAGCTATCCAAGCCCGCTTTGGTCCATACCGATCGCATTACTTCTGCATTCTGATAGTTCTCAAATTCGTGAGTGAAGAAGTGGTAGCGTCCCCATTTGCCATTGAACTCAATTTCTGCTTCCCAGAAGTAGGTGCCATCACCCAATGGCCCTGCGACATCACTAAACCAATGAGCGTGTTTCCCCACTTGAGAAGTGTGTCCCTGAGGAGGGTCCTGAATAGGGAGCACATGCACCGCTTGAAGTTCTTGAGGCCTCTCGATGAGTGGTGGTTCAAGGAGGAGGGTTTCAATGTCCACAATCTGTGCGCTAGACCCTGCCTAGGAACTGGTGCCTCCTGCTTCTGCCATGTTATTGCTTGCTTGCTGGTTCTATGATAATATAGAATCATGCGTTAACATTGTAATGGGCAAGATAGAACAATTTTTTTCCCCGTTACAACATTATCATGAGGTGAGTAATGGGTCAGTGGGTCAGTGAGTGCACGATGACTGTGTGTGTAGTTAATGAATGGATAGTCCTAAGAGCTAGATGGAAAGATGCAGTGTATGAGTGAAGTAGTTAGCAAGTGGAGATGGATTTACAAATGGGGGTTGGGGGGTTTATTACAAGTTTTAAGCTACCAAACACAGTGGATGGCTTTCGGTTTTGGTTTTGTGGAGACTCTGGAGGGCTTTATGAGTATGTCTGCTTGGAAATGAGGCTTTTTAGGGACCCATTTACAAGTGAGTCTGTTTGTGCTCCTGGCTGAATATGTGTTCGTGCGTGTTAAACAGGAGTGGGTAATGGTTCTTTGAGTGAGTGAACCCTGTCGTGTATGATGTGATTCGTGCGTGACTAGTTGAGCCCGCAAGCAAGCCTTAGGCACCCAAATTTGTCTTGATTGTGGGCGAGCCTTCATCGACTTCTTGGGTACCCAGATAGATTTCACTTTCTCAAAAGAAGTTTTGGAAGTCTTCTTATTAGTATCATGTCGTTGATTACATTAGGGGAAAAAATGAACCCTGCATGGGCCTTGCAAGGATCCCTAATTTTTAGGGATTAAATCTAAGATTGTCAAGGATTAAGGGGACACAAAATACCACTGGTGGTTTTGTCTATTAAAATATAGGAGAAAAAAACTTCAAATGTATCATGGGACGAATTGAATTTAGACCATTGGATATGTTCGTTTGAACGATTTCGATTTAAAGAGGTGGGGGACCATAATGATTGCATGAGTATTTCAAATGTCGTAGTAGAGAGAGAAGGTGAAATGTGCAATCTATCACAACCCTTCATTTTTCCAAGATCTAATGGTCTACCATGTTTCATGCTGATATGAAAAATGCGGGTCCTTCACAGCCGTCCGATGACTCCATGATCGAATGCAGATTCGGATTTCAAGCTGAGCACAATTCGATAGTCACTACCAATCGTCAGATATGTCCAAGATCGCACAGACGTCCGCTTTTCAAGCTGATCCAACCTGAGATCTGATCGGTAGCCGTCAGATCAAATGAACATCCAACAGCTTATGTGAAAAGGCGCTTTGGGTGACCTAAGATAACCTTCAACCGTCGGATCGCATCTTAATCGGACGCCTTATAGTTGCTCGCGCAGTTCCTTTTGTGAAGTACATCAGAGCCATACGATTCTTGAATGATCGAATGGCTTACCTTACAAGTAGCCTTGACTTTTGCACAATCATATTATCTGTTGGATCTTTTGGACCATCCAATGGCCAGTATTTAAATATTTGAAATCTCAAACCACTCTTCTCACCAAAACCACAGATTCATAGTGATTTTAGAGCCTTTGACTAGCACAAACCAAGGGAAGCCTAGGCCTAGTCTAGTAAATTGACAGACTAGACTATGGCCACAACCCTCTTCTGATTGGTCCATCACTAATCACTCCTTAATCTAAAAGGCCCATTCAGGGTTCATTTTTTCCCCTAATGACTAATAGGAACTTGAGATAGTTGTTGTGGCTTGACCGCAATAGGACGCTCGCCTTTCCACACCCACACTTGTTTCAATGGCTGAGACATCCTGCTTCGCACGTTCCTTTGGCCTCCAGCATAGGTAATCTTCAGTAATTGATCTGCATTTGGTTGCTGCCTCCCTCTGGCCTTTGGAAAAGAAGGGAGTTCCGTTGAGTCCTTGACTTCTTTATTGAGATCATGATTCCTCTGCATCACATAGCTTTGGACAAGAATAGCATTGTCAACTTTATGTGTACCCTTGGAAGGACCAGGAGTCTGTGCCTTTCCTAGTTCCTTGAGTGCTCCATTATCTAACTCAACTGTAAGTCGACTCTGATTTACCCATACCTAAAGAAGTCCACTTCTTAGGTTTAGGTTGACTGCATGATCATAGATCCAGTCTTGACCCAGGACAAGAGGTTCAGTGAGGTCCTCATCTTGACACACTAGTACTTTAACTGTCATTAGAATATCCTGAATGTAGAGGGGGAGTTCCACGTCGCCCATGCAAGGGGTTTCCACATCTCCCAATCCTATGAGATATGCTTCTATAGGATTGACATTTAATTTCAACTCTCGACAGTAAGAAAGTTTAACTGCACTAGTGGCTGCACCTGAGTCAATCAATGCCCGTGCAGTCCTTGCACTCTTCCCTTGTCCTATCTTCAAGGTTACAAAAGGACGTCGGTCAACTATTCTATGGGGGCTTACACTTGAGACTTCACACATAGCCATATGATATCCTGGGTTCGCATAGTCATCTATCCTTGGCTAATCTTGTCCCTGTCTTCTCATTTTCATTTTTCGGATGCGTTCCAAGGCTTCTGCCTGTGCTTCCTCTCGAACTCGTTTTTCCTCTTCTTTACGTTTCTTGGCAGTGTTGAGTCGATTGAGCATTTCCTCGGTGAGAGGTTCCTGATACAACTTGACTCTGCATCCACTTATGTAGCTCGGGAGGATGTCGCCTTCAAGTGTGGCTAATTGGACTGCTCCACTAGTCGAGATCCTATTTATGATCATAGGTCCATAGCCTCTCTTCTCTAGTTTTCTTGCATGTTGCTTCAAAGTGTAGACTAACACTAGGTCCCCTGCTTTCAATCCTTTATCCTTCACATGGGCATCAAAGTACGCTTTCTGCCTTTTCTTAGCTGCATATATTCCCGTTGTAGCTCTTAGTCTAGTTTCACCTAATCATTCGAGGTCAAAAATTCTCGAAGAGAGTTCATGACCCGTCCACTTATGCTCCTGTGCTACTCTCAATGTGGGAATCAAGAAGTTCAGAGGTAGCACCGCATTTTGGCCAAATACCATCTGGAAGGGTGTGGCTTGGAGTACTGTTTTATAGGCCACTCAGTATGCCCAAACAGCGTGGTGTAGCTGTTTGTCCCAATCAGAGCATTTATTATTGAACAATTTAGTCAGCAAATTGCATAGGATCTTATTGGTGCTCTCAACCTGGCCATTAGCTTGTGGGTGATAGGGGGCAGACTTCTTATGTACTACCAAGAATTCTTGGAGAAGATTTTCAATGACCTCATTCAAGAAGTGAGTCCCTCTATCACTAACTAGCTCTATAGGTAGCCCGTATCTTGTGAATACATTCTCAAATAAGAACTTAGCTGTCGTTTGAGCATCGTTCTTTGTGGTAGCTTTCACTTCTACCCACTTGGTTAAATAGTTTGTGGCCACAATGATATATTCAGCATGTGAACCCTTGGCTGGGGGATTAATAGGACCTACAAAGTCTATTCCCCACTTAGAGAATGCACGTCCACCCATCATAGGTTTCAGTGGCATCTCATCTTTGCATATAGGATACTGAGTTCGCTGACAGACATCACACCTCTTCACATAGGTATGTGCATCCATGTGAAGGGTCAGCCACCAAAAGCCTGCAAAAAGGATTGCTTTGATCACCCGATCTGGTCCAAAATGTCCTCCTGCCACACCTTGGTGAGCAGTTTCCAATATCTTAAGATATTCACTCTCATGGACACATAGTCTTAGGTAACCATTTTTTCCACGCTTGTATAGATTATCACCAATGAGTGAGTAATCTAGGGCTTCTTGTTCTAGACTTCTTTGTCTGGCCAATGTCATATCTTCAGGGAATGTCTTCGTCCTCAGAAAGGCTACTAGTGGTTCACTCCAATCCGGCACTATGGAAACTTGATAAAGAGTGGCATGTTGCACAGGTGGTTTAGTGCAACAGATTGGGCATTCCTTGCATAACTTTTGGACATCAGCTTCCATAGTAGGCCAATGCACTCCGAATCTCCTAAGTGTCTGTAAAGTTCTTTGCTTTGAGTAGTGTTGCTCTAATGCACCTACATGTGCTAATTGCATCCATTTTGCGTATTCGTCCTCTCCCACACAACAAGCCAATATCCCGTGATCGGTCTGTTTGTACATACTTCCTGCCATGATATGGTACTTCTGGGATTTTACTACCTCTCTATCTTGAGTGTTTATGACTGGGTGATTAGGCCCGTAGGTCAGTACTGGCACTAATGGCTTAGCCCACTGAGGTACAACTTCTAGATTAAACAAGTAAGCATCAGGAAGGTCATCTGATACTCCTTGTGGGGCTTCTCCCTATGTGAGCCTAGAGAGATGGTCTGCTCTCAAGTGAGTCTTCCCTTTCCTCACCACAACTTCGAAGTCGTATTCCATTAGTAAGAGAAACCATCTTACCAATCTACCTGTATTGCATGGCTTGTTTACCAAGTACAATAATGCCTGATGATCAGTAAAAAATTTAAACTTATTTGCAAGCAAATAGTGTCTAGACTTTTTAACTACATATACCATGCCTAATCCTTCTCGTTCGGTGGTGGTATAGTTCCGTTGAGCTGCATTTAGTTGTCTACTAGCATAGGCAATTGGAAGATCCATATTACCTTCACCCGTAGGTTGTGCAAGCACACATCCAATAGCATAATTGGATGCGTCCACGTGAACATGAAATGGCTTATTCCAATCTGGTGTGGTCAAGATTGGTGCTGAACACAATCTTCTTTTGAGCTCATTGAAGGAGTCCTCACATTCATTAGTCCACTCAAAGTTAGTCAGAAGCCCATACAGAGGCTTTGCTATGATGGCGTACATGTGTATAAAGCGTCGGTAGTAGCCACAATGCCCCATGAAAGCTTGTACTTCCTTGACATTCTTTGGCCTAGGTAGCTCTGCTATAGCTTTCACTTTTTCTTCGTCCGTGGATATGCCATTCTTTGACACTATATGTCCTAGAATGTTGCCTTGCCTGACCATGAAAACAGGGACACAACCTCCGTATTCCTAGGTATGACTGAATCTTCATTTCTTACCATGACCGTGGGTGCTCTCATACAAGTAGACTTGGCTTCCCATGGGCCTGTGAAATGGGGTAATTCTTGTAAAGAATTAGACTCGAAGTCTAATCTCTCTTGACTTTGTGCACTCTCTTGCTCTCCATAAATGGAAGGAATATCTTGTGTGAATTGATCATGCGTGTCATCCACAAGTTCAATGGGAGGAGGGACTTCACTTTCTTTGGCCCATTTTTCTTCTTGAATCTCTTGTAGGAATTCTGGTGTGTACCTATTCATAGAAGAGGAGGTTTCTGGTTCAGTGGAATTGGGCACAAAAGCTTCCTGTGGGGGAAGGCTTATTCTTTTACTTGCCTCATCTTTTCCTTGATTTTATTCTTCCTTGGCAGATCTTGCAAGTATGCTCTGTAACTTCTCTAGGAGTCCATCCAAGTGCAGATGCGTCTTAGCTGAGCCAGAGTAGTTGAAGAGGCGACTGGCTTCAAACATGGTGTGAGCCAACGCGACCATTTTCGCGCACAGCTTGGTTCTTTCTATCTCTAGGTCAGCTCTGGGGTAGCACTTGTCATGATCCGTCACATTTGGCCCTTCTTGGATTCTGGCCTGATATGCCTTAAGCATCATATCTATGTCTTCAGGAGTGGGGTCAGCTAATACTGATCCTACTTTAGGGGGTGGTGGGATGGTCTGAGGTAGGTGGACAGATGGTGGGTTAGATGGTGATGGAAATGAGGGTGGTGGTGGTATGTGAGAGTTCGTTTGAGAGGTGAGTTCAACAATTTTGGCTTTTGTTTCTCTTATGCTTTCTTCTAAGTCGCTCATCTTTTTAGACCATTGTCTTTTCATTCTCTCTCGGCTATCCCTCCAGGCTCTCGACCGTTTCTTGGCTATGCTCTCAGTTTCACTAACCTCTGCACTCTTCTCTTGACCTATTCCTAGGTTCTATTGCAAAGCCTGGGCTCTAGTGACCACTTGCACTGGTGCAGTGGAAGTGACATTTCCTGTTGAGTCTACAACTAGGCCAATAACATTAATTGGAGTTATTTTTGGCATATTATTGGGATTCTTTGGGCAATCTCGTAAGAGATGCTCCTTTCCGCAATCTTGACAAAAGCCATGTATTGTTACTGACTGTGGTTGTGTAGATGCAGGCATTGGGCAATCACGAATGAGGTGATCTCCGTTCTATGGTGCAGTATTGGCTACTAGGATTCACTTGGGGTTGAGCCATGATGGGACATATGTTTGCCATATGGTCACCACCGCAAGTATAGCACCTCTTTATTGGGGCAAACCTTGGGATTTGTTTACTAGAGACACCTAGTTTTTGAGCTACTTTCTCAGCGAGTTCCTCAATTGATGTGGATTGTGAGGAAGAGAGGCTAGAAGCACTATCGGAATCTTTGTAGATTTTTGAAAGCTCTAGTTCCTTCCCTAGGTTATCCTCGATGTTGATGCACATGCGTACACACTCTTCTATGGTCCTAGGGTCCTTCAAGTACACATAGGATCGCAACTTTGTACTTAGCAATCCATCCAAGAATAAAGCCACTTGTTTGGCAGGTGTGGGTAACTCAGGAACAGGGCATCTCTCAAGATACTGCCTAAATCTTCTTCCTGCAAGTCTCACAATCTCTTGAGGGGTCTGCTTGAAGCTGTATCAATGAGGAAGTATTATGCCTTATGCCACTTTTAGAGAATTCGGTGATGAAAGCCTCTAAAAGTTGGTCTATGCTCCTGAACTGTCTCTCATTCAATGGTTGAAACCACGTAAGGGCTGTGTTCCTAAGTGTTAGACCAAAGGCATTATATTGCATGAACAGTTCCTCAACTTGTTCAGCTCTCAAGACTTGCCTAAACTCGGCCACATGATCATATGGGTCTCCCGTGCCATCAAAGTAATTCTTCATGGACTTAACTAACTGAGTCGGTCTCAAAATCCTGGTGTGTTCCCTAGGCCTTGGCAGAGGGAAATCATCAGCATTCCTTTGGTTCCTTGGGGCTCTTATTCCCTCGCGTTCCGCTCTATTTGTTTCCGTTCTCATTTTGTCTCTTCCCACTAGGTTGGCAAAGCTTACCTCCGGTCTATCTCTATGTCTGTCTCTTTGAGTTCCATGAGCTTGGGATGTCCCAGCTCCTGGGTGACCAAAGGACACATTCGATCTTGGTTGGGGGAAAATAATTTCACCTTTCCAAGTGTAAGCATGCCTATCATTTTCTGTAACCACAAAGACCCTCTCTGAAGCATGATCCAAGTAGGTCACTCTGCCTGGACTATCAGTATCTTTGAACTCATATATCATGATTGTTCCTACCTCATTCGGCCGATCAGATCTATACCTCCAAAAGGCTTCATCAGTCTCTTGGTTCAGGAGTAGATCTATGCTCTTATTGTCTTGGGGAATCCACTCTGGTGTGATAATCCTAGTGAGAACAGATTTGCCTCGGGGGGTTCTAGGTTCTACACCCATGTTTCCTTGCTCCAGGTCACCTAAATCCGCTTCTGAGATCACATTCCCAAATTCATCTGTCCTATCTCGGTGACTGGTGACTACATATATTGTTCCTTCCTTGTCTAGGTATGCTCCGTTTTCAAACTTGACCGCTGGATGTTCTAGTCCAATGGATTGGTTAGGGTTTTTAATCTGGACCACATATCTTCCTAGGCCATCCTCATAGATGCTAGCACCTAATCGGTTGGTCCTAAGGTATTCGAGTTGCGTCTTGTAAGGGCCTTCTACCCTATGTAAATATGGCACTCCGGAGCTTCCTGTAGGTCTCTCCATACCGTGGGACATCTCAGACTCGCTAGTCTCAGAGCTAGGGTAGTACGAATGATGGCTCAACTGTTGGGCCCAAGACCTAGCAGTATGATTGACACTAGCCTCTGAAGATCTAAGACTTTGTCTATCTCTTGCTAGGTGTCATCCTGATCTAAGGTTCATAAGCCCAATTGAATAATCCCAAATTTTCCCAAGTACACTTTGCGTTGCTGAGTTCTTTTGTATTAGTCACTTGTTCTTTTTTAATTGCCCTTAAGGTGTCACTTCTTGTCCAATTAATCTTTGTCGCAAGGAAAACTTAAGTTTTATCGTACTTTGAGTGTGGTCGCTTGATTTAAATTCTTTTCCCTTAGGTTGTTTCGCAATTGTAATCACCTAGCACTTGCACTTGAGTGATTAAAGTTCTTGGACTTGGTCATCCTTAACGTATCCCTAATTAATCAAAACCTCTATCCGTACTTAGCCTATGCTAGGGATTGACAGAGGGTGTTGAGAAGTTCCAACCTTGAGTTTCTTTCCCTGTGTGTTGCCCTCGTGTGCCTAGGAAGCATGTTCCCAAGCTTGCACTTACTCTTGCTTTGAGTACCCTTTGATGCTCTCAAAGAACCTGAAAAAGTCCACCATTAGCTCAAGAATTGAATTCAGTTGACAGACAGATCACTTTCATGCATGTAATTCACAAACCCAATTGCCTTTTGCCTCTATGGAATACTATTCCTAGGGACCCTGAGTTTTCCTATCCCGAGATATGGTCAACTTTAAATTACCCACGAGCTTTCCAACAAAACAAGAATCACAGCAATTGGATTTCGTATGAGGAAGTTATGCCAGTTCAGGGTTTTGGGACTTAAACAGGATGTAGAACAGGTTAACACGCAAACAGGACTTCTCGAAATACTTTGGGGTACCGGCCTCACAAAGCAAAGATGAACCCTAGTATTTGTCCCACAATTTGTCAAAAATAGACCACTATTTTTTGCTTTAAAAAATTAGCCGAATTTGCCCATCAATCGCGTTCGCAAGCTCTATCAATCGCGATTGATAGGTCAGTCGCGATCGACGTGTCGGTCGCGATTGACAAGTCCGTCGTGGCTGTCAATCGCGATTGATGGGTCAATCGCGATTGACACGTGGCCCGGATTTTCAGTCGATCGTGGTCAAAGGGTCGTTGACTCTGTCGGTCGCGATTGATGGGTCGATCGCAATTGACAGGTCCGTCGTGAAGGTCTGTCGGTCGTGGTCAAGCAATCGTTGACTGGGTTGGTCGCAATTGACAGGTCCGTCGGGGCTGTCAGTCATGATTGACTGGTCGATCGCGATTGATGGCTCGATCATGATTGACACGTGGCCCGGATTTTCAGTCGATCGTGGTCAAAGGGTTGTTGACTCTGTCGGTCACGATTGATGGGTCGATCGCGATTGATAGGTCCGTCGCGAAGGTCTGTCGATTGTGGTCAAGCGATCGTTGATTGGGTCGATCGCGATTGACAGGTCCGTCGGGGCTGTCAGTCGTGATTGACTGGTCGATTGCGATTGATGGCTTGATCGCGATTGACACGTGTCACGCGTAGGTTCTGTCAGTTGTGGTCAGTCGGTCGTTGACTCTGTCGGTCGCGATTGACGTGTTGATCGTGATTGATAGGTCAGTCGGTAAGTGTCCGTCGTGGTTTGTCGATCGCGATTGACAGGTCGATCGTGTTTGACAGAAAACTGAGGAATTTTAAAATTTCAAGCACACATTTAGGATTCCCTATGCCTACACATCATGGTTATACACTTTGTTTTGCAAAATAGTCAACTTTTCTGTCGGTCGCGATTGACAGAGGTCAATGCCTCGGGACCTGCACAGTCAAATTTTTTACCTACTGAAGCTGGTGTAGCTGCTGGGGATGCTGATTCCTGCAGAAAATCTCAAAAAACACAAAAAAACACAAGCACACAATCGCTCTCTCGCTCTCTCTCACAAGTGAAATGAGGGAAATGGTATGGGTGGGGTGATATGACCAAAAACTGAAATTTTTCGCGATGATGGAGATGGACGTGGGAGATGGTGAGGATGATGATGGTGATGAGAAAAACAAAAGAAAATAGATAAAAGTGCAAAAAATACCTATGACTCCAATGCCTCAACTCTACGTCTTACCATCACACGCTCGTCCTCAAAGCTCGATCCCCGACAACGGCGCCAAAATTTGGTGTAGCTCCGTGATGAGTAGCACCTTCTTTAATGTCAATCCGGGAAGACGTGAGGATGGTATGATGACCTCGAGCAAGTGAAGGCACAAGTGCGTGAGTGAGAAGCACACAAACATGCACACACATACAGACACGCGCACACACAACAAGAACAAAGAGGAAGACAATGGAGTTCTTTGAGATTACTTTCAAAATGCTCATACGAGTTCAATTCAATTACAAGCTAGCTCCAAAAATGAGCTCTCTAGCTCTATTTATAGTTTTTGACTAGGTTTTGGCCTTGTCTAGACCTAGTGTCCGGCCTAATTAAAAATTAGGTTCTCTGCCCTATTTGGAGGTTCAAATGGAGTCTAAAAAATGTGAAAACTGATAGGTAGGTACTTCTAAAGCTCCTCAAGCTCAAGGACTCCTTGGCTTGCACAAAATGGAGCTACAAAAATATGAAATGGTATTTACAATGGTTTTTAGTGATGAAAATCACTATTTTTCTAGGGATTTCTTCTAACATTTTGACATACATTTCCTGGAGCTCCCTACTTGCTCCTTCTTCTTGTGTGCCCAACTCATTTATGCCTAAAAAATTTAAATGGCCTACTTGCCAGATCTTCTTTGACTACTGTGTTTGCTTGTGCTTTCTCTTCGCTCCGACTCCCTTCGTAGGCTTCCTTGTCTTGTGAATCCTTCAGTTCCTTGACTACTACCAACAACTATGTCCCAAGCCAACTATATAGGGAGAGGTAGATCATCAAGAGGAAGGGGCAGAGTAGGTAAGCAAGGTAGGGGGAGTCCTTATAACTCCTCACGATGCAACATTTGTGGTTTACCAAATCATACTGCAGATGAGTGTTTTGAGGAATTACAAGAATCAAAGAGGAAGAGGATATCAAAGAGGTGGATACTCACAATCAAGAGGCAGATTCAACCATAATCAAGAATACAACAACAACTACAACAACAGCTACAATGGCAACTATCAAGGAGGATTCAAACCCAAAAAGGATTACAACAGCTATACAGAAGAGCAAGATGATTCTCTTCTGATTATGAACATGACTTCAAAACCAGGTACAAATGATGATCATCTCTTCTACATTGACTCAAGATGCTCAAATCATGTGTTGGCAATGTAGCTCTACTCTCTGACCTTGAAGAACCAAGAGGTAAGCATCAAGTACAAATAGGTGATGACACCAAGCACTCAGTAGTTAAAGTTGGAAATGTTAAGACTTGTGATGGAAATCAGAACTTGTTGAGTAGGGTACTATATGTACCAACCATTACAAAAAATTTGATAAATGTTGGACAAATTGTGGAAAAAGGTTTGCAGGTTAGGTTCAACCAATTTGGAGCATTTGTGCAAGATCCTAAGGAGGGGTTCAAGAGGATTCCTAAAGGAGAAAAGACAAGTAGACTTTTTACTTTTGAGCTAGAAGATACAAAGAATATTGCACTCTAGAATTATGAAGATCAAACACTTTCAGAGCTTGAGATTTGGCATAAAAGACTAGGGCATGTAGGAGAAAGAACCTTGAAGCAAATATGCTGGGATCAATGTGTAATTGGAATACCCAATGTTTCCAAACAACACATGATATATAAATGTGGTGCTTGTCAGTTTGGGAAATCTCACAGGTTACCCTTCTCAAGGAAAGGCTACATGCATGAGGTCTACCTAGAACTTGTCCATACAGATGTATGGGGACCAAGCAAAGATCCCTCAATATCAAGATCAAGGTACTATGTATCTTTTATTGATGATTATAGCAGGTGGACTATATTGTATTTTATGAAGCACAAAGATGAAGTGTTCAACTGTTTTAAAAAGTATCTTGCACTTGTTGAGAATCAGACAAGGAAGAATCTAAAGAGGCTAAGGTCAGATGGAGGAGGTGAGTACTTCTCCAATGAGTTTGAAGCATTATTGCAGGACAAAGGAATCAAGAGAGAAATCACCACAAGGTATACTCTTGAACAGAATGGGGTAGCTGAGAGAAGAAATAGGTTGATTGTTGAAACAACTAGGTCAATGTTAAATGAAAAGAAATTACCTAACTACCTATGGGTAGAGAGTGTATCTACAGCCACTTATCTCATAAACAGGTTACCATCAAAATCCCTTGATGGGATGACACCTTATGAAGCATGGCATGGTAAGAGACCCTCACTTGACCATTGCAGGATATTTGGATGTGTAGCATATGTACACATTCCTTCTCAGATAAGAGGTAAGCTAGACCCTAAGGTTGCGAAGTGTATCTTTATTGGATATGATCTAAATCAGAAAGGGTATAGGTTCTACAACCCTTCAAATAAGGGATTCATGGTTAGTAGAGATGTTATCTTTGATGAAAATGATTCTTGGTATGAGAATGAATGCAGGAAGTTTAAACTACCCTATGACTTGGAGGAGGAGTTTCCAAGTCTTGCTAAGGAGAAACCTAATCAGAATGAAGACACCACTTCAGATGATGAAGACATGATCAATCTTGAAGAATTCAAAGCATGGAAGTCCAAAGGTAAACTCAAGGTGAAGAAACTTGAAGACATACCTGAATCTTCAAATCAATCATTCAGAAGATCACAAAGGGACAACAAAAAACCTGTCAGATATGGGTATGATACCTCTCTTGTTACTAAACACTCTGTTTATCTTGCCAAAGACTTGTCAATTGAAGAAGCAAGATCATATGAAGAAGCAAAGACCAAGACAAAATGGAAAGAAGCTATGGATGAGGAGATTGCAGCACTCAAAGAAAGTGACACATGGGAACTAGTACCAAAGAAAGAGTCCATCAAGGTAATTGGATCTAGATGGATCTATAAACTCAAAAGGAATTCTGATGGGTCAATAAACAGGTACAAAGCCAGATTGGTGGCCAAGGGTTTTGCAAAAACCCAAGGCATTGACTATGAAGAAACATTCTCACCTGTAGCCAAGATGCCAACCATCAGGGTGTTGGTAAGTGTGGCTGCATCTAAAAATTGGAACATGTATCAGCTAGATGTAAAAAATGCCTTTTTAAATGGATGGATTTTAGAGGAGGTATATATGTCACAACCTCCTGGTTATGAGGATCCTAATAAGGTAACACATGTATGCAAATTAAAAAAGGCTCTTTATGGATTGAAGCAGGCACCTAGGGCATGGAATCACAGGTTGACCACATACCTTCAAGACCAAGGCTTTGTCATGAGCAAGGCAGACACTTCTCTATTCATTAAGAGAAGCAATTCAGAGATAATATACCTATGTGTATATGTTGATGATATCATACTTACAGGTAATGATGTCAATGGAATCAGACAAATCAAGAACCAGATGATGAAGGAGTTCAAGATCAGTGATCTTGGTCTACTAAAGTACTTTCTTGGACTTGAGTTAGTCTATACTAACTCTCGAATCTATATTACTCAGAAAAATGTTAAAAGTGTGCTTTGCTATCACAAACACAATTAAGTTCTTTTCGGGTTCTTGGGGATGGTAGGGGTTTGATAAATTAGAGGCTCTGTATCTTATTTTCCCATTTAAATTATCAACCAAGCAGTACGTTTTATCCAGTATCGAATTCTCTATACAAGTTTACTGTTAATATTTTAGTTAAGCTTTTTTAAAGTAGGTAACGCCGGAATTAATGATTACCATCACACAGACTTATTATCGATAACATAACATTACTGTGTTAATCCCAAATTAATGTAAATTAATCAAGTAAGAGTCACAGTACTCAAAATTTAAGAATGCTGCACTACATCGTCTCCACAGGTCGCAAATCGCCTAGACAGACAGTCTGGCGATCCCGTTTTCTCGCTACCGGAGAACCACCGTAATGTCTTTTCATTATTTGATAAAAAGGGTACAACACTTCGCTATGACCTTTTGGTATGTGCGGTGTAGAAAAATAGAAATTACATAATGCCAATCCGGCGACCTTACACTGACACGCATAGTGAACTTGAACCTGCAACACAAACAAAATTAAGGCTCGTCTACGATGCCTTGAATATACATGGATCTAGCTAATTTGAAGGTTCTAGAAATCTTCTGTTTTAGCGAATCCAACATCAGTTTGAGTGTCTCCGGCTCTACCAGCTGTGCATCAGCTCGAACTCAACTGGACCCAATGACTTGACTCATCAAAATTTCAGTCTGAGTCTGCTACAATGCCTCTTGCAAATAAAAATCATTGGCAAGGGTTGCATCTCGACTCAATCTCATTTCAGCAATTTGATTATCCATTCTTGAAAGACGCTCTGCTTGAAAAGTCAACTGCTTTTCTCTTCGCTCCAGCTCTTGAGCTTGATATTGAATTGTCTGGTAATAAGCATCTCTTTTCTTCCTAATCCCTGCTATCTCCTTCTGAAGTTGAATAGTCAGACTTGTCTTGTCTTTAAGAGTAGAATTTGCCTGAAACAAGTCGGCAGTGGCGGTCTGAAGTTCTGCATTAGTCTGCTTAGCTAAATCAGCCATCTCTTGTCCTCTCTGCATGACTTCATCAAGCTGGATTCACGTTTCTTCCAGCAAATTTCCAAACTCTAGCATCTTCTTTATCCTGTACTAGCTATTTTAACTGATTGATCTCTTCATCACGAGCATTTAACAAAATATCCTTGGCTTTTAATTCGGCGAATGCTGCATCGCACTGAGCAATTACTGTATCTTGTTCGACAAGCATGGCTTGAAGCTGCTGAATGTGCATCTGCAAAGTATGGTTTTCTGCTTTAACAGCATCTGCTTCCTCCTGTAGTGGGGCAATATCAACCTCGAGAATATCAACCTTGTGTTGCAACTCCTGTCTGATATTGTCAGTGACCATCTTCATTTGCATGGGTAACTGCTACGAGAATTGAATCAACAATCGACCCATCGATTCAAGTTCATGAAACATTGGAATCGGAAGAGGAAGAGGAGGAAGTGGTTGGGATGAAGAGGCTGATAATAGATGAGGGGAAGGTGGTGGAGAGTAATTAGGAGAAGATGATGAAGTAGCGGGTGCTTCAGGAATAATAGGCGCCACAGGTACAATGGGCTCAACCGGGGTCATTGGTGGAGGAGTGGGTATAAGAGTGTTGGGCACCAACACTATTCCGGTGGTTTGTTGCGTTGTCGCTTCAGTTTTGTCAATTACAGGTTCAACCAAGTAATCACTTCATTGACAATCTCAGCAACAATGGCTTGCACATCATCTTGAGTCTGCTGCTGAAAATCCTCCCGGGAAGAAATTTCTTCGGATTGGGTGGTGGATGCACTTTATTCCTGCTACTGATTTGAAGAAGAAGGACCAGAAGACTCCATGTGAATTGAAGTGGCGGTGTCGTGGAAGACCTCTTCTTCATGGCTAGCATTGGATCCTTGCACCTGGCTCTTAGATGGACTTATACGGTGGTGTTTTCGACGAAGAAGTTGAAAGAGATCTTCATCCTCATCTTCCTCATCTTCGAGCATCCGAGTAGACTCCATGCAACAATATTGGAGCGTTTGGCGGGGGTTGCGCGGCTTGAATGACAGGAAAGAGAAACGTGAGAATTTGGGGAAGACGTGATCGTGGAAGGTCACCCTTATTAACGTGTTTAATAACCGTAACACATTCACAGTGAATGTGCCGAAAATAAAAAGATTCAAAATTCATAGGCTCACGAGAAGCCATGTCAATCATCGAGTAAAAGGGACGCGAAATCCCATAGTTACATTTTTGCAAATTCAAGATAGCAACTAAAAATTGCAATGCGGTCCGTTCCGGATCAGGACAACACAAAATGGCATACTCATTAGATGAGTGCCATGGGAATAAATCGGTCATGGTAGCTACTGGAAGGAGAGGACCATTTTCCAATCCATCCCGAGGAAGTCGGAAGGCATCGGCAAACAAGGCCAGAGTGATAACGATGCGAGACGGTAAACAGGTAATAGGCCAGGATTGCTCTGTAGCAGATGTAGCGGCAATGGCAGAAATGATCTGTGCATAGAAAGGTTGACACTCCACTGAATGCCAAGGCAATTCAGCGAAGTTCAAGAGGCCACGAATACGCAGATACTCGCTCATTTCAGGAGTGAGTCCTTCACGGAAGGTAGTGACATTGGCTAGTGCTTCCATGATGCGCACGCGAAAACACAAAAACACAGAGAACACAGACCACAAAGAATGCAAAAACACACAGACACAATAGCGATTAACAGTGAAAGGAATAAGATTAAGTAGACACATGACAACCTGAGGTGATCGAAAACCATAATCATCACGCGATATTGAAATGATAACCTCCATGATTACGGCGTGCATGCATGAGAAGAATCAGTAACACAGGGCGGCGATTAATCATATTTAGATATCAAAACAAGGAGAGTTACAGTCTATATTCAACCAAAATATAGAAATAAAAAGAAAATAAGCGACATGCGGAAAAACGAGGAACATGTCAATAGTGATCAGGCGGTTGGTGATATGGGCGTAGCTTTGAACCATTAATTACTTTGGAAAGGGGAACTCTGGTCAAGGTAGTCAACCGAAAAGTAGCTGGTCCCACTTGCTCACTAATTCGGTAAGGACCGAACCACTGTAATTTAAATTTCCCAGCAGAACGATTTGCTTTAGCATTATAAAATAGCACAAATTGGCCCACCGTAAAAACTGGAGTTTTGAGGAAATGATCATGGGTACGGGCTAACCACAACTGAACTTCTTGAAGTACCAACAAACTTTCCCAGCGGTGTTCATCCAAGGTTCTGAGTGCATCCAATCAAAATGGCAAAGAGTCTTCGGGCAACAATTTCTGAGTTAGAGCCACACGTAGGCTTGGCACTACAATCTCCATCGGTGCGATTGCTTCCAACCCATAAGCAAGCGTGAAAGGGGTCATTCTGGTTGCCACTTTGTAGGTAGTCCGATATGCCCATAAAACTGCGGGAAGTAACTGGTCCCAACGTTCTGGAGATTCCACGATCAATTTGTGAAGCATAGTCAACAGAGTCTTATTGGTGCTTTCAGCCAATCCATTGGCACGGGGATAATATGGTGAACTGAATTTATGCAGAACTTGAAAAGTATGCGTTAGTGCTCGCATTAAATTGTTGGCAAAATGTTTTCCTTGGTCGGTCACAAGTTCCAGAGGTAATCCATAGCACGGAAATACGTCCTTCATCAGGCATTTTGCCACCAAAACAGCTGTGGCTGACCGTAAAGCCCAAGCTTCCGCCCACCTAGTGGCATAATCCGTACAAGTCAGTATATATCGATTGTTACTGGTGGTGTTATTGGCCCAATAAAATCAAGATCCCACTTCTAAAAGGGTTCCAAAGGTAAGACAGGTTGCAGAGGAAAGAAGTGGTGTTGTAATGGTTGTCCAAACCGTTGACAAGTGTCACACCGCTGCACAAACTGAGTCACGTCTTTGTACATGGTAGGCCACCAAAGCCCACTTTGCAGAATTTTACGGTAAGTAAGATCAGCTACAAAATGTCCACCCAAGGGTATTGAATGAGCCATAGCCATAACCAAATCTGCTTCATGTGGTGGGATACAACGAAGTAAGACACCAGTATGATCCATGTAGTACAGCTGACCTACAATCAACCGGAATCTGTGACTGTAAACTGCAATTTTTCGCTGCAAAGCAGGAGGAGTATGGGGAGGAAGACATCCGTCAGTTAGAAAAGTGAGTAACGTATCATAGTAGGTAGGCGGCACAAGAGGCTCTGTAGATTCTTCAACAGTTGGCTCAGTAACGTAAATTTCCGGTGTAGTGTCATCAACCCCCACCGGAGCTTCACCGGAATCCAATCGAGATAGAAAATCTGCCAAGGCCTGTGCGGTGCCGGGTCGATGAATAACTTCATAGTTGAATTCCTGTAATAATAAAACCCATCGAGCCAAGCGACCACCTAAATGTTGCTACCGGACCAAATACACAAGTGCGGCATGATCCACGTGGAAGGTGAATTTTTGGCCCAACAAATAATGCCGGAATTTCTTCACAGAGTACACCAACCCGAGACATTTTCTTTCGGTCACTGAATAGTTTCTTTCAGCAAGGGCTAATCGGCGACTTGCATAATATACTGGCCGAAACCACTTGTCAGTTTGCTGCATTAAAACGCTTCCAGTGGCTATGTCCGATGCATCTACAAAGACATGGAACGGGCGTTCCCAATCAGGAGGTTGCAAAATTGGAGCCTGTGTCGTTAATCCCTTTAAACGATCAAATGCAGTTTGGCATTCTGGAGTCCAATCATATTGCCGTGGAGGACTAGCCATGAGCCGATTAAGTGGTGTTACTAAATGAGCTAACCATCGTAAATGTCTGCCATGCCACCGGATTTGACCCAAAAAGCGCATAACTTCTTTCGGTGTTGTAGGGACTGGTGCATGCAACACGGCTGCAACTTTATCCAGATGAAGTTGTATGCCTTGCTCAGAGATAATATGGCCAAGGAGTTTGCCACAAGAGACCGCAAACACAGATTTTGTCGGATTCAAGCATAATCGGTATTCGCGATATTTTTGAAAGCAGCACTGTAAATGATACAGGTGCGTCGCAGTCTTTCCAAATAAGGAAAAGTCATCCAAATATACTTGCATAAAGGTAGTCAGGTAGGGTGAAAAGATTTCTTGCATACAACGTTGAAATGTGCTTGGAGCATTCCTTAATCTAAACTACATTACCGTACAAGCAGAAACACCCCAAATCGTGATGAAAGCTGTTTTCGGTATGTCCTGCTCTGCCATTCGCACCTGGTTATAACCACTGTAGCCATCCAGAAAGGAGTACATCTCGTGCCCTGCCACTCTGTCTAGCATTGTGTCGAGAAAGGGGAGAGGAAATGGATCAGGTACCGTGGCCACATTCAGTTTTCGGTAATCCACACAGATACGCAGTTGTTTATTTTTCTTCAGAACAATCACGATCGGAGATATCCATTCAGCGTGCTCGATTGGTACAATGAATCCCACCTTCAATAATCGATCGAGTTCTTCTTTGACCTGTGCTGCATAATTGGGGTTCATGCGGTAACTGGATTGTTTAATTGGCTTCGCCTATGGTTTGAGCACTACCCAATGTTGATAGATCCGCGGATCAAGACCTTTCATATCACAATAGTCCCAAGCAAAAACATCGGAAAACTCACGCAGGAGTCGGATCAAATCTTCTTGAAATGCCTCGGACAATCCTGCCTTAAGCTTAACAAGTCGCGGGTTAGCCTCATCACCCAAATTATATGTTACTAACTGATCTTTCGGGACATAAAATTGTCGAGGTTTCACCAGATCGTCAGCTGACTGTAAAAGCTGATGTAGGGTGGCTCCATCCATAGCAACACTATCACCTGCATCCGCCTCTCCGGTCACAGGAACAACCGTACACGCTGCCGGACTCCACTTGTCCGCTACTGATTGAAGATCTACAGTACCTAATGAGATCAGATCTTTATTGTTCTTCAGAAACGCCTCTTCCTCATCGTCAGATAAGCCATCCAACATGTGGATCAGCTCCGCTACATATGGTCTGGCATGAAGCTCGCAGGGCTGGATGCCATCTAGTTTAACAACATATTTACGGTGATTATCTTTGAAAGTCAATTCCTGTTCTGACCAATACTGTACAACTTTGGCTTGTTTCAACCATGGTCGACCGAAAAGTAGATTGTAGTCGAGGCTGGATTCGGGTAGTTCTAAGACTACAAAAGTCATTTTGAACGTGGTACCCTGTAGAGTAATCGGGATATTTCGTACTAATCCCACCGGATGGACTCGGGATTGGTCGGCCATTCTTACAAAAAATTGGACGGGCTCGATTTGGGTCCACCCCAATTTCTTGCAGAGAGCTGCAGTCGCTATATTCACACCCGAACTGCCATCAATTAGCACTTGAGTAATCTTGTGATTTTTATGCCAGAGAGTGATTAATGGGACTGAATGATCCACTGTAAAATCAGTTTCCGGTTGTATTGTTGCAGTCACCGGAGTACCGGGAGATACAGGACTGACCTGTTGTTGAAATTGCTACCTAACTCCTGGCACCAATGCAAGCAACTGCCCCAAAGGGAGTGTAATTGAAGCCTTAGACAGAATCTCCCATACCTAATGTGTTTGAATCGTACTCCTCACCGCTTCTGATGATGATTCTGCTGTTACTGGGTTAGGATTTTGTTCATTCGCTCTCACCTTTGGCAGGGGAACCTGTGTTACCATAATTGGATCAGGAAACACAGTTTGCTCTTTAGCTGCCCATTGGCTAGCTTTGGTATACATTCGCTGCTGCTCACGAATACCAGGTTCGAACACCTCAGCTGCTGGTTGCAACTACTTACCCGATCTTGTCTGGACCACTGCTGCTTGTGATTCCACTGATGAAATATAGACCATGTTGGTCATTGAGATTTGACGCTCCTTCTTCCTTTTGTCATATTCTGCTGCATCCTTACAAAATCTCCGGATGTGGCCAATCTGTTGGAATTTGGGACCCTAGGATCGTTCCAATACTAAAACCTCTTGAGCATACACAACTTAATTGACAAGATGATAAGTGAGATAGAGAAAGAAAGAGATCTTGAGACAAGGATAGGGAACGTAAGTAAGCTGGATGCTTACTTCACTAAAAATAATAGATGTCCAAATTACAACATGGGAGTACTGCTCAACCATATAAAGTGGTGCACTCACTAATGGAAGAATAAGAAGATGATGATACAAAATTTAGATTATGTCAAAATAATCTAAGTGTGTGTGAAGAGAATGAAGCAACGAAGCTAACAAAATAGTGTAACGAAATTGTAAATCAACCACAAGGTTAATTCACAAAAGATAGTTACCACCACCTCGTAGAAGACTTCCTGCTACAATGAGAGTAGCCTCTCCTTCACCAAAACTTCACCTCCTTCAAGAGTGTGAGAACACTCTGTCTTCAAGAAGATCTCCAAGCTCTAGATCTTTGAGTGAGTGAGTTACACAATGAGCAAAGGGCCTTATTATATAGTATTTGAGTACCCATCTAAAAGCAAAAGCTTAAAGCTACGATCGTAACTGATCGCTAACGAAAAACACAAAAAACTCCATCGCAGGTAGCGTAGCCGTCCGTGTGCTTTTTAATAACGCAAACAATAAAAAAAAACAACTTCGCTGACGCGTACGGGATTTAAACCCGGGTGGGTGGAGATTGCTTTTAGTAATGTTGGGCTAGACCAAGTCGACCGCGTAGTTTTGTTGTACAAGAGTTTAGAAAGACTTTTCTATGGATGTTGCGCTCGTCGACTGCTTGAAGGAGTCTCTAAGAGTAAAACTTCTATATAGTCTATTGTAGAACTAAGACTTGAAGTTGATGCTTCTTAGTGAAGTTAATTGTTAAGCCAATATAAACATTGACTTCCAACACAATCTCACCGCAAAAATGACATCGAGGTGGTGGCAGAGAAGTACCCTCCGCTAATGTACCCGCCTGCCATCGATTGGCATTGAAATTAGTATTCTGTTGTCCCCTGTAATTTCTGTATCCTTGCGACTGATTGTTTCGCATTTGTGGTGGCACATAATGGGCTGCTGGCTGACCTGGTTCCTATATGATAGCATTTATAGCGGCTCGGCCCTGCACCTTGGCATTATACGCACAATTCTCCGTTGAGTGTCCGGTTGTGTTGCAGATGGCACAATAAATCTGGTTAAGGGCACATGTAGCACTCGTGTGCCCTGGATTTTTGCACTTGGTACAATACATCTGTTAAGCCGGATCATCTATAACATTCTTACTGGCCTTCAGCCACTCCAAGTCTTCGATGAATCCCCCAACTTTATGCTCTAGTTGCAGGGCCATCGCAATAACAACATCTAGTGTCATAGCACCCACACAGCGGATGATCATGATTTGTCTTAACTGTGGGGTCAGCCCGTTAATGAACCACTGGGTTATAACATCATCCGGTAGATTATCGTGTGCCGGAGGCAGTTGTCTTAAGTGGGTTCTAAACAATGTTGCATATTCCTCAACAGTCTGGTGTGGCTTCTGCCTATTGTTCTGCAAATAGTCGAAGATTTCGACAGGATTCTTCTTCAACTGGAACCTCTATAAAAACGCATCCCTTACCACATCATAGTTAACGAAATGGTTGATATCATACTCTGTTAACCACCTCGCCGCTTCATTGACTAATGTTGCCTGAAATACGATGGCCTTGTATGCCGGATCAGGTGGATGATTCAACACTGCATAGCTTATCTCAAAGGTGCGCACATGTGCATCAGGATCGTCCCCTGGAAATCCACCGAACTTTCTGTAAGTCACCCCTGTTGGAACCGGTCGAAGTGGAGGTGGCTGTTGCTGTTGTTGCTGTTGTTGTTGCTGTTGTTGCTGCTATTGACCACTCATTGTGCTATTAGTGGTACCGTTGCTGTTTCCTGAGTTTTGAGGGGGTGTGTCTCATCCTTCGGAATCTCTATTATCAGATTGCTCACCTTCCGGCTCGAAAATAACGTTGAGTCTTTTACGGATCTCCAAATCAAATAGCCTGTCCTCCGCTTTGGTATCAAACGTAGGCAAGCTTACCCCAAACAGTGGTGTACGTACTAAAGATCCACCAGGGGTTATCACACTGTCACCGGAAAACTGTAAATTCCCACCAACTGGTACCGAACTTTCACCGGAACTTGTCGAACTTTCGACGAAACAAGGTATACTTTCACCGGCAACAATCTCTCTAGGTAACACAACTTTATCCTCGGAAAGGTTCAAATTCTGATCAAATGGTATCGCATCAGTTGTGCACTGCGTCCTTGTACACTCAGAAGTTAGTGCACCTTCTTTAGAACGTACCGGGATTACACCGGAATCTACCGGAATCTCATCATTTATCACCAAGCTAGTACCGAAACCTCGACTAACTAGCTCCGATTCTTCGACAACTGGGTTTAAACGGCCTGTACTTCTACCACCTGGGGGTGTCCCTAATAGATTTGGTACCGCCCAGGGATGTTGGTCTCTTCTATACTTCGGATAAGACTCGCCGGACCGAGTAACTGGCATATATCACCTCTGCACCACTTGCCTTACATACTGCTCCAACCAACTGATTATTCTCAATCCATTGCCATCTTCCCACAGACAGCGCCAGTGTTAAAAGTGTGCTTTGCCATCACAAACACTTTTAAGTTCTTTTCGGGTTCTTGGGGATGATAGGGGTCTGATAAATCAGAGGCCCTGTATCTTATTTTCCCATTTAAATTATCAATCAAGCAGTACGCTTTATCTAGTATCAAATTCTCTATACAGGTTTACTGTTAATACTTTAGTTAAGCTTTTTCACAATAAGTAACTCCGGAATTAATGATTATCGTCGCACAGACTTATTATCGATAACATAACATTATTGTGTTAATCCCACATTAATGTAAATTAATAAAGTAAGAGTCACAGTACTTAGAATTTGAGAACGCTACACTACGACGTCTCCACAGGCCGCAAATCACCCAGACAGATAGTCTGGCGATCCCATTTTCTCGCTATCGAAGAACCATCGTAATGTCTTTTCATTATTTGATAAAAAGGGTACAACACTTCGCTACAACCTTTCGGTACGTGCGGTGTAGAAAAATAGAAATCACATAATGCCAATCCGGCGACCTTACAAAAAATACATACAGGATATGTTGAAGAAGTTTCATTTGTAGGATGCAAAAGTTGCAAACACTCCAATGGAGGTAAACCTAAAACTAAGTGCCCATGAAGGTGATGAAATTGATGGTCTTACAGGTTACCAAAGTATAGCTGGAAGCTTGAAATATGCTACCTTAACAAGGATAGGTATTACATATGGAGTTAGTGTGCTAAGTCAGTTCATGCACAAGCCAAGGGTACCTCACTTAGAAGCTGCCAAAAGAATTCTAAAGTATCTCATGGGTACTCAACATCATGGTTTGTATTTCCCTTACACTTCAAACTTGGATATCAAGATCTATTCAGATGCAGATTGGGCAGGATGCAAGGATGATAGGAGGAGCACTTCATGATATATTTCATTTGCATGTGATAAAAAAATATCATGGTCTTCAAAGAAGCAACCTACTGTTGCTTTATCTTCTACAGAGGCAGAGCATAGAGGATTGGCAAATGCCACTCAAGAAGCCATATGGATCAAGTTATTGTATACAAAATTGGGTTTGTATACTAGGTCACCATTGATCTTTGGGGATAATACAAGCTCACTTCACCTAGTAGCTAATCGTAATTTATCATGCTAGGACCAAACATATAGAGGTCCATTACAATTATGTGAGAGAAAAGTTATTAAGCAAGGATATTCAATTAACTTATGTATCAACCAACATGCAGTGTGCAGATTTGTTAACTAAAGCATTGGATGGAACCAAACTTTGCAGGTTCAAATCAATGATTGGATTGCAAGATATACATGAAGACTAAAGAATGAAGACCAAGCCAAAATGTTTGGCTTGAGGGGGAGCTGTTAGTGCAATTCACAAGCCTTCACATTTGGCTTGTAGCCCATACATTTATGAAGAAGCATAGGAACCCATGCTAGAAGATAATTACCCTGTTTACTTCTTGTAAAAGTCACATTTGACTTTGGAATCTTTGTAAACACCTACCAAAAGGAACTCGTGGAAAAGTTAGCTTTGATTGATGGAATATCTCCTATAATGGAGGATCACGTTTTAGAGAGAGCCAACAATTTGAATTCAAATTCAAATTGAAAGTGAACATCTATATAAACCTCTAAGAAAAAGTCGCGGGTAAGACTCATAAATCTCGAGCTTCTCATTATCACTTCTGAGTGTGTGTGAGGCCTATACTCTAGCCCACACCTATCTACACCATTAGGCAATGATCTTCATGCCTATGGCATTGTACAACATTGTTCATTAATACATATATCTACATTGTTCATTTCTGAGTTCTCTCTCATATTGTTTGAAAGTCTGTCAACTGGTGGAGATCATATCTCACTCATTTCTTCACCAAATTCAAAGATCTATAGCTTGTTGGAACCAGGTCAAAGTTTTCTACATGGTTACAAAATTTGAAGGATTTCTATTCAGCCATTTCAAAGAAAAGTTCATCGATGTGATCATTGGTCGAAGTCTGCAACAGTCCTAAAATATCGGGGGTAAAGGTTTACTTGCTAAATTGATTTCTCTGAGCATAGTTAATCTTTTTAAGTGATATCACTTGGAATAGTTAGCTTGCTAAGCTAATTAGATACCACTAAAAGGAATTTTTCCAATTCCTATTGTGCTGGTCATACTGAGCAAAAGATACAGCAGGTGTATAGTAAAAAATAGAAGGTTTTCTTGAAGACTTGAAGTTCAAAATTGTCTGTTTTGATTCAACCTTTTCATACATCATTTCCAAAGTACATAGGTCATTTTATGGTGTCATTGGAAAGCTAAAAGGGTCCACTTATCAACTCTGAAGCATCAAAGGGCCAGTACAAAGCAGGATTTGGCAGTACCTACTCATCCTCTTGAAGTGTCCATCCATCATTCCCAACATTAGTGCCCAAACAACATTGTAGAAAATTTGATGATAAAGTAGTAAAATGTATTTTTGGTGGGTACAGTTCTGAAAGTAAAGGCTATCGTTTGTATCATCCACAGACTAAACACATTCTGGTTAGCTGTGATGTTGTTTTTGTGGAAGATGTTATTCAACCATTGCTTTCATGTACTAAGGAGACATCTGTTAGCTCCAAAGACATGTATGATACTTTGCTACCTCTTTTTACAGGTGGACAGTCTAGTGCTAGTCCTATTGGGGCAGCTTCTTAGCCTTTGCATGTTTCATGTGATGATGCAGATCATTCCATTTCTGATGCAGATTTACATGATGCACTTGTTGATGAGAGAGGTGATATTGAGTAGGCACGAACTAAGCCAAAATGGATGGTGCAGACCTTGCGTAACAGCAAATTAGATGCACCTTTGTCATTCGTACTCGATCAGGCTCTCATAGTGCCACTTTTGCATCAGATTGCTATGCTATGGCTGCATCTAATCTCTGTGATGAGACTGAGCCTCTTTCGTTTG
Organism: Ceratopteris richardii; assembly: GCA_020310875.1. NCBI lineage: Eukaryota > Viridiplantae > Streptophyta > Polypodiopsida > Polypodiales > Pteridaceae > Ceratopteris > Ceratopteris richardii. The sequence goes on along the minus strand of CM035408.1, from coordinate 4,819,121 downwards.
ATGAAGCAAAAAATTCAAAAAATTGGATGGCTGCTATGCAATCTGAATATGATGCAATAATGAAGAATGGTACTTGTTCTTTATGTGACTTGCCTCTTGGCAAGAAGGCTATTGGCACTAAGTGGGTATGCAAGCTGAAGCGTAAACCTGATAGTACAGTTGACATGTATAAGGCTAGGCTTGTTGCAAAGGGTTATGCACAAGAAAAAGGCATTGATTTTGATGAGACCTTTGCACCTACATATCGTATGACTACTCTTCGGAGCATCTATGCACTTGTAGCCCATCATGGTTGGAATGTACATCAGTTGGACATTAAACTGCATTTCTAAATGGTGACTTGCATGAAGAAGTGTATGTTTTTCTGCCTCATGGCTTTGTGTAGAAAGGGCACGAAAACTAGGTGTGCAGGTTAAAGAAGGCATTATATGGTTTAAAGCAAGCACCACGTGCTTGGTATGAGAAGATACATGCCTATCTAATTGCACATGGTTTTGAGAACAATCCAACTGAAAGAACCTTATATGTTAAGCGTGCTAATGATGTAAGCAACTCGATGCTTGGCATCGACTTGTGCTCATAAGTCATTGTTTTCATTCTCTGCATTTTACCTATTGTTAAATCTTCTTAAAAACATGAGGTTTGTGGAGCAACTCGATGACTAGCATCGAGTTTCAACGTAAAGTTGATACCTAGCATCGACTTCCAACATAAAATTCTGTTACTTCATGTTTATGTTCAAGAGACAAGTTCAGGTGCTGAAAAAATGGCCTAAAATACACCAATTCGATGCTTGGCATCGAATTCTTGCTGCAAGTCGATGCTAGGCATCGAATTTGCATAACAGGGTCATGTTTTTTTACTAAAACAAGAAAAGCTTCAATTTTTGACACCTCATATAGGGTCATCTTTAACATGACTTGATATGTAGTGCTCTATTTCTTGCAAGTAATAGCTTCTTGGAAAGATCTTTTGTTCTTCTTTTATCCACCAAAAGATCTTGGAGAAGTTATATCTATGCTAAGAGAAATAAGCAAAAGAGTGAAGGTATGTCATTTTGGTGACTAGAAATTTCTATAGAAGCTAAGTTCTCGGTTTAAGCAATCTTTTCTCAAAGTTTGGAGAAGCATTGAGTTAATGGTGACCATAGAGGTGTTCTAGTGTCACATTAATTCATTTCTTGAGATGTTTCACACATCAACAATTTGTTGCAGAGGATTTCATACTTTTGGAAGAAGTAGAATTGGATCGAAGAGTGAAGCCAATGAATGATATCGATGAAACTATAGAATGGGAGGTTATTGATCCTGATCAAATGACTGAGCATAGTATGCTTGTGTAGGAGCATGAGAATGCAACTATACATGTGGATACTATCATTGATCCCTTGAGCTCAATAGGTATCCTTTCAACTCTGATGGTAGCTTCCAACTTGGTTTGATGGCTATATTCTCTAACATGCCACCCACTCAAACTTTAACAATGAGATCAGATGACCTTGAACCATGGCTTGTAGAGCCCGTGCATGCAATCTATGAGCTTGATAACATCGTGCTTGAGAAGCTTGGTGATGCAAGGACCATACATAGTTCTATGCTACATGCAGCATCAGAATTCAATACACCTTGTAGATTTGGACTGGAAAAGATGTCATGCATCTCTCATTGCTTGGGCTCAAATTGTAGAAGATGAGCTAAAATCATGTCAAAGATTGTAGAGCCTGTAGTAAATATGGTTTTGAAGCTAATGACAAATCCAATAGAATGATGAGAGCAAAGGACAGAGTGTCTAAGCTTAGTGGCCATGGAGGTGCTCTTGGACCTTCAAGGTTCACACTTAGAGGATGATGATCTGACTACTTGCAATATGATTTAGGCATGGGCATGCTTAAGCAAATTCTTGGGTCAAGATTTCTTACCATACATGAGCATTGTGATGCCCCCCCTCCTAGGCTCTGCACAACTGAAGGCAGATGCGACTATTACAGATGTAGAAGATGCTCATGATGATATTGATTCAAATGATGGGAGTGTGGAGTCTATTACAATTGGAGATAAACGGATTGGTATTCAAACTAGCTTCTTGGAGGAAAGGGCCACTACATTTAATATACTTTGTTGCTATGTGGATGAACTAAAGGAAGGCTTCTACATGTGGATTGATTAGGTTGCTCATGTATTGGTGCCCTTGTTGAAAATTTACCTTCATGAAGAAGTATGTAAAGCTACTATGCAATCTATGCTAGAACTCTTAAGCTCAACAAAACTTGAAATTCAGAAAGGTAAAGCCCAAGGTGATGATCAATCTTATTTGAAACAACTAGTAGATTACATTGTTCATGCGCTTGTTGATGCCTTGCATAAGGAGCCAGAAGTAGAAGTTTTGATTGATATGATGGATTCTTTGAACGCATGCCTGAAGATTGTAGGATCTCTGATAGGTCCAACTCAGATAAAAGGTATGGTAGATGAGTTCAAGCAAGTGCTTACTACCAGTAGTACTTGCAAGAAGGAGAGGGCAAAGCGTAGCCATACTGAGGACTTTTGATGCTGAAGAAAGTGAAATTATTCAGGAAGAGAATGAACAAGAGGAAGAAATGGTTGAACAGTTTGGTGAATGTGTTGGAATGCTATTGGAAACCTTCAAGTCCAACTTCCTTCCACGTTTTGAGGAATTGTTGCCTTTCATTACACTGGTGCTTGCAAAAGGTTGTTCAAATGAAGAGAGACAGATGGCTATTTGTATATTTGATGATGTGGCTGAAAAATGCCAAGGGAATGCCACAAAATGTTATAATACATTCCTCACATTTGTTCTTGAGGCAGCAACTGATAATGATAATGATGTGAGGCAGGCTGCAACTACTATAGGTGGTGGGGCAGTAGCATGGAGTGGACAAGCAAGTCCTAGTCTCATGAGGTAATGATAGATGATGTTGAAACCACTACTAGTAGAAATTCTTCTTGATGATGGTGGAGTTCATCTTTTACTTGGCCTACTCGATTCAGGTGATACCTAAGAACCAAAATTCAATATCAAAAGATGTTGGACCCCACAGAAAACCAATGGCTCACTATGGGAGACTCATTTTGGTTGGCAAGGAAAAAAGGATTTTTTGAACCTACATCATCTAGAATAATCAGAAGGTCTTTCATAAATGCTGGAGGTCGTGACCCAGATAACACAGATCTTTCTTGTGTGGATGCATATAGTGAATATCATGAGATGAGCTAGGGAGGCCTTTTGGGTAGTGGCAAAACTTAATGTGTTCACTGCTAGAGATATTATGGATGTGTGAAGATATGTACCACTTGCAATGGAATATTGAAAGAGTGATCTTACGTGTACAAGATGGCACAAGAATCAAACTATTGCCATATACCATTTTGCATTTATACAAGAGCAAAAGCTGATTTAGAGGGTTATCTCAAGGGTTGAGTTCATTTTGTGGACGACGATGAAATTGTTCTAGTACCTCGTTCAAGCTTTATGTGTGCAAAATTGAAATGTCAATTTACGAAATGTGTGTTCTTGTACTTTCTAATGTTGTTGATCACATGAAATATAAAGAGATTGAGGTGGCAAGTGATACTTTTCCAGTTGATTTGAGAAGAAATCTCCATTCATTATCTTGTGCGCAAAAAGTAGAAATGTTTTACAAAATGACCTAATTAACATTTTAGTATTATATGCTCAGGCTATTGGCTTCCTCATCTATGTAGGCTCAATTTGTTGTCAATCTCTTTCCTTTGATGAATGTGCTTCTCATGTTGAACCTGTGCTAAAAATCATAGGATTACTAAGTAATGGCTTGAGTGCAATGATAAGAGTCTATGAGAGTTAGAGATTTTCTCTATTCATGAAGTGCACCTCAAAGTATGGAGGACCATCTATGGGAGTTCAGTTGATTTGTACATTCCTTCTTCTTTGAGAGTATGGTTTTTTTAAGTTCGGTGAATTGATTACCCTTGGGCATCAACCTAATTGTATTTCAATAAAAACCACAATAAGATTAGTAGTCAAGCATGCATTTTCCTTGGGCTACAGGACATGATTCATTGGCAATCCTACTGTGGATGCAAGCTTAGCACATCCTATCCATGAGTGCTGTGGATTCGCCTGGTGCCCGAAAGTGTGGCACAGCTTGCGACGAAGTATATAGAGGAGACAAAGTTCGAGAAAGCTAAGATTTTGGAAAACCAGCTTGAAGAACAAAAATTGTTAGGTGGTGAAGAATATGAATATGATGATGATCTATGTGATGTAATGAGGGAGATATAGATGATCAATCCTAAAATTAGGGTGGCATTCCAATCAGCATGGGATGGATACACAATGGCATAACATCACTTGATGGTGTGAGAGAGAGCATGTGGAAAGACGAGGGAAATTTGAAGACTCGCACCTTTGAGAAAGATGATTGCTTATCACGTAAAGGTCCATTGAGTGTATTCACTAGCAGTGATCAACAATCAAAAGATGCATTGAAGCTATTAGAAAAAAACAAAAAACAGAATGGAAGAAATCCTAGAATGAAGTTCATGGTGGATGGAGTAACATAGTGATACCTGCTTAAAAGAAACTTTCATTGAGGATGGAAGTGGGAACATTTCTTGTTTACTATAGGTATTTGAAGATGGGAATCGCTTGGGAGAATCAGACATTTCCAATCACAAGGTACTAAATTTTAATAGTTGAGGAAGGTAGGACTCATGAGAAGTTGGAGATGGCTATGATAGATCTCCTCAAGGATTGGGAGCATGAGCTTCCAAAAACAACACATGGAATATCTCATATAACAGTAGGGAGAATTGTGATAATCAACTGTGTGGGGATTTGTTTAGAATGGCTTGAGCATGTACCGGGGGAACAAGAAGATTCAACAATAGCAGCTAGACACAAGAAGATGAAGCCGTAGGTATAGCGACAGAGGCAAGGTGAGGAGGATCCGTGACCATCAAGAGGCGGGTATGGAATGGAAGGAGGATATCATTATTCTTCCCACTTGTGTGTGGGGGCTTTGTGCACCCATTCTTATCTAAGAACATTATGTGTGCGATTGTTGATGCTAGACCATGCTGAGTGTGAATGAGGATGGATAGAGTAGTGTGTGTATGGGTGGGGTGAACAATCACCATTTGTTTGGATCCTACTTTGGCAATCTATTACTCCTCTGATGAGGGATTTTGATGTTTTATCTGGACTTATAGTCATGAGTCTCAACATATGAATGTAATCTTCATGTGTGTGACTAAGGACTTTCGAAAAAAAAGAGAGATAAGGAGAAAAAAATAAGAAAAAGAAGAAAAAAACAATAAAAAAAAGGAAAAACCCAATGTTTTCATGCTACTTGTCTTGCCACTCTTCCCCTCTGTTTGGCATGTGTTGGAGGGTGTGGCAATTCATCGAATACCAAAAGCAATGCACGAGGGTTTTTTTGGGGGGAGAAGGTAGGGAGGGAGAGGGTTCTCCCTCGTATGGAGGGGACACACACTCTCTCTCTCACCATGCTTAGAGAGAGATGGCATCGCAGATTCAAAACTTGAGCAGCAACATTGAAATTACTTGTGTATGTGTCCATTGCTATTAGGCACATCTTCTTGCTACAAGATTGACAAAGAACAATGCATAGTGAAGTGGCACGTCGCTCGTCGTGTTGTTACTGGTGTGGCCAACCACCAAAAGGAGTGTTATGACTTCTCCTTCACGAAATTTCTTTGGTAAAACATTCAACACTATTGGTGGAGCAGAGGGATATGTCGATAGGGACATCATACCTTGACCAGTTTCCCTTATATATAATGAGTTAGGGGATAGAAGTAATTATACATATACAAACCACTTTTCCTACTTAGAAGCTTACAACAAGAATGGATTTAGCACGCTCAATCCTGATTGCAAAACAAAAGCTTTGGACGACCTGCCTAAGGTGATTCTCCTAGAGGATGAAGAGCCTTATTCATCTTCATAATTTGCAACAAATGAAGAAGAAGCACTCAAGTTATCATTTGTTGGTGACACAAATAGAATGATTAGTGCAACTCCAATGAACACGGCAAGCAATAGGCCTTATTGCATTTCTAAAGCAACTATAGAAGGACGAAAAACAAGTGTAGACTCTGTCTGCAAGTCCAAGCTACACCTAGTGGATCTTGCTGGTTAAGATAGTGTTAGCAAAAGAGGTGTTGATGGTCAGATAGTGAAGTAGGCAAACCACCTCAACTTGTCCTCGCACTTTTTAGAACAGGTGATCATGGCTTTTCAAAAAGAAATCTTCTACATATGTTTCATCAACCAAGCCCATCAATTGTAGGCCTATTTAGAAAACACCGTCTTCTACTACAGATGGAAGCTTCCTTCATGGAGAAATTTGCCCATCTAAAAGTGTGCCAATGTGGGACAATCGGCCAAGCTCTATCACAGAATTTGATGTCAATGCAATAGTTTCAACAAGCAGAGGAAGGTATTTTTGAAGTGAAGAACAAGCAAGACTTTGAGGTACTTCTAAAGTCGATCAAATTTTGGATGGATAGACCTTAAAATGGCTAATTAAGGAAGCATTGAGATCACCAACTAAGCTCCAAAAGGCCCTCCCATTTTTGCACAACCTACTATCATGGTTGTTTGTTATTGATCTTTGGAGTTGTCCTCTCCAATCATTTAGCATAAAGAATTAACAATACATCTTTAATTGTCAATCCTGGAAGTATTCAAGAGACCAGAGCCCCTTCTACATGATAGAATCCAAGAAATAAGAGGTAAATGGCTGGATTTCTGAGAATAATGAAGATGAAGAGGAATTTCTAGGGTTTGGATTATCTTGAGCAAATCTCCATCATTTTCCACAATCTTGGTGTCTAAAGCATGTTATTTTCTCAGCAGAATACAACCATGAAGTCAAAACTTAAAAATGTTACCTATACCATCCAGACGAGACAATCGTGATTCTATAAAATCAAACGATTTTCATCTCTAGCACCATTCTTCATCAATTTCTCACTCAACATATCAGTAATCAGCTCTCTTCATAGACATTCAATAGAAATACTCAATAGAAGCTCACAAATCTCCATGGATACACAAGGAATAGACTCATAACTCAAAGAAATCACACAAAGAGGAGAAAACACGATTTTCAGCAGGAAACTCTCTCTTCACCTGGATAGCATGTAAACAAATAATCAACCAACCCCCTCATAATAGAGGAAATTGTCTTTTATACATTTTCAAGTGTCCCTTTTCACACTTGAATTTTGGTCCTTTCTTCTATTATTCTAAAAATATGCTATCTAGGAGTTTCCAAAAATTCTAGAAAAATTACATAAGGTTCTACTCTACATAAGGAAGACTCTTCCTTATTTTTACATCAGTTACATAAATATTTTTACAAGTTTTTGACATTTTACAATTGTTTCTCATCAAAAAATACTACAAAAAATACTTCTTCCAACATTCTTCCCCTCCTAGACCTTTTGGCTCTTGACAAAAGACATTCCTGCTCATATATTCCAAATGCTCTCTTCACTTCTTTTTCCTTTGATAGACATGTGACAATAAGTCATGGCTTCTCCTTTCAGTAACATTTAAGTTGTTTACCATTTCAAACAGTGCTTTCCTCCACTATACTGCAGCTTCTGGCTTATCAATTACATCCTTTTTCAAGTATTTTGTGTATGCAGCTTCATATGCAGTGAGTCGAGATTTTGTGACTACAGACAAGTTTCCAAATATCTCTATTCTCTTTCAAAAAACCCATAATCAAATGCATCTTCAAAAATCTGTAGATAATGACTGCCCAAAAATATTATTCTGCTGTAATATGCCATCAAACATATTCTATCAGGTGTTTCACTGAGATCAAACAATAATGCATCAGTAGGAGAATTGAAACCAATGTAATTCAAGATTCTGACATCTGTATCTGTATATGTCTCTATGCATGCCAAAATGAGTCTCATTACTCTGATCAATAAAATGCATGTTGGATCATTCACATCTTTGTATGTAGCTATAACAGATTCAATTGTATCCACCATATATTTTTTTGTACGCCATGTTCCTGCCTTTGGTCCTGCTAACTTTGGAAAATTCAACCATTTTGGTGGGATTTGTCCTTCTTTCCTTCTTTCCCAAAAAATTGTCCACTCTCTTCTTCTTGCTACTGGACAAAAAGCTGGATTAATTTTCAACTGAATAGGTGCTTCCTTCCATATTTTCCTGCACTCTTTATTTGCATCCAACCATCTATTCCTCCATTTTGGATTAGCTTTCTCAAATAATTCTTTGGTCACATTGATATCTTCTTTATATTCTAGATATTTATTTGGAGGTAATCCAACCCTTGCCATCTGATAATTTTTTATACTCTCCATGATCATGCATAAAGGTATGCCCAGTCCATTTGCAGCCCAATGATGTTGATCAGGATTTACCCCTTTATTTAAAGCAAATGTGACAATCGAATCTTCATATTCATCATGCATTTTTCTAATGAAGTCCATTCTGGATTCTCTGTTTGTCAACAATTTCTCGACAAATTCCTCTGAATATTCTTCTTCTGGTCTTTTATTTTCTGGTTCACTGCCATGTTGACTTCTGTCATCGTTTCCTTCTTCATAATCTTCTGTATATGTAGTCTCCATCTGTGCTTCTTCCTGAGCTTGTGGCTTTTTTAGCTTTTTCTGTAGCTCTTCTATTGTCACCATCAAACTTCTGTTCTGAGTTGCCCATATCTCTCTTTCTGCTATTCACTCCTTTCCTTTTCTAATTTTGATTGCCAATCACTTCTTTCTTTTTCCATATCCATATGCAACTTGTTATAACCCCTCATTGAGGTAGCAGCATGTGTACTAGCCTGTTTCTCCAGCTCCTTGGCTTCCTTCAACTCTGTCTGCAATCTCTTGATCTCCTTGTGCAATTCTTCCTTTTCTTCTTGTGTCACCTGAACAGTTTTGCTTTCTTCCTTCAACTGACCTTCTTCCATCAGTAGTTTGTTGATCTCCTCATTTGTTATGACTATGATTTGATATGAACTTTGTAAAGTTCTGTATCTACCTTCAACTTTCTTTAGCTCCATCTCCATTTTACTACTCTGCTCTTTCAGTTTTGCACTCTTCTCTTCAAGATATTGAATTTTATTTTGTTGCTGTACTTCCACTTCTTCCAAAGAAATTATTCTATGTGTTAGTTCTTCATTCTTCTCCTGCACAATCCTCAACTGTTCTGTCATTTGTTCCTTTTCCCTTATGTGCTGCTTAATGATATTACTACCTTTTTCAAATTCAGACTCTGCTACCATTCGTGAAATGATCATATTCCTGCTTGAAGGTATGAACTGCTCTATGTTGCTCATAATGATTTGGTAAGCAGATCTTATATTTTTGGGTATTCTTTCCAACCCAACTTCTATTTCCAGTTGTTTGACTTCTATCTGTTTATCTTCTTTGCACTCATTCTCCTCTTCTTCTTCTTCATACTCTATGACCTTAGTCTTTTGTTCTTCATAGCTTTGATCAACTTCCAATGTTTCTTGGTCTGCAACATCTTCTTCAAGTTCCAATGTCTGATCATCCTGGTCTTCATGTTTTGATCTATCTTCAACTACCTTTGCTTCTTCTACCTTATTATTCTCCAATTCTTGTTGTTCTCTTTCAGAGAACTGCGTTTCTTTCTCCTATACTTCTTTTTCCTGAATTAGGGTTTCTTGAATTAAAGTTGATTTAGTTTCCTCAGTGAATTTTATCTGATCATTACTTGTCTGCTTTTTTTGTCCGTCCTCCTGTTCATCTATGTCCATCAGGTCCAACTCTTCCTCTTGTCCCTGATCTTTTGTGATTGTAATCTCTTCATTATTTTTCAAATCATAAAGTATATCCTTTATGCTCTGGTTGACCTCCTTTTCTGTAACTCCTTCTTCTAATTCTTGAACATTCTTCTTTTCCATTGTTTCCTTTGTTTCCTGAATTTGGTATGCACCCTTCTGTTTTATGGCTGAACTACTTATCTGTACCCCTTTCTCTACTTCTACTTTCCCTTCATCAAATTTAACATAAGTTTGTTGGGAAGGTTTTGTCCATATTGACTTTAGTCCTGAATGCACCAACCCACAACTGAATTCCGTTCTTACTTCACTTTCTTCTTTTGCCATTACTGCTTTTCCTTTCATCGTCCTTCTTTCTTCTTCAGGACTAAGCTACTTTACTGCTTCTTCCTGGACTTGCTTCTCTTGAGGCTTCTCTCTCAACTCTTCAGGTGTTTTATGTTTCTCAGTGGCTTGTGTAACCACATTAGGAGTACTAGGTACTGAAAAATTCAAACTTTTTAATAAGAAATTTTCAATGTCACTTTCAGAGTCTGAAGAAAAATGTGAAGATCCTCTTATTTCTGGTTTTTCCACTTTTGACTCTTCTTCAATAGTAGATTCCTTCTGATTTTCTCCTACTGTCACTTCTTCTGTCTCTTTTATAGTTACAGTTTCAACTACTGATTTTCCCTTCCCCTTCTTGGTCAACTTTTCTTTTGCACTGGTTTCTTTTGAACCTTCTTTTTTACTACAATTGTGGTTTTGGTTTCTGGAGGTCCTTGCAGTTCTTTGAAGTATGCTAGTAGTTCTACTTCTTTCTTAACAAATATTTCCTCTGTCTCGGCTGCCATCATTTGATCATGAAGCTCTTCATAATGCTTTACTTCCTCCTGAACCCAATTTGTTGCCTTGCAAGAATAATCTTCCAGCATCTTTTGATATTGTGCCTCATATATTGCTCTTTTGTTATAACCTTGAGTCAGATAAGTATATAACTGCTCTTTTCTTGTTTGAGGTGGATGAGGATCACTAGAAGATTGGACCTACTTCTGAGCAGCTTCATGCTCCTCTTTGGTTACTTCATCCTGATCCAATTCAACCTTCCTTGGATCCAACCTCCTTTTCTTTATAGGAACCACTTCCTCACATATTACCTTTCTCTTCATTCCTGCCCCCCTCATGCTAGTTTGTCCTTCTGCTTCTCTCATAGACATCTTCTTGGGAGGACTCTTAATTCCTGTCATAAGGCTTCTGAAATATTGTGCCTCTGGAGCCAACTTCAATTGATCTTCCATTCCCAATACATGATATATGATCCTGGTGAGAAACTGAGCTCGATTCATATATTTTTTCTGCTCCTAGTGTTTAGCTGCTTCTTTCAGCTGTTCATGTATGTACGGGGTTACATCCATGACTCCAAAGGGCTTAGTTCTGTCCTTGTTGTTAAACATAATCAGTGTTACTAATTTATGTGGCATGGTATACCTTGGTAGTTTTGTGAAGCAAAAATATTGCAAAAACATCCTAATGGCATATTCCTCATTCTCCATTCCCTTGAAATCAGTAGATTTTGAATATCTTGTATAGGTTTCTTTATTCTTTTTCACAAAGCTATGGTCAAGCTTGGTTCCCATTGGATAGAATTGCAAAGCTGCTTTGATATGCTCTGCTTTGATAGTGATATTCACTTCCTGATTGTCTTTGTTCTTGACTTTGCACCGGAAATAAGCATCATTACCTTTTCCCACTTCCAAACAAACTGTTCATTACTTGCGCCACTCTTTCAAAATCTATGAAAAAGATAGGTTCTTCCAGTAATTTATGTAATCCTACTACCTTGCATCTTTTTTGATTGACCGCAACTCTTTGAAATCTGTAGAATTCTTGACACAGCATAGTATATTTATATCCTCCTACTCCCACTGTGAATATATGCTGTCCAATTATACTCAGGGTTTCTGTTGGAAGAAGTATTTTTTGTAGTATTTTTTGATGAGAAACAATTGTAAAATGTCAAAAACTTGTAAAAATATTTATGTAACTGATGTAAAAATAAGGAAGAGTCTTCCTTATGTAGAGTAGAACCTTATGTAATTTTTCTAGAATTTTTGGAAACTCCTAGATAGCATATTTTTAGAATAATAGAGGAAAGGACCAAAATTCAAGTGTGAAAAGGGACACTTGAAAATGTATAAAAGACAATTTCCTCTATTATGAGGGGGTTGTTTGATTATTTGTTTACATGCTATCCAAGTGAAGAGAGAGTTTCCTGCTGAAAATCGTGTTTTCTCCTCTTTGTGTGATTTCTTTGAGTTATGAGTCTATTCCTTGTGTATCCATGGAGATTTGTGAGCTTCTATTGTGTATTTCTGTTGAATGTCTATGAAGAGAGCTGATTACTGATATGTTGAGTGAGAAATTGATGAAGAATGGTGTTGGAGATGAAAATCGTTTGATTTTACAGAATCGTGATTGTCTTGTCTGGATGGTACAGGTAACATTTTTAAGTTTTGACTTCATGGTTGTATTCTGCTGAGAAAATAACATGCTTTAGACACCAAGATTGTGGAAAATGATAGAGATTTGCTCAAGATAATCCAAACCCTAGAAATTCCTCTTCATCTTCATTATTCTCAGAAATCCAGCCATTTACCTCTTATTTCTTGGATTCTATCATGTAGAAGGGGATGTGGTCTCTTGAATACTTCCAGGATTGACAATTAAAGATGTATTGTTAATTCTTTATGCTAAATGATTGGAGAGGACAACTCCAAATATCAATAACAAACATTTTTTGGTGTCGTTGCCGAGGAGTATATCAAAAGCTTCATTGAAGTTTGACCTTGCTGGATCTTCTAATGTGATGGTATTGAACACATGGAAAAGGTAATACTCCTTAATCAAGAATTGTAAAACATGAAAAGGTAGATTTCTTTGTTTGTCTTTTGGGAAAAGAAAGCATTAGATAATCTTTTGAGAATAAGAAGTGTTGAAATTTTTGCAAATTGATAGTTGCTCATGACATTTTTTTGAAGTAAAGTGCAGGTGTGTGAAAAACTGATCAAGAAAGCTGATGATAAGGTAAAATGTGTCTATTCTTGCATTTGTAGATTGCTTTTTGATCAAGTACTAAGCAAAATTGTTGATCTTGGGAAGATGACAAGATTGCATTATGGAAAAGTCAAGTTAAGTAGCTAGATGCAAGTAGATAAGATCCATTTGCAGCCAAGTCAAAGTTATAATCTTGAGAAAAGCTGAATTGCATCTTGAAAAGAGAAATGCTTGAGTTTATCTTTCCAAAAATTGACATTTGCATTTCTTAACATAATTTTCTTTGGGAAATTTTGCTCATTAACTGTTTTGATAGCCAACGCATAGGAGAGTATAACCAATCAAGGAACACAAGATCAATAGATCACCAAACAAGAAACCCTAAGTGAAGTGTTTACCTTAATTTAGGGCAAAATACTAAAAAAATTCATAAAATTCACTAAAACAATCAAACAAATTTCTTTTCTCCTTAGGAAGTTGGATTGAAGTTTTATTGACAAGTGTGGAATATGTTGATATATTTAGGTAGTGATGTGTGTGATCACTCTAGGATTGTCGGGGCACTTTTTTCCCTCTTTAGGAGGTTTTTTTCCCCCGGCTTGTATATATGCCTATTGCCCTAATGGGCTACTTATCTTTGTACATTCTCAAGTAATACATTCAGTATTGTGTGTTTGTGCTCCAAGCTTCTTCTTCTTCCTTGTGCTGTTCGCGTGCTTCCGCAGACGTCTATCTCCAACAATTGGTATCAGAGCAGGTCGTCGCTTCTTCTAGGGCACCGTCGACACTCCTCCGTTTGCAGTCTCAGATTCGCACGAAATTTGGTGAGCATACCCAGGGTGTTTTCGAGATCAAAACAGCTTTGCTGTGTGGTGCCGAAATCGCGATCTGAGCTCGTTTCGGCCTCCGAACGCACTATCGCAGCGCTTATGCAGACTATTTCGTCCTTTTGTGCTAAAGGTATATACCAGTTTCTGTTCGCCAGTTTAAGCGTCTCGAAGTCTGCTACAGGTCTAGCAGAACTCGTCTGGGCAGTTCCGTTCAACTTTTTGAGATACAATCAATTTTCTGCATCAAGGTATTTTAGTCACCGGCCATGGCTGAAAGCAGTGATGTATTCCGTATGTTGGCTGTTGAGGATAAGTTGGATGGTACCAACTACCCATTATGGGCTTATATGATGCGACATGTACTGGTTGCAAAAGGATTGTGGAACATTGTGCGGGGTGTTGAAAGACGTCCTGTTACACCTGTAAGGACACGTACTGCAAATACAGGTGTTGGAGCTGATGAAGATGGTGTCGAAGATGATATTCCACAGATTCCTATTCCTGCTGCTGTTTCTGTTGATAAAAAAGAACCTGTTATCAGTTTCTGCATTAGCCAAGATTCGCTTGGTTGTGAAATTCGTTGATGACAGGTGTACAGTCCATGATCTCTCAAATGGCGATGTGATTATTGCTTCTGGCATTTTATGTCATGGGCTGTATAAGCTCATAGACTATGAAAGATCTGTGAATGATTCGGCATGTGCAGTTCATGATTCTCAGGCTATGTCAGATGCAAAACTTTGGCATGCACGCTTTGGTCATCTGAATTTTGCTAGTTTGTTACGCCTGCAAAAATCTGAAATGGTGTCCTCTTTGTCCAAACTTGAGGCACCTGGAAAACATGTTTATGAGGGCTGTATTTTGGGCAAAATGCAACGTTCTTCCTTTCCAAAAGATGGTTCAGTTCGGCCTACGCAGAAATTGCAGCTTGTACATAGTGATGTCTGTGGTCCTATGCAGACACCCTCTTTTGGAAATTACCTTTACTTCGTGACTTTCATTGATGATTTTTCCAGGCATGCATGGGTATATCCACTCAAAGCAAAGTCCGAAGTGTTCATGTGCTTCAAACAGTTTTTGGTTTTGGCTGAAAATCTGTCAGCATGTAAAATGGGCACCCTCCGTTCTGATCGAGGGGGGGAATATATGTCTTCAGATTTTAATGCATTTCTAGCTGAACGTGGGATAAAACACCAGTGTATAGTGCCGTATACACCTCAACAGAATGGAGTTGCTGAACGAAAGAACAGGTCACTCATGGAGATGGCGAGGTGCATGGTCAAAAGTCAGGCTTTACCACATAGTTTCTGGCTTGAGGCTGTCATGTGTGCAGCATATGTACTGAACAGATGTCCCACTAAAGCGTTGCAGTCTATCACTCCATATGAGGCTTGGCATGACTGCAAGCCATCTGTTGCTCATCTGCGTGTTTCTGGTTGTTTGTTATATGCATTAGTGCCTGAACAACATCGCAGAAAATTGGATGATAAGGCAGTAAAATGTATTTTTGTTGGGTATAGTTCTGAAAGTAAAGGCTATCATCTGTATCATCCACAGACTAAACGCATTCTGGTTAGCCGTGATGTTGTCTTTGTGGAAGACGCTATTCAGCCATTGCTTTCATGTACTAAGGAGACATCTGTTAGCTCCAAAGACATGTATGATACTTTGATGCCTCTTTTTACAGGTGGACAGGCTAGTGCTGGTCCTAATGAGGCAACTTCTCAGCCTTTGCAGGTTTCATATGATGATGCAGATCATTCCATTTCTGATGGAGATTTACATGATGCACTTGTTGATGAGAGAGCTGATATTGAGCAGGCAAAAACTATGCCAAAATGGCTGGTGCAGACTCTGCGTGACAGCAAATTAGATGTACCTTTGTCATATAGTACTCGTTCAGGCTCTCATAGTGCCTCCTTTGCATCAGATTGCTATGCTATGGCTGCATCTAGTCTTTGTGATGAGAATGAGCCTGTTTCTTTTGATGAAGCACAAAATTCAGGAAATTGGATGGCTGCTATGCAATCTGAATATGATGCTATAATGAAGAATGGTACATGGTCTTTATGTGACTTGCCTCCTGGCAAGAAGGCCATTGGCACTAAGTGGGTATACAAGCTGAAGCGTAAACCTGATGGTACAGTTGACAGGTATAAGGCTAGGCTTGTTGCAAAGGGTTATGCACAGGAAAGAGGCATTGATTTTGATGAGACCTTTGCACCTACATGCCCTATGACTACTATTCGGAGCATTTGTGCACTTGCAGCCCATCATGGTTGGAATGTACATCAGTTGGACATTAAAACAACATTTCTGAATGGTGACTTGCATGAAGAAGTGTATGTTTTTCAGCCCCGTGGCTTTGTGCAGAAAGGGCATGAAAACCAGGTTTGCAGGTTAAAGAAGGCATTATATGGTTTAAAGCAAGCACCACGTGCTTGGTATGAGAAGATACATGCCTATCTGATTGCACATGGTTTTGAGAACAGTCCAACTGAAAGCACCTTATATGTTAAACGTGCTAATGATGTGCTTCTGATCATTGTTGTCTATGTTGATGACATGCTGCTCACTGGTCCTATTGAGACACATATTGCTGATTTTAAGGCTGATTTGCATGCCTCATTTGAGATGTCTGATTTGTGGCATTTGCATCACTATTTGGGCATTCAGTTTATGCACGTTGATGGTGGAATGGCTTTGTGTCAAACGAAATATATTGACACATTATTGCAGCGTTTTGGCCTTGAAGACTGTAAGCCTATTGCTACTCCTATGGAGACAGGTTTACGATTGAGTCTTCATGATGCTGGAGATGCATTTGATGCTGTTCTCTATCAGCAGGCTGTTAGATGCTTGATTTACTTATGCATTACTCGGCCAGATATTCAGTCTGCTGTCTCACAGATGAGCAAGTTTATGCATTGCCCAGGAGTCACGCATTGGAAAGCGGTTAAGCGCATCTTTTGCTACTTGAGTGGTACTCGGCTACTTGGGTTGTTTTATCCCAAGGGGGGATCACTACCGCCAGATTTGCATGATTTTTCTGACTCAGATTGGGCTGGTTGCTATGACACTCGTGTGTGCACCAGTGGTTTTTGCTTCATGCTTGGTAGCTCATGTATATCTTGGTTGAGCAAGAAGCAGCCTACTGTGGCCACTTCCAGTTGTGAGGCTGAGTATAGGGCAGCTTTCACAGCGATTGTTGAGTGTGTGTGGCTCAGATGCCTTATGGCTGATTTGGGTGTTGGCTAGTCTTCTGCCACCACCATCTTCACTAATAGTCAGAGCGCATTGGCAGTTGCGAGGAACCCTGTGTTCCATGCTCGCACTA
This sequence comes from Ceratopteris richardii, assembly GCA_020310875.1. Lineage (NCBI taxonomy): Eukaryota > Viridiplantae > Streptophyta > Polypodiopsida > Polypodiales > Pteridaceae > Ceratopteris > Ceratopteris richardii. The sequence goes on along the minus strand of CM035408.1, from coordinate 4,802,101 downwards.
AGCACATTGAGGTGCATTATCACTATGTCAGGGAGAGGTTCTCTGCTGGGGAGATCAGCTTGGCATATGTGTCCACGCAGGTGAACATTGCAGACCTTTTCATGAAGGCTCTGTCTAGGGAGAAGTTTGAAGCTTTCCGCAAAGCTTTGGGCTTACTTCCTTTTGTGGAGTGATTTCCACATAGCTTGGCACTTCCTTATACATGAGTGCCAGCTCCTTGTTCACCGCATCACTCCCAGGGGGGATTTGTTGATATATTTAGGTAGTGATGTGTGTGAACACTCTAGGACTGTCGGGGCACTTTTTTCCCTCTTTAGGAGGTTTTTTTCCCCCGGCTTGTATATACGCCTATTGCCCTAATGGGCTACTTATCTTTGTACATTCTCAAGTAATACATTCAGTATTGTGTGTTTGTGCTCCAAGCTTCTTCTTCTTCCTTGTGTTGTTCGCGTGCTTCCGCAGACGTCTATCTCCAACAAAAGAGACCAGGTGGTAAGAAAGCAAAAAATTTGCCAAAAACTAGAAAATTAGAAAGAAACACGATTCTCTGCACAGGATCGCGATTTTCTGGATAATTTTGTGATTATGATGCAAGATTACAAGTGACAGTTGAACTAGAATTGGTAAAGGTCTAAAGGGAAACAAGAGAAAAGAATACTCAAAATTGCAAAAAATAGGAAATACAGAAAAATCACGATTCTCTGCACAAAATCGTGATTTTCTGTAAGAGAAAATTTTTTGTGAAATTTGAGTACAATTGGGTTTTTGGAGAAAGGTAATTGCAATAGATTTCATTAATATTGAGAAAGTGAAGGAATCTAAATTCCAAAGAATCAAGGAAAATTGAGTATCAAGTGAGAAAGGTGGAAAAATACAAAATCGCGATTTTCATCAATAGCCAATGGGAGGGATTAATCATGAAAAATTAAGAATTAAGGATTAAAACCAAAAAGTTGTGGAAGGAAGAAATTGGACAAGTAAAAAAGTGAAAAACAGTGAAAATTGCACAAAATCGCGATTGTGTGGACACTATAAGAGTCTGGAGTTTCAGAAAAAAACTCATTCTTGAGTGAGAGAGAGAGAGTGAGAGCAGGATTAGAATCGCGATCTTGTGCAGATTAAAGCTTTTGAGATTTCTGGAACCAAGCAAGCAAGGTAAGGAGCCCTTAATAAAATTTCTTTGTTTTTCTTTACATTCACATGGTCATTAAGCACAAATAAGCACAAAAACACCAAAAACACGAAAAAACACGGAATCTCGATTTTTTAGTTTTTGAATTTTCTGTGAAAAAATAATAGATTTTACAAAAAACCCTTTTATTGCATGTCAAAAAATAGTTAAGGTGATTCTATAGAAGAATTAAAAATTTGAAAATCAACACTTGAAAAAAAAAAAAATAAATGAATAGAATCGCGATTCTGTAGTCAAACACAAAATCGCGATTCTCGAAATTAGAAGCACAAAATCGCGATTCCCAGAACACGATTTTCATAAGAAAATCGTGTTATTTACGACTTGTGAGAAATCACGATTTTCAGGGAACAAAATCGTGGAAAACACGATTTTGATCACAAAATCGTGAAAAACACGATCTTGAGCACAGAATCGTGAAAAACACGATTTTGAGCACAAAATCGTGAAAAACACGATTTTGAACACAACATCGTGAAAAACACGATTTCATTCATAAAATCGTGAAAAATACGATTTTGAACACAGAATCGTGAAAAACACGATTTTGAGCACAAAATCGTGAAAAACATGATTTTGACCAAAAAATCGTGAAAAACACGATTTTGAACACAAAATCGTGGAAAACACGATTTTGAGCACAGAATCCTCTTAAACACAATTTTATTCATAAAATCGTGGAAAACACTATTTTGAACACAAAATCGTGGAAAACACGATTGTGACCACAGAATCGTAATAAAGATGATTTTGAGCATAAAATTGTGGAAAACACTATTTTGAACACAAAATCGTGGAAAACACAATTGTGACCACAGAATCGTAATAAAGACAATTTTGAGCATAAAATCGTGGAAAACACTAACTTGAACACAAAATCGTGGAAAACACGATTGTGACCACAGAATCGTAATAAAGACGATTTTGAGCATAAAATCGTGGGAAACACGATTCTAATCACAGAATCGTGGAAATTAATTGAATGATCCTTAGGTCTGGTAACAAATTGCACACACATTCCCAGCAAGAAATGGGAAGGAAAGACATAGAGCCAGTAGAAGGGGATTTGCAAGAAAGGGATTTAGGGCAAGAAAACAACATGGAGAATTTAAATGAAACAAATGAGCCCACAGAAACTGGGGATTATAGAAACATCCTCAAATATATGTACAAAAATAGGTTTGGAACCTATGTATATCAGGATGGAATGCATAAGTTTCTCATTAGACTGAGAAACTTAGAAGTTCCCCTGAACATAACACCAGTAGCTCAATTCAAAGATGGTAGATATGAGGATAGGCAAGGATGTGTATACATCTTCTCACAAGACCCCAAAAATTCAAATGACCTAGGGCAATGTGCAGACAAGAGACCTTGGGAACAGAACGTAGGACAATCAGATTTGCCAAGACCACATGGAATTCACAATAATGGTGAACAATCACAAGGTAGGAGAACACATACTTCCCCAAATCCTTTTGAAAAGGAACCAGAAGGATTTAATGATTTCCCACTAAGAAGAAGACATCATTGGCAAAATCAGGGTAGAATGCTTAGACCATATCAAGTAGCCAAATGCATGAAAAATCAATATGAAGGATATTCTGATCCTCATGCTCATGCTGCAGAATTTAGGCAATTAATGAGAGCTAAAGAAGTAGAGGATTACAAAGTCCAATTTGAAGCATTTGGTTTAACCCTAACACGACCTGCATTATCCTGGTTCATTCCATTAAGAAAAGTTCTTCTAAACATCTTCTTCCTGAATGAGAGCTGTCAGAAGTAGGGAGTGCACTAGACATTTTACTAGACATCTTGCTACACAAGTAATGATCACTTTAATTGAGTTGTTCTAAAGAAGTAAGAATTTAATAAAAAAAAATAATTTATTTTTCATTCTTCTTTCATTTCATCTCAAAATAAGAAGCATTTTTTTATTCTCTTGTGACTCATGTGGGTGGAGTTCTTTCTTTTTATGTGTGTATTTACTCCAGAATGGTGAATGCAAAGGAGCTGCCTATTCATGATTTCAAAGCTGAATCAGTCACCTTGTCAAGGGGACATTGGTTCTTGGATAGTGAAGCTGTGGTAGAGAAGGTGGACCTGGAGTCTGATGAGGAGCAAGAGATTCCAGAAGCAGAAAAGGTGGTGAAGGAGCTCAAAGAAACCCTGAGTATAGTTGGACAGCATATATTCACAGTGGGAGTAGGAGGATATAAATATACTGTGTTGTGTCAAGAATTCTACAGATTTCAAAGAGTTGCGGTCAATCAAAAAAGATGGAAGGCAGTAGGGTTACATAAGTTACTGGAAGAACCTATCTTTTTCATAAATTTTGAAAGAGTGGCACAAGTAATGAACAGTTTGTTGGAAGTGGGAAAAGGTAATGATGCTTATTTCCGGTGCAAAGTCAAGAACAAAGACAATCAAGAGGTGAATATCACTATCAAAGCAAAGCATATCAGAGCAACTTTGCAATTCTATCCAATGGGAACCAAGCTTGACCATAGCTTTGTGAAAAAGAATAAACAAACCTATACAGGATATTCAAAATTTACTGATTTCAAGGGAAGATTATGTTTAACAACAAGGACAGAACTAAGCCCTTTGGAGTCATGGATGTAACCCCGTACATACATGAACAGCTGAAAGAAGCAGCTAAACACTGGGAGCAGAAAAAATATATGAATGGAGCTTAGTTTCTCACCATCATATATCATGTATTGGGAATGGAAGATCAATTGAAGCTGGCTCTAGAGGCACAATATTTCAGAAGCCTTATGAAAGGAATTAAGAGTCCTCCCAGGAAGATGTTTATGAGAGAAGCAGAAGGACAAACTAGCATGAGGGGGGTAGGAATGAAGAGCAAGGTAATATCTGAGGAAGTGGTTCCTGTAAAGAAAAGGAGGTTGGATCCAAGGAAGGTTGAATTGGAGCAGGATGAAGTAACCAAAGAGGAGCATGAAGCTGCTCAGAAGGTCCAATCTTCTAGTGATCCTCATCCACCTCAAACAAGCAAAGAGCAGTTATATACTTATCTGACTCAAGGTAATAACAAAAGAGCAATATATGAGGCACAATATCAAAAGATGCTGGAAGATTATTCTTGCAAGGCAACATATTGGGTTCAGGAGGAAGTAGAGCATTATGAAGAGCTTCATGATCAAATGATGGCAGCCGAGACAAAGGAAGTATTTGTTAAGAAAGAAGTAGAACTGCTAGCATACTTCAAAGAACTGCAAGGACCTCCAGAAACCAGAACAACAATTGTAGTAAAAAAGAAGGTTCAAAAGAAACTAGTGCAAAAGAAGAAGTTGACCAAGAAGGGGAAGGGAAAATCAGTAGTTGAAACTGTAACTATAAAAGAGATAGAAGAAGTGACAGTAGGAGAAAATCAGAAGGAATCTACTGTTGAAGAAGAGTCAAAAGTGAAAAAACCAGAAATAAGAGGATCTTCACATTTTTCTTCAGACTCTGAAAGTGACATTGAAAATTTCTTATTAAAAAGTTTGAATTTTTCAGTACCTAGTACTCCTAATGTGGTTACACAGGCCACTGAGAAACATAAAACACCTGAAGAGTTGAGAGAGAAGCCTCAAGAGAAGCAAGTCCAGGAAGAAGCAGTAAAGCAGCTTAGTCCTGAAGAAGAAAGAAGGACGATGAAAGGAAAAGCAGTAATGGCAGAAGAAGATAATTAAAGATGTATTGTTAATTCTTTATGCTAAATGATTGGAGAGGACAACTCCAAAGATCAATAACAAACAATGGTATACTACCCAAAATTTTTCAACAAAGGATAATCATAAGAAAATTCTTGATACTTTTGTGGATTTCGCTACATCAGTTGACTTGAGATTAGAATTTTCTTATAGTTCTCTCCATAATAAAGAGTCTATAGAAGAGTGCTGGAAAGAAGTGGCAGCTGAAACAAAATACGTGTTTACATATCTTGGTTTGCAGCCAAGGCACAAATGTAGTCGTAACAAATGGTAAGCTTTTCATTGAGATTAATAACAAAGGGTTTGTTGCAGAGGATTTCATACTTTTGGAAGAAGTAGAATGGGAGGGTATTGATCATGATCAATTGACAGAGCATAGTGTGATTGTGTAGAAGCATGAGAATCCAACTATACATGTGGATACTATCATTGATCGCTTGAGGTCAATAGGTATCCTTTCAACTATGATGGTAGCTTCCAACCTGTTCCGGTGGCTATATTCTCTAACATGCCACCCACTTGAACTTTAACAATGAGATCGGATGACCCTGAACCATGGCTTGTAGAGCATGTGCATGCAATCTATGGTCTGGATAAAATTGTGCTTGAGAAGCTTGGTGATGAAAGGACCATGTGGTAGTTCTATGCTACTTGCAACATTAGAATTCAGTACACCTTGTAGATTTGGATTGTAAAAGATTTCATGCATCTCTCGTTGCTTGGGCTCAAATTATAGAAGATGAGCTAAAATCATGTCAAAGACCTTAGACTAGTAAATATGGTTTTGAAGCTAATGACAAATCCAATAGAATGCTGAGAGAAAAGGCCATTGAGTGTCTAAGCTTAGTGGGAATGGTAGTTGGGAAAGAGAAGTTTGGACAAGATAACAAGCAAGTTATGGAGGTGCTCTTGGACCTTCAAGGTTCACACTTAGAGGATGATGATATGACTACTGGCTATATGCTTCAGGCATGGGCATGCTTATGCAAATGCTTGGGTCAAGATTTCTTACCCTACATGAGCATTGTGATGCCTCCCCCCCTCTTGTTCTCTCCACAACTGAAACCAAATGTGACTATTACATATGCAAACAACTCTGATGATGATATTGATTCAGATGATGGGAGTGTGGAGACTATCACAATTGGAGATAAACGGATTGGTATTCAAACTAGCTTCTTGGAGGAAAAGGCCATTGCATGTAATATACTCTGTTGCTATGCGAATGAACTGAAGGAAGGCTTCTACTTGTGGATTGATCAGATTGCTCCTGAATTGGTTGCCTTGTTGAAAATTTACTTTCATGAAGAAGTATGTAAAGCTGATGTGTCAGCTATGCCAGAACTCTTAAGCTCAACAAAACTTGAAATTGAGAAAGGTCAAGCCCAAGGTGGTGATCAGTCTCATTTGAAACAACTGCAGATTACATTGTCCCTGCTCTTGTTGATGCCTTGCATAAGGAGCTAGAAATAGAAGTTTTGATCGATATGTTGGATTCTTTGAACGAGTGTCTGTAGATTGTAGGATCTCTGATAGATCCAACTCAGATAAAAGGTATGGTACATGAGTTCAAGCAAGTGCTTACTATCAGCAGTACTTGCAAGAAGGAGAGGGTAGAGCGTAGTCATACTGAGGACTTTTGTTGGTGCATACCAATCACCAATTGAAGGCTTGGAAGATCAAATGATGAAGGAAGAATCAATTCCTAAAGTGTGGAAGAAGATTACAATCAGAGGACAAGAGAAGTGTACACATATGTACATTAGCATAGTCATAGATGACTTAGATCTTTTGTTCAGTAAGAATTATGTACAAATTATCTATAAATACCTTGAGAAAAGTCGGGGCATGAATGAGAGCAAATGAGAGCTTATGTGACATTAGTTAGAAGTCAAGAATGAGGGAGATAGAAGTCATAAGATAGAGGAAAGTGAATTTGAGTTAGCTCTCATCACTCAGTTGTATTTTCTCTGAGTAAATGAAAAATTTAGCGCCCGATGTTTCTGCGTGTTCTCCTTTTACAGTAGATCAATTGTGGAATGCTTTTGTACAAGTCTAAGTTGAGAGTTGCTTGACCTCTGTGCAAAATTTCAGCTTCCAATTGTAATCAGGCGGAGTGAATTAAGTGTAGGAACATTCATATGTGAAGCATGTTCACTAGTTCCTAAAACAGGCGCAGATTTCGAAGTCAATGTTTTGGTCATTTCTCCTAGCACAGTTTAAAGTTTTGCATGAGTGAGGGCTTGATCTTTAAGTTGGAAGATAAGCTACTCATATCTAGAAGCATTTTGTAAAACGGGTTCTATTCAAGGAGAACCAAGTCTTAAAAGTTACAGGTGTAAAGTCGACTGTTCTGAGTAACAGTTTCTGACATAGGTAATTTGAGAAGTTGATTTCTCAAGCTATACTTAATCTTTTGAAGAGATTCAACTTGGAGTAGATGCGCAATCTCTAGGAGATACTTCGTACAAAGTTTCATCAAAAACTTTACACGTTTGATAGTTCAATGTGGAAAAATAGTGCAGCAGACTTTTCTGTGTTTCATCTTCTTCACAGATTTGTTAATTTCTGATAAGTTAGCAATTGATTCTCTAAGTTAGTGAAGTGTTTGACTTACTCTTGGTATAGAGGTGCTCTAATCACAAGAGTAAGTTGTTCTTTTGGAGATTAACATTCTCCATCAGTGGTATCAGAGCAGGAGACATCAATTTGAAGAAATTTGAAGAAAGAAAGATCTCGACTGCTGCAGATTCAAGAGATTCAACACTTGAAGGATCAAGAAGTGAAAGCTTGGAGTCAAAGCTTGGGGAGAAGACAAATTGACATCAAGAAAGGCAAAAGGAGTTCAATTCGAAGTAAAGGTATATACATTGTTTGTAAAGCTTGAAGTTTCAATACACAGGTGGATACAAGATGGGAGAAAGCTTGCAGATTGATAAGCTAGATAGGGAGAACTATCCAGCATGGTCCATGAGGATGGAAGCACACCTCATGAGCAAAGATCTTATATCATTTATTACAGGAGATGAAGAAAAACCAGAATTTGCAGATCCAAGTATTCCTACTAGGGAAGAACTTGCAATGTTGAAGACTTGGATGAGAAAGGATGCTCAAGCAAGGAGTATCATCTACATGGCTGTAAATGATTATCTTTTACCTCACATCAGAGGTTTGGAAAGTGCTACAGATGTTTGGAATGCCTTGGAAGAGCATTTCCAAAATACAACTAAGTCAAGGAAGTCCTCACTATGGGCTGAGTTCACAACCTTCAAGAAGAAGAGCTCACAATCAATTTCAGATTATGTGGCAAGGATGAAAGATATTGCAGATAGCTTGGGAGCAGTGGATGAAGATATTGAAGAGGAAAAGTTGGTAAGACAAATACTTACAGGTCTAAGAGGTGATGAGAAGTGGAAGCCTTTTATCTTGTCCATAGAGTTGTCACTTGATCACTTTACTCCTGACCTTAATCAATTGCTAGGACACATGCTAACCTTTGAGCAGGATCTTAAAGGAGACAATGATAGAAGTACAAGTCAAGCTATGTACTCCAAAGACAAGAAAAAGAATGGCAAAGGAAAGCAATCAAATGATGATGAAGGGAATTCAAATCAAGCCAACTTCACAAAAGGGAAGACAAATTTCAGAGGTAAAGGAAGAGGAGGTAAGAACAAAGATAATGCTAAAGCTTGTTGGATTTGTGGCAGAACAAATCATTTGGCAAATGATTGTTGGTATAATAATCAAAGTGGAGGATACAACAATCAGAATTATAGTCAAAGAGGTAGAGGAGGCAGAAACCAAAGAGGTAACTTCAGAGGAAGAGGTGGTAGGACATCATATGGTAGAGGAGGTGGAAGGAACTTCCAATCTCAGTCCTACAACAATAATTATTACAATTATGCATCAGATCAGAAGGATGACATGACTCTTATCTTGAATGCAACTCATGAATCAATGGGAGAAGATCAAAGAGTGTTTTATATTGACTCAGGGTGCAGCAACCATCTGAGTGGGAATCTATCCTTGATGACTAATATGGAAGCAAGGGTGAATGGACACACAGTTCAAACAGGTGACAATACCAAACATAAAGTGGAGAGCATTGGATCAGTGAAGACAAAGAGTGGAAGTACACTTCTGAGCAAGGTACTTTATGTTCCTACTATTCCTAAAAATTTGATAAGTGTAGGGCAAATTGTGGAGAAAGGATATGAGGTAAGATTCACAAATGATGGTGTTTATGTACAAGATCCAAATCAGGGATATAGAAACATAATTGCAGGTAAAAAGGAAGGAAGATTGTTTACTCTCAAAGTCCAAGGTAATGTGGGACATGCATTGTTTACCTATGGAGGTCAAAAGGTATCTGAATTAGACCTATGGCATAAGAGGCTAGGTCATTTCAATGAGAGAGCTATAAAGGAGATGTCAAAGAATCAGGTGGTGCTTGGATTGCCAAACATTGAAGGGCAACATATGGTGTACAAGTGTGAAGCTTGTCAATTAGGTAAAGCACATAAGAGTTCTTATAACAAATCAGGGTACAAGTATTCAAACATGCTTGAATTGGTTCATACAGATGTATGGGGTCCCTCAAGGGACTATAGCATAAATGGATCCAGATATTATGTGTTGTTTGTTGATGATGCAACCAGGTGGATTACTTTGTATGTAATCAAGGATAAATCAGAAGTCTTCAAGACATTCAAACATTTCCATGCTTATGCAGAAAGGATCACAGGACAAAAGCTAAAGAGGTTAAGATCAGATGGAGGGGGAGAGTATTTCTCAAAAGAGTTTGATGATTATTTGTGGAATGCAGGTATCAAAAGAGAAGTGACTTGCAGGTACTCCCCTCAACAAAATGGAGTAGCAGAAAGGAGGAATAGGACTCTTGTAGAGTTTGCAAGAGCCATGATGAAGGAAAAGAATTGTCCAAATTACTTATGGGCAGAGGCCATTAACACTGCAACATACCTTGTGAATAGGTTGCCTTGCAAAGCTTTGGATGGAGGAACCCCTTATGAAGCATGGTGGGGTAAGAAGCCTAGTCTTGATCATTGTAAAGTATTTGGATGTATTGCATATGCTTATGTTCCTTCACAATTAAGACATAAGCTAGAACCAAAAGCAGAGAAGTATGTGTTTATTGGATATGATGATAGACAAATGGGTTACAGGTTGTGGAGTCCATCCACAAAGCAATTTCTTGTTACTAAAGATGTAACATTTGATGAGCAAAACATGTGGTATACAGGATCACCAAATGAGTATACAGGTGTTGAAGAAATTCAAAGGAAAGGAAAGGCAAAGGTAAAAGTTTGTGAAGAAATTGTTGATGAAGTTGACTCTAGATGTAGAGTGCAGGATCATGTAGAAGAAGGGCCGAGATTTGATCCAGAATCAAATGAGGCTGAAACTTCAAGAAGTGCAGAAATCAGGAGATCTACAAGAGAAAGGAAAGAGCCTATAAGGTATAGTTATGATACATCTTTCCTAACAACAAAAGATTATGCCTACATTGTTAAAACAGAAGAAGATCCAACCACTTATGAAGAAGCCAAAGATAAACAGAATTGGGAGAAGGCAATGCAAGAAGAGTATGATGCTCTACTTGAAAATGAAACTTGGGAATTAGTACCAAGACCAAAGAATCAGAAAGTCATTGGATGCAAGTGGGTATATAAAACAAAGAGGTTTGCAGATGGTAAGGTGTCTAGATATAAGGCTAGACTAGTGGTTAAAGGTTATGCCCAAACTTATGGGGTAGATTATGATGAAACCTTTAGTCCTGTTGCTAAGATGTCTACAATTAGGACATTGATTGCTATTGCTACTTGCAAGGGATGGAAATTATCACAATTGGATGTGAAGAATGCATTTCTTAATGGTTACATTGCAGATGAAGTATATATGGAGCAACCAGAAGGCTTCATGGAATCAATTGGATCAGATTATGTGTGTAAGCTCAAGAGAGCTTTATATGGGTTGAAGCAAGCCCCAAGAGCTTGGAATTACAGATTGGTCAAGTTCTTGAATGAATGTGGATTTCAAGCATCAAAGGCAGATAGTAGCTTGCTAGTGAAGGCAAGTGAAAATGGATACATTTACATGTGCATTTATGTTGATGATATTATTGTTACAGGAACAGATGCTCAAGGAATCAATGAACTCAAGAAGCAAATAGAGAAGGAGTTTAAGATAAGTGACTTGGGAAACTTATCTTATTTTCTAGGAATGCAGATTGTGTATACTCAACATGGAGTATATGTTTCACAAGAGAGATACTTGAAGAATCTTCTAGTCAAGTTTAACATGGAAGATTGCAGAACCTCAACTACACCATTGGAGGTAAATCATAAATTAAGCAGGTATGGAGGTGAAGAGTTCAATGACATGAAGAAATATCAGAGTTTGGTAGGTAGTTTAATCTATGCTACCTTGACAAGGCCAGATTTATCATATGCAGTAGGTGTGTTGTCACAATTCATGCATTGTCCAAAGAAGACTCATTGGATTGCAGCCCAAAGGGTACTCAGATATATCAAGGGAACCCTAAGTGAAGGTTTGTATTATGGTTTCACTTCTGACACAAGAATCAAAGTGTTTAGTGATGCAGATTGGGCAGGTGACTCAGATGATAGAAGGTCTACCCATGGATATCTATGTTATGTTGGAGACAAGTTAGTGTCTTGGTGTTCAAAGAAGCAACATACAGTTGCTTTATCATCCACAGAAGCTGAGTATAAGGGAATGGTAGAAGCTGCAAAAGAAGTCATATGGTTGAAGACATTGATGAAAAGTTTTGAGTTTGATCATAGTACTCCAATAATTTTTGGAGACAATATGAGTTCTTTGTATTTGGCAGCTAACCCTGTTTTTCATGCCAGGACTAAGCATATAGAGATTCAGTATCATTTCTTGAGGGAAAAGGTACTAGATAAAGAGATTGAAGTGATGTATACTCCAACAAAAGAACAGGTGGCAGATATGATGACAAAGAGTTTGGATGGACCTAAGTTACAAAGGTTCAAAGACATGGCAAGTATCAAGAAGACAGAGAAGACCTCAATTGATGATTGAGGGGGAGCTGTTGGTGCATACCAATCACCAATTGAAGGCTTGGAAGATCAAATGATGAAGGAAGAATCAATTCCTAAAGTGTGGAAGAAGATTACAATCAGAGGACAAGAGAAGTGTACACATATGTACATTAGCATAGTCATAGATGACTTAGATCTTTTGTTCAGTAAGAATTATGTACAAATTATCTATAAATACCTTGAGAAAAGTCGGGGCATGAATGAGAGCAAATGAGAGCTTATGTGACATTAGTTAGAAGTCAAGAATGAGGGAGATAGAAGTCATAAGATAGAGGAAAGTGAATTTGAGTTAGCTCTCATCACTCAGTTGTATTTTCTCTGAGTAAATGAAAAATTTAGCGCCCGATGTTTCTGCGTGTTCTCCTTTTACAGTAGATCAATTGTGGAATGCTTTTGTACAAGTCTAAGTTGAGAGTTGCTTGACCTCTGTGCAAAATTTCAGCTTCCAATTGTAATCAGGCGGAGTGAATTAAGTGTAGGAACATTCATATGTGAAGCATGTTCACTAGTTCCTAAAACAGGCGCAGATTTCGAAGTCAATGTTTTGGTCATTTCTCCTAGCACAGTTTAAAGTTTTGCATGAGTGAGGGCTTGATCTTTAAGTTGGAAGATAAGCTACTCATATCTAGAAGCATTTTGTAAAACGGGTTCTATTCAAGGAGAACCAAGTCTTAAAAGTTACAGGTGTAAAGTCGACTATTCTGAGTAACAGTTTCTGACATAGGTAATTTGAGAAGTTGATTTCTCAAGCTATACTTAATCTTTTGAAGAGATTCAACTTGGAGTAGATGCGCAATCTCTAGGAGATACTTCGTACAAAGTTTCATCAAAAACTTTACACGTTTGATAGTTCAATGTGGAAAAATAGTGCAGCAGACTTTTCTGTGTTTCATCTTCTTCACAGATTTGTTAATTTCTGATAAGTTAGCAATTGATTCTCTAAGTTAGTGAAGTGTTTGACTTACTCTTGGTATAGAGGTGCTCTAATCACAAGAGTAAGTTGTTCTTTTGGAGATTAACATTCTCCATCAACTTTGATGCTGAAGAAAGTGAAATTATTCAGGTTGAGAATGAACAAGAGGAAGAAATGGTTGAACAGTTTGGTGAATGTGTTGGAACGCTATCGGAAACCTTTAAGTCCAACTTCCTTCCACTTTTTGAGGAATTGTTGCCTTTCATTACACTCGTGCTTGCAAAAGGTTGTTCAAATGAAGATGGACGGATGGCAATTTGTATATTTGATGATGTGGCTGAAAAATGCCAAGGGAATGCCACAAAATCGTGTAATGCATTCCTCACATTCGTTCTTGAGGCAACAACTAATAGTGATGATGATGCAAGGTAGGTTGTACCTACTATGGGTCGTGGGGCAACAACATGGAGTGGACAAGCAAGTCCTAGTCTCATGAGGTAATGATAGATGACGTTGAAACCACTACTAGCATGAATTCTTCTTGATGATGGTGGAGTCCATCTTTTACTTGGCCTACTTGATTCAGGTGATATATGAGAACCAGAAGTCAATATCAAATGATGTTGGACCCCACAGAAAACCAATGGCTCACTATGAAAGACTCATTTTGTTTGGCAAGGGAAAAAGGATTTTTTGAACCTGCATCATCCAAAATAATCAGAAGGTCTTTCATAAATTTTGGAGGTCGTGATCCAGATAACACAAATCTTTCTTGTGTGGATGCATAGAGTGAATATCATGAGATGAGCTGGGGAGGCCTTTTGGGTAGTGGCAAAACATAATGTGTTCATTGCTAGAGATATTATGGATGTGTGAAGAAATTTAGCACCTGCAATGGAATATTGAGAGAGTGATCGTATGTGTACAAGATGGCACCAGAATCAAACTATTGCCATATACCATTTTGCAATGATACAAGAGCATAAGGTGATTCAGAGGGTTATCTCAAGGGTTGAGTTCATTTTGTGGATAGTGATGAAATTGTTATAGTACCTTGCTCAGGCTTTATGTGTGCAAATTTGAAAAGTCAATTTACCAAATGTGTGTTCTTATACTTCCAATGCTGTTGATCACATGACCTATAAAGAGATTGAGGTGGCAGGTGATACTTTTCCAGTTGATTTGAGAAGAAATCTCCAGTCATTATCTTGTGCGAAAAAAGTAAAAATGTTTTACAAAAGGAACTAATTGACATTTTAGTATTATATGCTCAAGATGTGGGCTTCTTCATCTATGTAGGATCAATTTGTTGCTAGTCTCTTTCCTTTGGTGAATGTGCTTCTCATGTTGAACCTATGCTAAAAAACATGGTATCATTGAGTAATGGCTTGAGTACAATGATAAGAATCTATGAGAGTTAGAGATTTCCTCTATTCATGAAGTGCACCTCAAAGTATGGAGGACTATTTGTGGGAGTTCAATTGATTTGTATATTCCTTCTTCTTTGAGACTACGGTTGTTCTTAGTTTCATGAATTGATTACCCTTTGGCATCAACCTGATTTTATTTCAATAAAAACAACAATAAAATTGGCAATCAAGCATGCATTGTCCTTGGGCTATAGGACATGATTGAGGGGGGTATTGGTTTTGGTATCGCCTTTGTTGTGGATATGGCTGTGTATAATGTTTTTTATATGGGCAATCATGTGCGGTATGGTTAGTGTATCTCCTCTCTATGGTGCAGTATTGGTTGTTAGGGGTCACTTGGGGTTGAGCCATGATTGGACACACATTATCCATGTGGTCTCCTCCATAGCTATAACATCATTTCACTGGGGCAAATCTAGGTATCTGTTTGCTAGAGACTCCTAACTTTTGAGCCACCTTTTCTGCAAGTTCCTTGATACATGTGGATTGTTTGGAGGTGACTCTAGTAGATCTATCTGAATCTTTATAGATTTTTGAAAGCTCTAACTCCTCCCCTAGATTATCCTCAATCTCTATGCACATGCGTACACACTCTTTTATGGTTCTAGGGTCCTTCAACTACACATAAGATCTCAATTTGGTACCTAACAATCCATCTAAGAATAAAGCCACTTGTTTGGTTGGAGTGGGTAACTCTAGCACTGGGCATCTCTCTAGGTATTGTCTAAACCTTCTTCGTGCAAGTCTAACCATTTCTTCAGGTGTTTGTTTGAAGTTGTGTATCAGGGAAGAGGTGTTGTGTCTGATGGAACTTTTGGAGAATTCAATGATGAATGCTTCTAGCAACTATTCTATATTCATGAAATGGCCTTGGTGTAGTGGTTGGAGCCATGTTAAGGTAGTGTTCTTGAGAAGTTAGACCGAAGGCATTCCCTACGTGAATAGGTCCTCAACTTTTTCGAACTCTCAACACTTGTCTAAACTTTGCTACATGATCATATAGATCTTCGGTTCCATCGAAGTAATTCTTCATGGATTTAACCAATTGAGCAGGTATCAAGATTATGGGGTGTTCCCTAGGTCTAGGCAAGGGAAATTCATCCATGCCTCTTTGATTTCTCGGATTTCTATGTCTCCTGGCTTGTTCTTTCTACATCTAATCCTGGCTGCTCTCTTCCTAAGGGGTTTGCAAAGCTCACTTTCGGTCTCTCTCTAACTCTTTCTCTATGCGATTCATGAGTTCTAGAGGATCCTGCTCCTTGGAGGCCATGGGAATATGCCAAGCAGATCTCCCCAGCCGAGAACCTCTCCCTAACATAATGATAATGCACCTCAATGTGCTTAGTGCGAGCATGGAACACCCGGTTCCTCGCAACTGCCAATGCGCTCTGACTGTTAGTGAAGATGGTGGTGGCAAAAGACTGACCAACACCCAAATCAGCCATAAGGCGTCTGAGCCACACACACTCAATAGTCATTGTGAAAGATGCCCTTTACTCAGCCTCACAACTGGAAGTGGCCATAGTAGGCTACTTCTTACTCAACCAAGATATACATGAGCTACTAAGCATGAAGCAAAAGCCACTAGTGGATGATGGGGGAAGTATCTCAACCCCTAAGCAACGACGAAGCGTGAATGACCTCCACAGGTATCCTTCTTTGACCTCTGCATACCAAAAATGCTCTTACTCAGATCTTATGCAGAGAACTCCAGTGAGCTTTTGTAGAATTGTAGACCTGTAGTAGACACCAAGAGCTTTCCAAAAAAACAAATTTCACTTCAAATGGATGCTTACACAAGGAGAAACAATGTCTACAACATGAGCTAGTTGAATGCTCACAACTGCCAGTAAAGCAGATACCTCACTTCACTCCAGCAAGCTTTTCTCAGAGATTATACAGAGAATGAATCTCAAACTTGGGCCAACTTTAGAGGACTCTAATAGCTACCCAATGACACCAAAATCATAGCAAATGGATACATAGAGAAGGAGAACCAGCCCTTACAACAGAGAGAAAAATATTTACAACAGAGCCTACACGCCAAGAGAGATATCAATCACACAACTTCACTAAAATGAATGTTGCTCCCATATTACTCAGAGAATGATCCAGAGACTTTGTGAGCATAAAATAGACTCTAATAGCTATCCAATGAGACAAGAATTACATCAAATGGATACAATATGAGGGAGAAGCAATGCTAACAACTCAGGGGTAGAGAGTTGCAACACTGCCTGCGCACACACATAGATATGCCTACTAAAAGAAAACAAACAAGCAAGCAAGGGGCTAGCTTAAGCAAGGGGCTTGCTTATCACAACTCCAGCACTTAGTGATCACTTTACATGAGCTAAAACTCCAAGAAGATGGGCCAAAAGAAGTCGGGATACATGCTCCTTTTATAGTGAGAAGTGTGCCCCTAAAATCTAGGAACTACCTTTCCAAATCAGCCTCCTAACTTGGAGGACTTAGTTGAGATGACTTGGGGAGTGGTTGAGTGACTTTTCTTGATGGAATCTCGTGGCTTTTGGCTTCCTTTGATTGCTCCACATGTCCATAAAAGATTCCCCACGAATTTGTAGCTTGAAGCTTGACTTTTAACACTCCCCCTCAAGCTTCAATTCTTCATTCTCATCCAAGCTCCTTCATGTTGATGCATTGCTTGAATTTTGAAATCTTCATCCCATCCAAAGCCTTTGTAAACATGTCCGCAAATTGGTCCTTGGTACCAATATGATGTACTGAAACTTCCTTGGATATCACCTTTTCCCTTATGAAGTGATAGTTCACTTCAATATGCTTGGTTCTAGCATGATAGACAGGATTCGATGCTAGATGAATGCTACTCATGTTGTCACAAAAAATTGGATATGTGTCAACCTGCAAATTAAGCTCCATAAATAACTTCTTAATCCACATTAGTTCACATGTGACTTGAGCCAAAGCTCTATACTCAGCCTCCGTGGAAGATAATGCCACCGTGGGTTGCTTCTTTGAAATCCATGAGATGATCTTGCTACCTAGCATGACTAGGTAACCACTTGTACTTCTTCTATCCTCCTTCGAACCGGCCCAATCGGCATCAGAATAAGCTTTGACCTGCATATCATCATCAAATGAATAGAACAATCCTTCATTTATAGTGGCTTGACATATCGTAACATTCTTCTTGCAGCTTGCAAGTGTGTAGTCCTTGGACTATGCATAAATTGTGATAACACTCCAACTCCATATGCTATGTCGGGCCTAGTTATTGTGGCATAATTGAAAGATCCTACAATAGATCGATACAAGGTTACATCCTCTAATGGCTCTCCATCAATGGAGCTTAGCTTTACATTAACTTCCATGGGATTTGAAATAGGCTTGCAATGTAGCATCCCAAACCTCTCAAGTAGGTCTAGAATATACTTCCTTTGTATGAGCATAATACCTTCTTCTTTGTATACAACTTCAATGCCAAGAAAATACCTAAGATCTCCAAGATCAGAGATCCTAAACTCCTTTCCAAGCTTTGCCTTGATCTCCTCAATGCCCTTTGTATCATTACCTGTAATGATAAGATCATCTACATACACACACATGTAGACTACAAGTTCTCCTCTTTGTTTGATGAAGAGAGATGGATCCGCCTTGCATTGATTGTAACCACATTTGATCAAATAGTCCACCAATCTTTGGTTCCAAGCCCTTGGAGCTTGCTTTAGGCCATAAAGTGCCTTCTTCAACCTACAAACATGATGTGGAAACTCTTTATGAACAAAACCTAGTGGTTGCTCCATGTATACCTCTTCTTCCAAGTCTCCATTGAGAAAGGCATTCTTGATATCCAATTGGAAAAGCTTCCATCCTTTGCTAGCAGCCATTGCAATGAGTGTCCTAATGGTGCTCATCTTTGCCACGGGGCTGAATGTCTCTTCAAAGTCCACTCCATAGGTTTGTGCAAAACCCTTGGCCACCAATCTTGCTTTGAACCTAGAAATAGATCCATTTGAATTCCTCTTTACTTTATACACCCACTTATTACCTATTACCTTCATGTTATCCTTCTTGGGCACTAGAGTCCATGTTTGATTCTCCTCAAGTGCGTCGATCTCTTCTTGCATTGCCTCTTTCCATTCGGTGTACCTGCTTGCATCTTCATAGCAATCGGGCTCATGATCTACTACTTTGTTCATATATGCATAATGAGTTGCCATGTATGAATCATAAGTAAACCTTTGAGTTGGATACTTAACTCTAGAAGACTTCCTTTCTTCACCTTTTGGAGGAATAAACCTCCTTTGCCTTGGGAACTTGATCTCTTTCTTTGACATGGCTTCTTTCTCCATCATGTGTCCTTCATCATCTTCAACTTCATTACCTTCTTCATCCAACTCCACCAATGTTGCTTTGCCTTTGTTGATTGATTGTGCTTCATAGCTTGATGAAGATCTCCCCCTCCATGGTGAGTTCATGCTTGAACTATCTTCATTGATGGAACACCTTGGGCCGCTTAGCTCTAGGTCGATTTGTTCTTCATCATGTCCATGCTTTTCTTCTTCATAGTCCTGCATACAATCATACTTCTTATACCAAGGGAGTAGCTCATCAAATGCTACATCCCTTGATATCCTCAAGTCCTTTGTGTTTGGGTTGAAGCACCTGTAACCTTTATGATCATTTGAATATCCTAGAAACACACACTTTTCTACCTTTGGTTGTAGCTTGTGCCTCAATTCACTTGGCACATGTACATAACAAGTACATCCAAATATCTTCAAGTGGGAAAGATCAGGTTTCTTACCATAATAGGCTTGATATGGTGTCAAGCCATGGATCCCTGAGGTAGGAGCCCTATTCATAAGATACACGGCGGTATTTGCTGCATCACTCCAAAACATGTTAGGTACATTCATCTCATTAAGCATTGCTCTAGCGATCTCGGCAATGTATCTATTCTTTCTCTCTGCTACTCCATTTTATTGGGGTGTGTACCTGCATGTTACTTGCCTCTTGATGCCTTGATCCATTAAAAAATCAAAAAACTCATTTGAGAAATATTCTCCCCCTCCATCAGACCTTAGCTTCTTGATATATGTACCTGTTTCCTTCTCTACTATTGCCTTGAATGCTTTGAAACATGTAAACACATCTGATTTGTTTTTGATGAAATAAACCCAAACCATCCTTGTGCAATCATCTATAAAAGTGACAAAGTACTTGTTACCTCCAATGGATTGCTCTTTGGTTGGCCCCCACACATCTGTATGTATCAACTCCAATGGATGTTGGCTTATGTAGCCACTCTTCTTGAATGGAAGTCTCGCTTGCTTCCCTAGTTGACAAGATTCACATAAATGCTTCATACCTTGTCCTTGGAAGTTGGGAAGACCTTCAACCAGCCTCTTGAATTGCATTTCCTTCATTCTTTGTATGTTGATGTGACCTATCCTCTTGTGCCACAAGTCCAACTTCGAAATCCTCTTGTTTCCATATGTGAAGTAGACATGTTGAGTGGAATGAGAATTTACCTCCAAAGTGAAGAGTCTCCCTTGCTTCTTTCCTCTTGCTATGACCTTGTAACCTTGCTTAGGGTTCTCCACAAAGCATCCACCTTTGTTGAACCTTACTTGATAGCCTCTTTCAACCATTTGCCCAACGGACACCAAGTTCTTTGTGATAGTAGGTACATGCAAGACATCCTTGAGACATCTTCCTTCCTCCTTGTCATCCAAAGCTACATCTCCAACATGAGAGATCTCATGGGCTGTATTATCACTTGTTTCTACATGTCCTTTACCTTTGGGAACATGTAGATTAGTAAACCAAGAAGCATTGCAACTCATATGGTTGCTACATCCACTATCAATATACCAAGTGTTATCTACTTTGCTTGAATTCCCATTCATGTTCATCATCAAGAGATTGTCATTTTCTGAACTTGTAGAAGCATAATTACCTTGGCCTTTGTATGAAGAACCTTGATTATAGCTCCTTTGGTTTCCTCCTTGGTAGCAATCTCTAGCATAGTGGCCAAACTTGCCACATATGTAACATCCTTCACCATCTTGATTCCTGTTTTGTTGATGTCGTCCTCCTCTTCCTCTTGTTCTTCCTCTCCCTCTTTGTGATGAGGTGCCTTGGTCATGTCCTTGATTGCTTGAGTGGCCTTGCCTTCCTCCAAACCTTCCTTTGCCCCTTCCTTGTGCTCGTCTTCCTTTGCCCCTTTGATTACCTGCATAGAAAACTTGTGCATCCTTGCTTTTAGTTGAACTTCCACCTATGTTCATTTCTTCGGTGACCATGAGAGCAACCAATTGCTCAAAATCGGGAAGATTATCCCTTACATAAACTGAAGTGGTAAAGGTTTTCCACTTCTCATCATCTCTCAAACCATTGAGAGTATAAGCCACAAGATCGTCATCGTCTATGTGGCTTCCAATGGATCCCAATGCATCTGATAACTCCTAGACCTTAAGTATGTAGTCATTTATGCTACTCCCTGAGCTCTTCCTAAGGTTGTTGAGCTCATTCTTGAGTTGGATCTTCCTTGCTTTGGTGCTTGTTAAATAAAGCCTTTCAAGTGTCTCCCATACCTTCATGCTTGAATCCAAGTCTTGGATATGGCCGATCATGCTATTGCTAATGTGTTGGGAAAGAATAAAGATAACCCTCTTGTCTCTTTCATTCCATTCCCTAAAGGCCCTTCTCTGGTCATTGGTTGGATTCTCATCCAACCTAGGTCTTGGTTCACTTCCACTAATCAACCCCCAAAGGCCCTTGCCCATAAGATAGTTGGAGACCCTAAATCTCCATGGTTGATAGTTACCTTTGTCTAGCTTTTCAATTTGAGTATTGAAGTCTCCCATATCTAGTCTTTGATACTTGACCTAGCCCTTGGATAATGCTCCAATGTGTGTAAAATGAAAATGAGGCTCTGAGGTTACCTCAATCCAAAGCTTTCCTTAGATGGACACCTTGTGCTCTTGCAAATTTGAGTAGAATAGCTCCCCCTTGATGTGAGCTACCTCCAAGAAGCTTTTGTTGATGCAAATCTTCAACCACCAAATCCAAGAGGTCTTCTTGCTTGTATGTGATGCCTCCAAGATGCCCAAATGCTCTGATACCACTGATGGGGGAAGTATCTCAACCCCTAAGCAACGACGAAGCGTGAATGACCTCCACAGGTATCCTTCTTTGACCTCTGCATACCAAAAATGCTCTTACTCAGATCTTATGCAGAGAACTCCAGTGAGCTTTTGTAGAATTGTAGACCTGTAGTAGACACCAAGAGCTTTCCAAAAAAACAAATTTCACTTCAAATGGATGCTTACACAAGGAGAAACAATGTCTACAACATGAGCTAGTTGAATGCTCACAACTGCCAGTCAAGCACATACCTCACTTCACTCCAGCAAGCTTTTCTCAGAGATTATACAGAGAATGAATCTCAACCTTGAGCCAACTTTATAGGACTCTAATAGCTACCCAATGACACCAAAATCATAGCAAATGGATACATAGAGAAGGAGAACCAGCCCTTACAATAGAGAGCAAAATATTTCCAACAGAGCCTACACACCAAGAGAGATATCAATCACACAACTTCACTAAAATGAATGTTGCTCCCAGATTACTCAGAGAATGATCCAGAGACTTTGTGAGCATAAAATAGACTCTAATAGCTATCCAATGAGACAAGAATTACATCAATGGATACAATATGAGGGAGAACCAATGCTAACAACTCAGGGGTAGAGAGTTGCAACACTGCCTGCGCACACACATAGATATGCCTACTAAAAGAAAACAAACAAGCAAGCAAGGGGCTAGCTTAAGCAAGGGGATTTCTTATCACAACTCCAGCACTTAGTGCTCACTTTACATGAGCTAAAACTCCAAGAAGATGGGCCAAAAGAAGTCGGGATACATGCTCCTTTTATAGTGAGAAGTGTGCCCCTAAAATCTAGGAACTACCTTTCCAAATCAGCCTCCTAACTTGGAGGACTTAGTTGAGATGACTTGGGGAGTGGTTGAGTGACTTTTCTTGATGGAATCTCGTGGCTTTTGGCTTCCTTTGATTGCTCCACATGTCCATAAAAGATTCCCCACGAATTTGTAGCTTGAAGCTTGACTTTTAACAGTGGACACACGAGTGGCATAGCAACCAGCCCAATTAGAGTCACAAAAAGCATGCAAATCTCGCGGTAGTGATCCCCCGTTGGGATAAAACAACCCAAGTAGCCGAGTACCACTCAAGTAGCGAAAGATGCGCTTAACCGCCTGCTAATGCCTCCTGGGCAATGCATAAACCTGCTCATCTATGAGACAGCAAACTGAATATATCATCGAGTAATGCATAAGTAAATCAAGCATCCAACTGCCTGCTGATAGAGAACAACATCAAATGCATCTCCAACATCATGAAGACTCAATCATAAACTTGTCTCCATAGGAGTGGCAATAGGCTTACAGTCTTCAAGGCCAAAATGCTGCAATAATGTGTCAATATATTTCATTTGACACAAAGCCATTACACCATCAACACATAAATTGAATGCCCAAATAATGATGCAAATGCCCCAAATCAGACATCTCAAATGAGGCATGCAAATCAGCCTTAAAATCAGCAATATGCTTCTCAATAGGACCAGTGAGTAGCATGTCGTCAACATAGACAACAATGATCAGAAGTACATCATTAACACGCTTAACATATAAGGTGCTTTCAGTTGGACTCTTCTCAAAGCCATGTGCAATCAGAAATGCATGTATCGTCTCATACTAAGCACGTGGTGCTTGCTTTAAACCATATAATCCCTTCTTTAACCTACACACCTGGTTTTCATGCCCTTTCTCCACAAATCCATAGGGCTGAAAAACATACACTTCTTCATGCAAGGCACCATTCAAAAATGGAGTTTTAATGTCCAACTGATGTACATTCCAACCATGATGGGCCGCAAGTGCACATATGCTCCGAAGAGTAGTCATACGACATGTAGGTGCAAAGGTCTCATCAAAATCAATGCCTCTTTCCTGTGCATAACCCTTTGCAACAAGCCTAGCCTTATACCTGTCAACTGTACCATCAGGTTTACGCTTCAGCTTGTATACCCACTTAGTGCCAATGGCCTTCTTGCTAGGAGGCAAGTCACATAAAGACCAAGTACCATTCTTCATTATTGCATCATATTCAGATTGCATAGCAGCCATCCAATTTTCTGAATTTTATGCTTCATCAAACGAAACAGGCTCAGTCTCATCATAGAGACTAGATGCAGCCATAGCATAGCAATTTGATGCAAAAGAGGCACTATGAGAGCCTGATCGAGTACGCTATGACAGAGGTGCATCTAATTTGCTGTCATGCAAGGTCTGCACGAGCCATTTTGGCATAGTTCTTGCCTGCTCAATATCAGCATCATCACATGAAACCTACAAAGGCTAAGAAATTGCCTCATTAGGACCAACACTAGACTGTCCACCTGTAAAAAGAGGCAGCAAAGTATCATACATGTCTTTGGAGCTAACAAATATCTCCTTAGTACATGAAAGCAATGGCTGAATAGCATCTTCCACAAAAACAACATCACGGCTAACCAAAATTGTTTAGTATGTGGATGATACAAATGATAGTCTTTACTTTTAAAACTGTACCCAACAAAAATACATTTTATTGCTTTATCATCCAATTTTCTGTGATGTTGTTCAGGCACTAATGCATATGCCAAACAACCAAAAACACACAGATGAGCAACAGATCACTTGCGATCATGCCAAGCCTAATATGGAGTGATAGACTGCAGCGCTTTAGTGGGACACCTATTTAGTACATATGTTGCACACATGATAGCCTCAAGCCAAAAACTATGTGGTAAAGCCTGACTCTTGACCATACACCTCGCCATATCCATGAGACCCTGTTCTTTCGTTCAGCAACTCCACTCTGTTGAGGTGTATACGGCACTGTACACTGCAATTTTATCCCACATTAGCCAGAAATGCATTAAAATCAGAAGACATATATTCCCCCCCCTCGATCTAAACAGAGGGTGCCCATTTTACATGCTGACAAATTTCCAGCCAAAACCAAAAACTGTTTGAATCACATGAACACTTTGGACTTTGCATTCAATGGATATATCCATGCATGCCTGGAAAAATCATCAATGAAAGTCACGAAGTAAAGATAATTTCCAAAAGAGGGTGTCTACATAGGACCATAGACATCACTATGTACAAGCTGCAATTTTGAGTAGCCCGAACTGAACCATCTTTTGGAAATGAGGAACGCCACATTTTGCCCAAAATAGAGCCTTCACAAACATGTTTTCCACGTGCCTGAAGTTTGGGCAAAGAGGACACCATTTCAGATTTCTGCAGGCATAACAAACTAGCAATGTTCAGATGACCGAAGCGTGCATGCCAAAGCTTTGCATCTGACATAGCTTGAGAATCATGTACTGCACATGCCGAATCATTCACTAATCTTTCATAGTCTATGAGCTTATATAGCCCACGACATAAAATGCCAGAAGCAATAATCACATCGCCATTTGACAGATCATGAACTGTACACTTGTCATCAACAAATTTCACAACCAAGCCAATCTTGGCTAATGCAGAGACTCATAACAGGCTCTTCTTGATCCCTGGCACAAATAAAGCATCTGACAAAGTGAAAGAACTACCATCAGCAGTAGTCAAATTGATCTTACCAACTCCCATAACAGGATTAGAGGAGTTGTTGGCACATGTAACAATATTCCCTGTAGAGGCAGGCTCGAGTGAAGAGAAGAAACTGCACTGCGAGGTAATATGTTTGGTCGCCCCACTATCAAAATACCAAACATCTGAGTCTACTGCAGACATGCACTGCTCATGAGAAGATGGGTCAAAACTGCAGATAGTAGTAAATGGACATTCTTCTTCTTGCACAAGATTAACAGCCTTTGTTTTCAGTGTAGAGGCCTCTGCAACAACCATTCCAACCTCTTTCTTCTTTTCCTCTTTAGCAGGCAGTTTTGGACAGTTCTTTATGATATGATCATTCCCTTTACAGTACTTACAAAACAATTTCTGCTTTTCTGATTTCTTCTCATCTTTATCTTCCTTCTTCGAATGTGCAGAATTAGCATATTTTTGCTTACTAGTTGAAGAGCTCCATTTTCCTTTGCCCTTCTGAGTAGCCAGGAAAGCTTGATCTGCAACTCGCATAATGGACCTGTTCTGCCTGGACTGATCTTCCTGCAACAAAACAAAGACTAACTCCTCAAATGATAAGGCATTTGTATTGTCTTTCATCATCAACCGAAGAGTAGAAGCAAAACTCGGATATGAATCAAGAAGACCATTCAGAACGGTCTATGCAAGTGAGCTATCTAGTATAACCTCATCAGTAGAAATCAACTGTTCCTTCAAGTTTTTTATCTTCATTAGGAAACTGTCCATAGAATCACCTTCATTCATGTGCTCACTCTCCAACTGTTTTTGGAGGTAAGCAACACGAGCCTCATTCCTAGCTTGGTATAATGTGGTAAGTGCATCCCAAGCATCCTTTACCGTTCTACAAGAGCGAATGTGAGGAATAATGGCACCTTTGACAGACAAAGCTATCAATGCATGTGCATAGGCATCTCTACCATCCCAACAAATCTGCTCTACAATAGGTGTAGTAGAAACTGCAGCACACACAGGAACATGCAGAATATCATTATCTTCGACACCTTCTGTATCAGCTTCAGTACCAGGAGTTGTAACAGTTGTAGGTGTGATAGGATGTATTTCGACACCCTGCACAATGTTCCACAGTCCTTTTGCAACTAACACTTGTCACATCATATAAGCCCATAATGGGTAGTTGGTACCATCCAACTTATCCTCAACAGCCAACATATGGAATACATCACTGCTTTCAGCCATGGCCCGTGACTAAAATACCTTGATTCAAAAAATTGACTGTATCTCAAAAAGTTGAACAAAATTGCCCAGACAAATTTCATTAGACCTGTAGCAGACTTCAAGATGTTTATACTAGCGAACAAAAACAGGTATATACCTTTGGCACAAAAAGACGAATTAGCCTACACAAGCACTGTAATAGTGCGTTCGGAGGCCGAAACGAGCTCAGATCGCGATTTTGGCACTACATAGTGAAGCTGTTTTGATCTCGAAAACACGCTGAGTATGCTCACCAAAATTCGTACAATTTTGAGACTGCAAATGGAGGAGTGTCGAGGGCGCCCTAGATGAAGTGACGACCTGCTCTGATACCAATTGCTGGAGATAGACGCACACAAACAGCACAAGGAAGAAGAAGAAGCTTGGAGCACAACACACAATAGTGAATGTATTACTAGAGAATGTACAAAGATAAGTAGCCCATTAGGGCAATAGGCGTATATACAAGCCGGGGGGAAAAACCTCCTAAAGAGGGAAAAAAGTGTCCTGGTGGTCCTAGACTATTCACACACATCACTACCTAAATATATCAACAATTTCAAGATTATAGAAATGCAAAAGGTATGTGCAACATGTCAATTTGGTAAACACTCAAGAGCATCGTTTTTGCATGACAAGCATGTTAGTGAGAATGTGCTAGAAATAATATATACAGATGTTTGGGGTCTTTCAAAGGCCACATCTATGGGTGGTTGCAGATTTTATGTTACTTTCATTGGGATCATACATAGAAAGTATGGGTATATTTCATGAAAGAGAAGAGTGAGGTGTTCGCTCACTTCCAAGATAGTAAAGCTATGGTTGAAAAGCAGACATGGAAGTATATTGAGACATTAAGATCTGATGGAGGAGGTGAATACATGTCAAATGAGTTCAACAACTTTCTTAAAATTCATGGAATTCGACATCAGTTTTCATGCAGGTACACACCTCAATAGAATGGCATTTCTGAATGAAAAAATAGAAATATTGCGAAAATAGCAAGAGCCTTGATGGCTGAGAAGAATATGTGTCATTGTTATTGGGTAGACGTTGTGCATAGTGCTATATATATCATGAACAGAACTCTGACTACTGTTGTACATTAAGTTACACCTGAAGAGAAGTTTAGAAGTAAAAAGCCAAACTTATCACATATGAAAGTATTTGGTTGTATTGCATATGTACATGTTCTAGATGAGTTGAGGATGAAGCTTGATCCAAAAGCAGAAAAATGTATCTTCATTGGATACTCCCTTGAACAAAAGGGATATAAATATTATAACCTACTCACACGGTAGGTGAAGGTGAGTAGATATGTGGTATTTGATCAAATGTCAAGCTTCTATGCAGATGCCAAAGATGGGCTTAATCTTGAATCAAATGACAAAGAAAATGCTGAAAAATTGACTGCAGAATCTCAAGTTTTGAGTGAACCGGATGCATCACCAAGCAATAGTACCAACTTCTAAGAATATTTGCACTAGCACCCTTAAACAAAGATTTTACACCTTCCTTCTTGATCACCTGAGCAAAGCAATCAATTGACCCTGAATACTTGGCTGCCTCACCAGATGTCATCATCATACGATGTCTAACTGTTCTTGTAGGATAAGGGGGGTCCCACGGGTACTATGCCCTTCCTTGTACAGTTGTAATTTCAAAGTTAAAGTCCGGGGGAGTAGGCCTCAGCCAAACCTCCATTTAAAAAAAAAATAGTACCAACTTAAATCCATGGAGTGGAAGATTGCATGGAAATTTCAGTAAAAAAAAATCCTCAAATACATCCAAGACAGGTAAAGAAACGTGTTCTGCTGGTAGTAAAACATGTGTAGGTTTTGAAGATGTTGATGGAGATTCAAGTGGTTCAGAAAAGAGTCTTGATGAGGAACTTGGATTGCCCTCTGTGAAGACTCTAGGAGTAAGAAAGGCACATGCACATGATACAAGGAGAAGTGACCCAGGACCAAGAAGATCTAGGAGGATGCGGAATTCAGTGCAACGATTGACATATGATAGTTACATGGCTCTTCATTGTGCCTACATGACAAAGGTAATACAAGATGTTGAACCTTCTTGTTTTGAAGATGCGATTGGAAGTGCAGATTGGGAAAAAGCTATGGATGAGGAGATGGGTGCACTTCATGGGAATGAAACATGGAAGTTGGTTCCATTGCCCCAAGGCAAAAAACCCATAGGCCGCAAGTGGGTTTACAAGGTAAAGCACAATGCTGATGGTAGCATAAGCAAGTACAAAGCATGATTGGTAGCAAAGGGATATGCACAAACATATGGAATGAATTATGAGGAAACATTCAGCCCTGTAGCTAAAATGTGTACTGTAAGAACACTTCTTGGATTAGCTACAACAATAGGATGGACTTTGCATCAGATGGATGTGAAGAATGATTTCCTACATGGTGAGTTACAAGAAGAAGTATACATGGACCAATCACAAGGATATGAAGATTCGAAGCATCTAGAATATGTTTGTAGGTTGCAAAAGGCTTTCTATGGGCTTAAGCAAGCTCCTCGTGCATGGCATGCAAGGATTGTTGATTACTTAACCACCACTGGGTTTTCTATGTGTGATGCAGATCATTCACTATATGCAAGGAAGGGGATGATGGCATCATGATTGTGGCTATTTATGTTGATGACTTGATTGTAGGTGGTGATTATGAAGAAAACATCAAAGAGGTAAAGCAACTTCTTATGTAGGAATTTGACATGAAAGATCTTAGTGTGTTGTGCTATTTCTTGGGCATTGAGTTTATACATACAGAAACAAGTATATGGATGTCGCAAAGGCAATATGGCTTGAATATGCTGAAAAAGTATGGTATGGCTGATTGTAAGCCAATTTCTATGCCATTAAATCAGAATTTGAAGTTGGATACTACATCAGGTGAAGCATTGGGAAATGCTACTATGTATGGGAAAATTATGGGAAGTTTGATATATCTCACAATTACAAGGCCTGATCTAACCTACACTATTAGACTTGAAAGTAAATTTATGCAAGTTCCCAAGAAGCCACATTTGGATGCTTTGAGGCTCACTCTTCATTATGTGAGTGCTGCTTTGGATTATGCATTGTTTTATGAAGCTGGTGTAGATTTGTAGGTTCATGGATACAATGATGCAGATTGGGATGGTAAAATTCCAGATAGAAGATCTACTAGTGGCTTTCTATTCTCACTTGGGAGTATAGATATTACATGGATCAGTAAGAAGAAACCCAGTGTTGCTTTGTCAAGTACAGAGGCTAAATATAGAGGTGCAGCAATGGCAGCATGTGAAGCATCATGGATTGAGATGCTACTCATAGATTTAGGTGTGGAAGTGCAAACACCTATCACCATCTATTGTGATCATCTTAGCAGCATACAATTAGCATGGAATCTTGTTTTTCATGCCAGAACAAAGCATATCGAGGTACATTATCACATCCTCAGAGAGAAGGTATTAGGAAGTTATATTGATCTTGTTTATGTGAGGACAGATAAGTAGGTTGCTGATATTTTAAGTAAAGCACTTGGAGCTGAGAAGTTGAAGAAGTTTCGGGAGATGCTTGGATTACAGGATATGATGTTGAGCTTGAGGGGGAGTGTTGAGATATCAAGCTCAACTTGTGATGATCCAGGATGACACATGTCATTTTTCATTTCTCTAACATGTATAGTGGTCACACTGGTATATGTCAGGGACACTTCATTGAGCTTGTTTAGATTTATCTACCGAGAGTGATGGCACATTTGTTTCTTGCCAGCTCACTCATCCGTGGACATTAGGATTTTCCTTATGTACTATTCCTTATATATTTTACTTCTTGTACTCTTGTTTTTTAGGTCATTCTTGTACATTCTTTTTATGTAATAGAAGAAGAAGAAGATCATTCTTTCTTGCCTCAATCTATGTGTGTGCTTCTCCTTGATTGAGAGATTGTGTGAGCTCTCTTCCTTATCTCCTTCCTCGTGACACCAAGAATCCCCCCAACCTTTTCCTTCCTTAATTTGACAAGATAGAGGTTGTTGCTCTAGCACAATGGTGAGAACCACGTTAAGAAGCTCCACCTCCTTAATGTCAATCCGCGGAAGAGATAGGAGTGATATGAAGATCGTGAATGTGAGATGAAGTGAGAGTGAAGGTGAGAAGCATAGAAATGCACACACACATACACAAACTACGAATAGATAAGCAAGACACAATGGAAGGTGAGAAATCAACTCTATTGCTGAAGATCTCAATTACAAGCTCAAAGTAGCTCTAAGCTCACACTAACCAACCTCAAAAATGAGCTCTCTAGCTCTTTTTATAGATTCTAGACTAGTTTTGACCGGTTTCACATATAGTGACCGGCATAGTTAAAAAATAGGTTCTAGATGCTATTTGAGAGGGTAAACAGTGTCTAAAAATAACCAAAATTGGTACGCACATTCTACCTAAGCTCCTCAAGCTCGAGGACTCCTCGGCTTGTACAAAATGGAGCTATAAATTACAAAAAGGGGTTTTTCTATTTACATATGGCACAAAAGTGATGAAAATCACTGTTGGAGGTTTTGAAGAATATTTATAGAACATAAATCTTTGAAAAAATGATTCGACTGACTCCATGCTCTGTCTTTACATGCTTCCGCGTCTTCTGTGCCTCTGGCTACTGCCAACACCCCCCTCCCTCTCACTTCTGTCGTCCTCGACAGAACCTTGTTGTGAGGTCTATCGGATGTAACTCTGGAGTAGTTCCTGAGGAGGGTGTGTTCTGATATTCGAATGCCTCAGGCCAAATCTACCTCGGGCCAAATGCCCCGTTCCCCAGCAATGGTGCCAAATTTGGTGTTGCTCTAGCACAATGGTGAGAACCACGTTAAGAAGCTCCACCTCCTTAATGTCAATCTGCAGAAGCGATAGGAGTGATATGAAGATCGTGAATGTGAGATGAAGTGAGAGTGAAGGTGAGAAGCATAGAAATGCACACACACATACACACACACTACAAAGAGACAAGCAAGACACAATGGAAGGTGAGAAATCAACTCTATTGCTCAAGATCTCAATTACAAGCTCAAAGTAGCTCTAAGCTCACACTAACCAACCTCAAAAATGAGCTCTCTAGCTCTTTTTATAGATTCTAGACTAGTTTTGACCGATTTCACATCTAGTGATCGGCATAATTAAAAAATAGGTTCTAGATGCTATTTGAGAGGGTAAACGGTGTCTAAAAATAACCAAAATTGGTACGCACATTCTACCTAAGCTCCTCAAGCTCGAGGACTCCTCGGCTTGCACAAAATGGAGCTATAAATTACAAAAAGGGGTTTTTCTATTTACATATGGTACAAAAGTGATGAAAATCACTGTTGGAGGTTTTGAAGAATATTTATAGAACATAAATCTTTGAAAAATTGATTCGACTGACTCCCTGCTCTGTCTTTACATGCTTCCATGTCTTCTGTGCCCCTGGCTACTGCCAACACCCCCTTCCCTCTTGCTTCTGTCGTCCTCGACAGAACCTTGTTGTGAGGTCTGTCGGATGTAATTCTGGAGTAGTTCCTGAGCGAGGGTGTGTTGTGATATTCGAATGCCTCAAGCCAAATCTACCTCGAGTTTCTCCCAATCAATTGGTTGCAGTTCATTGGATGGTGGGAGTTGATAATGTGTGGAATATACCATCTATTCACAGGTGAATAATTGAAGCAAATGTGTGGGCCTGCTAATGAACACTTCTGAATGGTATTCCCAGAAACCGGTTGTGAACATTTCTTCGAAGGTTTGCTTGTAGCATGCCGGTAAATATTTGATTCTGCAATGCCAGGCGTAACACGCCCGTAGCGATGGTGTTGTACTCATATCATATGAAAGATCTAGATTGCCATGCTCGAAGCCCGGGGTGTTTACATGAGGTGCCTTAACATGTCTGAAGACTTTAAAAACCATCTGCATCATGTCAAATATCTTGACAGTCATGTGTGCCGCTATATCGTCCATATGTTTCAAGCAAGGGAGCCAATGACGAATCGTGGCCATCATGTATCCGAGTGTAGGTGGTCCGGTAGGTGGCCTGAAGTATGGGTAGTTTAGCCAATCCTGGCATTGCTTGTTATTTTGTATTTTAATGGCAAATGCCTTCCAGGAACGGTGATGTGGCACGGGTCCCCAACATGGGTTGTATTTTAAGTGTAGTGGTGCCTTGGCCCATGTACTCATCATCTTTGGATAATTTTGTAAGAGATCATTGTGCCATTCTGGTTGATAGATCTCTCCTTGATGTGCATCCAGTGGCAAATCTTCTGGCTCAAATTGTGTCGCGTGAGAAGGTTTCTTGCCTGTTTCTTTCTCTATGGCCAACTGACATTCTGCCATTAACATAAAATATGGTTTATACTGTAGCTCATGCCCTGATATGTATCTGCGCGAGGCCAAATGAGCAAAGTATGGGGACTGTAAAATGCGTTCTTCAATCATTGCCATGGCGTGAAGCTACGCTTCTACCCGTGCTGAGTGGGTTGTTCCAAGTTCCTCGATCGTCTTCATCCATGCGGGAGTTGGAAGTTTGAAAGTAGTCTGGCCTTCGGCCGTGACTCATCCGCCTGGGATGGGTTGAGGTTCATATGCTTCTTCGAAAGTTTCCTCCACCGGAATAGTTACAGTTTCTTCATCAGCTGGTAGGTCCGGTGGGGAGTCTGGCCTTCGGGGTGCTTCATAGACTGCTATCTGTGATTGAAGTGTAGACACCTGGGCCCGTAATGCGTTGAGTTCCTCTAAGATCTCAGGAGATGGGTCCGCAGGAGCTGGTACTCCTTGTTGTATCGGTGCACTTAGTTGGAGTAGTTTATGATCTTCTTTCAGCTTCTGATATTGCTCGTTCATGCTGTCGTACTCATCTAACAATCTGACATGATCATCTAACAACATTTTCATTGATTCTGAGGGCACGGCCTTGAAGCGACTAGGGCTTAATGGTTGGTCAGGTTGATCAAGGGAAGCTTCTAAATTTTCTCTGTTCTGTTCTTGTAAACGCTGGTTCTCTTCTTTCACTGCTGCCAAATGTCGTCTAAGTAAGCCCATGTTCCTAGTAAGAGTCACGTTACGAATCGTCTGTGCCCTTAACAAATTATCGAGATCGGTGATAGCTTCTTTCGTGTTTTCTTCACTTTCTACTTCCAGTTTATGATAGGCCTCTCGTAGCTCTTGGTAGCGGGTGTTCAATGAGGCATTCTCTATGGATAGTGAATTGAGCTACGATTGTAGATCATTCGTTGTCTTTTGCAGCTGTTGATAATTAGTTCCAAGAGATGTGAACTCATCTCTTACTTGAGTCATACAGGTGAGCATTTGTCGAAATGCGTTATCTACAGTGGGTGATAATATTAATGGTGTGCCAAGTGAAGATGCAGTAGGTGTAGATGCAAAGGGAATGGGAAATGGGGGTGGGAAAGTGGATGTTGTGGTTATTGTGGAAAAAAGTGAAGTGCCTAATGAAGTGAGTGGTGGTGCAGTGGATGGTGATATATCCATGTCATTGGATGTGGTGCCAAGTGCGGTGACCGTGAATAATGGCGTGATCGTGGGTGCTTTGCGTGGGTGTAAATACAGGGTTTACAAAGGTTGAAGAGTAATTTACAGAGGGGTTCTCTAATGCTGCTTGGTGGAAAGGGCAAAGAGGAATGACGATGGGTCGGGGAGGTGATACAAGGGAAAAAGTCATCGAGGTTAGAAATGGAAATAGTGGTCTTGGGGGTGTAGGAAAGGATGGAAAAGATGGATGGAGAAATGGATTAGATAGAAGAGTGGATGTCTGAGGGGGAAAACTAGGTTGGGTGGGTGTGGACATGGTGAGAGGAATGGATGTTACAAGGGCTTCTGCTACTTCACCGTGGAAGGAGGTGGATGTTCTGGGAGAAGGAGGGTGTATGGTGGAGACTGGATGGATGGGAGGTGAAGGAGGAGTGGTTGGGGTGGCGGGTACTTCGGTAACTGTGGTGGTATGTACAGTAGTAGTACGGGGTGGGGAGTCGATGATAATGGTGTCTTCTGCCACTGAGCCTTCAGGGACGAGACGTGCTTCCCTGGCCTGTTCTGAAGATTGACTGTCGGTGGGTACCCGAATGTATTCCCTAGGTTTGGTTAGTAAACGGACTTTGCGGGGGTCATACTGCGGTAACAGTTTCCTCTGCAAATATCTTAAGGCTTCGGTGGATCCCACTGATTTGACAAGTTATCTGAAGCCTCTGATGTATACTTCTTTGAAACTGCCTGAGACAAGTTCCTGTTCTATAAGTGATTGGCTCTCTTCCTCAATTAACTTTTTACGCGCCCAAACTTTCTCCATAGTGCAATATAGCTTCTTGATGGCTAGTGTATAAGCTGCTGCTTCAAAGGTTTCATCTTCATGCATACTGGTATCACCCTGGGTGTCAGAGTGCTATCCTTGTTCATCTGTCTGTACATGCTCTTGGGATTCATGAGTGCCCTGGCTGGCTTTGTCATCGCCATCATCTTCATCTGTCTCTGTTCTTTCTTCCTCGGAACTAGAGACTACTTGTCCTTGCGGTTGGTCTCGGGGCCTGGTCGGGTAGCTTGGCTGCTGATATTCCTAAGAGAAAATCTGGCCTTCAGAAAACTAAAATTCATTGGAGAAAGCATCTTGCATTTCGAAATCAAATGTTGTATCTATGGGTTCCGCTTCCAAGTTAGGTATCGGAAAAGAAAAAGCTTCCGCACCAATAGTGGTGGGAACTTTTGCTGTAGTGGTGGTCAGTGTTGACATATTTAGGTAGTGACGTGTGTGAACACACTAGGACCGCCGGGACACTTTTTTCCCTCTTTAGGAGGTTTTTTTCCCCCGGCTTGTATATACGCCTATTGCCCTAATGGGCTACTTATCTTTGTACATTCTCTAGTAATACATTGAGTATTGCGTGTTTGTGCTTCAAGCTTCTTCTTCTTCCTTGTGCTATTCGCGTGCTTCCGCAGACGTCTATCTCCAACAATTGGTATCAGAGCAGGTCGTCGCTTCATCTAGGGTGCCGTTGACACTCCTCCGTTTGCAGTCTCAAAATCACATGAATTTTGGTGAGCATACTCAGTGTGTTTCCGAGATCAAAACATCTTTGCTATGTGGTGCCGAAATTGCGATCTGAGCTCGTTTCGGCCTCCGAACGCACTAATGCAGCGCTTGTGCAAGCTATTTCATCTTTTTGTGCCAAAGGTATATACCAGTTTTTGTTCGCCAGTTTAAGCATCTCGAAGTCTGCTACAGGTCTAGCAGAACTCGTCTGGGCAATTATGTTCAACTTTTTGAGATACAGTCAATTTTCTGCATCAAGGTATTTTAGTCACTGGCCATGGCTGAAAGCAGTGATGTATTCCGCATGTTGGTTGTTGAGGATAAGTTGGATGGTACCAACTACCCATTATGGGCTTATATGATGCGACATGTTTTGGTTGCAAAAGGATTATGGAACATTGTGCAGGGTGCTGAAAGATGTCTTGTTACACCTGTAACGACAGGTACTACAAATACAAGTGCTGCAGCTGATGAAGATGGTGTCGAAGATGATATTCCGCAGATTCCTGTTCGTGCTGCTATTTCTGTTGCACCTACTGCAGAGCAGATTCTTGGGATGGCAGAGATGCCTAGGCACATGCATTGATAGCTTTGTCTATCAAACGTGCCATTATTCCTCATATTCGCTCTTGCAGAACAGCTAGGGATGCTTGGGATACACTTACCACATTGTACCAAGCTAGGAATGAGGCTCGTGTTGCTTACCTCCGAAAACAGTTGGAGAGTGAGCACATGAATGAAGGTGATTCTATGGACAGTTTCCTAACAAAGATAAAAGATTTGAAGGAACAGTTGATTTCTGCTAATGAGGTTATACCAGATAGCTCACTTGTGCAGACCGTTCTGAATGGTCTTCCTAATTCATATCAGAGTTTTGCTTCTACTCTTCGGTTGATGATGAAAGGCAATCCGAATGCCTTATCATTTGAGGAGTTAGTCTCTGTTCTGTTGCAGGAAGATCAGTCCAGGTAGAACAGGTCCATTATGCGAGTTGCAGATCAAGCTTTCTTAGCTAGTCAGAAGGGCAAAGGAAAATGGAGCTCTTCAACTAGTAAGCAGAAATCTGCTAATTCTGCATATTCGAAGAAGGAAGATAAAGATGAGAAGAAATCAGAAAAGCAGAAATTTTTTTGTAAGTACTGTAAAGGGAATGATCATATCATAAAGAGCTGTCCAAAACTGGCTGCTAAAGAGGCAAAGAAGAAAGAGGCTGGAATGGTTGTTGCAGAGGCCTCTACACCAAAAATAGAGTCTACAAATCTTGTGCAGGAAGAAGAATGGGCGTTTACTACTGTCTGCAGTTTTGACCCATCTTCTCATGAGCAGTGCATGTCTGCAGTAGACTCAGATGTTTGGTATTCTGACAGTGGGGCGACCAAACATATTACCTCGCAGCGTAGTTTCTTCTCTTCACTCGAGCCTGCCCCTACGGGGAATACTGTTACATGCGCCAACAACTCCTCTTATCCTGTTATGGGAGTTGGTAAGATCATTTTGATTACTCCTGATGGTAGTTCTTTCACTTTGTCAGATGCTTTATTTGTGCCAGGGATCAAAAAGAACCTGTTATCAGTTTCTGCATTAGCCAAGATTGGCTTGGTTGTGAAATTTGTTGATGACAGGTGTACAATTCATGATCTGTCAAATGGCGATGTGATTATTGCTTCTGGCATTTTATGTCGTGGGCTTTATAAGCTCATAGACTATGAAAGATCTGTGAATGATTCAGCATGTGCAATTCATGATTCTCAGGCTATGTCAGATGCAAAGCTTTGGCATGCATGCTTTAGTCATCTGAATTTTGCTAGTTTGCTATGCCTGCAGAAATCTGATATGGTGTCTTCTTTGCCCAAGCTTGAGGCACCTGGAAAACATGTTTGTGAAGGCTGTATTTTGGGCAAAATGGAGCGTTCCTCCTTTCCAAAAGATGGTTCAGTTCGGGCTACGCAGAAATTGCAGCTTGTACATAGTGATGTCTGTGGTCCTATGCAGACACCCTCTTTTGGGAATTACCTTTACTTCGTGACTTTCATCGATGATTTTTCCAGGCATGCATGGGTATATCCATTGAAGGCAAAGTCCGAAGTGCTCATGTGCTTCAAATAGTTTTTGGTTTTGGCTGAAAATCTGTCAGCATGTAAAATGGGCACTCTCCGT
This sequence comes from Ceratopteris richardii, assembly GCA_020310875.1. Classification (NCBI taxonomy): domain Eukaryota; kingdom Viridiplantae; phylum Streptophyta; class Polypodiopsida; order Polypodiales; family Pteridaceae; genus Ceratopteris; species Ceratopteris richardii. Next base: position 4,764,586 of record CM035408.1, on the reverse strand, counting down.
TCTGATCGAGGGGGGGAATATATGTTTTCTGATTTTAATGCATTTCTGGCTGAACGTGGGATAAAACACCAGTGTACAGTGCCGTATACACCTCAACAGAATGGAGTTGCTGAATGAAAGAACAGGTCACTCATGGAGATGGCGAGGTGCATGGTCAAGAGTCAGGCATTACCACATAGTTTCTGGCTTGAGGCTGCACGTGTGCAGCATATGTACTGAACAGGTGTCCCACTAAAGCACTGCAGTCTATCACTCCATATGAGGCTTGGCATGACCGCAAGCCATCTGTTGCTCATCTGCGTGTTTTTGGTTGTTTGGCATATGCACTAGTGCCTGAACAACATCGCAGAAAATTGGATGATAAGGCAGTAAAATGTATTTTTGTTGGGTACAGTTCTGAAAGTAAAGGCTATCGACTCTATCATCCATAGACTAAATGCATTCTTGTTAGCCGTGATGTTGTCTTTGTGGAAGATGTTATTCAGCCATTGCTTTCATGTACTAAGGAGACATCTGTTAGCTCCAAAGACATGTATGATACTTTGATGCCTCTTTTTACAGGTGGACAGTCTAGTGCTGTTCCTAATGAGGCAACTTCTCAGCCTTTGCAGGTTTCATATGATGATGCAGATCATTCTATTTCTGATGCAGATTTACATGATGCACTTGTTGATGAGAGAGCTTATATTGAGCAGGCAAAAACTATGCCAAAATGGCTGATGCAGACTTTGCGTGACAGCAAATTAGATGCACCTTTGTCATATCGTACTCGTTCAGACTCTCATAGTGCCTCCTTTGCATCAAATTGCTATGCTATGGCTGCGTCTAGTCTCTGTGATGAGAATGAGCCTGTTTCTTTTGATCAAGCACAGAATTCAGAAAATTGGATGGCTGCTATGCAATCTGAATATGATGCTATAATGAAGAATGGTACATGGTCTTTATGTGACTTGCCTCCTGGCAAGAAGGCCATTGGCACTAAGTGGGTATACAAGCTTAAGCGTAAACCTGATGGTACAGTTGACAGGTATAAGGCTATGCTTGTTGCAAAGGGTTATGCGCAGGAAAGAGGCATTGATTTTGATGAAACCTTTGCACCTACATGCCGTATGACTACTGTACGGAGCATTTGTGCACTTGCAGCCCATCATGGTTGGAATGTATATCAGTTGGACATTAAAACAACATTTCTGAATGGTGACTTGCATGAAGAAGTGTATGTTTTTCAGCCCCGTGGCTTTGTGTAGAAAGGGCATGAAAACCAGGTGTGCAGGTTAAAGAAGGCATTATATGGTTTAAAGCAAGCACCACGTGCTTGGTATGAGAAGATACATGCCTATCTGGTTGCACATGGTTTTGAGAACAGTCCAACTGAAAGCACCTTATATGTTAAGCGTGCTAATGATGTGCTTCTAATCATTGTTGTCTATGTTGATGACATGCTGCTCAGTGGTCCTATTGAGAAGCATATTGCTGATTTCAAGGCTGATTTGCATGCCTCATTTGAGATGTCTGATTTGGGGCATTTGCATCACTATTTGGGCATTCAGTTTATGCAAGTTGATGGTGGAATGGCTTTGTGTCAAATGAAATATATTGACACATTATTGTAGCATTTTGGCCTTGAAGACTGTAAGCCTATTGCCACTCCTATGGAGACAGGTTTACGATTGAGTCTTCATGATGTTGGAGATGCATTTGATGCTGTTCTCTATTAGCAGGCTGTTGGATGCTTGATTTACTTATGCATTACTCGGCCAGATATTCAGTTTGCTGTCTCACAGATGAGCAGGTTTATGCATTGTGCAGGAGTCACGCATTGGAAGGCGGTTAAGCGCATCTTTCGCTACTTGAGTGGTACTCGGCTACTTGAAATGTTTTATCCCAAGGGGGGATCACTACCGCCAGATTTGCATGCTTTTTTAGACTCAAATTGGGCTAGTTGCTATGACACTCGTGTGTCCACCAGTGGTTTTTGCTTCATGCTTGGTAGCTCATGTATATCTTGGTTGAGCAAGAAGCAGCCTATTGTGGCCACTTCCAGTTGTGAGGCTGAGTATAAGGTAGCTTTCACAACGACTGTTGAGTGTGTGTGGCTCAGACGCCTTATGGCTGATTTGGGTGTTGGCCAGTCTTCTGCCACCACCATCTTCACTGACAGTCAGAGCGCATTGGCAGTTGCGAGGAACCCTATGTTCCATGCTCGCACTAAGCACATTGAGGTGCATTATCACTATGTCAGGGAGAGGTTCTCTGCTGGGGAGTTCAGCTTGGCATATGTGCCCACGCAGGAGAACATTGCAGACCTTTTCACGAAGGCTCTACCTAGGGAGAAGTTTGAAGCTTTCCGCAAAGCTTTGGGCTTACTTCCTTTTGTGGAGTGATTTCAACATAGCTTGGCGCTTCCTTATACATGAGTGCGAGCTCCTTGTTCACCGCATCACTCCCAGGGAGGATTTGTTGACATATTTAGGTAGTGATGTGTGTGAACACATTAGGACCGCCGGGACACTTTTTTCCCTCTTTAGGAGGTTTTTTCCCCCGGCTTGTATATACGCCTATTGCCCTAATGGGCTACTTATCTTTGTACATTCTCTAGTAATACATTGAGTATTGTGTGTTTGTGCTTCAAGCTTCTTCTTCTTCCTTGTGTTGTTCGCGTGCTTCCGCAGACGTCTATCTCCAACAGTCGGTTCTTGAACTGATGTTGGTTGTGAGGTAACTGCACTGGTGGTGCCTTCCGTTACCACTGGTCTTGATAATCGTATGCGAATAGGTTGTACCATTGGAGTGGCTTTTGTCAGAGACTGCTCTGGAGAGGGTTGTGGTGAGAGAGATTCTGGCACATGAAGGCAGGGGATAGTTTCTCTCATTCGATTTCCTGCTCTTCCTTTGCTAGCCTTCCTAGATGTCTTTGTGGTTCCTTTAAATGCTTTCAGCTCCTCGCTTGTCAATGCACGTTCGATCGGCAAGTCATATGCTAAGCACATATATACAATTCTAGTTAGCAGGTAGCATCCATTGATGACCTTCTTTCTTTCCCATCTATGTTGGGCTAAGTAGAGCTGATCAATTATCGAGCTCGCCAGATCAACTGTCTGGGGTCCAATACATGCTAAATATAAGCCAAACCATATGCGCTTGTGAGGCATGGTGAATCTGTCCTGAGCGAGGAAAGCAAAATGTTGCATGCATATCCTCAATGGTTTAGATAGCTCAGGTGTGATTGCTGAAATATCTTCCCACTTAGTAACATCTCCATGTTTCATTGGCTCTGGAACCAGCCTCTCTCATTCTGTGGGAGTATGTGTTCCATGAATCTTAATGGCAGCTCTAATCAAATCTTTAGAAAGATAAAATCTTTTATATGGTGGATCGTTCACTAAGGATGGCAAAATGAAGGTGCATGGCAAATCTTTGTTCTCCGAAGCCGTCAATGTTGTGACTAAATACTAACATCTGTAGAAGTCAGGTTTAGGCAAAGGGTCACTGAAATACTCTGTAAACCCTGCTCTTTCCCAAACATGCGTTAGGTCTTCTGTGTTCTGTAGTCCTTCGAAATCTCTAGAGAAGAACTGATATTTGCCCCAGGTACGGTCATCAAACGTCAAATTGGCCTCAAAGATAAAATCGGCATCCGCCAATGGTCCTGCTAGCCCTTGAAACCAGTGAGAATTGCGATGAATCTTTTTAGTATATCCCCTAGGAGGATCGTCGATCGGCATAGGTCCTGGAAATCCCTCAAATTCTGGGGGCTGAGCCATAGGATGAGGCTCCGCTAGTAGTTCTCCAATATTGTCCATGGGTGCACTGGGGCCAGCTTCTGATGGTCCTTTTGCCTGCATGGTGTATGATGTGAGTGCGTAGAAGATCTGCTACAAAAGATTAGCACATTAGTATGGAAATTAATTATGATCCCATTAAAGTGAGACCGCAATCCCTTTCCATAACCGATGTGTAACCCGTGTAGCCGAGTGTCGTGATGTGGTTCATGGAATGATTTCTTGCAAACTAATGTAGGTCTCTAGACACCTACATGCTTCAGATGATGCATACATTTATTGATGGGGTGTTATTACAAATGATGTTGGGTTATAGTGTGTGGATTTGTACAAGCTTCAGTCGTGAATGAGTTATTACAAGGTTGTAGATTAGTCGGGGTGGGAGTTATGTTAGATAATGGGTTAGGAGAAGACTTCTGGATACGTTTCGGTATCCACTTCCTAAGAGTTTGTGAACGGGAGATAGGTTTCTGCTGAGGGACAAAAGGTGATATCAGATGTGGTGGTATTGAGGGTTCAAGAGATTTCGGAGGGGTGTATATTACATGGCTTGAGGGTTGAGCTATAATACACTGTTTGGGAACCCAAATCTGCGTGGGTGTGGGTCGATTCGTTAGGTACTTCTTGGCGATCCAAATTTGCCGAATGTGCGAACTCGTAGAAGAAGGTCGAAAACATGTTGGATATTGAATCTGCTTCTGCCTTGACTTCTTCTTATCCTTGTCTACATCATTGAGAACTGTCGGTGGTTTCTGTCCTTTTGACATCCATATTTGTCTCGTGCCGCTTGCTTTGTGATACAGATACTGCTGCTTTCTTTGTGTCATCCGATGTTGTCTTCGGTCTGGGTTCTGTTAGTCGGCCGCCGGATTGGAAGTTGTATAACTGAATCTTGTTCGCACGAGCGAAAAGTTGTTACAGATAGTTTGTAAAAGTTATATAAATCAAAGAAAGACGCGCCACTGACGTTCCATGGTGGATCACCAGACTGTCTGTCTAGGTGACTGAGCGGGGCGTTACTGTAGTGTTTGTGTTGTATATTATTGAACAAGGCATTGTTAAAATGTTAAATATTATTGAACAAGGCATTGTTAAAATGTTAAATTATTAATGTATTAATATGTTTTTGATGTTTTTGATATAGCAGCTGAAGGTTCGTGAGGAGCGTGCAAGGCGTGAAAGGGCGGACATCAATAATCCGAATAATTATTATTTATTTTGTAAATAAACCTGCGTAGAAGGTTCTATTGTTAGAAAAGTAATGGTTAGAATAAGGGTCGTTGTAGACCGCAGTTTCTATTATTTAAAGTAATGGCTTTCTGTAAAAGTTACCAACTTTTAGTTTCACGCCTGCTTTTCGAAGCCGCCCTCATGTAACCACTATTTTCGACGTAATCAAAAGTCCTATAAATACATGCACTCTGTGGACTATCGAAACAGAGTGCGTGGGGGGAGATTGCACCCAATACTGTGTTGTGTCTCGTCTCTTGTTGCGTCTATTCTCTGTGTGTTTTCTGTGTCCGTAATCTCTGTATGCGCGTGAGTAAGATCCTGACAACAGTTTGTTTGCATAATTCCAAGTATTCTGAGTTTTATGTTTGCCTCTTGTCTTGTCTGCCGTTGACATCTGTTCTGTTTGTTAGCTTTATAGACGATTCGTGGAATCACCAGACTGTTCGTCTGGGTGATTGTCTGGGCGTTGCTGTAGCGTTGTTTGTCTAATTTCTGCGTACTCTGAGTATACTGTGTGTATCCACGTTTTGTTGCCTATCAATCTCTATTGAGGTTGCGAGTTCCATTTACATCTAATAGGTCGTGGACTGTTGTCTGAGTAATTTGTTGTGAGTCTCTATTGGGTTTGTTGTGTTAGTTAGCGTATTGTGTGTTATTCCTTCTTGGAATGTTCTGCCAGTGTTTGGCGAAGTCTGAGCAGCTGTGGTAGTGTTTCTGGTATTCGGATCTGTATTGTGTTGTCTGCAGTGTTGGGATCATACGGTAAAGTTAAGTACAGTAAGGATCTTTCTAAGTTGCGCACTGAGTCTTCCATACTGTGTGTCTGAACTATCGAGTTCTCTGTGTCTAATTCAGTAAGTTTATGTGCAGCGTAGTATAGCAATTTAGTGTATTCGGTAGATACTGATAGAGTTAAAATGATGAACCGTAAGGATTGAGAATGAGATACCAATCCTTAATAAAATCTTGAATGTTGGTATATTGTGTTGTGAAGTAACTTTGGGAAACAAGTACAGGGCCTTTGTCTAACAGACCGCTACCACTCCCAAGAACCCCAATACTCGTTTAAACGCGCTTTTGACAGTTAGAAGACCCCGTTTAACACTGGCACCGTCTGTGGGAAGGTGGCAACAGATCAGATTGTTGCAAACCAGTTGTGGAAACGTGACTGTAAATTGTAAATCGACAGTAATAGTATGCGATTAGTACCAAAAGATGATACATGCCGGTTACCAGATCCGGTGAAACGTATCCGAAGAACCGATAGCCTTGGGTACCTAATTTGCTAAGGACACCTCCAGGAGGTAGAAGCGCAGATAGGTTTAACCCAGTTGTCCAGGAACTGAAAAACGTTAGTAGCGATTTCGGTCATATTCCGGTGGAACATGCTACATCTCTGGCGAATTTCGGTGCGATTTCGGCACAGTCTGTCGAAAATATATTAGCTCCAGAATCTACTAGGACGTAGCATGAAGTTAATTTAACACCATTAGGTCAAGATTCGAATTTGTTTGCGAATAGAGACATCTTGGCCAAAGACCTCAGTGAAGGAGAAAAATTACTTTGTTTTGGTGAAAAATCGACACCTTCCGGTGTTATTTCGGTACAAGTTACTGAGAATTCACAGTTTTCCGGTGACGGTTTACCGTTTCTTGGTGAATCTTCAGTCCAATCGCCGCTATTGGGAGTAAGCTTTCCTACATTTGACATCAAGAAGGAAGGTAGCTTGTTCGAAACTGAGATTCAAAACATACTGAACAAGATTATCGAACCGGAAGGTGCACAGGCCGACGATACAGACTCTGATGGTTCAGATATTCAGCCTCAGGATACAGGAGATAGTCACAATACAACCATCAGCACAATGAACGGACAACAACAACAGCAGCAGCAACAACAACAACAACAACAGCAGTTATGTCCACCCAGGCCGACTCCAATCGGAGTAACGTACACTAAATTCGGTGGATTCCCAGGAGATGACCCAGATGCCCACGTACGCACATTTGAGATAAGTTACGCAGTGCTCAACCATCCACCTGATCCGGCGTATAAGGCTATTGTCTTCCAGTCTACATTGGTTAATGAAGCAGCCAGATGGCTTACAGAATATGATATTAACCACTTTGGCACCTATGAAGCAGTAAGGGATGCATTTTTGCAGAGATTCAGGCTAAAGAAGAATCCAGCCAGAATTTTTGACTACCTGCAAAACAATAGACAGAAGATAAATCAAACAATAGAGGAATACGCCACTCTATTCAGGACTCATTTGAGGCAGTTACCACCAGCACATGCCAACCTACCGGATGATGTTATCACTCAATGGTTTATTAATGGATTGACTCCGCAACTTAAACAGATTATGATCATACGCTGTGTAGGAGCTATGACGCTAGATGCAGTGATTGCAATGGCTTTGCAGCTGGAAAATAAGGTTGGAGGATTTACAGAAGACTTGGAATGGTTAAAGGCAAATAAAAATGTTGCAGAAGACCCGACCAGACAAATGTTCTGCACCACATGCAAGAATTCAGGGCACACTAGTACCACTTGTGCACTTAATCAGTTGTTTTGCGCTATCTGCAACACGACCAGACATACTACCGAAAAATGTGCATACAACACCAAAGTGCAGGGAACCGCAACTGTCAATGCTATTATACAGGAACCAGGACAGCCACCTAATCATTATGTACCTCCGCAAATGAGAAACAATCAGCAACAAGGCTATCGCAATTACAGAGGACAGAGAAATAATACTACAATGCAAACCGTTGGCAGGCCGGACCAGCACCGAAAAATACTAATTTGCCACCACTACGCTGCCATTTTTGTGGTGAATTTGGCCAATGACTAACATGGTAAAGATGCAGCTGAGTATCATCAGAGGAAGAAAGAACGTCAAAACCCAATGACTAACATGGTACAAATCACACCAGTAGAAGATTTTGTAAAGATGCAGCTGAGTATGATCAGAGGAAGAAAGAACTTCAAAACCCAATGACTAACATGGTGTTGGAAGCAGTCAGAGGCACAGTCAGAGGCACAGACGACATGGAAGCATGTAAAGACGGAGCAGGGAGCCAGTCGGATTATTTTTTCAAACAAATATGTTCTTATTATTTCTTCAAACATCCAACAGTGATTTTCATCACTCCTGTAACATATGTAATATAGACAAAACCCCATTTTGTAATTCATAGCTTCATTTTGTGCAAGCCGAGGAATCCTCGAGCTTGAGGAGCTTAGGTAGAATGCGCATACCAATTTTCGTTATTTTTAGACATCGTTTACCCTTCCAAATAGCCTCTAGGACCTATTTTTTAACTAGGCCGGTCACTAGATGTGAAACCGGTCAAAACTAGTCTAGAAACTATAAAAAGAGCTAGAGAGCTCATTTTTGAGGTTAGCTTGTTTGAGATTAGAGTTATTTTAAGCTTGTAATAGTGATCTTGAGTAATAGAACTAATTTCCCACCTTCCATTGTGTCTTGCTTGTCTCTTCATTGTGTGTGTGTATGTGTGTGTGCATCTTTGTGCTTCTCACCTTCACTCTCACATCATCTCACGTTCACGATCTTCATATCACTCCTATCTCTTCCGCGGATTGACATTAAGGAGGTGAAGCTTCTTAACGTGGTTCTCACCATTGTGCTAGAGCAACACCAAATTTGGCGCCGTTGTCGGGGATCGAGTCTAGGACGAATGTGTGATGGTAAGAGTATAGCAAGAAGTGGCGTTGGAAGGTAAAAATTTCAGTTTTTGTTGTTGTTTTTACTTAGTTTTTAGTGTTTTTCACCTTCCCCACACTCCATCTTCATCATTGCATCATCATCTTCATCTCCAAAAAAATCAGAAAATTCACCATATCCACCCATTCACCTCATTTCCCCTCATTTGTGCATGCGAGAGAGTGAGAGAGAGCATTTGTGCTTGTGTGTGCTTGTGTTTTCTTGAGTTTTCTTGCAGGTACAGAGCTTCAGAGCATCAGGAAAGCTTCCAAAAGGTAAAAAATGTACTTTCTGTCAGAAATTTCTGACAGTGTCAGACCATCGCGATGGTCCGCCAAGTTCGGATTTTGAGGTAGGCGACCACACCACGAGGTAGGCGATCCCTGCGTATACACGAAACCACAGCTGCATTTCAAAAATTCGTTGTTTGGTGGACCATCGCGATTGGCTCAGACCATCGCGATTGTGTCGCACCATCGCGATAGGCTCAAGCCATCGCGACGGCTCGGCCGGACCATCGCGACGGTTCGCTTTTTCGGACCATCGCGACGGTCCACTTGAGCCATCGCGACGGTCCACTTGGACCATCGCGATTGTTCAACTGACCCCGGACCATCGCGATTGGCCCACGCCATCGCCACGACAGTGCCACGTGTCACGATAGACCATCGCGACGGTTCATTTTTCGGATCATCGCGATAGCCCAAAATCGGACCATCGCGATTGGCTCACGCCATCGCACTTGGAACCATCGCGACGGTTCACTTCGGACCATCGCGACGGTTCGACCTTTGACCGTTGACCGCGCCATCGCGATTGTCCGCCTGATCACGCCATCGCGACGGTTCATTTTTTGGACCATCGCGACGGTCCATTTCCACGCCATCGCGATCGTTCACTTCGGGCCATCGCGACGGTTCGACCTCACGCCATCGCGATCGTTCACTTCGGGCCATTGCGACGGTTCACTTTTTCGGGCCATCCCAATTGTCCAAATTCCACGCCATCGCGACGGTTCGCTTGGACCATCGCGACGGTCCCAGACCATCGCGATTGTCCACCCCCATCGCAAATTTTGGGCTCCAATTTTTGACCAATTTGAGGGTATTTTTGAGAAATTTTTGGACCATTAGACTCATAGGAGACCCCTTATCTCATATTTGAGGGAAAACTGGATTATCAGTTTTTACCCCCTAGGGCCTGAACGCGTATAACTTTCTCATCCGAAGTCCGTTTTTTGAGCTTAATAGCTCGTTAGAAAGCTCTTGACGAGTACTACGTGACCTCAACTGTTTTTTTCATAAAGGATACGTCTATTTTTGGATAAGCTATTTTGAGGTTCACCTAGTTTGGGACTAGGAAGCCAGGGGGCACACATTGAAAATTTGGGCAAACGAGAAGGGACTTAAAAAGGTGTATATGCTCAAGTGTTTGATCATCTTGTGAATTGGTCTAACATTGGAATTTTTCCAGGTCTAGCAAGGGCAATCAAAGGCAAGCAAGCAAGGCAGTGAAGACAGCAAAGCTTGGGAAGCGCGGCTTCTTGGGCAACAGGGCATCAGAGCAACAGAAAAGCCGACTCGAGGTTGGAAGATTACTCAACCCCCTCAGTCAATTCTTAGCTTAGGCTAAACGGTAGTTGTGGATTAACGACGATAGGAACGCCTCAAGTTCAAGATACCTAATTCTTTCAAGTCTAAGACTTAAAGTAAAGGTGTGTGTGACGAAAACCTAAAGAAAAGAACATAAGTCTGACGGAACGAGAACTCAAAATCATAACGGAAAGTCGAATTCCTGACGCATATATTAAGACAAGAATCCAGAGAAAATTAAAAAGAATCAAGAAAGTAATCACAAAGGACCATTGACGATCTAAATGTGTAATCGAGTGTGCAAGGAAGAAAATTAATGAACCTTAGATCGGGCAAACATATAGGTAAGTCGGACCGAAGAAGCCTTAGATCATCAGAGGCTAGTGTAAGAACTACCGCTCGATCTTGGGCTCAGCAACTGAATAGTAATTACCCCTACGCGAGCTCAGATACTAGCGAATCAAAAATGGCATTTAGCGCAGACAGAGAGAATAAAGATATCCCCGGAACTTTTATTTTGCCTTCTTTAGTGGACGATCCCCCCTACAAAAGGTTTTACCTCTCAAAGGATTTAATCAGAGCGGCCATCAAGATTCATGGAACCCACACGCCCACAGACCGAGAAAGATTAGTTCCAGACCCTATGAAACGTGGGGATGTCACTAAGTGGGAGGAGATCTCAGCAATTACACCTGAGCTGTCAAAGCCGCTACGGATATGCATGCAACACTTCGCATTCCCCGCTCAGGACAGATTTACCATGCCACACAAAAGAATATGGTTTGGATTGTACTTAGCGTGTACTGGACCTCAGACTGTTGATCTGGCGAGCTGGATCATTGATCAAATGTATTTGGCACAACACAGATGGGAACGCAAGAAAGTGCTTAATGGATGTTGCGCGCTGACAAGAATTGTTTATATGTGCTTGGCTTATGACTTGCCAATTGAACGCGCATTAACAGGAGAAGAGCTGAAAGCATTCAAAGGAACGACAAAGAAAGCCAGGAAGCCCAGCAGAACACGGGCAGGTAAGCGCATGAGAGGCACTATTCCTTGTCTTCAAGTGCCAGAGTCACCATCACCACAACCCTCTCCAGAGCGATCACCAACCGAAGCCGCTCCCACAGTACAACCTATTCGCATAAGGTTGTCTAGACCAGTGGTCACGGAGGGCACTACTAGTGTCGGTGCACCTCAGGCAGCTGCAACCACAGAACCCACCACCACTTCAGCAGAAGCTCCCACCACTATTGGTGCGGAAGCCTTTTCTTTCCCAATACCACACATGGAGGCAGAACCAATAAACACAACATTCGATTTTGAGATGCCGGATGCATTCTCAAATGAATTCCAGTTTTCAGAGGCAAAGATGTTCTCCCAAGAATATGAACGCCCCAGTTACCCTACCACACCGCGGGATCTGCCACAGGGACAAGTTGTGTCTAGCTCCGATGATGAACGAACAGCCACAGATGACGAAGAAGGTGATGATGAAGCCAGCCAGGGCACGCATGATTCCCAAGAACAAGGACAGACAGACGGCCAAGGCCAACAAACTGATGCACACGGTGACACCAGCACGCACGAAAGAGGAGACTTTCGAAGCAGCAGCTTACACGCTGGCAATCAAAAAATTATATCGTACGATGGAGAAAGTCTGGGCACGGAAGAAATTGACTGAAGCAGAGAGCCAGGCCCTAATCGAACAAGAATTAGTCTCCGGAGGGTTTGAGGAAGTCTACATCAGAGGGTTCAGAGAACTAGTCCAATCCATTGGCCCTGTCGAAGCACTGAGGTATTTACAAAGGAAGCCACTCCCCCAATACGACCCTCGCAGAGTTCGACTGCTATCGAAGCCCGGTGAATATATCCGAGTTCCGGTAGGTGCTCAATCATTCCACCAGGCACAAGATGCACGCCTACGGCCGGAAAGATCCTTCACCGAAGAAGCCATCCTAGTCGACTCCCCGCCACGTACTACCGTTGTACATACTACCACTGTCCTTGAAATAACATCCACACCTTCTACTCCTCTCTCACCTCATGTTTCACCAACCCACCCTGTATCCCCCGCACACCCACCTGCTCTTCCCACATCCACACCAGTCCATGGCAACACAGCCACAACCTTTACCCCGCCCATTCATACCACCATGCCCACACCCAACCCTCTGCGTCTACATGTTAACCCCTTCACCCCTTCATCCTTCCCATCCTTTCCCCCACCTTTAAGACCCCCTTTTACCTTTCTAACCCCACTAACCTTCTCACCCGTTTCACCTCCCCAACCCACCATAACCCCTCTATCCCCTTTTCACCAAGCTACTCCAGCCATCCCCCCTGTAAATTACTCTACATTTGTAAATCCCGTCTTCACACCTACACAACCACCCACTTACACACCGCTTTTCACAGTCACCGCACTTGACACGTCCAATGACATGGACATATCACCATCCACCTCACCAGCACCCACTCCACTCACAGCACCATCATATTTAGGTACGTCACAGTTTTCCACGATCACCACTGCATCCACCTTCCCAACCCCATTCCCCATTCCCGCTGCATCTACTTCCACTGCATCATCACTTAGCACTTCATTACTATTCTCGCCCACCATAGACACTGCACTTCAACAAATGTTCACATGCATGACACAAGTACGAGATGAGTTTGCATCTCTTGGCATCAACTATCAACAGCTGCAGAGGACGACAAATGAATTACAGTCGCAGCTCAATTCATTATCAATCGAGAATGCCTCGTTAAATACGCGACACCAAGAACTAAGAGAGGCCTATCATAAGCTAGAGTTAGAAAGTGAAGAGAAGACAAAAGAAGCCACTGCTGATCTGGACAACCTGCTTCGAGCCCAAACAATTAGGAACGCAACGCTGACCAGGAACATGGGCCTACTCAGGAGGCACCTAGCCGCAGCCCAGGAGGAGAACGTGAGACTCCAAGCGCAGAATAGAGAAAATTTGGAAGCGGCACTGGACCACCCTGAACAACCATTAAGTTCGAGCATATTCAAGGCAATCCCATCTGAATCGATGCGGATGTTGCTAGATGACCACGCCCGACTGCTCGAGGACTACGATCGAATGAACGAAGAGCATCAGAAGCTAAAAGAAGATCACAAGTTACTACAGCTCAGAGAACCGGCACCACAACAACTACCAGTGGCAGCAGAAGTACCAGAACCTGTGGACCCCTCTTCTGAACTCATAGAGGAACTAAACGCATTACGGGCCCAGGTAACCACTCTCCAATCACGCATAGATGTATACGAAGCACCACCACGGCCTGATTCCCCACCGGAGATCCCAGCTGACGACGAAAACATAACCATTCCGGTGGAGGAAACGTTTGAAGAAGCATACGAACCAATACCCATCCCAGGCGGACAAGTCGCGGCCGAAGGCCAGATGACCTATGAACTTCCGACCCCCGCATGGATGAAGACTGTGGAGGAGATTGGAACAACGCACTCAGCTAGAGTCAGGGCCCAACTACATGCTATGGCCATGATAGAAGAACGAATTTTGCAATCTCCCTACTTTGCTCAATTGGCCCCACGCAGGTACATATCCGGGCATGAGCTTCAATACAAACCTTACTTCATGCTAATGGCCGAATACCAGCTGGCCATAGAAAAGCGAACTGGCAAGAAGCCATCACATGCAACCCAGTTCGAGCCTGAAGACTTGCCACTGGATGCGCAACAAGGCACTATTTATCAACCAGATTGGCGTACACGTCTTTTACAGGAGTACCCAGAAATGATGAGCACATGGGTGAAAGCGCCCTTACACTTAAAGTATAATCCTTGCTGGGGACCAGTACCACGACGCCGCTCCTGGACTGCATTCGCTATCAAAGTACAAAATAATAGGCAGTGTCAGGATTGGCTGAATTACCCCTATTTCAAGCCACCTACCGAGTTACCCACAGTTGGCTATATGATGGCCACAATCCGTCACTGGCTCCCTCGCCTGAAGCATATGGATGATATCGCAACGCATATGACTGTCAAGATATTTGACATGATGCAAATGATATTTAAAGTCTTCCGGAGAGTCAAAGCACCGCATGTAAACACCCCGGGATTTGAGCATGGTAACTTTGACCTAGTATACGACATGAGCACAACGCCATCGCTCCGGGTGTGTTATGCCTGGCACTGTAGGATAAAATACCTCCCGGCATGCTACAAACAAACCTTTGAAGAGATGTTCACCACCGGGTTTTGGGAATACCATTCCGAGGTATTCATCAGCAGGCCCACACATTTATTGCAACTTTTTGCCTGTGAACGAATGGTTTATTCCACGCCTTATCAACTCCCGCCACCCGACGAACCGCAACCGATCGACTGGGAGAAGCTCGCGGCTGATCTGGCCCGAGGCATTAGAGTATCTGAGCACACCCTCGCTCACGACCTCCTACAAAACTACATCCGGCAGACCGCACAACAAGGTTCTGTCGAGGACGACAGAAGCGAGAGGGAGGGGGGTATTGGAAGCAGTCAGAGGCACAGTCAGAGGCACAGACGACATGGAAGCATGTAAAGACGGAGCAGGGAGCCAGTCGGATTATTTTTTCAAACAAATATGTTCTTATTATTTCTTCAAACATCCAACAGTGATTTTCATCACTCCTGTAACATATGTAATATAGACAAAACCCCATTTTGTAATTCATAGCTTCATTTTGTGCAAGCCGAGGAATCCTCGAGCTTGAGGAGCTTAGGTAGAATGCGCATACCAATTTTCGTTATTTTTAGACATCGTTTACCCTTCCAAATAGCCTCTAGGACCTATTTTTTAACTAGGCCGGTCACTAGATGTGAAACCGGTCAAAACTAGTCTAGAAACTATAAAAAGAGCTAGAGAGCTCATTTTTGAGGTTAGCTTGTTTGAGATTAGAGTTATTTTAAGCTTGTAATAGTGATCTTGAGTAATAGAACTAATTTCCCACCTTCCATTGTGTCTTGCTTGTCTCTTCATTGTGTGTGTGTATGTGTGTGTGCATCTTTGTGCTTCTCACCTTCACTCTCACATCATCTCACGTTCACGATCTTCATATCACTCCTATCTCTTCCGCGGATTGACATTAAGGAGGTGAAGCTTCTTAACGTGGTTCTCACCATTGTGCTAGAGCAACACATGGTACAAATCACACCAGTAGAAAAGCAAGCAGTAGTAATTCAGACCCGATCCGGTAAGCAACTGCAACCAGCAGCAGAAGTATTTAAACCAGGCATCAGAGAACAGCAAAGGACATATGAAAAGGCTAGTCAATGGACCACCACAGAGCCTACAGTATTTCCAGATCCTATTCCGGTGACCCAGGCCCCGTTAACTGAGGAAGGAACACAAAAACAAGATTCTAATTCAGTAGCAGGCACCTCATCTTCAGCAGGCGCATCATCTTCAGAATCGGTGGAAAATACAATTCAATCACATAAGGCCTGGGAAATTTTATCTAAGGCATCCATTACTCTTCCTCTTGGGCAATTACTGGCACTAGTACTAGGAGTCCATCAGTAATTTCAGCAACAGTTTAGTACTGAGTCTGCCTGCATCCCAGCAACAGCGATAGTGCAACCGGAACTTGATTCTACGGTGGACCATTCGGTTCCTTTAATCACGGTATGGTATAAAAATCATAAAATTACACAGGTATTAATTGATGGAGGCTCTGGTGTCAATATTGCTACTGTCGCACTATGTAAAAAGTTAGGATGGACCGAAATCGAACCAGTTCAGTTTTTTGTCAGAATGGCCGACCAGTCAAGAGTCCATCCAGTAGGACTTGTACGGAATGTACCAATAACTTTGCAGGGTACCACATTTGAGATGACCTTTGTCATCCTAGAATTATCGGAATCCACCCTTGATTATAATCTTCTTTTTGGCCATCCTTGGGTGAAGCAAGCTAAGGTTATACAAGATTGGTTGCATGCTAGACCGTATTTTGCAGAACCAGTTCATATGTTAGATGGGTTTTCAGATGATGAAGAAGAAGAGTTTCTAAAGAATAACATTGACTTGATCTTCCTAAGAACTATTAATCTACAATCTGTTGTAGATAATTGGAATCCCGCAGTTTGTACGGTGATGCCTGTAACAAAAGTAGAAAAGAAAGAAGATACCACTGCTATAGATGACGCTGATCTACACCAACTTTTAAAGCCAGTTGACGATACATAGAAGCCCCGATAATTTTATGTCCCAGAGGATCAATTGATCACCTATAATTTAGGAGATGAGGACCACCCGCGTCCTGTCAAGATAAAGGAAAGTCTACCGAAATTATTTCAAGCATACTTAATCCAGTTACTCCGAGAGTTCTCTGACGTCTTTGCATGGGATTACAAAGATATGAAGGGTTTGGACCCGCGCATTTATCAACACAGGGTCATGCTGAAGCTGGAAGCAAAACCAATCAAGCAACCCAGCTACCGGATGAATCCAAAATATGCATCACAGGTAAAAGCAGATCTTGATAGGCTACTCAAAGTCGGATTCATTGTACCAGTAGAGCATGCTGAATGGATCTCACCAATTGTCATTGTTCCTAAAAAGAATAAGCAACTATGAATCTGTGTGGACTACCGGAAACTGAACGTAGCTATGGTGCCTGATCCATTTCCGCTACCTTTTCTTAACACCATGCTTGATACAATAGTAGGACATGAAATATACTCATTTTTAGATGGATACAATGGGTATAATCAAGTTAGAATGGCTGAACAAGATATACCAAAGACCGCTTTCATTACCAATTGGGGTGTTTTTGCTTGTACTGTAATGTGGTTTGGATTAAGAAATGCCCCAAGTACTTTTCAGAGGTGTATGCAAGAAATATTCTCCCCTTACCTTACCTCGTTTATGCAAGTTTATCTTGATGATTTTTCGTTATTTGGAAAAATGGTAGCACACCTATTTCATTTACGGTGTTGCTTTGAAAAGTGTAGAGAATACAGACTCTGTTTGAATCCAAACAAATCTGTGTTTGCGGTTTCGTGTGGAAGGCTACTTGGCCACATTGTATCTGCACAAGGTATACAGGTGGATCCAGATAAAATTACAGCTGTGTTAGAAGCACCTGTACCCACTACACCTAAGGAAGTGATGTGCTTCATGGGCCAAGTAAGATGGCATGGTCGGCACTTACGGTGGCTTGCTCATTTGGCAATACCACTGAACAAGTTAATAACAAAGACTCCTCGACAATTTGAATGGACTCAGGAATGTCAAGTTGCTTTTGATCGTCTAAAGGGATTACTAACACAGGTTCCAATCCTACAGCCTCCTGACTGGGATCGTCCATTTCATATATTTGTTGATGCTTCAGATATAGCAATTGGGAGCGTTCTAATGCAACACACCGATAAGTGGTTTCGACCTGTGTACTATGCCAGTAGAAGGCTTGCTCCTACTGAGAAGAATTACTCTGTAACCGAAAGGGAATGTCTGGGTCTAGTATACTCTGTCAAGAAATTCAGGCATTATTTACTTGGCCGCAAATTTACTTTTCATGTAGATCATGCTACACTTATTTATCTAGTTCGGCAACAGCATTTAGGTGGTTGATTAGCACGATGGGTTCTGCTCTTACAAGAATTTGATTACGAAGTGATTCATAGGCCCGACAGTTCACATGCCTTAGCAAATTTCCTTTCTCGTTTAGATTCTGGTGAAGCTCCGGTTGGTATAGATGACACAACGCTAGCAATTTATGTTTCTGAACCAACCAATGATGAAATTGCAGACCCACCTATGCCATCTACATATTATGATCAGATATTAACATTCCTTACTGATGGATACCTTCCTTCTCAGGCTTCTCCTGCAATGCGTAGGAAAATTGCAGTCTACAGTCGCAAATTTCGGTTAATTGCTGGAGAATTATACTATATGGATTACACAGGAGTACTACTTCGTTGTGTTCCACCACATGAAGTTAACTCGTTCATCATATTGGCTCATTCAATTCCATCCGGCGGACATTTTGCTGCAGATTTAGCACACCGGAAAATTCTGCAGAGTGGACTTTGGTGGCCTACTATGTACAGAGATGTATTACAGTTTGTCAAAAAATGTGATAATTGTCAGAGGTCTGGGCAGCCACTACAGTGCCATTTTTTCCCTCTACAACCTGTCTTGCCATTAGAGCCTTTTCAGAAGTGGGTTCTAGACTTTATCGGACCTATTACACCTCCGATAATCCTCAGTAATAATCGTTATATTTTGACATGTACTGACTATGCAACCAGATGGGCAGAAGCCTGGGCTTTACAGTCAGCGACAGCGGTGGCAGTAGCAAAGTGTCTACTGAACGATGTCTTCCCACGTTTTGGTTTACCGCTGGAACCTGTTACAGATCAAGGCACTCATTTTATCAACAATTTAATGAAAGTACTCACACATTCGTTTCAGGTCACGCATAAATTTAGTTCTCCTTATTATCCTCGTGCTAATGGTTTGGCTGAAAGTACAAACAAGAATTTCTTGAATATACTTCGAAAACTGATTCTGGAAGCGCCGGAAAGATGGGATCAACTGTTACCTGCCGTATTATGGGCATACCGGACTACATATAAGGTAGCAACATGATTAACCCCTTTCAAACTAGCTTATGGATTAGAAGCCATAGCACCAATGGAGATCATTGTGCCAAGTTTACGAGTAGCCATCAACCAGAAACTGCTACCGGAAGAATCTCTGTCATTTCGGTTGGATACACTCAGAGAATTAGACGAGCATTGATGGCACAGTTTCATGACTATTCAGGAAGTACAGCTAAGACAAGCTCAAACACATGATCGATATCTAAAGACTCCAGTATTTACGGTGGGGCAACTTGTACTCTTTTACAATGCAAAGTCGAATCGCTCTGCTGGCAAATTCAAGTTACGATGGTTTGGCCCCTACCCGATTTCTGAACAAGTGGGCCCAACAACTTTTCGGTTGACTATGTTGACCGGAATTCCTCTTCCAAAAGTCATCAACGGTTCGAAGCTGCGGCCGTATCAACACACATCTAACCCACACTGAAACGTTTCGCGGTTGGCCGCGTCTTTTGGCATTCTCTTTTCTTTTCCTTTCTTTTCTTTTCTTTTCTTTTGTTTTTGCGAGCTTAATAAAGTAAATCTGTAAATACCCGTGTTTTGATACCTAATTATATCAACAGCTGCCCTGCCCTTTCAAGTTGTTCATGCATGCACACCGAAGTTAAGAAGTTATCACCTCAACGTACGATGATTAGTGATTTTGAATGCTCTCCACTACAGCCCATCTACTTAACCTTCTCCGTTTCGCCGAAAATCGCTATTGTGCTTGCATGATTTATGTGACTGTGTATACCCTGTGCATTTGCGTTTTGTGCTTGTTGTCATCGTCTGCGCCATGGAAGCTTTGGCTAACTATGCCGCTTTCCGTGATGGACTCCCTGCCGACGTAGCAGAGTTCCTGCGCACCCGTGGGCTATCCAACTTCGCTGAACTGCCTTGGCATTCAGTGGAATCCCACCCCTTCTTTGCCCAAATAATCTCAGCCATCGCCAAAACACCTGCTACAGAGCAGAGTTGGCCTATCACAACCTTACCAACCCGAACCGTAATCACCTTCCAAGCTTTTGCCGATGCGTTTCGACTCCCTCGACAAGGTCGAGAAAATGGCCCGAACTTGCCCATAGAAACAATGATAGAACTGTTGCCTAGGTATTCATCAAACGAATACGCGATCCTATGTCGACCTGAACCTGAAAGATCTGCGCTGCAATTCCTTGTAGCCATCCTTAATCTCCAGAAGCAAACTTATGGCATCTCTAGGCCTTTCTACTCCGCTATCGATTTAGCTGCTCGAGAACCGGTCAATTTCGCATCATTATTCTTCCACCGCATTCACCGAGAGTGCGTATCAATAATCAAACAGGTGAACAAGGGAGGCATGCCAAGGTCCAGATTGCCGCACATCCTGTCCTTCCTTTTTCCGGCAATACTTGTAGCACAACCACCACCCCGTGGGCCTGTTCTACGACATGAGGAATCTGTACAATTATTGGAAGATGATGAAGAAGACGAAGAGGAACTCAACCAACTCTTCTGCAAAAAGAGAATAAGAACCAGTTCATCTGAAAGTGAGGCACAGGGTTCAACCGAAGGAAATAAAAGGGATAACAAGGAAGAAGAAAAACTTGACGAAGAAACCTTCCATGATACAGCCATATCTATGCAACACGAATCATCCGCGCAATTATCGTCAGAAGAGGAGCAACAAGAACATGAGAATCATACTGAAGCCGACACAAGCTCTACAGAAGAAGCATCTCAACAACAATCTGAGCGGGAACAGCAAGTAGATGAGGAACAAATTGCTAAAGAAGTTCTCGAAGAGCTGCTTAAGGCAGTTGAGTCCACAGCCACAGAAACTGCACAACACACTAGAGATAAGGTAACACAGTCAAATTCTGTTCTTCCCACTCCCCCACCGGAGCCGCCAATCGAAACCATTATCCCCATCCAACCCATTCACCCTGACGAACCCGCTGACTCCTCTTCCTCATCCCCAAACTACTCCCCACCCAACTCCCAACAACTCCTCACCACGTCCTCATCTCAACCTCACCAACATCTCCCCCTTCCTTCGATTCTCGTAATCTCTGAACTTGCAAACATGGGTCAATTGCTCATTCAGCTATCACATCAATTACCAATCCAGATGAGAGAAATCACCGATAACATCCGAAATGAGTTACAACACAAGGTGGATGTCCTAGAAGCAGATATCACGCCTCTTCAGGAAGAGATAGATGCGGTCAAAGCCGAAAACCATCAGCTGCACTCACAAATTACCCATCTCCAAGCTCAACTTGCAGAACAGCAGACAATTGCCAATCAGAGAGATGCGGCAGTGGCTGAGCTCACAAAGAAAGAAGAATCATTACAGAATGCAAATGCCGAAATCAGTAAAATGAAGCAAGAGTTACAGGACAAGAAAGATGCAAGGATCGCATTAGGAAACTTGCTCGAAGAAACCAGAATTTAGCTACATGAACTAGTACAGCAAAGCTGTCACTCAAGCACAATGGCAAGTACCAACGTGAGGAGCTTCACCTCATAAATGTCAATCCGCGAAGACGTGAGGACCGGTATGAAGACCAAGAGCAAGTGAAGTGCACAAGTGCGTGAGTGAAAGCATACACACATGCACACACATACACACACACGCGCACAAGGTAAGAGCAAAGACTGGAACGATGGAAGGACTTGAATTACAAAAGAACTCTCTTACAAGGCTGAAATCTACAACAAGCTAACCCCAAAAATGAGCTCTCCAGCCCTTTTTATAGTTTTTGAGTGGTTTTGGCCCTGTCGAGACCTAGTGTCCGGCCTAGTTAAAAATTAGGTTCTGGGGCTTATTTGGGGGCTCAAACGGAATCTAAAAATTATGAAAATTGGTAGTATGCTACATCTTATACTCCTCAAGCTCAAGGACTCCTTGGCTTGAACAAAATGGAGTTGTAAAAATAGAAAATGGTATTTACAATGATTTTTAGTGATAAAAATCACTACTTTTATAGGGATTTCTTCTGAAAATTTGACAGGTGCTTCTTGGAGCTCCCTACTTGCTCCTTCTTCTTGTGTCTCGACTTCCTTGATGCGCTTTTATGCCTGTGCTTGACCTTGGGCTTCAACACTCCCCCCCCCCACTTGAGTCTGTCATCCCTGACAGACCCTTGCTGTAGTGGTTGTTCCATGTAGTACGTTGAGAGGTAGTGTCCTTTACATTCAACAGGAGCGATCCCTCTTCCCAATGTAGCCTGATTGTTTGTTTGCTAGCTCGTGCAGTTTGTAGTCCCTTTGTATGTACTTCTTCCTTGTATTCCATCTTGATGGTGCATTTGTGAGCTTTCCAAAACTGCTAGTTGCTCAAAGGGGGTGGTCAATGTTGATTATGAGCAACTCTCGGTGGTGGATGGCTTCCTTGCTCTTGTAGTGGTCACCTTGATGTCCTCTGATTCATCCAAAGATGGCTTTCATAGTTTTCATGCCAAGTACTTGTAACCCATAATGGATGATGGGTCAGTGCCTTAGTGCATGGGTTGGACGAGATATGTGCCTTGTGCATGGCCTTGTAATATAGCCCTATGCATGCGTACTTGGAAAATGCATGGGAAGAAGTATGGTGCAAGAAATTGGGTCTTGAGCGAAGTGCTCAAGGGTATGCCGACGAAGAGGTTTCCTAATCTATCATGGTTATAGTGTTGTTGAAGCATGCATATCTTACCATGTTGAAAGGTCTATCGATCTTCATCTCTCCGTGTTGTACTCCATCATCGTGTTTGACTATTGGCTTGTCGTTTTGTTGAGGAATGGCCTTGTGTTGACGTTGTAGCATCACAATTCATACTTGTCAAACCAGGAAGCATCTCATGAGACCCAAATGTTTGCGTAGAAGCACTCAGCAGACGTAACGGCGCTTCGTCAACGTATGATTAACAACGTTATCAACAAGAAGATACAACATGAGCATCACGAATGATGCACCTAATCGTAATCACAAGCATAATAACGACATAATCATACATCAACGTGTCACAAGCGTTAGACAAGAAGAGAACAAGCATGCATGCACATCATGACGAAGAGAGAGCAAGAATCTATCTACAAACTAGCATAATCTCATTACTTCTAAAAGAGCTCTCCCCAAAGAAGAGGTGGAGACCTCTTTATATACAAAATGGCAAAAAAGCATGCTATGTGGGATTTCTCAACTGAAAGGAGAATGAATCCCACTTATTCTCTAGTGTGGCACTCATACACACCTATACAAGAGTGCTTTATTAACTGAATGAAAGGTAGAAAAAGGTACAAACGATGATGAAAAAGAAGTGGATCGAAGAAATACATGTTGTATCCTTCAACACTCCCCCCCTCCTTGACTTTGTTGTCCTCGACAAAGCTTTTGCAAGTATGGAGCTTTTGTGGAAGAATGTGTAGAAGTCCCTTTTGATTTACATGATCCTTGCACCATTGGAGTGCTTTGCGTTATTGCTTTTCTTCATCTTGCTTTTTGTTTGGAGTCGAGTGCTTTAACTTGGTTCTTTTGCCTCATATAGGTGAATATGCTAGAATGCTTTTTTTTTTTTTTTTTTTTTTTGTGGGTTGGTAATGGATGGATGATGTATGAGAATGATACGACAAAAATGTAGATGATATATACCAATAGATGAAATTAATTCATCTCTTCTTAGTCCATATGCATGAGTGGGGACTAAGGGTGCATGGGCGGAAAACAAAAAAGTGTCTATGCACGGTCTCGTAATGTGACCCTATTTTATGCATACTCTAAAAAATACATACAACATAAATGGTGAAAAAACGGATGGGTCTTGAGCAAAGTGCTCAAGGGTGAGGCGATGATGAGGCTTTCTCCAAATTTCCAACTCCAAGAGCTACTTATTTTCCATCAACCATTTGAAATGGATGATACCTTTGTCCACCAACCTGAAAAAAGAAAAATGAAAAGCAAATTTTTGAAATCTATGTACATGTGCCCTCTTTGTGCCTGGGTTAAACTAAGTGTGCCTAATGCTTGGCCTTTGGATGAAGCCCTATTTGTGTGCATACTTGGTGTGCATCTTAAACATATGCTGTGCATTGGGCAAGGTTGGGTCCGACACCCATGGATGCTGCACGAAGAGGTTTTAGGCCGCCAATATGTCTTCGCTTTGTTGGTCTTAGCCTTGAGGTTTCTCCTTGGATCTTTTCTGAGTGTTTGCTTTATTGCTTTGGATCCCTTGGTCAAAAGTGGTCGTTCATGATGATAAGGCATGGTGAATCTAGACTGTAGATTATGAAGTCTAATGAGAGAGGGTTGCGTTTGTATAAGAGCTTTCTTTGGTACCCATATCATAGTGCAATTTGATTGGGCTCTAAGTAATTGTTTGGTCACCCAAATTTGCTTTACATTGCAAGGGAAATGTGACTTCTTCTTGATGTATTGGTCTTTTGGGCCTTCTATGTGAGTCTTTAGAAAAAACTCATCTTTAAATATGGAGTTCCACAAAGGTTGAGTTTCTTTACATATATCATGCTCATGCAATGGCTCATAAGGTTGTGTGGTTTGAGATCGATCTACAGATTCATCGATATATGTATCCTTATTACACATAGAATCTCTAGATATACAAATAGGTGATGGATTGTCATGATTGACAATAGATCTTACATCATTTTCCATAGCGTTGTTACACAGTGTTTGCTTATCCTCTTCTCGATTAGCCAAATGTGGCACATCCTTGCCCATGGATTCATGAGGGGAATCCAAGTTTAAAGGAAGAGAGGGCCCTTCCACATCCCCCAAGCACTTGGAGGCCTCCATTTCTCCATTTTCCAAGGTTTCCTGCGGCTTACTCAAAGAAAGATTAGATACAAAAGCATGAGTGGAAAGATAATTTTGTGGATTTAAAGCACAATCTTTGAATAAATGATCATATCCACAATCCTTAAAATGAGGATAATCATTAGGATTTCCAAAAGACTCACTAGTGGGGATGGACATAATAGATGGACAAGATGATACAAACCCTTGATGTTCAAAAAACCTTTGAGTGCCTATGACCAAGTCTTCATCTATACCTTCCAGAACCAAAAATGTTTCCAAAAATTCCATAGCATTCACCACAATAGGCAACATAACTTGACCCATGCAATCATAAGTTTCACCATTCATGAGGATAGAGGAATGAGTGGTTAGTTGAATTTTATCCAAAATAATTGTCACTAAATCAATATGAATTAAATTCCACTCACAATGAGGGTTAATATAAGCACTCATATTTCTACGTTCATGACCAATGAATATATTTATGAAAGTGTTGCTATATTCCCTAGTCGCAACTATGGAACCCACCCCTTTAGAAATTCCACCAATTTCCTCTACCCCTTGCAAATTTTCTATATTTGTTTCACCTTGATCATGTGTGATTAATGCATGCATTTCATCTTTTTCTTCCTTCTTTTGTGCAACCTTTTCCCCCTTCTTTCTTTCTTTTGCCTTTTTCTTTCCTATGTTTTGTTGAAACAATTTTTTGTTTTTTGAGTTTTTTTTTTTAATATTTGTTTGGTGTTTTAAGAGTTTTTAGAATTTGTTTGAGGTTTTGTGTGTGTTTTTTGAATGTTTTTTAAGATGTGTAAATAAGTTTCTAATGGGTTCTTCTACGAGAATCAAAGAGAGATAGTACAAATTCCCAAAGGCCAGATGAATAAGAAAATCAATTGAAGCATGCATTTAAAGTGATAATGGATGAGACGTTCTTCAAAAAATTGATCATTAGATTAATCAAAGCCCAAATGAAAAGTCATTCAAACAAAATATAGTGCTCGGCTCTTTTCATGGGGCACTATGATTTGTCAGCAAGGTCATGACTTGACAATTTTTATTTGATGAATCTTATGAAAATGAGTGAGTTTGAAACATAAGTGAAATAGGTCATTCATCACATATTATCATTTAAACAGTATAGATTTTGCATCGATCTTTCCAATTGTGACATCAATCATTCTAGGGGGAAGCACATCAAGTTGGTAACTCGCTCATGTGCTAAAGACTAAGCGTGGAATTTAACCCTTAGATTTGTCTTTGAACATTCATCTTTTCTCTAACTATGATTTTTCCATGGTTTAGTTTCTATATGCCCTATCGTATTTCAAGCATCATGATCGTTTCCTCGTTTTCATGACTCCACATACTTATGTCTAATTTGCATATTATTTTATTCCCAAGTTTTTCTATTATGCAATTAGACTGATCTCCTCCTTTTGAATAGAAAATAAAGAAGGTGAGTTACTCTTTTATGCGTGGCAAGCAATAAGTGTTGTGCTCTTACCTTTGTCCCAATTTTGTCCCAATTAAAAACAAAGATATCGAATCCAACGTGAGTGTTATCTTTTATCAAGAGAACTTAGCAATTAATAAGCTTTACGAGAACCCGCCAACCTATATGCCCTATGCCCTGTGAGGAGATTGTTTTTACCATTAGTTATACCTACCCATTTACAAGATTCCTGCACCTTTATTCTACCGATTTTACACAAGGTAAGGACATGTGTTCTCTAGTCACCTGTGTGTTAGCTTCAAAAAATCAAGGGATGAGATCTTGCGCATTAATACTTACCACAGAAAACTGGAGGAACAATTAAGATAATTACGCTCGGAATGCCAGGAATGCAGAGACAGAGTTATGCCATTTCCACATTCGGTGAGGAGTGTGCATGCACTTGATTTTCATGGCCGACCCACCCTGCGCGCCTCATGTGTCACCATAATGAGCGCTATTTCTCCCACTGGTTGGAGATTATAGTCACTGCCGTGTCGTTCTGATAAACCTGGGGCCTTCCTCGTGTTTTACAAAAAAAGAGTTTTCTTTTTTGAACCGAGTCAGTAACAGTTGCACTAAAATCTGAATTTATTCAGCGCGCTATTTCTTCCTCTGAGAGATTTTCGCACCGACTTCACTATTGCTCGAGTCGTGACTCTGATCCCTCTGTATCTCGGGTAATTTCATGCCTGTTAGCTAGAGACAGGTGGAGACTAGAGTATGCCCTTTTACCAAAAAACATCTGCACGCCATGTGTAATTGCTTTAGGCGGAGCACATTGCTCTGCATGATCCTGACGGGATGCGGCCTTGCGCCTTTGCAGAAATTATTAGTAATATCCATGTTGCGTTTTTAATCTGGTTTCTATCTATGGTGGGACTATGCTTGTACAGAATCAAATCTTTGCTTCCCTCAGAATCACTCTAGCGGTCGACCGTTTGCTAGAGTTCTGCTCGATTGGAAAATACATTCATCGTCTTTTTTGGAAGAGGTCATCCAATGAGGAGCTAATATCTACCAGCATTTGCAAATTGCATCTGTAACACACTGCTTGTCGGTATTTCCCTCTTCTACTGATGGCTAGCCTCAGAGTCGATTGCTTCACCCTTTGTGTCGATTCTCCAGATTAGAGTCTCTAGCATCGACTTGGGGAAGTTCTAGATCAAGGGCTTTTCCCTCTAATCTTCCCAGGATCTTGACCCTTCTTTTGCCCCTTCAGTCACGCTTTGGGTCAGATTGTAAGACGCTTTTTGCTAGTGCTAGTCCCCAAAATGATTGATGTGGGCTAACTTTGAAGCCTTCATAGCAAGGTCCTGTATTCGATATATTTCCATAGCTTAATGAGCTCGGTAGAAGAAAACTGTCTTTCCTTGCTTTTCCCGTTCCAAAGCCATTCGTAAGCTTAACTTGAGCACCTTCTATGTTGCCATCCTCCATATTTCAATGGTTTAAACTGGAGTTTGTTCATGTGAACCCTCGGTGAATCTAGCTAGTGTTTGCTGAAAACCATAGCTTATGTCCATATATATGGGGACCAATAACAGAGTCTGGGTTTAGAGAATGTAACAGCCCTGAAGCATAACTAGCGCTCTTATATGAATGTGATGAGCTATGATAGCTCCCACCTTTGAGAGATCCAACTCCATTTCTTGTTCCATCATTTCTATCACTCGAGCGAGGCTAGGCCGCGTATAACCTGATTGACTGCAGTTTTGATGCCATCTTCCATTACTGGAAGCTTTAGCAGAGATAGGCATTCGCTCCTGCATCCTTATTCCTTGGCACTTTCCTTTTTTTTTAACTCTTAACCACTGATCATGCATCATTCCCATACTAGAATCTCAGCTTCGTGAGCATATGTTTCACCAGTCGGCATTATTTTCCCTTCCATGACAGTGGTGCCCTACCTAGTGACTCCACCAGTCTTTCATCTGTTTGTTCGAGTGTTCTTCCTTAATGACCTTCCGCAGTAATAAGCTACCTCATTTGAAATATCCTCCTCTATTTCTTTGGCTAATCCATAGCAGAAAGAAGTAACACCATCCCTTTGACTATTCTTATGTGCTTCATGGATGTGACTAATGGCAGACTTGGGACCTAGATGTCGATGATCCTGTAAGTCCTCCAATGTTAATCGGCGACACATAACTTCCTCAAATGACCTTGGCTTCATACATGCTTATTGTACCATAGCAGTTGCACTCATATGGTAAAAGTTTGTTATCAAGTCTATGCTCCTCTGCTATCCACGCTCAAATCCATCACGCCCATGTAGTTGAGGTTGCCCTATTTCATCTCAGACTGCAGCCTTTTGAATTTCCAATAGTCCCTTCATCAATTGGATGTGTCATCTTGCATCCCCGTGTAGTGTTTTAAGAAGGGCCTCCCCCTCCTCCACTATAATTCTTCAACTTCCCAAGAGCAACCATAACATCCCCTTCTATGCTCTGATCAGTCCTTGGAACTACCTCCATTGCACATATCATCTTTACCCCTGCTTTCCCCCAGTTATTTGTGTTCCATACAGCGGTTAGAAAGCCGACCAAATTCCTAGTTTCCTTGTTTCATCGAGAGACAAAAACGCTACTGTAGCCATACTAAACCGATCCATATCCTGTTTACAGGTACCAGCTTCATGTCCTATGATCAGATCCACACGCCTTCACCATTTCAAAAAGCCTGCCGCTTTATGTAAATGAACACTCAACACCATGCCATGAACTGCTACATGATCAGGTGGATCACCTTTAGTGGAGAGTATATCATCTTCTTTCTGGACCTCGTCAATAATAGTCGCCTTTGACCGTGAATCAGCAGATAAGGAAAATAATGCTTCGGCAATTTTTAGAACTCCCGATTGCAGGATATCTCCCATCGTAGGTCATTGTGAATGCTGTTTTAAAACATACCTTGCAGTTATTACTGTCTCTGTTCATTCACCTCAGGAAGCGCCCTTTTTGCACCTTGATGACCTTCATGGTTGTTGCTTTGCCTCCTATGTCTGCCACTGGTGGTCTTACATTGTTCATGATGCGCCTTCACCAAGTAGAAAAGGAACGAACTTCCTTTAGGGGCATCCTCAGTCTCTTTTTCCGTCCGAGTGTCCCGGCTCCTCCAAGAACCTTCCTTCAGCTCAATTCACAGTCCTCTTGACCACTATAGTTCCAATCTCCTTTGCAATGTCCTCTCTTCTCATCAAATCCCTTGGAAGGCTACTCGCCTTTTCATAAGAAAGCATTTTACCTGTTTCCTCACCTGTCAGGAGATTTTCTTTTAATCGATCACTATAGAAAACATGCATCCTGCCATCACTAATATGCCTCTTATTTGCTTAGAGAAATCAGAAGTTAGCTTTGGATATTTCAAGGCATGAGCTAGCTCAAAGGATTTCTCAAAATAGAGAAATGCTTAATCATAGATATACAGTTTGTTGTACATGCTTCCCAGCTTACAATATACAGCAGCCATATATCATCTTTAGAACAACAAAAAAAAAATTTAAGAACTCCTTGCTTCCGCTTTTGTTCAGCCATTACGAAAATTATTCCAAGAAGTTATCGGGATCCCATGACTAGGCCTTCCTCACTATTACTCTGTCTCCCAAAAACACGATAGTCTTCAACCCAACTTATTGCATCAGACAGAGATCCCATCTTTCCCTCAATATTTCCAAGGCTAAACCTCACCTTCACCTGATGGAATGGATCTTTCCCTTGCTTAGAGTATTCCAGACTCCTGTTTCTTGGTCTCTGAACCTTTAAATGGGTCCTCATATGCTTCAGAATGGCTAAGATTGAAGAGTTCGATAAATGAATTTGGCTTCCCATCTGATAGCATTTCCACACAGTGGTTCTATAGGTTTGATATTGAGGGAAAAGGTTTGATATTGAGGGAAACGTAAGTTCACTTGCATTCTTTCCGCTTCAAGTTCAAGCTTCTCCATCAATCAATTTTCAACTTTAATCTCGTCTCAGCATGAATACTATGAATACTATTATTAGACTAATTTCCACAGTTGGCATACATAGCAATTAGCATATTGCAAACAGAAAGGTCAGTATCTAGCCCATATTCAACAACACTCCTATGAACCTGCTACCCTGCCTCCAATGGTGAGAGCCAAACATTGAGTTCTATCATAGAAAGAGCGTCGACAGCGTAGGAATATGCGTGCCAACATCTGTTCTAAATATCAACACTCATTCTTTTAGTAGCACGTGACCTTATGACATGTCTCAACCATGTTTTCCTTATCCTTTTCTGCCTGCTCGATACACTCCTCCCGCTCGATGAAGCTATCTCTACAAGGTCCTCTTTTCATGAGAGACAAGATCCGCATTTACCCGAATCTTCTTCTTCCTCTCCTACCTCTAGTTCTCCGCTCTCTTCACTATCTTGGCCTCCTTTCACATCATCACTTACCATTACCACTTGATCCGCCCTATTTAGCAACCTGACCCCTGCCTCCTTCAAGCAAAACTCATGTTACATGGTTATGCACTAAATCTAGGTGAGTTTCTTAAACAACAGTAATTGCCTCTTCTTGTCTCCTACGACAGTAGATTAGTATTCTTGAAAGCTTCATTAGCATTTTGAGCTATGCCCTCAAAGGAGCTTTGCACGTTCTCTTTGCGTCGTGGGTTATCTCTGGCACTCTCTCCACACTCCTTGCCACTGCTTCTCTTGAAGACTTCGCCATAGTTCCTATCCCCTTCGTTGTCATCTGTGTTGAATTTAGTTCCTAATGTGGCCCCTCTGTGCAATTTATCCTCAGATTGACTTGGGTACTTTCGATGGTAGGGGTTCTATCCTGAACAGAGCAACAAACAGTAAACCCTACCCCATGCAAACTACGAATGTATACAAAATCAGGGATCCTTCCTCACGCATGATCAGTCTCATGATCACCTCTCTCATTATCTACTTTCCCTTAACTTGTAGATGAAGATGAAAAACCATATGTTTTGAAACTTGCAGAAGAACCCAAAGAAACT
This sequence comes from Ceratopteris richardii, assembly GCA_020310875.1. Lineage (NCBI taxonomy): Eukaryota > Viridiplantae > Streptophyta > Polypodiopsida > Polypodiales > Pteridaceae > Ceratopteris > Ceratopteris richardii. The sequence goes on along the minus strand of CM035408.1, from coordinate 4,733,352 downwards.
TATTTACAGATGATTAGGGAAATAATCAACATAGTTAATTGAAGGAATCAACATAATAAACTAAAAATTTTGAAAAAACTACTATCTTATTCGTGACTTGAAGAATCACCACACATGGTAGATTAATCACCCGAAAAGGGGATCTTCATCACACCAAAAATGGATCATCTCAACAAGTTTGTCAATCTTGCAAGCCGCAAATGCTCACAAGAGCGTAAAAAATGAAGAACTCAAAAAATCATCATGAAAAGCTTGTATACACGTCTCGTTCACGTCAAAAACCATCACGTAAGTGACAAGAGAACGCTCCCCGGCAACGGCGCCAAAAATTGTTGACGTTGTAGCATCACAATTCATACTTGTCAAACCAGGAAGCATCTCATGAGACCCAAATGTTTGCGTAGAAGCACTCAGCAGACGTAACGGCGCTTCGTCAACGTATGATTAACAACGTTATCAACAAGAAGATACAACATGAGCATCACGAATGATGCACCTAATCGTAATCACAAGCATAATAACGACATAATCATACATCAACGTGTCACAAGCGTTAGACAAGAAGAGAACAAGCATGCATGCACATCATGACGAAGAGAGAGCAAGAATCTATCTACAAACTAGCATAATCTCATTACTTCTAAAAGAGCTCTCCCCAAAGAAGAGGTGGAGACCTCTTTATATACAAAATGGCAAAAAAGCATGCTATGTGGGATTTCTCAACTGAAAGGAGAATGAATCCCACTTATTCTCTAGTGTGGCACTCATACACACCTATACAAGAGTGCTTTATTAACTGAATGAAAGGTAGAAAAAGGTACAATCGATGATGAAAAAGAAGTGGATCCAAGAAATACATGTTGTATCCTTCAACACCTTGCTGCTGGATGAGCTTCTTTAAGCGCATGGTCATGTCTCCTCTCTTTGTCTTTCTTGCTTTTCTCCCCTTCTCTTTTTTTTTTTTCGGGGACAATGGCATAAAACAAGAATAAAGGTGTTAGTGTCAATAAAATAAAGGTGTGTCACATGTGCCTGGGATTCTCAATTGTGCCTATGCACGGCCGTGTAATGTGGCCCTAGATTAATGCATACTTTGGAAATGCATGACCGGAATGGTGCAAAAGGCAAGGTTATGCCATAGGCACATGGTTGTTGTTGGTCGAGGCTTTTTTATGTTAATTCTAGACTCGATGCAATCTTTGTTTGGAGATGTCGATTGAATCTTGCAATGATGTAATCCTTCTTATAGGGATCCATTTGAGAATGGTACGTGGCTTTGTGGAGATCACTTCTGGCCCCTTCATCGTGGAATGGTGTCTAAACATTTGCATCCAGCGTGGGTGGCTCTTTGATTTTATGGAAGCTGCTAACACTTTTGGCTTCCAAACCCATACCCTTTTCGGTTGCTTTTTTATGATTGTCGAAGAGGTGGGTTGATCTGCTTTGGTTCTTTGTGCCTGGTGTTGACCCTTGCTTCTCCTTGGCGTCTTTGTGGAAGCTTTGCTTGGGAGGGAGATTTGTGGTGTTTGTGCATGTAAGAGTGTCTTGGGTACCCACATTTGAAATCGCCCGTGTTGAGCTGCAACTAATTTTTTTTGCACCCAAATTCGTACGTTATCTTGGTCGGCCTCCCTCGATTGCTTTGGTACCCAAATTTGTCGAAGACCGTAGGATTGAGGTGGTCCTCGTTTCTTGATGCTTCTTTCAGCATGGTTGGCTTGCCTCACTGGTCGATTTACACTTGCATTAGTATGTGAAGAAGAAGAGAGATTCGCTGGCCTTTGAGCTTGTGCTTCCATGATTGAGTCCTTTTGCTTCGTAGGGTTATTGACACACACAATATTTTCTTTACGAAGATTAGTTTCAGGAGAAGTAAGAGAATGTGTGACCTCTGGATTTGTGAGCATGCAATTGTCTAATTCTAATGTAATGCATTGTTCATGTACCCAAACTTGAAGAAGTTGACTTCTTAGGTTCAAGTTGACTGCATGGTCATAGATCCAATCTTGACCTAGGACAAGTGGCTCTGTAAGGTCCGCATCATGAGAGACTAGCATTTTGACTTTTATTGGAACATCTTGAAGGTAGATGGGAAGTTCCACCTCGCCTAAACAAGGGGTTTCCACACCTCCCAATCCTATGAGATATGCTTCTATGGGCTTGATGTCCAATTGCAGGTCTTGGCAGTATGAAAGTGTAACTGCACTAGTTGCTGCACCTGAGTCAATTAATGCTCTCACGGCCTTTGCATTCTTCCCTTGTCCTACCGCTATGGTCACAAATGGACGTCGATCAATTATTTGAGAAGCAGTTAGGTCCGATTTTTGGCACATGTCCATGTGATATTTTGGAGCTTTTGTGTTGACCTCTAGGCCTAATCGTCGTAACTTATTTCTTCTGATGCGCTCTCTCGCCTCTGCTTGTGCTTCTTCTCTAACCCTTAACTCCTCTTCTTTTCGCTTCTTAGCAGTGTTGAGTCTAATTAGCATGTCCTCGGTAAGAGGTTCTTGATATAGCTTGACTCGACAACCACTGATATAGTTTGGTAAGACATCGCCTTCTAGTGTGGCCAATTGAACTGCACCGCTAGTGGAAATTCTATTAATGATCATGGGTCCATATCCTCTTTTTTCCAATTTACGGGCATGTTGCTTTAGTGTATAAACCAACACTAGGTCTCCCTCTTTCAAGCCTTTATCCTTGATATGTGCATCAAAGTATGCCTTTTGTCTTTTCTTTGCAGCATAGATGCCTGCCACTGCTCGTAGCCTTGTCTCACCTAAGCGTTCTAGATCAAAAATCCTGGAGGATAACTCGTGTCCATTGCACTCATGCTCTTGTGCTACTTTTAAAGTTGGGATTAGGAAATCCAATGGTAGCATAGCATTTTGTCCGAAGACCATCTGAAATGGGGTGGCATTGAGTACCGTTTTATAGGCAACTCGGTAGGCCCAAACAGCATGATGAAGTTGTTTGTCCCAATTAGAGCGTTTGTTATTTACGAGTTTTGTCAACACGTTACATAGGATCTTATTCGTGCTCTCAGCTTGTCCATTAGCTTGTGGATGATAGGGGGCAGACTTCTTGTGTATCACCAAGAATTCTTGGAGAAAATTTTCGATTACTTCATTCAAGAAGTGTGTGCCTCTATCACTTACTAACTCTATTGGTAATCCGTATCTTGTGAATACATTCTCAAATAAGAACTTTGCTGTTGTTTGAGCATCATTCTTTGTTGTGGCTTTGACTTCTACCCACTTTGTGAGGTAATCTGTGGCTACAATAATGTATTCGGCATGGGAGTTTCTAGCTGGGGGGTTAATAGGCCCTACAAAGTCTATGCCCCACTTCGAGAATGCTCGTCCCCCCATCATTGGCCTCAAAGGCATCTCATCTTTTCGAATTGGGTACTGGGCACGTTGCCGCATGTGTCACATTTCTTCACATAGGTATGTGCATCCATATGAAGAGTGGGCCACCAAAGTCCTGAGAATAGAATAGTCTTAATTACTCTATCAGGCCCAAAGTGTCCACCTGCGACACTGCTATGTGCAATTTCTAAGACTTTCAAGTAGTCTGATTCATGAACACACAATCTTAAATAGCCATCTTTGCCTCTTTGGTATAGGTTATCGCCTACTAAGGCATAGTCTTTAGCCTCCTGCCCCATACTTCGTTTCCTTGCTAGACTAGCCTCCTTGGGTAAGGTTCCCGATCTCATGAATTCTACCAGTGGAGCACTCCAATCTGGAATTAATGACACGTGATAAAGGGTGGCATGCTCTACGGGGGGTCTTTCCTGGCACATAGGACAATTCTTAATCCACTCATGTATTTCTTTGTCCATGCCATGCCAGTACACTCCTAAACGTTTTAGATTTTGGAGTGTTCGTTGCTTAGGATAGTGATTCCCTAGAAATCCTTCATGGGCTTGTTGCAACCAACTATGATGCTCATCATCCTCGACACAACAAGCTAGAACACCTTCCGTGTCTTGTTTATACATGTGTCCTGCCAATATTTGATAGCTTTGTGACTGCACAATTTCATCCCTGTCCGTCTTCACCTTCTTATTTGCGGGTCCAAAGGTTAGGACTGGTACCAACTTATTTTCCCATTTAGGAACAACTTCTAGATTGAACAGATAAGCATCGGGCAATTCATCAGACACTCCTTGCGGTGGCTCTCCTGAAGTGATGCGAGAAAGGTGATCCGCTCTGAGGTGGGTCTTACCTTGCCTAACAACCACTTCAAAATCATATTCCATTAGTAAGAGGAACCATCTTACTAAGCGTCCTGTGTTGCAAGGTTTATTGACCAAGTATAGTAAAGCTTGATGATCAGTGAAAAATTTGAACTTGTTGGCCAATAGATAGTGTCTAAACTTCTTCACAGCATATACCATGCCTAAACCTTCTCTTTCGGTTGTGGTGTAGTTTCGTTCAGCAGCGTTCAATTGCCTACTAGCATATGCTATAGGCAAATCTAAATTCCCTTCACCAGTTGGTTGTGACAACACACATCCTATTGCATAATTGGATGCATCCACGTGTACATGGAATGGCTTATTCTAATCAGGAGTGGTCAGTATTGGTGCTGTGCACAAGCGTCTCTTCAGCTCATTGAAGGACTTTTCGCATTCATCGTTCCACTCAAAATTTTTCAACAAGGCATAAAGAGGTTTAGCTATGATTGCATACATGTGAATGAACCTACGGTAATATCCACAATGGCCCATAAAGGCTTGTACCTCTTTAACATTCGGCAACTCCGCTATGGCTTTACCTTGTCCTCATATGTTGATATTCCATTCTTAGATACAATGTGACCTAAGATTTTACCTTGACGTACCATGAACATGCACTTCTCTGGGTTCAGACACACTCGATATTCTCTACACTTGTTGAAGATCTGTCTGAGCTCAGGGATGTGGTATCTTCGCTCTTGGGAATGAGCACATAAATCATCCACATATACTTCTAAGCTCTTTCGCAAGAACTCTTTGAAGACATGACACATGAGTCTTTGGAATGTTGCAGGTGCATTGGTGAGCCCAAATGGCATCACACGAAATGCAAAGATTCCCCACTCTGTGGCAAAAGCTGTTTTATGTTGATCTTCTGGGGCAATGGCTACTTGATTGTAACCTGAAAATCCATCAAGGAAGCTATAAACTTCCTTGCCTGCAACACGCTCCAATAAATGTTCAGTGATTGGAAGCGGATAACTATCTCTTATCGTGGCGGCATTAACTTTTTTAAGGTTAATACACACACGTAACTTTCCATTCTTCTTGGGCACCACTACAATGGGGGACACCCATTCTGTATGCTCAATCTCATAGATAAATCCAGCTTCAATCAATCTATCAATTTCTTCTTTTATTTTGGCTGCATAAGTGTCATTATATGTGTAGGGCTTATGTTTGGTGGGCTTGACATCTGCTATCATGGGAATCGTATGAGAACAAATTTTCGGATCTACTCCCTTCAAGTCTCTATAGTGCCATGCAAACACGTCCCTATATTCCCTTAATAACGCTACCAACTCTACTTCCTCTTCTTTATTCAGGTCATCTCCTATGTATGTGCATCTCTCTTCGTTCTCTTCAATGGTGACTACGACTTTTTTGGTCTTTTCTTTATTATCATATGCTTCTCCTATTGTGGCCTCTCTCTTAGGCATTCGTACCAAAATTTTCCGGTCCTCAACTTCATATTTTTTGAAATTTTCTGGCACTTCAAACAATGGTTCCTCCTCGTCCTGTTTCACTACTTTTCTCTTCTTTTTCTTTCGACTACCTTCACTCCCATCCTTTGAATTTACCGTTTTGATGCTTGTGAGAGGTTCTTCTTCTTTTTGTGTAAATACTCCTATGTCTTCTAGATAGTGCTCCTTTGAAATAAAGCAACTATCCATCACAATGGACTCTAGATCATCATCGTTCTCTTCTTCTTTTATGACATCATTAGAGTCACATTCTTCTAGCAAGGGTTGACACATGAACACTGAAATATCATATCCTTCCTCATCACAATGAGGTGTCCATTGTTCTTCATTGACAGCAATGTCCATGGTGGCTAAGATTTCTGCCCAACCATGAGGCTCAAATTCCTCATCTGGAAATATCATCGGTGTATAGGCTGGGTCTCTAACTGGTCTATCTCCTTGAGAAGTTCCTTTTTCTCTTGCCTTTAAGCGTTTTTCCTCTTCCTTTGCGACCTTACACATCCACAAATGAGTATCTTCGTGCATCCAAGATGTCTCAGATGAACTTTTAGAATGCACAGAGATTGAATCTTCTTGCTCCTTGTGGATAGGATTCCACTGTAGGGGTGGTACATCTCTGAAGGTGTAATCCTTCAAATTGACCTTGGTTGTGACCCCTAAGCGCTGCAAGTACAAGGAGTTGGTTCCCCAATCCTGTACCACTTGCAGTTGTTGTAGGAAGGGCCTTCCTAGGATCATCTCGTAGACATTATTTTTTTCAAAGTTACATATAGCAAAGGTGTGCTCAAACTCTACACCACAAGTTGTTAGAGTTATCCCTTCGAGCAATCCTAGAGGCTTTTCCACATGGCCGTCAGCCATCTGAAGCTTCATTCTAGTTGGTCTTAATGTGGGCTTGCCCCATCGCTTCCACAAGGAGGTGGTTGCAATGGCAGCACCAGCACCTGAATCTATGATTGCTTTGGTTGTGTAACCTTGGTAGGTGATTGGAAGATAAGTATTACCTTCTTCACCTTCACTCATGTCCCCTATTTTATCAAGAGGTATCTCTGGAACTTTCTCTTTAGAGCCTGCTTCTGGCATTTTGGAATCAAGTTCGGGAACCTGATCCTTCACATGATCCCATAGCTCGGGTTTTGCTTTGAGTAGCTCCTCTACCGTGAGATGACACTGAACTTTAGTGTTCTTCACGACGTCAGTGTTTCTTGGAATCACCGAGTCTTCATTTCTGATCACTATTGTGGGAGCTCTAATCTGGACAGATTCAGATTCCCATGGGCCTGTGAACTGTGGCAACTCTTGTAAGGAATTAGATTCAAAATCTAATCGTTCATCTTCTTGTTGCTCTGTTTTTTCTCCATCAATAGATGGAATGTCTTGTGGAAATTGATCATGAAGGTCATCAATCTCTAGGATAGGAGGAGGATTATCCTTCTCCTTGGCCCATTTCTCTTCTTGTATTTCTCGCAAGAACTTTTGAGAGTGTTGTTGAATTGAAAGAGGCTCTCCATCATCTATGGAGTCAAGAACATAGACTTTCTTTGGTGATGAGTTTTCTCTTTCAATAGTTAGTTGAGCATGTGGAGGTAAAGAAACTTGAGGTTTATTTACCAACTGCTCTAATCTTTCTAGTAAGCCCTGTAAGTGCAAACCAGGTGTAATAGCATTCGTCTGATTGAATGATTGATTGGCCTCGAACATAGCTTGAGCCAGTTCCACCATTTTAATGCACATTTTTGTTCTTTCAATCTCTAAATCTGCTCTAGGGTAGCTCTTGTCTAGGTTTGCAGGTGTTGGCCCTTCTTGAAGTCGAGCCTGGTATGCCTTGAACATCATGTCCAAGTCTTCTGGGGTTGGATCTGCAAGAACATACCCTGATTGTGGTGGTCTAGTTACAATGGTTGGTGGGTGGGGATGAGGTGGTGTGGATGGAGTTTTGAGCTCAGAGGGGCTTTGAGAGGCAATATCTTCTAATTTTGTTTTTGCATCTTTAAGGCTTTCTTCTAGTTCGGATAAATTCTTGGTCCACTTACGATTGGCCTTCTCTCTAGTGTCCTTCCATGTTCTTGTTCTTCTCTTACTAGGCTCCCCTGATTCACTTGGCTCTGATTGCTCAGCTGGTTTAGTTTGTTGTAAGGCTTAGGCCCTAGTAACTACGTGTATAGGCGCCACATTATCACTACTGGAACCTGAATCCCCCACTAAGCCTACTACATTAACGGGTGTAACCTTTGGTGCACTAGAGGGGTGTCCGGGACAATCTCTCAGGAGTTTTTCTTTGCCACACTCAAGACAAACAACTTGTATTGTGATGTTCTGCCCTTGCATCCGAGCTGGTGGGTGGGGTGGTTGTTGTCTTGGTATAGGTTGAGGTTGGCTATATCCTCCATGTTCATACGGTCTAAGGACTCTTTGTGGTCCTGGACATGGGTTATACCTAGGAACTTCGCTGCCTTGTTCTGTCGGAGGGTACTCGTATGCTCTATAGTGGGATGGTACAAACGTTTGTGGCTGTCTATTCATTGGATAATGCTCAATGTTGGAGTTGATGTACTTTTGCTCACTGTAAGAGTACATGTTAGGCGCTTGAGTTGGTTGTCTATCGTACGGGTAAGGTTGTGATAACCCTAATGCTTCTCTGGTGCAGACATGAGATAGATGATCCCCACCGCAAAGTGTGCAACTTCCTAACATTGGCCCTCTCAAGGAAGAGTTCTGGTAGTTCCTTTGTCCTTGTACCCCTAATTTCTTGGCCACTAACTCTGTCACTTCCTCCACATAACTCGAACTAGAAGTTTCATTGCTTATCATATCCTCTGACTTGGTAGGATCTTGTGTGATTTTGAGGTCCTCAGCTAAGTTGTCTTCCAAATATACGCACTCCTGAAGACACTCACTCAGAGTTTGCAGCCGTTTTACGTATACTAACATTCTCATTGTTCCGTTGGTTAGACCTTCTAAAAATAGGGATATCATTTTTTGCTGAGAAGGTCTCTCTATCAGAGGGCATCGGGCTACGTATTGCTTAAATCTTCGTGCTGCATTTTTTACTGTTTCATTAGGAGCTTGTTTGAAACTATATATTAAGGATGACGAATTGTGCTTGATCCCTCGCTTAGTGAATTCCCAAATAAGTTCTTGGAAGAATTGTTCAATATGTTCAAAGCAACTTGGATCTAAGGATTGAAACCAGGTTAAGGCTATATTTGTGAGGGTTAGCCCAAAGGATTCTTATTGCATGAAAAAGTCATCCACTTGCTCCACTCGCAATACTTGCTTGAATTCTGCAATGTGGTCATAGGGCTCTCCTGTGCCATCATAACGATTTCGCATACATTTGGCCAATTGGATTGGTCTCAGTCTTTTGTCGGGCTCTGGGGTTCGAATTACAATGGGGACACCTTGGGGCGGTTCTGTCCTAAAGGTAGGTCTATTCATATTTCCCATCCGTTGACTACAGTGGCTATGGGGGTTAATTCCTCGCATAGTGAATTGCTCATGTGGCCCATTGGGTATACTACCTTGGCTCGTTTGTCCTAGCATCACATTTTCTGTTCTTTGCTGGGTCTCAAATGGGTTTTATGAGGTAGTTGCCTGATCTCGAGCTAACTCTCCTCTTTCATTAATCCGATCAGGGTTTTCGGTTACCACATATATTTTGCCCATCTTGTCCATGTAGACTCCGTCTTCGTACTTGACAGCTGGACTTGGAACTATTTCTAATTCAATAGAGTTTCTCATTCTGGCTACTGACCTGTATAGACCGTCGAGGTAGATGGGTATTCCTTGCATGTTAGTGGATACGTATTGAAGAGACATCCTATATTCCCCTTCCACTATAGACATGAGACCTTCCCTAAGTATGGATCTATGCATGTCTTCAGCGGCCAAGAGTCCCTCCCAGTTAAGTGACATTTTTGACTAACTTGTCTATGAACTCAGCACGTAGTGTTAACCCCTGAGTTGTGAGTCCCTGACTTGATTGTGTGGTTGATCTTAGTTTCAAGTGATATGGTACTTTATCTATCTCTTCCTAAGTATCAACTTGATCTTAGGTTCATAAGCCTTGTCTCCAAGTCCACAATTGTCCTTTGATCTGCTCAAAATCTTGTGGAACCCCTTGTTTCCTAGTCCAACCTGAGGGTCAACTAAAATATACCCTATCTAATAATCCTGGTACTCCCCACGAGCTTTCCAACAAACCTAAGATCACTCCGAACAGATTTTGTATGAGAAAGTTATGCCAGTTCAGGGTTTTGGGGGTTAATACAGGGAAACAGGGCCTCTCAGGAAATGCTTCAAAACAGGCGATACACGATACTAATCAAGTATCGCGATACTTGGAAGCAGACGATACACAATACTTGTAGGACACGATACTTGATTCTTGAGGAACTCGATACACGATACTTGGTATGTATCGCGATACTTGAAGTAGGCGATACACGATCTTCAACAAGTATCGCGAGCAAACTCCACGATACACGATACTTACCTTGTCACGATACTTGATATTTGGGAAATATCGCGATACATGATGTTCACGATACTCGATACTTAGAGAACACGATACTCGATACTTGGTAGGTATTGCGACCAGGATCACACGATACACGATACACGATATCCAACAAGTATCACGATCAGAAACTCACGATACATGATACTTGAGCAAACGCGATACTCGATACACGATACTTGGTGAAGTATCGCTATCAGGGATCTCACGATACTCGATACTTGTGAAGTATCGCGATCGGGCAAACACGATACACGATCTCTGGCAGGTATCGCGATCGGGCAAACATGATACACGATCTCTGGCAGGTATCGCGATCGGGCAAACACGATACACGATACTTGTGAAGTATCACGATACTCAACCACAGGAAATCACGATACTTGTGTTCTGGGGCTTATTTGGGGGCTCAAACGGAATCTAAAAATTATGAAAATTGGTAGTATGCTACATCTAATACTCCTCAAGCTCAAGGACTCCTTGGCTTGAACAAAATGGAGTTGTAAAAATAGAAAATGGTATTTACAATGATTTCTAGTGATAAAAATCACTACTTTTATAGGGATTTCTTCTGAAAATTTGACAGGTGCTTCTTGGAGCTCCCTACTTGCTCCTTCTTCTTGTGTCTCCACTTCCTTGATGCGCTTTTATGCATGTGCTTGACCTTGGGCTTCAACAAAAGCCAAGAACAGCAGAGGCAGGCTAGAAGAACAGAAGAAGAACTTCAAAGAACAAATGAAAATTTAGCATATGTCAACAACATGCTCAAACACTATTTAACCAAGGAAGCTCAAACACAGAAGTTAATAGCAGATCTCCGACACGAAAAGGAATCATACTCCAGAACCATCAATTTTCAGATTCAAGAAATCGAAAGAAGGGAGAATCAGCTGGAAAATCAGAAGGAAAGAGTAAGCAAGATGGAGCAACAAGTGGAAGAAATGAAAATTTCCAGAGATGCGGCCCTATCGAATGATTTTTATCTACAGGAAGCCTTTTTGCAGACACAAGCAGAAATTTTGCTGACCGAAGCTATAGCTTTAAGCTCTGTACGTGTAGATGCGCAACTAATAAAACCGGACATCCTCAAGCAACTGTTAGAGACTTTAAAAAAGAAAATCGCCCGAACCTTTAGGCTAGCTCGATCCATGTACTTAGAAGGAATTATAGATGAATAGTGATTTTGTAAAACCTGCAGGTTCGAGTCCACCGTGCGTGCCAGTGTTAGTCGGCCGTCGGATTGGAAGTTGTATAACTGAATCTTGTTCGCACGAGCGAAAAGTTGTTACAGACAGTTTGTAAAAGTTATATAAATCAAAGAAAGACGCGCTAGTGACGTTCCGTGGTGGATCACCAGACTGTCTCTTTGGGTGACTGAGCGGGGCGTTACTATAGTGTTTGTTTGCATAATTCCAAGTATTCTGAGTTTTATGTTCGCCTCTTGTCTTGTCTGCCGTCGACATCTGTTCTGTTTGTTAGCTTTATAGACGATTCGTGGAATCACCAGACTGTTTGTCTGGGTGATTGTCTGGGCATTGCTGTAGCGTTGTTTGTCTAATTTCTGCGTACTCTGAGTATACTGTGTGTATCCACGTTTTGTTGCCTATCGATCTCTGTTGAGGTTGGGAGTTCCATTTACATCTAATAGGTTGTGGACTGTTGTCTGACTATGTCGTTGTGAGTCACTATTGGGTTTGTTGTGTTAGTTCGCGTATTGCGTGTTATTCCTTCTTGGAATGTTCTGCCAGTGTTTGGCGAAGTCTGAGCAGCTGTGGTAGCGTTTTTGGTATTCGGATGTGTATTGTGTTGTCTGCAGTGTTGGGATCTATCTTCATATGGTAAAGTTACGTACAGTAAGGGTCTTTCTAAGTTGCGCACTGAGTCTTCCGTACTGTGTGTCTGAACTATCGAATTCTCTGTGTCTACGGTGTTGTCTGATTGTTTATACAATTCGCTAAAGGCTGAATTACTGCTATTGCTTCTAGTACTTTAGTAAGTTTATGTGTAGCGCAGTATAGCAATTTAGTGTATTCGGTAGATACTGATAGAGTTAAAATGATGAACCGTAAGGATTGAGAATGAGATACCAATCCTTAATAAAATCTTGAATGTTGGTATATTGTGTTGTGAAGTAACTTTGGGAAACAAGTACAGGGCCTCTGTCTAACAGACCCCTAACACTCCCAAGAACCCCAATACTCGTTTAAACGCGCTTCTGACAGTTAGAAGACCGCGTTTAACAGTTCCTTCGTTGTGGTTGACTCCTTTGTGGTTGAGGTTGAGAGGTCTGATGGACACTCTGCTTTGGAAAAGAAGGGAGGTCCAACACTTGCGAAACGTGCCCATTAGGAAGTGCTCCATTTTGTATCTTTAATCTAGGCCAGTCCGCAGTAAGTGTGGAAGGATGGGCATCACAGGGTGTTTTGCCCATGTGGACCTTGATGAAGTCCACCTGACCACTGATCGTCCCCATCTGTCCGCTGATAGTGCCCATTCGGCCGCTAATGGTCCCCATTTGTCCAAGCGGTTGGGCGGTTGCCCCTTCTAATTTGCAGGAAGCCCAAGGGAAAATCTCCTGACGTCCTTCTGATTGTCAATTGTCCATTGCCAAGCCCGAGTGGGTTGGTGTAGACGTAATGTGACTGATCTGACCAAAGATCTTCCGGTCTTCCGTCGCATGCATTTCATAGGGTCTAGGGTTACAAACCTCAGTCAGAATGCCGTTAGGGAAGTCAAGCGGTATCACTCGCTTCTGATCTAAGGTTCCAATCTGTAAGGAGCCTTGTCTAAGATTTAGGTCCACTGAGTGATCGTATAGCCAATCTTGGCGAAGGATTAGGGGTTCTATCAGGTCGTCATCATGACACACTAGTAGCTTCACTGTCAAGGTCACTTCTTTTATGAGGATAGGAAATTCCACCTCACCCATGCAAGGGGTTTCCATGCCTCCTAGCCCTATGAGGTATGCCTCAATTGGCTGCATTTCTATTCTTGAGTCCTTATAGTGGGACCATCTAATCGCACTAGTCGCAGCACTTGAGTCAATTAAAGCCATGAGTTCTTGGCAAGGGTTACCGTGCTCTAGCCTGACTGTAATGAATGGTCTCCAATCCACTATGCTAGGATGAGTACTCGACTTTGCTTTCCCTAGTCCTTGTCTTCTTAGCTTCATGCGCTTAATGCGTTCTATAGCTTCTGCCTGAGCTTCAGCTCATATTCTATTTTCTTCCTCCTTACGCTTCTTTGCCAACGTGAGTCGTCTAAGCATATCCTCAGTAAGAGGTTCTTGGTATAACCTAACTCTACAGCCACTAATGTAATTAGGCATTATATCTCCTTCTAAGGTGGCTAATTGTATTGCTCCACTTGTCGCGAGTCTGTTAATGATCATAGGTCCATAACCTCGCTTTTCTAACTTCCGTGCGTGTTGTTTCCGTGTATATACTAGGACTAAATCTCCTTCTTTAAAGCCTTTATCTTTCATATGTGCATCAAAATATGCTTTCTATCGCTTCTTTGCTGCGTCTATTCCTGCTGCTGCTCTCAGCCTGGTTTCTCCTAATCGTTCCAAGTCCATTATTCTTGCTGATAATTCATGGCCAGTCCACTGATGTTCTTGTGCAACCTTAAGGGTCGATATCAAGAAGTCCAAAGGAAGCACAGCATTCTGACCAAAAACCATCTGAAAGGGAGTTGCATTGAGTACGGTCTTGTAGGCCACTCGATATGCCCAAACAGCGTGGTGTAACTATTTGTCCCAGTTTGAACGTTTATTATTCACGAGTTTCGTCAGTACGTTACAAAGGATCTTGTTAGTGCTTTCAGCCTGACTATTGGCCTGAGGATGATATGGTGCGGATTTCTTGTGAATCACCATAAAATCCTGTAACAAATATTCAATGACTTCGTTTAGAAAGTGAGTTACTCGATCGCTCACTAACTCTATAGGCAATCCATATCTTGTAAAGACATTTTCAAATAAGAATTTTGCAGTCGTGTGTGCATCATTCTTTTTCGTGGCTTTTGCCTCTACCCATTTGGTAAGATAATCTGTCGCAACAATAATGTATTCAGCATGTGTACCTTTTGCAGGGGGGTTAATGGGTCCTGCAAAATCTATACCCCACTTAGAAAATGCACGTCCTCCCATCATGGGTTTCAATGGCATTTCATCTCTGCGAGTAGGAAATTGAGTTCTTTGGCACACATCACATCTCTTTACATAGGTATGTGCATCCATGTGAAGAGTGGGCCACCATAATCATGCAAAGAGGATGGCTTTGATTATCCTATCGGGTCCAAAGTGACCTCCTGCAACACCTTGGTGTGCAGTCTCTAGTACGCTCAAATAATCGCTCTCATGAACACACTGTCTTAAATATCCGTCTTGTCCTCGTTTGTATAGATTGTCGCCAATAAGTGAATAGTCTTGAGCTTCCTGCTCTAAACTGCGTTGTCGCGCTAAAGTCATTCCTTGAGGGAATGTTTTCATCCTCAAGTATGTCACTAAAGGTTCACTCCATTCTGGTGTGAGAGACACGTGATATAATGTAGCATGTTCTACTGGTGGTCTTTCACAACAAACATGGCATTCTTTACACAATTTGTAGACATCTGCTTCCATTGAAGGCCAATACACTCCTAGTCTATGTAGAGTCTGCAATGTACGATGTTTCGAGTGATGTTGCTTTAATGCACCTACATGTGCTGATTGCAACCAATTTGCATGTTCTGATTCATCTACACAACAAGCAAGAATCTTTTGATTATCTTGTTTATATATACTTCCTGCTAGTATTTGATATCTTTGAGACTTGGTAATTTCTCCTTCCTTGATCCTTATCCTAGGATTGCTGGGTCCATACATGATAATAGGGATAATAGGCTTAGCCCATTCTGGTGCTATCTCAAGGTTAAACAAATATGCATTTGGTAATTCATCCGCTATTCATTGAGGAACTTCTCCTGAGGTTAATCTTGAAAGGTGGTCAGCTCTGAGATGTGTCTTTCCTTTCCTGACTACTACTTCAAAATCATACTCCATGAGTAATAGAAACCAATGTAATAATCATCCTGTATTACAAGGCTTGTTGACTAAGTATAGTAATGCTTGATGATCTATAAAGAACTTGAACTTGTTTGCCAACAAATAATGCCTGAATTTCTTTACTGCGTAGATCATTCCTAATCCTTCTCGTTCCGTAGTGGTGTAATTTCTTTCTGCTGCATTCAACTTCTGCTCGCGTAAGCTATGGGGAGATCTATATTACCTTCATTCGTGGGTTGTGCTAACACACATCCTATGTCATAGTTGGATGCCTCAACATGTGCATGGAATGGCTTGCTCCAATCCGGGGTTGTCAATATAGGTGCTAAGCACAAATGTCGTTTGAGTTCATTGAATAAATTCTCACACTCATCTGTCCATTCAAACTTGGTCAAAAGAGAGTACAAAGGCTTGGCTATGATTGCATACATGTGTATGAATTGTCTATAATAACCACAATGGCCCATAAATGCCTGTACTTCTTTTACGCTATTTGGTCTAGGTAGATCTGCAATTACTTTCACTTTTTCTTCATCTGTCAAAATTCCATTCTCTCTCACAATGTGTCCTAGAGTTTTTCCTTGTCTGACCATGAAAACGCATTTTTCTGGATTAAGACAAACCTGATATTCTTGACATTTGTCAAATACTTGTCTTAGCTCTGGGATATGTGTCTGTCTGATATTCGAATGAGCACATAGGTCATCAACATAAACCTCCAAATTCTTGCGTAAGAATTCCTTAAAAACATGACACATGAGTCGCTGGAAAGTGGCGAGTGCATTTGTGAGCCCAAAAGGCATCACACGAAATGCAAATATGCCCCATTCTGTAGCAAAAGCCATCTTGTGTTGATCTTCTGGAGCAATGGCTACTTGATTATAGCCTGAAAAACCATCAAGAAAGCTGTAAACTTCCTTGCCTGCGACTCTTTCCAATAAATGTTTCGTGATAGGAAGGGGATAACTGTCTCTGATCGTGGTGGCATTAACTTTTTTAAGGTTAATACACACATGCAATTTTCCATTCTTCTTGGGCACAACCACAATGGGGGATACCCATTCGGTATGCTCAATTTCGTATATGAATCGTGCTTCTATCAAGCGATCTATTTCTTCTTTAATCTTCGCAGCGTAGTTATCATTGTACGTGTATGGTTTCTGTTTCATGGGTTTTGCATCTGGAGTCATAGGGATTCTATGGGAACATATGTCTGGATCTACTCCTTTCAAGTTTTTGTAACTCCAAGCGAACACGTCTCTATATTCGCGCAATAGGGCAACTAATTCTTCTTCTTCTTCATTTGTCAAATCATGCCCTATGTAGGTACACTTCTCTTCTTCTCCTTCTATGGCTACTATAATGTTTTTGGTTTTCTCTCGATTATCATATACTTCTCCAACTTCAGCTTTTCTGTTAGGCATTCGTACCATGATTCGTCTATCTTCTATTTCATACTTTTTGAAGTTCTCGGGAACCTCAAACAAAGATTCTTCTTCTTCTGACATGGTTTGTTTCTTCTTTCTCTTCTTCCCTTCACTTTTAGTGGTCACTTGAGTGGCTAACCTCACCTCATTCATAAGTTCTTCGCGTCTCTGAGGGTGAGTTTCTACTTCGTAGAAGTATTCTTCCTCTGATGCAAAGGGTGGATCCATAATAATTGACTCTAGATCAAAATCGCTTGCATCCTCAAATGCATTAGTGCTAGGTTCACATTCTTCTATAATGGAATCACACCTGATTGGCTCTATCATGAAAATTGAAATATCATAGCCATCTTCGTCATAGTGGGGTGTCCCTTGTTCTTCATTGATGGCTACATCCATGGTTGCTAGGATTTCTGCCCAACCATGGGGCTGGAATTCTTCATCTGGAAATGCTACAGGTGCGTAAGCTGGGTCTTGAAGGGTTCGTGGATGTTGTTCTGCACCTAAAGTTCTGGCTTCTAACCGTTCTTCCTCTTGTTTTGCTACTTTACACATCCATAAATGAGTGTCCTTGTGCAACCATGAAGGATCTGATTCCAATGAGTGTACTGATTCCGTTTCTATTGGTGTCTTATGGATGGTATTCCATTGTATTGGGGGTACATCTCGATGTGAATAGTCTTTAAGATTGACTTTAGTAGTCACTCCTAAATGTTGCAAGTACAAAGAATTAGTTCCTCAATCTTGTACAATTTGCAACTGACGCATGAATGGTCCATCTCATAAGCATGATTTTTACTAAAATCACAAATGGCAAAGGTATGCTCAAACTCCACACCACAAGTGGTGAGAGATATGCCTTCTAGTAAGCCTAAGGGTTTTTCTATGTGTCCATCAGCCATTTGTAGCTTCATCCTGGTGGGTCTGAGTGCTGACTTACCCCAACGTTTCCATAAAGCGGTAGTAGCAATGGCCACTCCGGCTCCTGAATCTAAGATGGCTTTGGTGGTATAGCCCTGATGGGTTATTGGAAGATAAGTGTTACCTTCCTCTCCTTCACTTATATCTCCGATCTTTTCTACAGGTATCTCTGGTACCTTCTTGAGTGATCCTGTCTGTGAGGGAGTAGTAGCAAGCTCAGGGAATTGATTTGCTACATGTTTCCACAATTCTGGTTTAACCTTTAACAACTCCTCCAGAGTGAGATTGCATTGTACTTTGGTATTCTTGATTACTTCCGTGTTTCTAGGGATCACTGATTCTTCATTCCTCACTATTATCGTGGGTGCTCTCATACTAATAGACTTTGCTTCCCAAGGTCCTCTGAACTGAGGTAATTCCTGTAAAGAATTGGATTCAAAAGCCGTGTGTTCCTCAGTTGTTGTTCCTCTACATCATCATAAATAGAGGAGATGTCTTGGGGAAATTGTTCCTGCAAGTCATCTATTTCTTGAATAGGAGGATGAGTTCCTTGTTCTTTTCTCCATTTCTCTTCTTGGATTTCTCTTAAAAATTCATGTGAATATTTATGTATGGAAGACAAATTGTCTTCCCCTTCTGTGTTGGGTACTTGAGACAGGGATGGTGCATTCCTTTCCTGTGTCTCTGGGACAATAGGGTTCCTATGCTAATCCTTTTTCTCTTTGCTATCTATCAAGTATTGTAGCCTCTCCATTAATCCTTGAAAGTGCAATTCAGGTTTTGCCATGTTATTCCAATTTAGATATCTAGAGGCTTCAAACATAGCTTGTGCTAATTCTACCATCTTCATGCAAAGTTTAGTCCTCTCAATTTCTAAGTCTGCTCGAGGGTAGTTCTTACTCATTTCAGCTATCTGGGTCCTTCTTTTAATCTTGCTTGATACGCACAAAACATCATGTCTAGGTATTCTGGTATGGGTTCTGCTAAAACTGATCCTGATTTCTGAGATGGGTTCTCTTGATTTACTTCTTGAGAGGTCAACTCTAGGATTTTCGCTCTCGACTCTTTTAAACTTCCTTCCAACTCAGTTATCTTTTTACTCCATTTTCTCTTGATCCTTTCTCTAGAATCTTTCCAAGATTTAGTCTTTTTACTGCTAGACTCTCCAGCTTCACTAGTTCCAACTATTTTCTCCTGATTAAGCTGTTGATTCTGTAAGAGCGCCTGGGATCTTGTTATAGCTTGGATAGGCACATATGTAGGGTTGGATCCATTTGCGTTGTTTACGATACCTATCACGTTGATTGGTGTCACATTTGACACATTTGCAGGGTTCTTAGGGCAATCTTTGATTATGTGCTCTTTACCACAATCGGCACAAAAGCCTTGTATGTTATAGTACTGTGACTGTCCTACTATCAGAGGATGTGGACAATCCTTTATGAAATGATCTCCTTGGCATCTAAAGCATGGTCCTCTAGGGCCCTCTGGTCTCTGTTGTCTTACTTGGGGCCGTGGATTCGGATTTTTGTACATCACATTCGCGTATTCGGGCTCCCAACTAGGTTCCACTGGTGGACTATCATAATGATATGTCTCCACGTGTTCTGGTGACTCTGTGTAATATGCAGGTGGACTATCTACATGAGTGGAGTCAAAACTGTTTGAGTTTGGATCACTCTCTGTGATCAAAGGTGAAGAAGGCACTAAGGACCTACTTAGGTTCTCTTCTGCAGCAGCGTATTTCACTGAGATGACATTCGCTGGTGGGGGTGGCTGCTGAGCTAAGACAGGTTGAGGTCTCTGTTGAGACTGATAAGGGTAGTTTTGTGGAGGCCTATTGTAATGAGGCTGAGCATTGTACTGACCTTGGTACCTACCTGGTTGCGGGTATGCTTGCGGGTAGTTCTGTCTCACTGCTTGTTTGTTGTATGGGCAGTCTTGAGCCGTATGATTCGTGTATCTTCTCTCGATCGTACAGTATCGGCCACTAGGATTGGCTTATGTTTGTGTTGCATTGGGACACACATTTGCCAAATGATTTCCACCACAGGTGTGACAACGTACGTTAGTTGTTAACTTAGGCATCTGTTTACTAGAAACTCCTAGTTTCTGGGCCACTTTTTCTGCTAGGTCCTCTATTGAGCTAGACAACTTTGTGGATGCTAGAGATGAACAGTCTGAGTCCTTATAGACCTTTGAGAGTTCCAACTCGTCTCCTAAGTTGTCCTCAATGTCTATGCAAATTCTTACACATTGCTCTAGCGTTCTGGGTTCCTTCAAGTACACATAGGAGCGTAGTTTAGAGCTCAACAAGCCATCTAGAAACAATGACACTTGCTTGGCTTGTGAAGGTAATTCTTGCATTGGACATCTTTCAACATATTGTCTAAACCTACATCCTACCAGTCTAACTATTTCTTGAGGGGTCTGTTTGAAGCTATGAATCAACGAAGACGTGTCATGCCTGATTCCACTTTTAGAGAATTTCGTGATGAATGACTCTAAAAAGTGATGGATATCTCTAAATTTCCTTTGTTGCAATGGTTGGAACCAAGTTAAAGCAGTATTCTTTAACGTTAGTCCAAATGTGTTATATTGCATGAACATGTCTTTGACTTGCTCTGTTCTTAGTACTTGCTTAAATTCCGCAACATGGTCATAGGGATCACCTATCCCGTCAAAGTAGTTTTTCATGGATTTTACTAACTGAGTGGGCCTTAATATTCTTACGTGTTCACGAGGTCTAGGTAGAGGAAAATCATCTCTACCACCTAGCATTCTTTGTCTTTCCACTCTATCCATGTCTACGGTGGTTCTATCTCTCCCTATGGGATGATTGAAACTTACTTCGGGTCTCTCTTTATTCTTCTCTCTTTGATTAGCATGGGCTGAGGATGTTCCTGCCCCTTGTTGGCTCCCGTTTAAGTTTGTTCGAGATGGAATGAATGCCAAATCACCTCTCCATGTGTATGTATTTCTAGCATGGTCTGGTACCACAAATACTCTTTCTGACATTTCATCTAGGTATACAACCTTTCCAGGTGTATCGGGGTCTTTAAATTCGTAGATTATGATGGAGCCTACCTCACTAGGTTGTTCTGTTCTATACCTCCAAAATGCTTCGTCAGTTTCTTTATTTACAAACAGCTCTATGCTCCTGTTGTCCTGAGGGGTCCAATCTGGAACTAGTACTCATGTCAGTACAAATTTCCCTCTAGGTGTTCTTGGTTCTTCTAATGGTTCCTTTCCTTGAGATCTCGCTTCCATCTCTAACTGAATTACGCCAACCTCATTCGTATTGTTTGGCTGCGTACTTAAGATATACATCGTTCCTTCTTTGTCTATATAGGAGTCTCTTTCAAATTTCACCACTGGACGTTTGTTGACCTAAGCACCAACTTAGGGACTTGTGGAGAAAGAGACTATACCTCAATCCCCCTCAAGTGCATATAGTGGGGATTCACGCTTTAATTATCAATCCGATGAGTATACAAACCTAGCCGAGTGTATGAGGACATGCATTCAAGTGATGATCAATGCAAATGAACTACTCAAAGAGTGCAAACAAGGTAAAGACTGATCCAAACAAGCTTCAACTGTCAGTTATGGTGTCACGATACTTGGAACAGTAGCCAACAAAAAATTGAGCTTTTCTCTTAGCTCCAAACTCCAAATATAGCAAATAGCATATGCATTTCGAAGCTCTCGAGAAGACGCATCCAATGGCGGTAGTTTCACTCAATTCTGACACTCCTACTCTAAGTTATGAGCAAAATACTGAGTCACAGGAAAACCTTCATACACTTCAGCACTTCCTACACTTCGCACACACCTTAACAACAGCAAACAAACACTTTCATGGATAGACAACACTTCCTAACACTCTTTCCAAGCAATACACATGCACACAAGATCACAAAGAAGAAGATACAGAGAGGAGAAGACACAAATTCGAATTTCTGTGCTCTTGATTCTCACAATGGCAAAAAGTCTTTACAAAGAGTCACAATTTGACTTATATACTTGTGCCCTAAAAATGGTCCTTTCACACAAGAGACCGGCACTTTATTCACTAAAAAGACTCATTTCCTACTAATTTACATGGGTAAGCTTCTAATCTTCTGTGGGGATGCATCTAGAGGACTCCTCTGGTCCATTTACATCGGAAAATATATTACAAGAATGGTTATAATACAAAAACTGGGTGTCCAAATCGGAAAAATTTTGGGGCCCGTCTTTTTCTCTCCCTTGTGCTCTCTTTAGCTCTACAACACTCTCCTCCTCTTCGTCTCTATCGTCCCTTGACAGGCTTTATCTTCTTGTCTTTAGTTTGTTGTCTGCATGCATCTTTTGGTCAGTTTTGCCACCTGGTTGGACTGGCATTCCATTTTAATGGCCCTGTTGTTGATTTTTCTTTTACATCCTCTCGGCCTGATGCATTTGTACTGCCTGTTCTTTTCTTTTCATCGCTCGCAACCCTTGCTCAGTTCTGCCTGTTTGTTAAACAGGTGTTCAGTTTTGACGGCCTCTTCTTAATTCTTGTTTTACATTCTCTGGGGCCTGATGCATTTGTTTTGCTTTATAAGTCGGGTTGCCACGCACGCCACCAGTGGAAGGTATGAGGATGTGATGCTTCAGTCTTCGATCTGGACCTTCCAAAGATCAAGAGGTTGAAGCACCCTCTTGTGGTTTCGGAACCGCTGGATATCTTCTTGCACTTCTTCATGGATACTTGTTGGCCCTAGTTCCTCCTTCCACCTACGTGCTTTTTCCTTGATATGTGCTTCTACGGGGCTCTGTGCAGAGATGGGTGTTGCGCCCCTGCGGGGCTTCTTGAAGAGATATGTCTTCAGATATTACCTTTTTAGTGAAGCTTCTTTCGTTGTCTTCTTCTTTTCTTCTTTTTGCTTGATTCTCCCTCAACACTGCCCCCCTCCTGGACTCTGTTGTCCCCGACAAGCTTTGACGAGCGACGGGCATATGTTCTATATATTTTCTGCTATGTTTCATTAAGCAAATTGGCTTCACGTATCATTAACTGTTTCAATTGTTCTACCTTCACACTGTCATTGGGTGGTTGTCTATGGTCGGCGAAGAAGCTCAGTTCGTATGCCACTAATCTGGCATTTAGGTTGGAGGACATCTTTAAACTTCTGAATCAATTTCAAAAAATCCTATAAAGAATGCTTCTTCGAATGTTTGCATATATGTACTTGGCAAAAACATAAGCCTTGAATAATAGGCCATTATTGTAGGTCGGCTAGGCATAATAGACAGATCAAAAATGAGTATGTCTGTTCCCTGATTAATACCAATGAAATTCAAAATGTGTAGGCCGCATGCTTGAAGACCTTCAATACTGTAAGTATCATACTGAGTATTTTATTTGTCATTTTGACAGTTAAGTCAGGTACTGTCGCATAATTCTGCAGCCAAAATTCAATGGTCTTGACCATATAATCTTCCGTTGGTAGATAATTATGTGGCGGGCTTGGAAGTAGAGGATAATTTAGCCACTATTTATTTATGGTACCATTTCTTTGCAGGTCCAAAAATTCTCTAGTATCTCTTCGGCGTGGTATAGGACAAAAGGAAGGGTTTACCTGTAAGAAATAAGGTGCTGCTTGCCAGTGCACCCGTAGTGTAGGATGTTTCTCCAAAAACTTCCTTCTCCAAACCGGTTGTGCAGCTTCAAATTCTTCTTGAGTGTAATCGAATGTGTCATGTTTGAAGTTTAGCTGCTCATCTAGACTTTTCTTTGTAATCTTCTTTATATATTGTTTTGTTTTTTGTTTCAGTAATCCGTACGGAATGTTGAAAGGCTTCATGATCTTTTCCAAGTCTTTACCTCTAATCTTTGCTTCTTTCATTACTTTAATGACTTCATTTTCAAAACTTTCTGTCAACCGGGACACCACTAGTGCCCGTTCCTTCTGACTTATTTCTGCAGTGTATGGCATTGGATGATCATCATGTATATCCGCCATCTGCTCATGTATTGGAGAATGATAAATCGGGGGAGATAGAGGACGTACCTCTACCTCGTCAGTAGGAGTTTCCTTAGCTGGCTCTACTGGTGTCACGATTGGTGTTTTCTGCTTTACTTGGATCTCTAACTGTGCTATACGTTCAGTCTTCTCTTTATTTTCTTGCATGGCTACTCTGAGCGCTTCCTTTGCTGCAAGCAATTCATTTCCAATTTCTGCTACGTGATCCATATTTTCACTGTAGCTTGCTGCAAGTTTCCCATGTGCTGTATTCAATTGCTTTTTTAGTTCATTTGTTTCTTGAATGTACTTACGTTCCCAATCTTCTCTCAATTCTTGTTCTTGTCTTAGCAAATCTGCATATTGTGCCACCTGATCTCTTAATTCTTTCTCTTTAGTTTCGGATATCTCGTGCTGTTCAATAGGTTGATCATATAATAATGACTTCATCAATTCTTTATTTCTATTGCGTGTCATTCTCTTCCATGTACACCTTTAATTGTTTCTCGAGCAAAGTGCTTCTAGCTCTCATTCTCTCTTTGTGAGCTTCACTTGCATCATGTAATCTTTGTAAATCAGCGAGCTGTGCCTGAAATTGGTGATGCTGAGTCATTAATGTATCATATTGTGTTTTTACCTCGAGCAACTCCGTGCTTTTGGCTGCTATCTCTTTTTGGGCCTAGATTAATTGTGATGACAATTGTTCACTCATTATTTGGAATTGACTCTTTTCCCTCATGGCCTTATCATAGTCTGCATCTATATCCATCATCTGTTGTTGTCTGTCCATAGCCGTTTGGATCATTTGTTTGACCACAGGCTTCAACTGAGTGACATCCACATTGAGCCATGTGGTTGCTATACTAGGTTCTTTGCCTGTTGGGACGTCTTTTCCCTGTGCCACATGTAACGTAGTGTCATGGGGCTGCCTAATCTGAAGTTGGATCCTTGGCTCAGCCACCATGTGTTCAATGTTTCCTTGAGGTGTATCATCTGGCACCTCAATCACATTCTGCTCTTGATTTGTGTGTAGGTTTGGTTTCTCGTTCATTGGAGTTTGTATTTCTTCCTTGATAGGTTGTTTTGCATATGTAACCATTGTTGGAGCTTCTTTAATGCTGATCTTTGTCGTATCATTCAATTGAATGACATGTTCAGGTTCAATGGAATCTTCTATGTTCTTTTCCTTTTCTTCGTGGTTGTCTGGTGTAACTTCGACTTGATTGATCTCGGTCCATTCTCCCTCGTGAGTTTCTGTCCTTATGTCAGTGTCCAGGGTGTCTTTTTCGTGACTAGATTCTGCATCGGAACTCGAATCATCTAAGCCCAGTTCTTTGTATCTCCCAGTTTGTTTTGGGGTCTTTTCTTTACTCCGTTGTTGTTTCTCTTGACTTGCTTGTCTATAATGATGACCTTGAACATTCAGATTTACCTGCCCTTGCATGTATTGATGTGTCTCTTCTAGGGCAGCAGAGAGATCTCTCTTGGTAATTGTCATTTGGGCTACCGGAATCTTTGGTAAAATGTGTGTCCGCTTTGATTGGGGTGTAGCCTGGGCTTCTTCCTCTCTTAGGCGCTTTGTACCCCTCATGGGTTTCTGTGAACTGGTTCTTGCCTCTTCAACAACAGCAGCTGCTTTCTTTTTCTTGGGGATCGTAGCGGATTTGGCATATTTGGCTAGCCCTTCTGAGGTTGGCATCTCACGGAGACAATTTTTCATATCAAGGGCCTCGTAGATAAGTAAGGTTAACGTAGAACTGCCATTTAGAAACTTCTTCTAATCCCATTTCTTCTTGACTTCAAATAATCGTTCTTGGACATAAGGAGTCATATTCACTTTGTTTCCAACTTGTCTCATTGCATGCGAGAGTAGTTGTACGACAATCTTTTGTGGTGTAGTATATCTATGCATACTAGGGAAACAAAAATGTTGATGCACTAGGCGGACATCATCTTCAATATCAGTCCTGTTGATATCCAAGAAGGACCTCTTTTTAGGATCATGACATTCCTCTTTGACATTAGTGATCCCTTCTTGATTCCATCCGAAGGCTTTGTTGATTACCTCATGTGTGAATTGAATGGTTTTCCAGGTACCTACTTTGTCCAATCCTCGTGCTTCAGAAACTGATATCTTCGTCGCTGCAGGCTACAGTGTATTCATCACTTGTGTACATCTTTGAAAATCTGGTAGATAAATCGGCAATTTGAGAAATGCCTCTATGCCTGCCTGTGTCTAGACATCCACCATGCGAGGTAATCCTTGTATAATAGTCTTGAAGTCTTGCGACATAATAGGGAAGTAGTGATCCCTATCCATGATCTTGATGGTGGCCATGAAAATGAGGTCTGACACGGGTTGGTCATCCAGAAACCAATGGCCTCTTGCTTTCATTATTGATTCCAATGGAAGAAGTTGCACCTCTTCCTCTTGTGTAGCTTCAGAATTGGAAGATGCCATCTGCACTCAATTGATGGCAGCAATTAGTCATCGAATAATATTTAGAATCATCCTTCATTTATCCTTTATTAGATTGGAAATTCTCCGCGTGAATGGTGTCGTCCCTTTCTCGTGGGTGTGAGAAAGGTAATACTTGGATTTTTCCATATTTTTAGATATTTTTTATATTTTCATCTGAAAAGAGAAACAGAAAAGTTAGGTCATAGCCGAAGCGGTTATTACTTTTTGGGTGATTTTCTTAATGTATGTACAAGTGCTCTCCTTTTTCCCAAGAGAAAAATGTGCTCGACTATCCTGAAAGAGAAGAGTATTATGCCGAATGCGTGGCCTTGTAATGTGGCCCTATCATGCATACTTTGGACTCTGGTAACTCTAGATGTGTGCAACTTGAGGTATTTGTTTGATGCATGCAGTTTGTCGTGCTTTTCAGCATCCAAATCTGCTTCATTTTGTTGGGACGCATTGTATCCCGAAAGCTCCTGATGAATGTGGTGCTTCTCATGGTGTACGTCTGCTCTATCTGCTTTTTGAATCTCGGACTGGCTTGCGTTGCAACTGCAGACTCCTTCTCTTTCCTGTAGCTATTCTTCTTTGGCTGTAGTGCCCTTAGACCATATTGGTTCTCCTTGTGCAGTGGTTCATTGTTTCGGTTTGGCGTCCTTGGAGCACATGATTTTGGAATCCATATTTGCACTCAATCCGGTTGGGCGGCTACTACTTTCTTTGGAATCCATATCCTAGTAATCCGTCGTTGACTTTGGTGTTCAAAATGATTTGCCTTCTTGTTTGATTGGTTGTTCTGATGTCGAAGATGTTTCTGTCGTTGAAGATATGCATCCCTTTGATCCTTTCTTATCCAAGCTTGTTTAGTGTACGGAATAAGGTATATTTTAATAGGTACAGACTTTGGATTACTCAGAAGACTAGTCTCTCCTGTGCATGGTTCTTCACTACGGCTGTTTTCAGATAGAGTGACACTCTGGTGACTTGCTAGATTAGAAGATGGTATGCAAGCAGGATTCAGTGTGTCCTCACATGAAGTACTTGATGAAGGGGTTTCTATGGTGCTAGTGAACATACATTCATGATTGTGTTCATTAGAGTGAATTTTTGGCTCTATGCTTGCGGCTTTGATTGGTCGTTCGTCTAGCAAACTGAATACTTCACGATGTCCTATCTTGGCTGAGATGTATCCTAAAGCCAATTGAATGGTCACCTCATATTCGTATATCCAGTCTTGACCTAACACTACATCTTCGAGTAAATCCTGATCATGACACACTAATAGCTTCTGTTCCATAGTGTTGTTGCCAAGATGCAGAGGTAAGGTGATTTCACCTATACATTGAGTAATTGTTCCTCCTATTCGTATCAACTGTGCCATCGATGGACACAATTCCTCCTTGAGTTTCTGAGTCAAAGAAAGTTTGATACAGCTTATGGTGGCTCCTGTGTCAATGAGAGCATCCACTAAGTGGTACTCCGTTTTACCCGCTCCCAAATTCAAATATGGTTGTGTTCTCTGTGGACCTAGGTTTTTAGTGGCTCTAAAATTAGCCATTGGGATGAGTTCTTCTCCTAGTCGATATCTCTCATCTCTCTCTCTCATCCATTCTTTTCGTTTCTTAATTCATTCTAGTGCTTCCTGTCTCGCTTCTTCTCGTATCCTTTCCTCCTCGATGCGTCTATTCTTGCCCTTGATTAATCGTGACATTGTTTCTTCAGTCAACGGTTCTAGATATTTTTTCACTCGACATCCACTGATATAGTTTGGTAATACTTCCCCATCTAGGGTTGCTAAGCTGATGGCTCCACTTGTCGATATACGATTGATGATTAATGGGCCATATCCTCTCTTCTGCAACTTCTTAGCGTGTTGTTTCAAGGTATATACCAAAACTAAATCTCCTTCCTTCAAATTTTTGTCTTTAATGTGAGCATCAAAGTAGGCTTTCTGTCGCCGTTTAGCAGCATAAATGCCTGCTACTGCTTGTAACCTAGTTTTGTGAAGCTTTTCTATTTGATCCAATTGAGCTGATAGTTCATGTCCCGTCCACTCATAAGTGGTTGCTACTCTGAGAGTGGGAACTAAGAAATCAATTAGCAAAATAGCATTTTGTCCATACACTAAGTTAAAAGGAGTAGTGCCTATGGCGGTTTTGTAGGCTACTCAAAATGCCCATAAAGCATGATGTAATTGCTTATCCTAATCAGATCTACCATTGTTTACAATTTTTGTGAGAGCTGTACACAAGATTTTATTCAAACTTTCGGCTTGTCCATTGGCTTGTGGGTGATAAGGAGCTGATTTTTTATGAATTACCAAGAATTCATTCAGTAAGGCTTCTATAACTTCATTCACAAAGTGCGTACCTCTATCACTCATAATTTCTATCGGTAGTCCAAATCTAGTGAAAACGTTCTCAAAGAGAAACTTGGCCGTAGTTCTTGCGTCATTTTTCTTGGTTGCTTTGGCTTCAACCCATTTGGTCAGATAGTCTGTGGCTACAATTATATATTCAGCATGGGATCCTTTCGCTGGTGGGCTAATAGGTCCTATGAAGTCTATTCCCCATTTAGTGAAAGCTCTGGCACTCATCATGGGTCTCAGTGGCATCTCATCTCTTCTAATTGGATATTTTGTTCATTGACAAGTATCACATCGTTGCACATATGTTACGGCATCTTGATGTAGAGTTGGCCACCACATTCCAGCAAAGAGGATCATTTTTGTTGTTTTATCTGCAGAGAAATGTCATCCTGCAACTCCTGTATGTGCCATCTCTAATACAGCAAGATATTCGTCTTCATGAATGCACAATCGTAATTGATTATCTTTCCCTCGCTTCAAAAGTTGTTTTCCTATAATGGCATAATCCTTGCTCTGTTCTACAAGTGCACGTTTCCTTGTTGAAGTGGCTCCTTCTGGGTATTCTTGGGTGTTTAAGAATTTTACCAGAGGCATGCTCCATCTCGGTGCTACTATGGAGTAGCATAGAGTGGAGTTCTCTTCTGGATTTTGTTCTTGACAAGTTTGGCAGGCTGATACATAGTTATGCGCATCCCTCTGCATGGTTGGCCAATATATGCCTAATCTCCTCAGGGTTTGCCATGTTCCGTTTGCATTCAAATGAGTTTTCCATTGATTTACATGTGCTTTCTGAAGCCACATTTCCTTTTCCTCCTCTTCAACGCATCTCATTAGTAATCCACTTGAATCTTGGTGATACAAACTTCTTGCAATGATATGAAGGTTTTTAGTCTTCCAAAGGTCTTGGGTTTGGTTTGGTGTGATTCCATCTTTAGGTCCATGCGTGAGTATAGGGATCAACTTTTCTGCCCATTGGGGACATACTTCTAGGTTAAAAAGGTACGTATCTGGCAGGTCATCTAGTACTCCTATGGGTGGTTCTCCATGGGTCATTCTCGATAAGTGATCTGCTCTTATGTGGGTATTTCCTTTCTTGACTACTACCTCAAAATCAAATTCCATTAGCAATAAAAACCATCGTACTAGTCTTCCTGTATTGCAAGGTTTATTGACTAAGTACCGTAGGGCTTTTGTTTGCCAACAGGTAATGTCTGAACTTTTTCACTACGTACACCATCCCTAGGCCTTCTCTCTCAGTTGTGGTATAATTGCGCTCTACTTGATTTAATTGTCTACTGGCATAGGCTATAGGGTGGTCTAGCTTCCCTGTATCTGCAAGTTGAGCTAAGATGCAACCAATGGCAAACTTGGAAGCATCCACATGAATGTGAAATGGCTTGTTCCAGTTAGGTACTCGAAGGATTGGTGCTGAACTCAATCGATTCTTTAACTCATTAAAGGCTTTCTCACATTCTTTGGTCCAATTAAATTGAGACAAGAGTGCATAGAGAGGTCTAGCAATTATGGCATACATATGTATAAATCTTCGATAGTATCCACAGTGTCCCATAAATGCTTGTACTTCTTTAGCAGTCTTTGGTCTTGGTAAATCCACAATTACTTTGATTTTGTCTTCATCAGTTGAAATTCCATTTTTAGAGACAATATGTCCTAATATTTTTCCTTGTCGAACCATGAAGGCACATTTTTCTGGGTTGAGGCATACTCGATATTGTCGACATTTGGCAAAGATCTTTTCCAGTTCAGGGATGTGCTCTGATCGTATAGCTGAATAAGTACATAGATCGTCCATATATACCTCCATACTTTTTCTCAGGAAATCTTTGAATACATGGCACATCAATCTTTGGAAGGTGGCTGGGGCATTAGTTAGACCAAAAGGCATGACTCTAAAGGCGTATACTCCCCATTCAGTTGCAAAAGCGGTTTTATGTTGGTCCTCAAGAGCAATGGCTACCTGATTATACCCTGAAAAGCCGTCCAAGAAACTATAAACTTCCTTTCCTGCCACTCTTTCCAATAGATGATCCGTAATGGGTAATGGGTAACTATCCCTTATGGTCGCGATATTTACTTTCTTCAGATTGATGCACACTCTTAACTTCCCATTCTTTTTCGGTACAACCACCAAAGGTGATACCCATTCTGTGTGTTTGATCTCGTAAATGAATCCAACATCTAACAACTTATCTATCTCTTCCTTTATCTTTGCTGAATACACATCATTGTATGTATACGGTCTTTGTTTAGAAGGTTTGGCTTCGGATGTCATGGGGATTCTATGGGCACATATAGATGGATCTACTCCTTTCAAGTCCTTATAGGTCCAGGCAAAGACATCCCGATATTCCCTTATGAGGCATATTAACTCTTGTTCTTCCTCCATTGAGACATCCTGTCCTATAAAAGTACATCGTTCCTCTCCTTCTTCTAAGGTCACTACTATTTTCTTAGTCTGTTCTTTGTTGTCATATGCTATTCCTGGCTGTGCTTCTCGTTTCGGCATTTGAATAGCTATTTTTCTCTCTTCTACTTCATATTTTTTGAAGTGGGCTGGCACTTCAAACTGATCTTGTGGCTTGTTTTCTTCACCTTCTGGTTCTTTATCCAACTCCAGCTCTTCTTCCTGTGTAGGTTCCTGGTTGTTTTCGTTAGCTGTGACACCTATTTTTTTATTTTCATCCTCTGGTTCCATTGGTTCTTGCTCCATCTCAATGCTCTCATAGTCCTCCTTCCATTCTTTCTCTATCACTTCTCCTTCTTTAGCCTCCTGAAGGACTACCACATATAGACTAACATCATATCCTTCCTCATCAATACATTCATTCATAGTTATTACTTCTTCGTTCACACATACATCGAGGGTTGCTAAAATCTCCATCCAACCGTGAGGTTCAAACTCTTCATCCAAAAAGACTTGAGGCATGTAAGCTGGATCTTGTACAAACCTAGCTACTCCTTGCCTTTGCTGCCATCCCTTTCTCCTATCCTCTTCCTTTTTTGTAGTTTGGCATATCCATAGATGAGTGTCCTCGTTCATCCAAGATTGGTCACTAGAACCTATACTGTGAATTGACTGATCGTCTTCCTCCTTATGAATTTGATTCCATTGTAAGGGGGGAACATCTTGATATGTATATGTGTGGAGATTTATTCTCGTGGTGGTTCCTTCATGTTGTAGGTATACAACATCTCTTCCCCAATCTTGCACAACCTTTAGCTATCTCATGAAAGGTTCCCAAGTATCATTTCATAATTGCTTGCCCTTTCAAATTGACATATTGCTAAGGTGTGTTCAAATTCAACCCCGCATGTGGTAAAAACTACTCGTTCCAATAATCCCAAGGGTCTTTCTGTGTGTCCGTCTGCCATTTGTATCTTCATGCACGTTGGTCTTAAAGCTGGTTTTCCCCATTTCTCCCAGATTTCCCTAGTAGCAATGCCTACACCAGCTCCGGAATCTAAGATGGCTTTGGTGGTATAACCCCTATAAGTAATTGGAAGGCAAGTGTTTCCTTCATCTCCCTCACTAAAATCTCCTACCTTATCCACTGGGATCTTTACTGTGTTTACTTCATCAGATATCTCTTTTTCTTCCGTCTTGATCTCCAATTGACTGGTCAATTTCTCCTTCAAATGTGGTTTAACCTTCAACAGTTCTTCTAATGTTAGGGTACAAGGGATTTTTACCTTTCTAAGGTGTTGTATGATATCCGATGTTTGGACTGATGGGTTCGGTTCTTTTTTCCTTATTGAGGGAATGCAATACAATTCTGAATTATGTTCGTACTCTCCTGTGTAATTTGGCAAAACCATTACATTATCATTTTCTTCATTGCTCGGATCAATTGGTAATATTTCATTTGAATTCAACTCAGGTATTGAATCCTCTATTCCATCTTCCGCTTCTAGCTCTTCAAAGGGCGGTTCAATTCCTTCCACTTTCTTCCACCTGTCTTCTTGGACGCTTGCCCACAAATCTTTAGGCCATTCCCCTTCTACTTCGGGAACAATGGATCCTTCCCTTTTATCCTCACAATAATTACCATTCTGTGTCTTACTTGCTTCGGGTTTTTCGTGATCATTAGTGATGACGCACTCTTGGAATTCTCTTTCGGAAATTCGGGTATTGGGTAATGGCAACGCAGGTTTTTCTAAGGTCTGTTGAGCAACTTCTATTAATTTTTTGCAGATCTCCAACCTCTCTTTCTCTAGGTCACCTCTAGGATATTCTCTTTCATGTTGTTCTATGGCAGGTCCTGCTCTTATTCATGCCTTGTATGCCTGAATCCACATGGCTAATTCTTCAGGCATGGGATCTGCTAAAACCGATCCTATCTCATCCTTTTTATGCCTTTCATTCTTATTTCCTTCTTCCAGGTTCATTTTTTCTTTTTGAGTTTGTTCATTCTTTTCATTTTCCTTCTTTTATTGTAGTTTCCTTTCCTTTATTCTATCTCGTCGGATCTTCCATCTTTGTGTTCGTTTGCTTACAACACTTTTCTCAGGCTCTTCCGAATCTTCAACTATTTGAGGTGCAGGCGTATTCATCTCTAGGTCACTTTGATTGTGTTTTTCAGGTTTTTTTGGGGTATCTCTAGCTTTTGCTCTTGTTATCGCCTTCAATGGCACAGTGTATTCCTTATCACTCCCTGATGATTCTATTACTTCTATCACATTGATTTGTACATTGGAGGTAACCTTGTTGGGATTCTTGGGGCAATCTCTGAAAAGATGTTCCTTACCACAGTCACTACAGTAGCCTTCCCAGACTCGTTGTGGTGGTGGTGGGTTTGGCAATGTACATTCTCTGATATAGTGATCACCTCCACATCTGTAGCATGGTCCTCTGGGCACAGGCGGTCTGTTCATGGGTCGGGGTGGTATAGTTGCTCTTGGAGCTGTGTACATCATTGGCACATAATCCTGCTCATATCCATAAGAGTTATCTTGTGGTTCCAACTCACAAACATATGGGTCGTACGTATATAGCAAATAGCATATGCGTTTCGAATCTCTCAAGAAGACGCATCCAATGGCAGTGGTTTCACTCAATTCTAACACTCCTACTTCAAGTTATGAGCAAAATACTGAGTCGCGGGAAAACCTTTCTACACTTCAGCACTTCCTACACTTCGCACACACCTTAACAATAGCAAACAAACACTTTCATGGATAGACAACACTTCCTAACACTCTTTCCAAGCAATACACATGCACACAAGCTCACAAAGAAGAAGATACAGAGAGGAGAAGACACAAATTCGAATTTCTGTGCTCTTGATTCTCACAATGGCAAAAAGTCTTTACAAAGAGTCACAATTTGACTTATATACTTGTGCCCTAAAAATGGTCCTTTCACACAAGAGACCGGCACTTTATTCACTAAAAGACTCATTTCCTACTAATTTACATGGGTAAGCTTCTAATCTTCTGTGGGGATGCATCTAGAGGACTCCTCTGGTGCATTTACATCGGAAAATATATTACAAGAATGGTTATAATACAAAAATTAGGTGTCCAAATCGGAAAAATTTTGAGGCCCGTCTTTTTCTCTGCCTTGTGCTCTCTTTAGCTCTACAACAACGTTCCAATCCAATGGGTTGATCTGGGTTATGCATTTGCACCACTTGTCTTCGCAAACCATCCTCATAGATGCGAGCACCTAAGCGGTTGGTTCGGAGAAATTCTAACTGAGTTCTATAGGGTCCTTCTGGTTTTTCTAAATATGCTACATTTTACCCTCCTTCTGGTCTTTCTGTGCTAAATGCCATTTCTGATTCGCTCGTGTCTGAGCTCTCATAGGGGTAATTACTATTTAATTGTTGAGCCCACGATCGTGCAGTAGTTCCTACACTTGCCTCTGATGATCTAAGGCTTCGTCGATCTGACTTACCTATATGTTTGCCCGATCTAAGGTTCATGAATTTACTTCATCTCATCGTTAACGTTCCTTGTTCTTTACTTTCTTGATTCTTTTTAAATTCCTTTAAGTTCTTGTCTTGATGTAAGCGTCAGGAATTCGACTTTCTGTGGTACTTTTGAGTTCTCGTTTCGTCAGACTTAGGTTCTTTTTCTTTAAGTTTTCATCTCACACACCTTTATTTTTAGTCTTGGACTTGAGAAATTTAAGTCTCTTGCACTTCATTGTTCCTATCGTCGTTAATCCACAAAGCTAACGTTTAGCCTAAGCTAATAATTGACTGAGGGGGTTGAGTAATCTTCTAACCTCAAGTGAGCTTTATTGGTTGCCCTGATGCCCAAGAAGCCTTGCGTTCTTCTCTGCCTTGCCTTGGTTGCCCTTGATTGTCCTTGCTAGACCTGGAAAAATTCAATATTAGACCAATTTCACAAATGGATGATCAAGTACTTGAGTATATACACCCTTAAAGGTCGTTTCCCTTTTGCCCAAATTTTTGTGTTGTCCCCTGGCTTTTCTAGTGCCACACTAGGTCAACCTCAAAGAGCTTTCTAACGAGCTATAAAGCTCAAAAAACGAACTTCGGATGAAAAAGATATGACCGTTCAGGCTCTCGGGGGTAAAAACTGACAAATAGGTTTTTCTCCAAATGTGAGCTAAGGGGTCTCCTATGAGTCTAATCACCCAAAAATTTTCAAAAAATAGCCCCAAATTTGGTCAAAAAATGAAACCCTAAAAATTGTGTTTGGGGTGGACAATCGCGATGGTCTGAGATAATCGCGATGGTCTCGCACCTTCGTCATGGCGTGGCACAATCGCGATGGTCCGAAGGAGCGAACAATCGCGATGTTTTGAAAGTGGATGATCACGATGGCGTGAATGTGAACTATCGTGATGGTCTCGAATGAATGATCGCAATGGTCCAAAAATGAACCGTCACGATGGCATCAGTCAACGGTCAACGCGAACCGTTGCGATGGTCCAAGTGAACCTTCGCGATGGTCATGGGCGCGATGGCATGAGCCAATCGCGATGGCCTGAGTTTGAGTCGTCGCGATGGCGTACCTGGGACAATCGGGATGGTTTGACTAGCGAGCAATCGCGATGGTCTAGCTTGCCACGTGGCAGCGTCGGTGCGATGGCATGAGCCAATCGCGATGGCATGGGGTCGACGAGATCATCGCGATGGTCAAGGACCGTCGCGATGGTTCAAATGAACCGTCGTGAGGGCGTGAGACCATCGTGATGGTCCGGCCGAGCCGTCGCGATGGCGTGAGCCAATCGCGATGGTCTGAGCCAATCGTGATGGTCCACCAAAGTATGAATTTTGCAAATGCGTTTGTGGATCCGTGTATGCGCGTGTGTCGCCTACCTCGTGGTGAACTCGCTTACCAAAAATGCCAAACTTGGCAGACCATCGCGATGGTCTGACACACATGGCAGATCTCTAACAGAAAGTGAAATTTTACCTTTTTGCAGCCTTCTTGATGCTTTGGAGTACTGTACCTGCAAGAAAACTCAAAAACACAGTAGCACATGCAAGCACAAAAAATCTCTCTCACTCTCTCGCATGCACAAATGAGGGGAAATGAGGAGAATGGGTGGATATGGTGAATTTTCTGATTTTTTTTGGAGTTGAAGATGATGATGCGCTGATGAAGATGGAGTGTGGGGAAGGTGAAAAATACTAAAAACTAACTAAAAACAACAACAAAAACTGAAATTTTTACCTTCCAACGCCACTTCTTGCTATACTCTTACCATCACACATTCGTCCTAGACTCAATCCCCGGCAACGGCGCCAAATTTGGTGTTGCTCTAGCACAATGGTGAGAACCATGTTAAGAAGCTCCACCTCCTTAATGTCAATCCGCAGAAGAGATAGGAGTGATATGAAGATCGTGAATGTGAGATGAAGTGAGAGTGAAGGTGAGAAGCATAGAAATGCACACGCACATACACACACACTACGAAGAGACAAGCAATACACAATGGAAGGTGAGAAATCAACTCTATTGCTCAAGATCTCAATTACAAGCTCAAAGTAGCTCTAAACTCACACTAATGAACCTCAAAAATGAGCTCTCTAGCTCTTTTTATAGATTCTAGACTAGTTTTGACAGGTTTCACATCTAGTGACTGGCATAGTTAAAAAATAGGTTCTAGATGTTATTTGAGAGGGTAAACGGTGTCTAAAAATAACCAAAATTGGTATGCACATTCTACCTAAGCTCCTCAAGCTCGAGGACTCCTTGGCTTGTACAAAATGGAGCTATAAATTACAAAAAGGGGTTTTTCTATTTACATATGGTACAAAAGTGATGAAAATCACTATTGGAGGTTTTGAAGAATATTTATAGAACATAAATCTTTGAAAAATTGATTCGACTGACTCCCTGCTCTGTCTTTACATGCTTCCGCGTCTTCTGTGCCTCTGGCTACTGCCAACAGAGGTTAACACTAGCAATCATGTTAGGGAGTGGTTGTTGTAGGCCACATGCCAAGAATGCGATCCGACAAATCTTACCCCAAGTATAAGATCGACAAGAATCTCGTGCGAGTGAACAATATTTTTGGTACACCTGAGTGCAAGACAGGTGAAGTCACAACGTTCGACAAAAGATTTTAATGAGTCATAGCACTCCTCCAATATCATTCTTAGATTTTTGTTTGCATGACGTATCGAAAAATTCTTCCTTGGTATCTGATGAAATTTCGGTGGTTTTTGGTGAAACTCCAATATTTGGTCGTGCTTTGATGTTTGGTGAAACATAAAGAGTCTGGAGGTTTTTGTCAAGAACGAAAAGACATAGAATACTGTTGAGCCCATAAAAGTCATGTTGGTCAAAGTCAATTGTAGTCAAAGTCAAAATCAAAGTCAACTAGTCAAAGTCAACAAGATCAAGGTCAAAGTCAACAGGTGCAAAGTCAAAGTGCTAAAGTGCAGGTGTCAAAGTGCACAAGTAGTGCACAATTAATTGTCCACAAAGGGATTGTGCACAGAGGTATTGGCTTGTATTGTGCTTCAAACATTGTAATTGTCTTACTGTAATCAATCGGCAGAGGCTTCCAAGTGTATTTTCTCTTCTTGTCTCTTCCCTTTTCTCCTACAAACCCTCAAACCCCTTCTTGTCCAAGAATCCCCCAACAAAATTTGGCACGCCCGGTGGGACCTCCAAGGAGATTTGAGCTTAGGAGAAACCAAGTGCAAAGTATAGCAGAGGTCACGTGTCGACAGTGCTACTTCATCAAACAAAAGGTAAATATTCTTATCAAGTGTCTCATATTAAGTGGGCTATGAGCTGCTCATGACCGCAACCCGGTCCCAAACTTTGAGGGTCACCTGCAAGCAGAAAAGAAGGAAGGTTGTTAGAAGGTCCTCCAGTCCACTATCTTCAACCTCATCAGTAAAGAGCATGGCGGGTTAGGTAGACTTGGAAACTTTACTCTCTAGATTAAATATAAAGTTTCCTTCTTTCAAAGGCCTAGCTCAGGAGGATCCGGATGAACACATTAGAAGGTTTTTGGCACTATGTAAGACTAGAGGCTTAATGGGTAGGGAGGATGCCTTTTTGATTCTCTTCCCTGCCACATTAGAGGGATTAGCAGATAAGTGGTTCAACCAGTTTGTTGAAAACCATTTTACCACTTGGGATGTGATGAAAGATGCATTTAAAAATCAGTTCCAGCATGGCAACACTGCGGAGATCATCATAGAAGAACTAGAAAATTTGAGATTGGGTCCAGGAGAAAAGTTCCCAGAGTTTGTGACTAGGGCCAAAGCACTAATGGCTAAATTGCCAGATCTACCACACGATTTTTTTTGTTAAGAAATGGTTAGCTAAGCCCCTACCAGTGGCCACCCAATGCAAAATAAAGGAATTAGTGTTACCTACAGCCTCCATAGAGGAGTTCATCAACACAGCCACATGCTTGGAGCAGATAAGGCACTAGTTGGAGCAACTCCTTCCCAACCAACATATGGTACAGAAATGGAGGATCCAGTGATCCAACTAAGGAAGGAGCTGGAGGGCTTAAAAAGGAATAAGCCCTACAAAGAGGACGAGACTGCTATTGCTCAGTTGAGGAGGGAGATTGAAGCACTAAAGCTCCAAAAGGAGGAGGAGGCCCAAGCAGAGGAATTGACTCAGCTGTGACAGGAGCTGTAGGAACTCAAAGGGAATGGCATCAAGAGTGGACTTTGGTGTTCCATGTGCAGCAAGCAAGGTCACATAGTAAGTGAATGTCCTCTGTTAAATGTGACTTGCCAATTATGCAGGAAAGTTGGCCATGAGGCCCATGAATGCCAATCAAGGGGAATGCCTGCAACAACATACTGGACACAAGGAGGACCCCTACCACCAGCAAATGTGATGGCAGCTGCACCCAATCAAGGTAACACTTATAACCCTAGACAGAGGGATAGTTTTGGAAATGGTCCTAGAAGGCCAATTATTTGTTTCAGATGTGGAGACTGTGGGCACTATCAAAGTAGGTGCACTCTCCCAAAAAATGCCCCTCCTTGCAGAAACTGCCCAGAGGCCAGAGACCACTATACAAATTGCTGTCCTAAGAATCAAGCCTCTTCATCCGGGCCCCACATTCAAATGATTTCTGTGCAGGAAGAAGAAATGGTAGGTCAAGTTAAGGTGCCATCACCATCTACCAGGGTGGTGCAGTTAGAGGAAATTGAATCTTTACAGTGCAGATAAGAAGCAAGGGGAAGGCTCCAGTGGACATAGGTCAAGAATCAATGATTAATGGATTAAACAAAGACAAAGGCATGTCTGAGAATAAAGCCACCACATGTGCAGACACAAGGCAAAAAGAAAATTTCATAGGTACCGGTGATGCCATTGGACATGCATTCACCAAGGCTCATGAGGAGTTTGATAAGTCAAATGGAGCCCAAGCTCTTAAGGAATCAGAAGCTTCCAGGCTACTCAAGTCCATGAAAAAGGAGGTTAGTATTTTTGATTTAATAAAGATGGATGGTAAGTTCAGGTAAGAACTCTTGCAGATAATTGATGAAATGTCCACAACAAGTTTAGTGGCAAAAGCTGCTGTTATGCATAAAGATAAAAATGTAGGGGAAGCACCCCTCACAGATTACAAGAGCCCTCGGCTAACAGTCTCTATTAAAGGTCATGAGTTTCAAGGAGTTATTGTGGATGGTGGTTCTGGCATTAACTTGATGCCTGAATATACCATGAAAAAGATTGGACTATACCCTTCAAGACCTACCAACTTCACTGTAACAATGGCAGACCAAAGCATAGTAAGGCCTATGGGAGTGGTCCCTGGAGTTCCGGTCAAAATACAGGGTACCATCTTTAACTTGGACTTTGTTGTTTTAAGGCTGCCACAGGTAGAAGGAAGTTTCCCCCTGTTAATTGGCAGACCTTGGTTAAGGCATGCCAATGTGTTGCATGACTGGGGCAAAGACACAATGTGGGTAAAGCAGGAGGGAAAAGAGTTGCAGCAGATAATTTTAGAAGAAGGACCAGACAATCAGAGAAATACTAGTATGATGCAGACAATTGGTATTTGTATGGAAGAAGAAGTGGTGGATAACCCAGAAGCAGATCTATTTGAAGGAGCAGATTTATATGAAGATGAAAACATGTTGGCTTGGCTCCATGCAGAAGACCCATCTTCCTGCTATGGAATTTTCCCAAACTCAAGTAGAGAAGAAGCATATGAAGAAAAAGAGGAAAACACTCAGGTTGAAACAGTCTCAGTCAAAGGCCATGGAAAAGAGAAGAAAAGCAAAGTCCTTAAGTGCAGCCGTGATGAAGATGCTTCAAATCATATGTCAATGGCCACTGTTTTATGGATCCTGGTATGGATATCATCTATTGTGTCAATTTTTATGATAGTAAGTGCAAGGCTTTACAATGACATGGACGGAGTACCTGCAAGTCTTTGGAAACAAAAGATGCAGTATGGAGGAGATAATATTGTACTGAAGGATTTAAGGTGGGTCTATCAAAGCGTCAACATGCCCAAAAAGAAGATAAAACAAATGAAGTGCAACACAATTGAAGGTTATGGAGGAGTTTTTCGGGGTCAACATATAAAGATCATGGCTAAAGGCCTATCATCAAGCCACATGAAGAAATATGGATCACCTGGAACCTGCAAAATTTGTCCAGGTTGTACATAGTCTTTTCTTGTCATTTTTTACTTAAGTTTTAGTAGTTTTCTTTATCCATTTCATGCTTGTTTCTTGCGTTTCTAGCAAATTTAGCAGCCATTTCATCAACTTTGCAAAGGTACAATTTTTGGAATTTTTAGGATTTTTTTCAGAATTTTTCAAGCATTTTTTAGAATTTTTTCTAGCATTTTTCTCCTTTTCACGTGTCTTTTTCTTGCCACATTTGGGGAATAAAGGAAGCTCTCTGTGGTTTTTGAGTGAAGAAACTGGCCTAACACTCTAGAAAAATTTTTCAGAATTTTTTGAAGATTTTTTGGATTTTTTTTGCAATTTTTTTGGATTTTAATGTATTTTTCTTTGGTTTTTTTGAAAAAAAAAAGGGCCCCCCAGGGCGTTTTCTTTTTTTGCAAAAAAAAAATAAAAAAAATCCACCCCCCCCGCCCCCCCGCCCGACCCCCCGAACCCTCCCCCCCCCATTTAATTTTTATTTTTTTTATTTTATTATTTTTTTATTTTATTTTATTTTATTATTATCATTATTTTATTTTATTTTATTTATTTTATTTTATTTATTTATTTATTTTATTATTTATTTTCTTTATTTTTCTGAATCTTTTTTTTCTTTTTCTGTATGAGCGTTCAAAAAAAAAATAAAAAAAAAGAGACGACCATTTGTTTTATTTTAGTATATATATAATTTCAGTTTTATTATTTTTATTTTTTTTATTTTTTTGGCTCAAAGCTTTTGGCTCTGGATCGTGCTCTGGTTGGCCGTTTTTTACAAAAATGGAGTCATTTTCATGTTTTTTGGGACCTCTGGACTCAGTTTTTGGCTTTATTTTTCCAAATTCCAACTTTTTCTCTGACTTTTGGTCAAAACCCACATGTTTGGAGCACATTTATCACATGTTTTTATTTCACAACATTGTCCACATGGTCTATTCTCACCTCATCTTCCATTAAGTTTTTATGTTTCCCATATGTACCCTCTATAGCCCTCCAGTTTGATCGTTTTAGCCCCCTCCAGACCCCTGATTCCTACTCCCAATCCCTCCCTTTACCAATCTGCCCCGTCACATCCTTAACCCTCCCTGCCCCATCCATCTCCGCACCCTCAGCCCTCCCTACCCCTTCCTTACTACCCTCCCATTGCAACCCTTTGCTTTTCCATGGCAAATTCCAATTTCTGGTTCTTCTCTGATGCTTGTTCTATCCTGCTTTTGGTGGAATTGGATGTTGCTCAGATGTCCTCTTCAAGTTTTGCAGCTACATTATCATGGTGTCCTATATGCTCACAGTTTTGGCTATAGCTCTCAGGGACGGAGAGCACATTAGGTGGTGGGCAGCTGTTGAGCCCATAAAAGTCATGTTGGTCAAAGTCAACTACAGTCAAAGTCAACAAGGTCAAGGTCAAAGTCAATAGGTGCAAAGTCAAAGTGCTAAAGTGCAGGTGTCAAAGTGCACAGGTAGTGCACAATTAATTGTCCACAAAGGGTAAATTGAAGAAAGTGGGTTGCAGGTTGTAGAGGTATTTTCTCTAATTTCCCTAAGGTTCAAAGTGTGTTTTAAAGTGTTTTGGAAGGTTCAGGTGAACCCCCCCTTATGTGCAAAAGTGAAGACTTAAAAGGAAATGTGAAGGTATGTGAAGCGGCAATGTACGCACAGGTGAAAGTATGGCCCCTCATTAAAATTTTTTGGTTTTAGTCTAAAGTCACTACAGGACAAAACAGTGAGTCGTTGGCTGCCACTTGTAAAGACAATCTTGGGACATCAAAGTGAGCACCAAGATACTATTGCAGTTAGGAGCGTACGTGATCGACACACTCAAATCAAGGCAAGGACTATTCTTGGACCAATCCTAGAGTAAGCAAGGGAGGCATAGTCTAAGGGAAGCAAGAAAGAGAAGTGCAAGAGTCACCGGAGTGCGACGTAGAGAAGTGGAAGTGCAAGGTGCATGGAGAGTGACTAAGGATTTGTGCAGAGAGTGCTAAGCTAGTCCCCCAAGGATCTCAAGGTCTCCTTGCAGTGTGCGCGTGCCGACAGAAGGTATTCATCCCTCCCCCTTAGTGGAAGCTTGGTGCAAGGTGTGCACAAGGATAAGCTTGAAGCAGGTGGAGGTCTGGTGCAGAGGAGGCCGGCGGCAAGAAGACTTTGGGATATTTGGTATTTGTAATTGAGCACTCTGTGGGATTGTGCACAGAGGTATTGGCTTGTATTGTGCTTCAAACATTGTAATTTTCTTACTGTAATCAATCGGCAGAGGCTTCCAAGTGTATTTTCTCTTCTTATCTCTTCCCTTTTCTCCTACAAACCCTCAAACTCCTTCTTGTCCAAGAATCCCCCAACAAATACTCAATCCTTGCAAACTAAATCTCCCCCATATTTGTAGTAGATATTATAAAAGTTTCAAAAGACTCAATGCTGAAAGCAAGCAGTACCAGAGAAGGGTGGATAATGCCAATAGAGTGAAGAATTGCAACTACCTTCCCAAGGTTTTGGAGTAGCAAAAAAAGCACCTCCGAAAGAAGAAGTAGAACCCATCTATAGCCCAAGCATGAGAACCACCTCCTTTACTTGTCAATCCATGGAGATGTGAGGAGGATATGAAGATTGTGAGCAATTGTGGTGAGCAAATGTGAGTGATAAGCACATACATGCACGCATGCACACACGCACACAAGGTAAGATAGCAAAGATAGGAACAATGGAAAGCTTTCAATTCTCAATGACTCTATTACACTCTTCAAGAAGCTCTTTCTCTAACTTGCTAACCCCAAAAATGAGCTCTCTAGCTCTTTTTATAGTTTTTTTACTAGTTTTGGCCCTGTCCAGACCTAATGTCCGGCCTAGTTAAAAATTAGGTTCCAGGGCTTATTTGAGGGATCAAATGGGATCAAAAAATTACAAAAATTGGTAGGTAGCTATTTCTAATATTCCTCAAGTTGGAGGACTCCTCGGCTTGAACAAAATGGAGTTGGAAAATATGAAATGATATTTATAATGGTTTTTAGTGATCAAAATCACTATTTTTATAGGGATTTCTTCTGAAAATTTAACATATAATTCTTTGTTGGAGTTAGACGTCTGCACAAGCACACAAACAACACAAGGAAGAAGAAGAAGCTTGCAGCACAACACACAATACTGAATGTATTACTAGAGAATGTACAAAGATAAGTAGCCCATTAGGGCAATAGGCGTATATACAAGCCGGGGAAAAAAACTTCCTAAAGAGGGAAAAAAGTACCCCGGTAGTCCTAGAGTGTTCACACACATCACTACCTAAATATATCAACAAACCCCCCCTGGGAGTGATGCAGTGAACAAGTAGCTTGCGCTCATGTATAAGGAAGTGCCAAGTTATGAGGAAGTCACTCCACAAAAGGAAGTAAGCCCAAAGCTTTGCAGAAAGCTTCAAACTTCTCCTTAGGCAAAGCCTTTGTGAAAAGGTATGCAATGTTCTCTTGCGTGGGCACATATGCCAAGCTGATCTCCCGAGTAGAGAACCTCTCCCTGACATAATGATTATGCACCTTAATGTGCTTAGTGC
Source organism: Ceratopteris richardii (assembly GCA_020310875.1). Taxonomy (NCBI): domain Eukaryota; kingdom Viridiplantae; phylum Streptophyta; class Polypodiopsida; order Polypodiales; family Pteridaceae; genus Ceratopteris; species Ceratopteris richardii. The sequence continues at coordinate 4,689,238 of CM035408.1, read as the reverse complement.
GAGCTTGGAACTCAGGGTCCCTCGCAACTACCAATGTGCTTTGACTGTTAGTGAAGATGGTAGTGGTAGAAGACTAACCAACACCCAGATCAGCCATAAGGCATTTGAGCCACACACACTCAAGAGTGGCTATGAAAGCTGCCCTATACTCAGCCTTACAACTAGAAGTGGCCACAGTAGGCTGCTTCTTGCTCAACCAAGATATACATGAGCTACCAAGCATGAAGCAAAAGCCACTAGTGGACACATGAGTGTCATAGCAACCAGCCTAGTCTGAGTCAGAAATTTATGCAAATCTAGCGGTAGTGACTTGGGATAAAACAACCCAAGTAGCCGAGTACCACTCAAGTTGCGAAAGATGCGCTTAACCGTCTGCCAATGCTTGATACCTGAGCAATGCATAAACCTGTTAATCTGTGAGACAACAAATTGAATATCTGGCCGAGTAATGCATAAGTAAATCAGGTATCCAATAGCCTGCTGATAGAGGACAACATCAAATGCATCTCTAGCATCATGAAGACTCAATCGTAAACTTGTCTCCATAGGAGTGGCGATAGGCTTATAGTCTTCAGGCCCAAAACGATACAATAATGTGTCAATATATTTTGTTTGACACAAAGCCATTCCACCATCAACTTGCATAAATTGAATGCCCAAATAATGATGCAAATGCCCCAAATCAGACATCTCAAATGAGGCATGCAAATCAGCCTTAAAATCAGTAATATGCTTCTCAATAGGACAAGTGAGCAACGTGTCATCAACATAGACAACAATGATTCAACTTTTGACAACATTACATAGTAGGCAAGCATGGATATGACGAAGAGAATCTCATACACAGAACTTTACTTAGTTCTTCTCATAGCTATGAAAAACTCAGAAGTTTACAGGAGCTTTCTCACTCAGAGAAGCCCAACTATACTTAGTCATAAAAAATGAACTTTTTCTCACTCTAACTACCTCTCTTCCACACTGCCTTAGTTGATACAAACTAACTTATATAGTTTTTCTCAATCTCGTGATTCTAAAAGCTCTAGAACTAAAGTTAAAACTAACTTTACAATTATAATACATGTGTGAAATTGTCCCTTCACATAGGCATGTGCTTTTCTTCTAGACTTTGACCTTCAACTTTATGTCCAATTTGTGATTGGTTCTCCAACAATTCCCCCTCAATCACTAATTGACATTCTATATTTCTTCATATCTTCTTCTTTTCTTTTTACTCCAGCGATGCTTTTGAATCTGCTGGTCTTCACACCATCCAAGCTCTTTGTCATTGTATCTACTATCTGATCCTTTGTAGAAATATACTCCACTTCCATTTCTTTCTCCATTACCTTTTCGCTTAGATTTGCTGCAACATAAAGTGAAATCATGTTATCTCCATGTATTGTAGGTATACCTTGATCAATGCCCAAGCTTTTGAACAATGTGTGCATCCATATGACCTGTTTAGCTACTTCTACAAGTCCTTTGTACTTAGCTTCAATTGATGATAATGTTACTGTATGTTGTTTCTTTGAACAACAACTTACAAGCTTATCTCCTATGTATATCATGTAGCCATGAGTTGATCTTCTGTAATCTTGATTACCTGCCCATTCTGAGTCACTATAGGCTCTCAACTTCAAATCTGAAGTAAAAGGATAATATAATCCTTCCTTTATGGTTCTGTTGATATATCTGAGAACTCTTTGACCTGCAATCCAATGTGGATCCTTTGGACAATGCATGAACTGTGACAACTCCCACTGCATAACTAAGATCAGGTCTTGTTAGTATAGCATAGATCAAACTACCAACAAGAGATTGATACTTCCTCATATCTTTATATTATGCACCATCATATTTATTGAGCTTGTGATTGACTTCAAATGGAGTTGAAGCTTCTCTGCAATTTTCCATACCAATCTTCTTGAATAGGTTCAGAAGATACCTTTCTTGTGATACATATATGCCATGATATGTATAAGTGACTTCCATACCAAGAAAGTATGATAACTTTCCTAGATCACTGATCTTGAACTCTTTCTCAAGTAATATCTTTACCTCCTTGATTCCTTCATTTGAAGTACCTGTGATTATAATGGCATCTACAAAAATAAAAATGTATATTGTACCTTCCTCTATTCTTTTGATGAGTAGACTTGGATCTGCTTTTGAACTTTGATATCCAAGATCATTGAGATACTTCACCAGTCTATAGTTCCACGCTCTTGGAGCTTGTTTCAATCCATAGAGTGCCCTTCTCAACCTGCAAACAAAATTTGGATACTTGGAATATATAAACCCTTGAGGTTGTTCCATGTATACCTCATCTGATATGTATCCATTCAAGAATGCATTCTTTATATCCAATTGACTCAGAGTCCATCCTTTTGAAGTTGCAATATCAATTATTGTCCTTATAGTTGACATCTTAGCTACAGAACTGAACGTCTCATCATAATCTATGCCATAAGTTTGGGCATAGCCTTTCACCACTAGTCTAGCTTTGTATCCAGTTCTACTTCCATCTACAAGCTTCTTCACTTTATAAACCCATTTATTTCCAATTACCTTCTTACCATTTGATTTAGGAACAAGCTCCCAAGTCTTGCTCTCCTCAAGTGCATTGAATTCTTCCTTCATTGCTTCTTCCCATTGGTTCTTACCTTTTGCTTCATCATAGTTCTAAGGTTCTTCATAATCTTTGATCATATATGCATAGTTCTTCTGAGTTATGTAAGAAGTATCATAAGAATACCTTTTTGGTTGCCTTCTTGTTCTACTTGACCTCCTTGGTTCATATTCTTCATATGTGTTTGGATACACCTCTTCATCAAATATAGGAGCTTCTTCATTTCTCCTTGTTAATCCACTTCTGGATGTACTTGCTTGCATCTACTCTTCATCTTCATTCACCTACACAATTGATTTTCCTTTCTAACATCTTCTTACCTCTTCTTCAAATTCTTCAACTAAGTGACTTTGATCTGCATACCAACTTTTTTATTCATCAAATGTAACAACTCTAGAAACAAGAAATTGTTTAGTTAGAGGATTCCACAACATCTAACCCATCTGCTTTTCATCATAACCAATGAACACATATTTTTCTACCTTTGGTCCAAGTTTATGTCTAAGTTGTGATGGCACATAAGCATGCAATTGATCCAAACACTTTACAATGATCTAGTGTTGGTTTCTTACCCCACCAAGCTTCATATCGAGTCGTTCCATTTAGAGCTGCACATGGTAATCTATTTTCAAGATAGGTAGCTGTATTTACAGCCTCAGCCCAAAGATAATTTGGACAATTTTTCTCCTTCATCATAGCTCTAGCAAACTCAACCAAAGTCTTGTTTCTTCTTTTTACTACACCATTTTGTTGTGGTGTATACTTGTAGGTTATTTCTCTCTTAATACCTGCATTCCAAAGATAATCATTGAACTCTTGGGAGAACTATTCTCCCCCTCCATCAGACCTCAATCTCTTACGCTTTTGACTTGTGACTCTCTCTACATATGCATGAAAATGCTTGAAAGCTCCAAACACTTCTGATCTTTCCTTCAAAACATATAAAGTTATCCATCTTGTAGCATCATCAATGAAAAGAACATAATACCTTGAGCCATTGATAGATCCTTCTATTGTTGGTCCCCATACATCTGTGTGAATGAGCTCTAGTACTCCATCATGTTTGAATCCTTTCTTCTAAAATGGTAACCTATGTGCTTTTTCCATGTGACATGCTTCACGTTTATAAATCATATGTTGACTCTACACATTTGGTAATCCTAGTGCAGACTGATTTGCAACCATAGTTTTATTTCCTTTTTCATTAAAATGACCTAATCTCTTATGCTAGAGATCGAGTTCTATAATCATTCCTTCACCATGTGTGAGCAAAGCTTGACCAATGTTCCCTTGCACTCTTAAAGTAAAGAATCTACCTTCTTTCTTACCACAAACAATCTCATTATATCCATTCTCTGGATCTTCAACAAATACTCCTTCATTTGTAAACCTGACTTGAAAACCTTTTTCAACTATTTGTCCCACACTAATCAAGCTTTTAGGTATTGTGGGAGCATACAAAACATTGGTTAGAAAATCTGCTTCACTCTTGCATTTCACTTTTCCAATTGAATGTATACTATGTCTTGTATTATCACATGTTTGAACTGCATGGCTAGAAATGCCTTTTTCCAATTCTGACATTTATTCTACGTTTCTAGACAAATGATTAGAACATCTAGAGTCAATGTGAAATACCTTTAGATCTTCTTTATCTGATGTGCTGATTGAGTTCATCAACAATGATGTATGACCTTCATTCTGCGTGTCATTTGCATAATTGTAGTAGGTGGTGTTGTAGGATTGATTCTGTCCCCAACTTCTTCCTCCACCTCTACCACAACCCCCTCTTTGACTTTGTCTACCTCTCTAAAAATTACTTTGATATCTTCCACCTTTACCTCTGCTATTGTTATTCTGATTTTGATTTGATCCTTGCTGATTGTGCCAATAGTCATGAGCCAAATGATTACTCAATCCATAGATCCAACAAGCCTTGTTATTGTTATTATAATTACCTCTTCCTCTTCCAAAACCTCTTGCTCTTCCTCTACCAGTGCTTCTACCTCTAGCATAATAAACTTGAGAACTTGATTCCTCTTCATCCTTTACTTTACCTTTATCTCCTTTCTTTTTGTTCTTCATGTACATTGCAGAACTTTGTCTTTTATCTCCATCTCCCTTCAAGTCTTGCTCAAATGTGAGCATCAATCCAAGCAATTGATTCAAATCTAGAACATAATGATTCAACGAAAGTTTTGTTGACAAGACATGACAGTAGGTTGTGAAAAAATGGGAGGGCCTTTGGAAGCTTAGCTAGTGATCTCAATGCTTCCTTAATTACCCATTTCTAGGTGTAGCCATCCGATATTTGATCGACTTTAGAAGTAGCTCAAAGTCTTGCTTGTTCTTCACTTGAAAAATACCTTCCTCTGCTTGTTGAAACTATTGTGTTCACATCAAATTCTGTGAGAGAGCTTGGCTGACTGTCCCACATTGGCACACTTTCAGATGGGTGAATTTCTCCATGCTGGAAGCTTCCATCTGTAGTAGAAGAGGGCATTTTCTCAATAGGCTTGCAGTCGATGGGCTTGGTTGATGAAACATATGTACAAGATTCCTTCTTGAAAAGCCACAATCACCTGTTCCAAAAAGTGTGAGGACAAATTGATGCGGTTTGCCTACTTCACTATCTGACCATCAACACCTCTTTTGCTAACACTCTCTGAACCAGCAAGATCCACTAGGTGTAACTTGTACTTGCAGACAGAGGGCGCACTTGTTTTTGGTCCTTCTATAGTTGCTTTAGAAATGCAATAAGACGTACTGCCTGCCATGTTCATTGAAGTTGCACTAATCATTCTATTTGTCTCACCAACAAATGATAACGTGAGTGCTTCTTCTTCATTCATTGCAAATTATGAAGATGAATAAGGTTCTCTTCATCCTCCAAGAGAATCACCTTCAGAAGTTCTTCCAAAGTTTTTGTTTCACAATCAGGATTGAGTGCGCTGAATCCATTCTTGTTGTAAGCTTCTAAGTAAGAAAATTGGTTTGTATATGTATGATTACTTATGTCCCCTAACTCATTGTATATGAGGGAAACTGCTCGAGGTATGATGTCCCTGTCAACATATGCCTCTGCTCCATGAGTAATACTGAATGTTTTACCAAAGCATTTCTGTGAAGAAGAAGTGATACCGCTCCTTTTAGTCGTTGGCCACACCAGCAGCAACACGACGAGCGATGTGCCACTTCACCATGCTTTGTTCTTTGTCAATCTTGTGGCAAGAAGATTTGCCTGATAGCAATGGATGCATATGCAAGTAATTTCAATGTTGCTACTCAAGTTCTAAATCTATGATGCCATCTCTCTCTAAACATGGTGAGAGAGTGTGTGTCCCCTCCATACGAGGGAGAACCCTCTCCCTCCCTACGTTTTCCCCCAAAAAAACCCTCGTGCATTCCTTTTAGTATTCGATAAATCTGCCACACCCTTCGACACATGCCAGACAGAGGGGAAGAGTGGGGAGACAAGTAGCATAAAACCATTGGGTTTTTCCTTTTTTTCTTCTTCTTTCCTTCTTTTTTTCTTCTTATCTTTTTTTTTCTAAAGTCCTTAGTCACATACACGAAGATTACATTCATATGAAAGACTAAAGAGACTCATGAGTATAAGTCCAAATACAACATGAAAATCCCTCATCAGAGGAGTAATACATTGCCAAACTAGGATCTGAACAAACGGTGATTGCATCCAATGTAAGTGCTAGAATATGATTCTATGGCCAAATCTGAGGCTAACACCCCCATAGTAGTATGGTAGGCCCCATCAACCCTATCAAGCTCAACAGAGACCTCAACCAATTTTAGTACAACAAGATCCACCTCAAGCCAATGTGATCCTAGTGAAGTATGTAGCCGTTGAAGAAAACTTAAATAGAGCCTTAGTGCCAACATCACTATTGATTACAAAAACTGAAATAAGTGATCACAGTTTTGACTCGATTCATATCGATAGTCCACAAGCTGACTATGTAGTTACCTAAACATAACGAGATGTTTTAATACAAAGATCCGAGCAAACCTAGTTGGAAGCCAGAATATGCTAATGTCATGTGTGCAAACCCTAATTGTAGACTCCAAACTAGATAGATAAAACCCCCAGCACCTAGAGGACAGTGCTACAGATGCCAAGGCAATCACTTCATTCATGACTATCCTTTACCTGCACCTATGCAACCTCAATCACCAACAATTCAAGGTTTCTGTCAAGATTGTGGGAAAGAACATCTTTTATGAGATTGTCCTAAGAACCCAAAGAATATATCAAACATCACTCCCATTAATGTTATTGGGCTAGTAGTAGTTTCTACGAGAAGTGTGACTTCCACAACCCCAGTGCAAGTGGTCAGTAGAGCCCAAGCATTACAACAAAACCAAGGCTTAGGGCAAGAAAAGAGTTCTAAGGTTAATGAGACTAAAAGTATAACTAAGAAAAGGCCAAGAGCTTGGACAGATAGTCATGAGCGAATGAAGAGACAATGGTCTAAGAAAATGAGCAAGCTTGAGGAAAGCCTAAGAGAAACAAAGGCCAAGATAATTGAACTCACATCTCAACGCACTCTCACACATCACCGCCACCACCATCCCCATCACCTTCTAATCCACCACATTATAATCCACTTCATATAACCACGCTACCACCTAGAGTAGGATGAGTCCTAGCAGATCCCACTCTTGAAGACCTAGACATGATGCTTAAAGCATATCATGCCAAAATCCAAGGGCCAAAATGTGATAGATCATGAAAAATGTTACCCCAAAGCTGACCTAGAGATTGAAAGAGCAAAGCTTTGTGCAAAAATGGTAGAATTGGCTCAAACCATGTTTGAAGCCAGTCGCTTCTTTAATTACTCTTGTTGAGCTAAGAGTCAGTTGCAAAATCTAGAAAGGAAGCCACCTCCTAGGGTAAGGACAAGGCAAGTGAAAGAATTATCATTCCTCCCAAGGAAGCTTATGTGCCTAATTCCACTGAACGAGACACCTTTCCTTCTATGAATCGGTATTCCCAAGAATTTCTAAGAGAGATTCAAGAAGAGAAATGGGCAAAAGAAAGTGAGAATCCTCCTCCCATTGAACTTGTGGATGACTTAGATGATCAATTCCCACAAGATATTCCTTCTGTTTCTGGAGAATAAGAGGATGCCCAGTCTAGTGAACGATTAGAGTCTAATTCCCTACAAGAATTGCCTCATTTCATAGGTCCATGGGAAACAAAGTCTACTTGTATGAGAGCACCCATTGTCATGGTAAGAAAAAAAGAATCAGTCATACCTAGGAATGCAAAAGTAGTAAAGAACACTAAAGTGTAGTGCTTTAGAGGAGATACTCAAGGTTAAGCCAGAGTTGTGGAAACACATAGCCAATCAAGTGCCAGAAGTAACAAAATCTCATTCCTAGGTAGGATCACATAGAATAATGCTAGAAATACCCTTGGATAAGATAGGAGACATGAGCAAAGGAGAAGAAGGAAACACCTATTTTCCTATCACTCATCACTGTTACACAACCAAGGCTATTTTGGACTCATTTGCAAGAGTCGCAATTGCTACCACTTCCCTATGGAAGCGTTGGGGCAAACCAGCACTCAAGCCAACGAGAATGAAACTACAAACGGCTGATGGTCGTGTAGAGAGACCTTTAGGATTGCTAGAAGGGATAACTCTCACTACTTGTGGTGTGGAGTTTGAGCATACATTTTCCATATGTGACTTTAGCGAAAACCAAGCCTATGAGACGATTTTGGGAAGAGCATTCATGAGACAGTTGCAAGTAGTACAACATTGGGGAACCAACTCTTTCTATCTGCAATACTTAGGTGTTACAACTAAAGTCAATCTCAAGGAATACTCTCATAGAGACGTGCCCCCTATATAGTGGAATCCCATCCATGGAGCCACTGATGATACAAAGTTAGTTGATTCCATAGGATAAGGATCCTCATGGATCCATGAAGACACTCACTTATGGATGTGCAAAGTGGTAGTAGAAGAAGAGAAAAGAGAACATGCCAGAGAGGTAGGTGCAAAGGAAACTCATAAATCAATTCAAGACTCAACCTATGCACCTACATTATTTCCAGATGAAGAGTTTGAACCTCACGGTTGGGCAGAAATTCTAGCCACAATGGATGTAGCCATCAATGAAGAACAATGGACACCACACTATCATGAAGATGGTTATGCCATTTTGTTTTTCACTATAGAACCAATCATGTGTGATTTGTTTCTTCAATAATGTAAGCCTAGTATGGAAGAAATTGATCAATCAAGTGACTCAGATCTAGAATCAATTATTATGGACCCTTTTTGTGCTTCAAAAGAAGAATAGTTGTACAAAGTAGAAGCTCATCATCAAGGATGAGAAGATCTTACAAATGATGTGATACTGACTACACAGGTAACCACTAAGAGTGAAGGCAAGAAAAGAAAGAAGAAAAAATTCTCACCAAATGATGAGGAATCTTTGTTTGAGGTCCTTGAAAATTTTAAGTATGAGATAGAGATAGAAAATTCATGATAAGGATGCCTAAACGTGAAGCACTAACAGGAGAGGCCTATGATAACAAAGAGAAAACTAAGAAAATCATTGTGACCATAGAGGAAGGTGAAGAACAATGCACATACATAGGACAGGATTTGACAGAGGATGAGGAGCAAGAGCTAATAGCCTTGCTAAGAGAATATAGATGTGTGTTTGCATGGATTTATAAGGACCTAGAAGGAGTAGACCCTGATATATGCTCACATACAATCCTACTGACCTTAGAAGCCAAACCCTCTAAGCAGAAGCCATACACATATAACAACAATTACGCATCCAAGATCAAGGAAGAGATAGATCATTTGGTAGAAGTTGGATTTGTCTATGAAATTGAGCACACTGAATGGGTATCTCCCATTGTAGTGGTGCCCAAGAAGAATGGCAAGTTATGTTTATGAATTAACTTGAAGAAGTTTCACGCAACCACCATTAGAGATAGTTATCCACTTCCTATCACTAAAGATCTATTAGAAAGAGTGGCAATCAAGGAAGTTTACAAATCCTTGATGGATTCTTTGGCTACAATCAAGTGGCCATTGCTCTGGAGGATCAACATAAAACAGCTTTGGCCATGGAGTGGGGCATATTCGCTTTTTGAGTAATGTCATTTGGGCTCAGCAACACGCCAACTACCTTTCAAAGGTTGATGTGTCATGTCTTGAAAGAGTTATTGCAGAAAAACTTGGAAGTCTATGTTGATGATCTATGTGCTCATTCCAACATCAGACAAACACATATAGCTACACTACAACAAATCTTTGACAAATGTAGAGAATATCACATCTGCTTGAACCTAGAAAAGTGTGTTTTTATGGTTAGGAAAGGCAAGATTATAGGACACAGTGTCAAAGAATGGCATATCCATGGACGAGGAGAAAGTTAGAGCCATTGAAGAGCTATCTAGGCCAAAGAATGTCAAGGAAGTATAAGCTTTTATGGGGCATTGCAGATATTATCAACATTTCCTTCACATGTATGCAATCATTGCGAAGTCTCTATACTCCCTTTTGACTAACTTTGAGTGGATAGAAGAATGCAAGAAATCCTTTAATGAGTTTAAGCGATGACTATGTTCAGCACCAATCTTGACTACATGAGATTGGAACAAGCCATTTCATGTTCATGTGGATGCATCCAATTATGCTATTGGGTGTGTACTAGCACAACCTATTCGTGAAGGTAATTTGGATCTTCCAATTGCTTATGCCAATAGACATTTGAATGTGGTTAAATGAAATTATACAACTACTGAAAGAGAAGGATTAGACATGGTATATGCAGTTAAAAATTTTATAAATTATTTGCTCGCAAATAAGTTTAAATTTTTTAAAGACCATGAAGCACTATTATATCTAGTGAACAAACCTTGCAATACTGGTAGATTAGTGAGATGGTTCCTCTTACTAATGGAATATGACTTTGAAGTTGTGGTTAGGAAAGGCAGGACTCACCTTAGGTTATATCACCTTTCTAGACTAACTTCAAGAGAGTTCCCCCAAGGAGTATCAGATGACCTTCCTGATGTTTACTTGTTCAATCTAGAAGTATGCCTGAATGGGCCAAAAGTATAGTGCTGATTCTAACCTCTGGACCCAAACATCTTGTATTGAGAGCCAAATATAAAGAAGTGGTGAGGTCTCAGAAATACCACATCATGGGAGGTAGCATGTATAAGCACACCAATCAAGGCATACTAGCTTGCAGTGTAGATGAAGATGAACATGCAAAGTGGTTGCAAATAGAACATGTAGGTGCACTGCAACAACATCACTCCAAACATCGAACTCTATAAACTTTGCAAAGACTAGGGGTATATTGGCCAACAATGGAGGCAGATGTCCATAGGACATGTAAGGAATGCCCAATCTATGCTATCAAACCACCTGTGGCATGCGCCACACTATATCAAGTGTCTTTGGCATCGAAAATGGAGTGAACCATTAGTAGCATTTTTGAGGACGAAAACATTTCATCAAGAGATGACATTGGCTAGACGAAAGAGCTTAGAGTATGAAGCACTAGATTATTTGCTCATTGGAGATAACTTATACAAGTGCGGAAAGGATGGATATCTAAGACTATGTGTCCATGAGAGTGAATATCTTAAGATCTTGGAGACTACTCACAAAGCTGTGGCAGGAGGAGACTTTGGACCAGTTAGGGTGATCAAAGCTTTACTATTTGCATGACATTGGTGGCCAACACGTCACATGGATGCACATACCTATGTGAAGAGGTGTGATATTTGTCAACAAAGTCAATACCCAATACGTAAAGATGAGATGCCTTTGAAACCTATGATGGGTGGATGTGCATTTAGTGGGGAATAGACTTTGTAGGTCCTATTAATCCCCTAATTAAGAGCTTACATGCTGAATACATTATTGTTTCCACAAATTATCTACCTAAATAGGTAGATGTAAAGGCCATAACAAAGAATGATGCTCAAATGACAGCTAAGTTCTTATTTGAGAATGTATTCACCAGATATGGGCTACCAATCGAGCTAGTAAGTGATAGAGGCATGCACTTTCTAAACAAAGTCATTGAAAAACTACTCCAACAATTCTTGGTGGTACATAAGAATTATGCCCCCTATCATCCACAAGCTATCGGACAGGCTGAGAGCACCAATAAGATTCTATGTAATGTGTTGACAAAGTTTGTGAATAAGAAACACTCTGATTGGGACAAACAACTACACCATGTTGTTTGGGCATATCGAGTCACCTACAAAATGGTGCTCCAAGCTATACCCTTTTAGATGGTATTTGGCGAAAATGCAGTGCCACCAATAGACTTCTTGATACCCACATTGAGAGTAGCACAAGAGCATCAATGGACCAACCATGAACTTTCATCTAGAATTTTTGATTTAGAGCAATAAGGAGAGACACAATTGAGAGCAGCAGTAGGGATTTATGTGGCCAAGAAAAGACAAAAGGCATACTTTGATGCCCATGTGAAAGGTAAGGGCTTGAAAGTGGGAAACATAGTCTTGGTATACACCTTGAAACAACATGCACAAAAATAAAAAAAGTGAGGCTATGGACCTATTATCATCAATAGGATCTCCACAAGTGGAGTAGACCAATTAGCCACTCTTGAAGAAGACATCCTACCTAGTTACATCAGTGGATGTAGAGTCAAATTATATCAAGAGCCCCTCATAGAGGAAATGTTAAACCGACTCAATACTGCAAAGAAACATAAGGGAGAGGAAAGGAGAGTTCCAAAAGAAGTGCAAGCAGAAGCCTTAGAATGCATCCGACAAATGAAATTGAGAAGACAAGGTACATATCAGCCTAGGTCAGATGCTTATGAAGCTCCATGATATCACATGGCCATGTGCAAAGCATTAGGCATACATTGTCATAGAATAGTTAATCGACATTCTTTTGTGACCCTAGAGGTAGGACAAGGAAATGGTGCAAGGATTGTAAGAGCCTTGATTGACTCAGGTGCAACCACTAGTGCAAGTAGACTTTCCTATTGTCAAGCATTGTAATTAAGTGTCAATCCTATAGAAGCATATCTCATAGGATTGGGAGGTGTGGAAACCCCTTGCATGGGTGAGTTGTGTTAAATGTTAAACGCTTCATTCTAACTATCAGAAGGGCGTTTAACCGATTCTTGGGGGTTCTTGGGAGTGGTAGGGGTCTGTTAGACAGCGGCCCTTTACTTAGTTCCCAAATGCAACCACCTCCGCTATAGAGAGTTACTGAAACTTTGGTAAGATTTCGTTATACGCCGACCTTCACTGTTCACGTCTTAGCTCAGCCCTCACGTAATGAATACACTAAAACACTACAGTGATCATCTTACCACTGATGCCAGAAACATAAACTAAGGGTTCAATCTTTACCAAGTAAGTACCATAATCAACTCAATATCCGAAACACAGAGAACTAATCAGTCAATTACACCGCACCAAAGACTTAGTATGCGATTCAGGATTCCTTTCTACAACGTTAATCCTTACCGTCTGATGACCAATGAAGACAATGCTATACTTTGCAGTATTATTGCATTATCACAACTTCTACGGCCCTCACTCAACACTTGGCAGAACATTCCACAAAATAACACTAACCCAGTCGCACTCTTAATACACGATTGCCACAAGGATCCACAGACGCTTCACTTACGACCACAATTCGATGAGTTACTATATGATGAATAACACTCACAAATATCAAGATCCAGAAATGACAGACACAGACAATAGATAGATAGATTACTCAGAAAAAAACTCACGAGTTACAAATGAAGTTACAGTAATCGCTCAGACAATCCCCAGACGAACAGTCTGGTGATTCCACAACTCGTCGTCTCCGATTCTCTCTCTCTGTCTCTCTAAGCATTGCTTTATATAAGAAATTCTAACTGTTGTGTAACTACTTTTCGCGCGTGCGAATACAAGATTTTGTTTTACATATGCCAATCTGGCGGCCGACTAACACTGGCACACACCGTGGACTTCGAACCCGCATGTCACATAAAATTACTACTCGTCTACTATTCCTTCTAAGTACATATTCTGGGCTAGTCTAAAAGTTCGGGCGATCTTTTTCTTTAGTGTTTCTAACATTTGTTTAAGGGTATCTGGCTCTATTAATTGCGCATCTATTCTAACAGAGCTTAGAGCTATGGCTTCGGTGAGCAAAATCTCGGCCTGTGTTTGCAAAAAGGCCTCCTGTAGGTAGAACTCGTTGGACAGGGCTGCATCTCTTGAGATCCTCATTTCTTCCAGCTGCTTCTGCATATTGATTACTCTGTCCTTTTGATTTTCAAGCTGATTTTCTTTTCGTTCAATCTCCTTGTTTTGGTACTGTATTGTTCTGGAGTATGCATCGCGTTCTCTTTTTAAATCTGTTATCAGCTTCTGTGCCTGAGCTTCTTGTGTTAGCTTTCGCCATAAAATGTTGTTTACCTGATCGAAATCTAACTTAAATCTTTGTAGTTCCTCAGTGGTTCTCATCGCCAACTCGTGCTGCTCTTGTCCTTTTTGTACCACTTCGTCGAGTGTTTGTCTTGTTTCTTCCAGCAAATTTCCTAATGCAACTCTGGCATCCTCCTTATCCTGCAGGTCTAGCTTTAATTGACTGACTTTTGCTTGTGTTTCGGTTAATAACTTGTCCTTTTCGGTGAGCTCTGTCAATGCTGTATCTCTCTGATTGACAATTGTCTGCTGCTCTACAAACTGAGCTTGAAGATGGGTAATTTGCAACTGCAGCTGATGGTTTTCGGCTTTGACTGCGTCTATCTCTTCTTACAGTGGCGGAATATCTGCTTCCAGGACATCCACCTTATGTTGTAACTCGTTGTGAATGTTGTCCGTGACTTCTCTTATTTGGACTGGCAGTTGCTGTGATAGATTAATGAGCAGTTGCCCCATTGAAGCTAGCTCAGAGAATACGAGAATGGATGGGAGTAGAAGAGAGGGTTGAGGTTGCGAAGAGGATGCAGTGAGGAGTTGTTGGGAGGTCGGTGGGGAGAAGTTTGGGAATGAGGCTGAAGAAGCTACGGGCTCGACGGGTGCGTTGGGTGGAATAGGAAGGTTTGGGTTTAGTGGAGGTTCCGGTGGTGGAGTGGGAATGGCAGAGATAGTTTCTGTTACCTTATTTTGTTTGTCGGTTTGTTGTGTTTTAGCATTGTCGGCTTTTGCGGACTCAACTGCCTTAAGCATCCTTTCAAAAGCTTCTTTAGCATTTTGTTGTTCATCACCTTGTTGTTCCTGCTCAGTTTGTTGCTGAGAAGCTTCCTCGGTAGAAATGGTTTCTGTTTCAGTCTGCTTTTCCTGTTCTTGTTGCTCAGATGATGATGATTGCACGGATGACTCATGCTGCATGGATGTGGCGGTGTTGTGGAATGTGTCTTCTTCTTGATTTTCTTCTTCTTTATCTTCTTCTTTATCTCCTCCTTTATCTTCTCCGGCTGACTTCTGTGCTTCACTCTCAGACGAGCTGATTCTGATTCGTTTCCGGCAGAATAACTGGTTGAGTTCTTCTTCATCTTCTTCTTCATCGTCTTCTAGCAGCTGTATCGACTCCTCATGTCTCAAAATGGGCCCTCGGGTGGTGGTTGGGTTGCAAGGATTGCCGGGAAGAGAAATGACAAGATATGGGGCAATCTAGATCTAGGCGTACTACCCTTGTTTACTTGTTTGATTATAGCTACGCACTCTTTGTGGATACGTTGGAAGAAATATGTAGCGAAGTTTACTGGCTCTCGGGATGCTAAGTCTATGGCTGAGTAGAATGGCCGGGATATGCCGTAAGTGCGCTTCTGTAGATTTAGGATTGCTACCAAGAATTGGAGTGCGGTTCTTTCTGGTTCCGGTCGGCAGAGAATGGCATATTCATTAGAGGAGTATCTAGGGAATAAATGGTTCATGGTAGCTAATGGCAAATTCGGGCCATTCTCTCGGCCTTGCGAAGGGAGTCAATACGACTCCGCGAAGGTTTGGAAGGTGATTACGGTTCGGGCGGGTAAGGAAGTGATAGCCCATCTTCGCTCGTTGGCTGGTGATTGAGCGATGGCGGATATGATCTGTGCAAAGAAGGGGTGGGATTCCATTGAATGCCACCGCAATTCAGTGAAATTTGCAAGCCCACCGTTGTGCAAGAACTATCCTACGTCAGCAGGGAGTCCGTCACGGAAAGCGGCATAATTAGCCAAAGCTTCCATGGCGCAACACAGATAACAGGCTCAAAACGGAGGCACACAGGGATTTCACAAGCATAGAAGCACACAAACACAATAGCGGTTTTCGGCGAAACAGAAAAGTTTAAATAGATGCGTCGCGGTGGAGGGTAATGAGGGATGATTAATCATCGTGCGGTATTGAAATGATAATTCTTTAACTTGGTGTGCATGCGTGAGTAGCTGGCAAGAGCAGGGCGGCTTCTGACATAATTAGGAATCAAGATGCAGATATTACAGACAAAAATTATTAAGCACGCAAAAATAAAAGAAAGGAAAAGAAAAGGAAAGAAAAGTGAGCGCCAAACGACGCGGCCCACCCAAAAACGTTTCAGTTCGGGTTAGGTGCGTGTTGGTATGGCCGCAGCTTCGAACCGTTGATTACTTTCGAAAGAGGGTTTCCGATCAACGTAGTCAACTGAAAAGTTGCTAGGCCCACTTGTTCTGAAATTCGGTAAGGACCATACCATCGTAATTTGAATTTACCAGCAGACCGATTCGACTTTGCATTATAAAAAAGGAAAAGTTGTCCCATCGTAAAAACTGGAGTTTTTAAGTGTCGATCATGTGTCCGAGCCTGTCTTAGTTGTACTTCCTGCATAGTTAAAAAACTGTGCCATCCTTGCTCGTCTAACTCTCTGAGTGTATCCAACCGAAATGACAGTGAGTCTTCCGGTAGCAGTTTCTGAGTGATTGCTACTCGTAAACTTGGTATAACTATCTCCATTGGTGCTATTGCTTCTAATCCATAAGCTAGTTTGAAAGGTGTTAATCTTGTTGTTACCTTGTATGTAGTCCGATATGCCCATAACATTGCAGGTAGCAGTTGATCCCATCTTTTCGGTGCTTCTAAAATGAGTTTTCAGAGCATATTCAGCAGAGATTTGTTTGTATTCTCAGCCAGGCCATTTGCACGAGGATAATAAGGAGAACTAAACTTATGTGTGACCTAGAACGACTGTGTAAGTGCCTTCATTAAATTGTTGACAAAATGAGTGCCTTGATCTGTAACAAGTTCCAGTGGTAAGCCAAAACGTGGAAAGACATCGGTTAGCAGACACTTTGCTACTGCAATAGCTGTAGTAGACCGTAAAGCCCAGGCTTCTGCCCATCTGGTTGCATAGTCTGTACAGGTCAGTATGTAACGATTGTTACTGAAGACTGCTGGAGGTGTAATCGGACCGATAAAATCTAGACCCCACTTCTGGAAAGCTTCTAATGGTAAGATGAGTTGCAGAGGGAAAAGATGACGTTGCAAGGGGTGTCCAGATCTTTGACAAGTATCACATTGTTTGACGAACTGTGATACATCTCGGTACATAGTGGGCCACCAGAGACCACTCTGCAAAATTTTCCGGTGTGTTAAGTCTGCTGCAAAATGACCACCAGAAGGAATTGAGTGAGCCAAAGTAATAACTGAGTTAACTTCATGTGGTGGAATACATCGAAGTAAAATTCCAGTATAATCTACATAATATAGTTCGCCAGGAATCAATCGAAATCGGCGACTAAAAACTGCAATTTTCCTGCGTATCGCCGTAGAAGTCTGAGATGGGAGGCATCCATCAGTGAGAAAGGTCAAGATCTGATCATAATATGTAGATGGTATAGGTGGGTCTGTAATTTCATCATTTGTTGGTTCAAAGACATAAATTGCCGGAGTTGTGTCATCTATGCCTACCAGAGCTTCACCGGAATCTAAGCGGGAGAGGAAATCTGCTAAGGCATGTGAGCTGCCTGGCCGATGAATGACTTCGTAGTCAAATTCCTGTAAAAGTAGAACCCATCGTGCTAATCGTCCACCTAGATGCTATTGCCGAACTAGATAGACAAGTGCAGCATGATCTACATGAAAAGTAAATTTACGGCCCAACAAGTAATGTCTGAATTTCTTGACAGAATATACTAGACCTAAACATTCTCTTTCTGTTACAGAGTAATTCTTTTCAGCAGGGGCTAATCTGCGACTTGCATAGTACACTGGTCTGAACCACTTATCAATATGTTGCATCAAAACGCTTCCTATTGCTATATCTGAAGCATCAACAAATACATGAAATGGGCGATCCCAGTCCCGAGGCTGTAAGATGGGAACTTGTGTTAATAAACTCTTTAAACGATCAAATGCTATCTGACATTCCTGAGTCCACTCAAATTGTCGAGGAGTCTTGGTGATTAGCTTGTTCAGTGGTATTGCCAAATGAGCAAGCCACCGTAGGTGTCGACCATGCCATCTTACTTGGCCCATGAAGCGCATTACTTCTTTCGGTGTAGTGGGCATCGGAGCTTTTAATACTGCCATGATCTTGTCTGGATCTACTCGTATACCTTGTGCAGATATGATGTGGCCAAGTAGCTTGCCACATGAAACCGCAAACACGGATTTGTTTGGGTTTAAGCAGAGTCTGTATTCTCTGCATTTCTGAAAACAACACCGTAAATGGAACAGGTGTGCTATCATCTTACCAAAAATTGAAAAATCGTCAAGATACACTTGCATAAATGAAGTAAGATAAGGAGAAAATATTTCCTGCATACACCTTTGAAATGTACTTGGGGCATTTCTTAATCCAAACCACATAACAATACAAGCAAATACGCCCCAGTTGGTAATGAATACAGTTTTCGGTATATCCTGTTCAGCCATTCTAACTTGATTATATCCACTGTACCCATCTAAAAATGAATACGTTTCATGTCTTGCTACTCTGTCAAGCATTGTGTCAAGAAAAGGGATCGGAAAAGGATCAAGCACTGTAGCTGCGTTCAATTTCCGGTAATCTACACATATTCGCAACTGCTTATTCTTTTTCGGGACGATAACAATTGGTGAGATCCATTCAGCATGCTCTATTGGTACAATAAATTCGACTTTAAGTAGCCTATCCAGTTCTGCCTTTACCTGTGATGCATAGTTTGGATTCATCCGGTAGCTGGGTTGTTTGTTCGGTTTGACCTCCGGCTTCAGCATGACTCTGTGCTGATAGATGCGCGGGTCCAATCCTTTCATATCCTTGTAATCCCATGCAAAGACATCGGAGAATTCTTGGAGTAGCTGAATTAAGCCTGCTTGAAATGTTTCTGGTAAGTTTTGCTTTATCTTTATAGGACGTTGATGATCTTCATCGCCTAAATTATAAGTGATCAACTGATCTTCTGGAACACAAAATTGTCGAGGCTTCCCTGTATCATCAGCTGGCTTAAAAAGTTGTTGCAGTTGAGCGTCATCTATAACCGCAGTATCTTCCTTTTTATCTTCTTCTGTTACAGTCATTACTGTACAAACTGCAGGGTTCTAGTTATCTACAACAGATTGTAGATCAACAGTTCCTAGGGAGATCAAGTCAATGTTATTTTTCAGGAACTCTTCTTCTTCATCATCTGACAATCCATCTAATATATGGACTGGTTCCGCCAAATACGGTCTAGCATGCAACTCGCAAGCTTGTATAGCATCTAATTTTACAATGTATTTACGATTTTTATCCTTAAAAGTGAGCTCTTGTGCAGACCAATCCTATATCACCTTAGCGTGCTTCAGCCAAGGTCGGCTGAAAAGGAGGTTGTAATCAAGGGTGGATTCCGGTAAATCTAGTATGAAAAAGGTCATTTTAAATGTTGTACCTTGTAAAGTGATTGGTACATTTCGTACAAGTCCTATGGGATGGACTCTTGATTGGTCGGCTATTCTGACAAAAAATTGAACTAGTTCGATTTCGGTCCACCCTAACCTTTTACATAGTGCAGCAGTAGCAATGTTGACTCCAGATCCTCCATCAATTAGTACCTATATGATTTTATGATTCTTATACCATACCGTAATTAAAGGAACTAAATGATCGACCATAGAATCCGGTTCTGGTTGTACTGTTGCTGTCGCCGGAATGCATGAAGGCACAGGACTGAACTGTTGTTGAAATTGTTGTCAAACTCTCGGTACTAGTGCAAGTAATTGGCCCAAAGGAAGAGTGATGGATGCTTTAGATAAAATTTCCCAGGCCTTTTGTGATTGGATTGTTTCCACAGATTCTGAAGATGATGCGCCCGCTGAAGATGATGTGTCTGCCGCTGAGGAGGGGCCTGCTGCTGCTGATGTACCTGCTGCTGATGATGTGCCTGCTGCTGAATTGGAATCCTGTTGTTGTTTTCCTTCTTCGGTTAACAGAGTCTGGGTTACCGGAATAGGATCTGGGAAGACTGGAGGTTCTACGGTGGTCCATTGACTAGCCTTGGTGTACATCCTTTATTGTTCACGTATGCCTGGTTCAAATAATTCTGCTGCAGGCTGCAGTTGTTTACCGGAGCGGGTCTGTATTACTGCAGCTTGCGTTTCTACTGGTGTAATTTGCACCATATTAGCCATTGGGTTTTGGCGTTCCTTCTTCCTCTGATCATATTCAGCTGCATCCTTACAGAATCTTCTAATGTGACCAAATTCACCACAAAAATGACAGCGCGGTGGTGGCAGATTGGGATTTTCCGGTGGTGGTCCGGTCTGCCAACGGTTTGCATTATAGTTGTTATTTCCTTGTCATCTGTAAGTTCGATATCCTTGTTGCTGGTTGTTTCTCATTTGCGGAGGCACATAGTGATTGGCTGGCTTCCCTGGTTCCTGTATAATAGCATTGACAGTTGCGGTTCCTTGCACTTTGGCGTTGTATGCGCAGTTTTCGGTGGTGTGTCCGGCAGTGTTGTAGATAGCATAGAATAACTGATTAAGTGCACAAGTGGCACTAGTCTGGCCTGAATTCTTGCATGTGATGCAGTATACTTGTCTGGTCATATCTTCGGCGACATTTCTGTTTGTTTTTAACCACTCCAGATCTTCTGTAAATCCTCCAACCTTGTTTTCCAGCTGCAGAGCCATTGCGATTACTGCATCTAGCATCATAGCTCCTACACAGCGTATGATCATAATCTGTTTAAGTTGTGGAGTCAAGCCATTGATAAACCACTGAGTAATAACGTCGTCCGGTAGGTTGGCGTGTGCTGGTGGTAACTGCCTCAAGTGAGTCCTGAATAGAGTAGCGTATTCTTGTACTGTTTGATTTACCTTCTGTCTGTTGTTTTGCAGATAGTAAAAAATTTCGGCTGGATTCTTCTTTAGCCTAAATCTCTACAAAAAGGCATCTCGTACTGCTTCATAGGTGCTGAAGTGATTAATATCATATTCTGTAAGCCATCTAGCTGCTTCATTGACCAATGTAGATTAGAAGACAATAGCTTTATACGCCGGATCCGGTGGATGGTTGAGAACTGCGTAGCTTATCTCGAATGTGTGTACGTGAGCATCCGGATCATCTCCTGGGAATCCACCAAATTTAGTGTACGTCACTCCTGTCGGAGTCAGCCTTGGTGGGCATACTTGTTGTTGCTGCTGCTGTTGTTGTTGTTGTTGCCCGTTCATGGCGAGTGTATTGTGAATATCTTCTGGATTTCCGGGCTGAATATCTGAACTATAGGAATCTGTATCGTCGGATTGTGCACTTTCCAGTTCGATGATTTTACTCAGTATACTTCGAATCTCGGTTTCGAACAAAGTTCCTTCCTTCTTGATGTCAAGTGTAGGGGAACTTACTCCAAAAAGCGGTGGCTGGGCTGAAGATTCACCAAAAAATGGTAAACCGTCACCGAAAAACTGTGATTCTGTTACCGAAATATCACCGGAATGTGCCGAATTTAGGCCAGAATAAGGTGTTTTTATGCCTTCACCAATTTCTTTGGCTAACGTGTTTCTAGTCGTAAACAAATTTGAATCTTTATCCAAGATTTTTAAACTAGCTTCAGACTGCGTCTTGGTAGATTCTGGAGTTACTATATCTTCGACAGACTGTGCCAAAATAGTACCGGAATGTACCAGAGGCGTAACACGTTCCACCGGAATATGACCGGAATCACTCCTGACGTTCTTGACTTTCTTGACAACTGGGTCAGACCTAGTTGTACTTCTTCCTCTTGGAGTTATCTTTAGTAAATTAAGTACTCCAGTTTGACGGTTCTTGGGATACGTTTCACCGGATCGAGTAACCGACATGTATCATCTTTTGTACTAATCGCGTAGTATCACTATCGATAAAATTTTATAATCACGTTTCCACAACAAGTTTGCAACAATCTGGTTCTGTTGCTACTTTCGACAAACGAACAGTAATCTTGATGTTTGATTCCGACAGACGAATGACGATCTTGATGCCACTTTCCCACAGACGGCGCCAAGTGTTAAATGTTAAACGCTTCGTTCTAACTATCAGAAGGGCTTTTAACCGATTCTTGGGGGTTCTTGGGAGTGGTAGGGGTCTGTTAGACAGAGGCCCTTTACTTAGTTCCCAAATGCAACCACCTCGGCTATAGAGAGTTACTGAAACTTTGGTAAGATTTTGTTATACGCCGACCTTCACTGTTCACGTCTTAGCTCAACCCTCACGTAATGAATACACTAAAACACTACAGTGATCATCTTACCACTGATGCCAGAAATATAAACTAAGGGTTCAATCTTTACCAAGTAAGTACCATAATCCACTCAATATCCGAAACACAGAGAACTAATCAGACAATTGCACCGCACCAAAGACTTAGTATGCGATTCAGGATTCCTTTTTGCAACGTTAATCCTTACCGTCTGATGACCGATGAAGACAATGCTATACTTTGCAGTATTATTGCATTATCGCAACTTCTACGGCCCTCACTCAACACTTGGCAGAACATTCCACGAAATAACACTTACCCAGTCGCACCCTTAATACACGATTGCCACAAGGATCCACAGACGCTTCGCTTATGACCACAATTCGATGAATTACTATATGATGAATAACACTCACAAATATCAAGATCCAGAAATGACAGACACAGACAATAGATAGAAACCCGCAGATCCTAGATTACTGAGAAAAAAACTCAGGAGTTACAAATGAAGTTACAGTAATCGCTCAGACAATCCCGAGACGAACAGTTTGGTGATTCCACAACTCGTCATCTCCGATTCTCTCTCTCTGTCTCTCTAAGCATTGCTTTATATAAGAAATTCTAACTGTTGTGTAACTACTTTTCGCGCGTGCGAATACAAGATTTTGTTTTACATATGCCAATCCGGCGGCTGACTAACAGTTGGAGCTTCCCATCTACCTTCAAGATGTTCTTATGACAGTGAAGGTGCTAGTGTGTGAAGATGAGGATCTCACAAAACCTCTTCTCTTGGGTCAAGACTAGCTCTTTAATCATGTAGTCTACATGAACCTAACAAGTGGACTTCTTCAGATCTAGGTGAATCAAAACTGCATCGCAATTGAGCTAGAAAATCATACACTCAAGGAACTAGGAAAGACACCAACTCCTGGTCCTTCCAAGAGTACACACAAAGATAAAGATGTTGTTCTTTTCCAAAACTATGTGATGCAGAAGGATGATATTCTCAACAAAGAAGTCAAGGATCCGATGGAACTCCCATCTTTTCCAAAAGTGATAGAGACAAAGAGAACCAAGGAGTACAAGAAGCACTCATAGTCCAAGGAGAGCACGAAGCCAAATGACTCAAATTGTGAAGCAGATTTGGATACGAAAGAGTGAAAAACCCTCTTGTTGAGAGACAATTCCCCAACAACGCACCAAACCAACTACTCGGGCAAGGACTACAAAGAAAGAGTTTTCCAAGAACCTCCCAAAACAGACCATTTCCATTTGGGTCACAAAGTGGTCAATGAAGGTTGACCCTAATGCACGACAAATTTGGGCCCCCAAGACCTACTTACATGCTCAAGTAGCTTCACAAGTTTGAATAGCCACTCACAATCACTCATATCATATACTTCATGGCAAACATCTGCACTCAACACCTCCACACCTCAAATCACACCTAGGATTATCTAGAAATGGGTACCCAAAAAGTCCCAAATAGAAGATGATCTAATCCAGAGACCTTTACATGTCATCAATACTAAAAGATGTAATCCCACACTAAAATTTTGGAGAGTTAAACCCTATAATAAACCCTCTCACCCAACCATGTAAAATATTTTGCACAAGAATAAATGTATTTGAGTGTAATGCACAACCAGAGTATGCATATAGGAACATTACTAACTTCCTAACTCTCACTCACACACACAGTACACCACTATGACTAACCTCTAACCTCAAAGAACAACATGTTGGTATTGTAGAGGGAACACGATATTATCATGTTTCCTACACAATGCTAATATTATTTTCTTCTTCTAGTAGATAAGCATCAGACACCATGAGCAATATCATGGCTGAAGTAGCAGGAACTAGCTCTCAAGCATGCACATGTCAATAGGTTGTCGATATGGAGAGCTTACCCATCATGCCTAAGACGAATGAAAGACCAGAGGAACTACATGCCATACAGATCATACCAATACAAGACCCATCGAGCGGCCATACCATGCCTATAGCCAAAACCTCTCATTGGTTTAGTGAAGTAGTAGGACCATTGAGCGAGGGCTCGTGCCTTTGGGAGGCAGAGCTAGAATTCAATGGAAATGGGGGAAGTACCATTTCTTCACATGGGAGTTTGAAAAGTTACAGAATGCGGAAGCACTATGCCTAGTATCATAGAAAGCAAGATTGGATGCATATTTCAGTGCTTAGTTTCCCAAACCTGACTTCATCTGGTGCTATTATCTTATCAACACCTTGAATCCTAGGAAGCATCCCCAAGATTCAAGCATGGTTGTGCTTCCATTGTTAACTAGAGATAATGAATTGAAGTGGTTTATGTTAACCAATAACCTCCTACAGGAGGCTCTAGATATGAAAGGAATGCACATACCCATGGAGAAGGATATTCTAGTACCAGATAGCATGAAGAATAGGAACCTCACAAAGCTAAAAGATATGGTGGTCATGATGCCAAACATTGCAGTTCGCGTGAGAATGTGCATGCAGCACTTTGCATTCCCAGTATGACGGATTCACCATTCCACCTAAGAAGATTTGGTTCAAATTCGATCTTGCATAGTCTTAGAACCTAACCATTAACCTACCTTACTGGATTATTGATCAAATCCACTCAGTGCAAAAACAATGGTTGTGCAAGTCAATCTTCTATGGATTTTGTGCATTAACTAGGATCATCTATAAACGTTTTGCTCATGACATTCCAATCTAGAGGGTTCTCATGTGGACTAGAGTACATCAATTCAAGGGTCGAATATCCATAGGACCCCCATCAAAGAGGATGCGAGGGGTAGTACCATGCGCTCAACCATGAGGATCCACATTAACTCCAGATGTCACTCCTCCACCTTGATGGGGATGCCCATTTATACTATGCCTCTCGAGACACAGCACTGAAGGTCCAAACTTGATATGTTTGTTTGTCCCCATAGACCTTGAGTTCCCAAGAGGAGTACATTTAGAAGTGAATCTTGAGCCAGTTGAGAAACAAGAGGTGGAAGGTTCTCAACCACAAGCAACCACCTCTCAAGTACCAGTTACCACAGTCGATGAGGATGAAGAAGACGATGAAGATGATAAAGAGGATGAAGAATCAGAAGGAGGTGATGATGACTATGAGGGAAGACATCAAGGAGAGCAAATAGAAGTGTCCGAACTTGTAGGTGCTCCAGTGTATACCTCCCAACTACAAAGATTATATGATACAATCAAGGTAGTGCAAGAAAGGCATATGATTTCATTCGCATCCAACCTAGCCTTGATAGAATAGATGCTCACAGAGGAAGGGGTGGATCCTCACTTCATTAATTCACTCAAGTTGTTAATAGATTCAGTGAGAGTTCAGGAGGCCATACACACAGCTCTATGACAAGCAACCATCGAACCAATGGCTATCATGATGGCCACCATCGATCTTACTACAAAGACATTTGTACAAACATCACCAATCTCACCCCAACACCCCCCATCTCCTCCATCACCCCCACCTCCACCACCGACCACTGATGAAACAATTGTAGTACTAACAACCATTACCCAAACCTTGACCTCATCAATGAACTTTTCTTTTCGTGAACCAACCTCTCAGGCCACCCTCTTTTCTTCGATTACCAACCCTCTTTTTACTTCCACAATTTTGTTTGAAGGGCCCATCATTGGAAACCCCATTATACCTAACATAGATGGACACCCAAGACCCACCAAAGGTAGTTTAGGCATCCCCACATACCCCCATTCTCACATTCCTCTTCACCATGATCCATAATTCCCATTTCCCTCCTCCATCTTTCTCTACACGTCAATTGTGACCATTTCCCCACCGCATTATGTATCATTTTTTGGAAAGTTTCATTCGTGTCCCCACCCCACACATGTTAGGCTCACAAACAGTCACTTCCACTTCAATGTACACACACACCACGATCACTTCACCTATCGTTCCCTCTTACATGGTAGCTCTAGCACGTACCACATTGTTTGACCCTATGGACATTTCACCAGCCATTTCACCTCCCCCTCCCCCAATGATTCCACCACCCCCCTACCACCAACTCCACCTACACCCATCTCTTTGTTTGACACAACATCCACCATTTCCATCCCCATTTCCATTCCCCATGCACTCCATCCCATATCACTTGCATCTCATACTATACATAATACATTCAACATAATAATTCAATGTGTATCGCAACTACAACATGATTACCAAAGATTGGAAGATTAGAATGTTGCCTTCCAAGCAAAATCGCAAAGATTACAAGCACGATTCATAGCTTTGGAAGCTGACAATGAAGTGCTTCAGGTGGAATGCTTCACCTTACAGCAAGCTCATACAGAACTGGAGGCCAAGACATCAAATGTGGATGCTCAAGCTGTGAAGGACTTAGAGACAATGCTTCACAAGAAAAATCTCACCAATGCAAAGCTAATAAGAAACCTAGGGCTTCTCAAGAAGCACATGTTTGCGACATTAGAAGAGAACAAGTGATTGCAACAACAGAAGCAAGGATAATCTTAAAGCTTCTATGGAAGGGGCCCCAAGCGCAGAGATCAGTCCTATGAAGCATCAAGTTGTTCCCTCAGCAAACATAAGGATATTACTCAAGGAACATGCTACCTTTTTAAAGACATATGAAAAGCTAGAATCAGAATGTGTAGACCTCAAGAATCCGTTAAGCATTGTCAACACATCTCAACCGGAGCCTGCCATCCTCCCTCAGCCTATAGAGGAAGCGGAAGCCCTCAAGAAACAGGTGGAAGAACTAACAACAAGACTACTATCATATGAGAGACCACCCTCTCCAATTGAAAACCCATAACTCGACACAATGGTGGAAATTGTTAAAAAACAAAGAAGCAAGGTCGTATATATTTTGCAAAAATGATTTTCTTCAAATAGAAGGAAAATAAAAAAACGAAAAATGGAAGCATTTACTTAAGCAAGTAGTGGAAGCCGAAAGAGAATCAAACAAAAGAGAATCAAATCCAAAAACTGAATCGGAAGAGAAGAGTGGTTGCTCAAAGTAGTGGAGGAGTAATGGAGAAGAGCTCTCAAACTCATCATGAGAGCTCGTGGTCACTTGGCTATAAAAGTGGCAAGGACACTCAAAAATAGAGGAAGAAGGAACTGAAGTCCCACTGTAGGTAGTTCATTTGGTTTAAGTCATTTTGTTTTCTACAGTCTTATAGATTATGTCCAAGTGCGTACCAAATTTTGGGTAGCCTAATTGCGAGAGTCATATCTCTCAATATATGTATCCATTTTTAGAGTTTGAATATTCAATGGAAAGCTTATCTTGTACCCGTCTATTCTTCAAGCTAGTTTTGTGAGATTCATCATGGTCTGTGAGTTATTCCATTTTTAGTGAAGTCCACTTTTTAGCCTAACTGATTAGATAGGTAGCCTGTTTTGAGGCAAAGACTTGCCAAACCAAAACTAATCCAAATTGAGTATTTTAATAGCTCATTTGAATGCTAATAGTGTTTAGCTTTAGTGGTCAAAGCCTCAAGTTCATTGTCTTCTTTAATTGATACTAGTTCTCATTCTAATGTTCAACTATAGGTAAAAGTCTTGATCTTGAGAAGGTCTTCTACACTTTCCACTGCACATAGGAGAGGAATTCTCCAGTAGTTGGTATCAGAGTTCAACAATAGAGCATTGGATCTTGAAGAGGCAAAGCATTGGAATTGAAGTAAAGCAAAGGAGAAGCTACAAATCAAGGGGGAACTTCATAAAGTCAAGAAAGAGCACCACAACATATTTGAGGTAAACTTCAAACTTGGAAGTTTTCAATGGCTAATTTAGGATAGCAAGTTGAGAATTTAGATAAAGATATTTTTAGTCTTGGAGGTATAGAATGAAAAATTACCTTAAAGGTAAAGGTTTATGGAGTCTACTTACTAGAGATGATCCAGAACTAGTGGACCTTCAATATCCCAACATTACTCCAACACAAAGGAGACAATTTGTAGATTGGGAAGAGAGGAATCAAAGGGTGATGTTTCTCATTTCTAACACTATGATTGGTCATGTGCAAAGCCTAGAGATAGCCAAGGAAGTTTGGGAAGCATTGGAGAAGGTCTATGCTACCTCAACAAGGTCTTGGAAGATGCAACTCACGAATGAGCTTAACAACATGAAGAAAAGCTCAAACCAAAGCATTAGTGAGTATAAATTGAAGATCAAGGAGCTTTGAGATCATCTAGCATTAGTTGGATGCAAGATAGAAGAGGAAGACATTGTCCAAACAGCCCTCAATGGCTTGAGGAGTGAAGAAAAGTGGAAGCCCCTCATCACAAACATTCTTTATAGAGATCCTCTACCTATGTTTGATGAGATTATACCAAACCTTGTGGCTGAAGAGGTTTCTCAACAAGGAGAAAGCAACAAAGGTAAGGATAGCCATAGCAAAATGTTATATACACTTCGAGGTAGAGGAAAGAACTCAAGAAGAGGCTCACACGGAAGAGGAAGAAGCTACAACAACACAAATTCCATCCAACACAACTTAAAGGACAACAAGGACAACTCAAATGACAACACACATGGAAGAGGTCGAAGAAGAAATAGAGGAAGAGGTCGAGGTTCATACAATCCTCATAAAGGTGTAACATGTTATCATTGTGGTAAAGTAGGACATTATGCAAATGCTTGTTGGAAAAAGAATGGAAGGCTGAATGGAGGAAGTCAAAGGAGCCAAAATAACTATGCAAGTACATCAAGTGAAGGAGACAAGCAAAGCATGCTTGCCATAAAGCATGAGTACAACATCCCAAGAAGTGATGATAAAAAATGTTTTATAGATTTAGGTTGTAGCAATCATATGACATGACAAGGAGATTTATTCACAAATCTACAAGCTCCAAGTGGAAAAGGATGTGTGGAAATCAGTGATGAAACTCAACACACAATTGAGCATGTTGGAGAAATCAAGCTTGGAGACAAGAAGGTATTGGCTGATGTTCTTCATGTTCCTACTATTGCAAAGAATTTGATTTCAATAGGACAAATGGTAGAGAAAGGATATCATGTTATCTTCAATGAAAAAGGTTGCTTTATAAAGAATCCAAAAGAAGGATTCAAGATCGTTGCTCAAGGAAGTAAAGAAGGTAGGATGTTCACTTTCGACATTCAACAACCACATGGAAAGGTGATCTATATTCAGTTTGGAAACAAGAGAATTGCTGAAATCGATTTGTGGCACAAAAGGTTTGGACATATCAACATTCCCAAGCTCAAGGACATGAGCAACCATGAAGTGGTAAGAGGTCTTCCAAGATTCAATGATGCTAGACTGCATGAGTTTTGTGAAACATACCAACTAGGAATGCAAACTCGACAAGCATTCAAGAAGAGCAAGTATGTGGCAAGGAATGTCCTCGAATTGATACACATAGATGTATGGGGGCCATCACAAAAACCATCGATGGCTGGTAATAGATATTTTGTCACTTTTATTGATGATCATTCAAGAAAGGTATGGATGTTCTACATAAAACAAAAATCAGATGTGTTCTCTATGTTTAAGAGATTTAAAGCACAGGTAGAAAAGGAAACAAGATGGTACATAAAGACCTTGAGGTCCAATGGAGGAGAATATTTCTCCAAAGAATTTTCATATTTTCTTAATGAAAATGTCATCAAACAACAATTTACATGTAGATACATGCCTTGGAAAAATGGAATTGCTGAAAGAAAAAATAGACATATTAGAGAAGTTGCAAGATGCATGCTCAACAAATGAAGGTTCCACTAAACTGTTGGGCTAAAGAAGCTAGTACTGTTGTTTATTTGATGAACAAGTGCACAACAGCTAGAGTGCATAATTTAACTCCCAAAGAGGTTTATTCTGGTAAGAAACTTGACCTTACACATCACAAAGTTTTTGGATGTGTGTGTTATGTTCACATTCCTCAAGAACTAAGGACAAAGAGGGAGCCAACGTCAGAAAAATGTATTTTCATTGGATATTCATTGGAGCAGAAAAGATACAAGTGTTACAATATGGTGACAAAGGAGCTACATGTCTCACAAGATATGGTATTTGATGAGCTAAGACCATGGTTTGGAGACAAAGGGAAAGAGAAGATTCTTAAAGAAGATTACAAAGATGATGGAGGTGTTGTCCAAGAAGAATTTCAGCAAACAAGCACTCAAATGTCAGGTCCAAAAGCTTCTACATCACATGGAGAAACCTCAACATGGAAGGGAAGACTACGGAGTCATTCTTCATCACCAACATCAGGTTATGAAAGAATTGAAGCTGAAAGTGCAACCCAAATAGTGATTCAAATGCAAGTGAATAAGAGTATGAAGAGGTGATTACACCAAAGGTAAAGATGAACCAATTGAAGAAACAATATTCAAAGGGAAATGTAAGGAGGTCTTCAAGAGCAAGGTATCCAATTCAAATGCTGAGCTATGATAGTTTTATTGAAAAGCATTTTGCATATATGACACAAGTGGTCAAAGACAAAGAACGAGATGCATATGAAGAAGCATGTACACAAAAAGAATGGTAGCAAGCTATGCAAGAAGAGATAAAAGGTCTCAAGCACAATCACACATGGGAGCTAGTTCCAAAGGCTAAAGGTATGAAGATTGTTCCAAATAAATGGGTGTTTAAAATAAAGAGAAATGTTGATAGTTCTCTAGCTAGTCATAAACCTAGACTAGTAGCAAAAGGATTCAAGCAGACTCATGGCATTGACTATGAAGAGACTTTCAACCTAATTGCAAAGATGAAAACAATTAGAACCTCGATTGTAGTGAGTGCAGCAAGGAGATGGCCATTGTACCAACTTGACATAAAAAATACTTTTCTCAATGGTGAACTTCAAGAAGAGATATACATGAGTTAACCAATTGGATTCAAAGATAAAAAGCATCCAGATTTTGTTTGCAGATTGAAGAAAGCTTTGTATGGGCTGAAGCAAGCACCATGTGATTAGAGCCAAAGGTTGGTGGAGTACCTCACAAGGTGTGGGTATAATCCAAGTAGTGGTAATCCTTCTCTCTACATGAGGAAAGAAGAAGGCAAGCAAGTATACATATGCATATATGTTGATGATCTCATCATAACAGGAAGTAATGTTGCAGGAATACAAGAGATAAAAAGAAAACTCGGTAAGGAGTTTAAAATTTCATATCTTGGTGAGCAGAAATATTTTTTAGGCATTGAGCTAGTCTATGGGAAAGATGACATCTACTCGATGAAAAGAAAGTACCTGTTGAACGTTCTTTTCAGATTTGGAATGAGTGAATGCAAACCAGTCACTCAACCTATGGACACAAATGTGAAACTATGCTCAAATGGAGAGAAGTTACATGATGTAACTACATATAGGAGTATTATAGGTTCATTGATCTATGCTATGATCACAAGACCAGATTTGTGTTATATCATTGGATTTATTTCTCAATTTATGCAAACTCCAACAAGTGAACATTTAAATTCAGCCAAATGAGTGCTAAGATATGTGAAGCACACAGTCAATCATGCTGTTGGCAATAGCCAGAGGCATGGAAGACGCAGAAGCATGTAAAGACAGAGCAAGGAGTCAGTCAAATCATTTTTCAAAGAATTATATTTTATAAATACTTTTCAAAACCTCCAACAGTGATTTTCATCACTTTTGTAACATATGTAATATAGAAAAACCCTTTTTGTAATATATAGCTCCATTTTGTGCAAGCCGAGGAGTCCTCGAGCTTGAGGAGCTTAGGTAGAATGAACGTACCAATTTTGGTTATTTTTAGACACCGTTTACCCTTTCAAATAGCATCTAGGACCTATTTTTTAACTATGCCGGTCACTAGATGTGAAACTGGTCAAACTAATCTAGAATCTATAAAAAGAGCTAGAGAGCTCATTTTTGAGGTTGGTTAGTGAGAGCTTAGAGCTATTGTGAGCTTGTAAGAGTGTTCTGGAGGAATAGAGTTGATTTCCTACCTTCCATTGTGTCTTGCTTGTCTCGTCGTTGTGTGTGTGTATGTGTGTGTGCATCTCTATGCTTCTCACCAGCACTCTCACTTCATCTCACATTCATGATCTTCATATCACTCCTATCTCTTCTGCGGATTGACATTAAGGAGGTGGAGCTTCGTAACGTGGTTCACACCATTGTGCTAGAGCAACACCAAATTTGGTGCCATTGCCGGGGATGGAGTTTAGGACGAATGTGTGATGGTAAAAGTATAGCAAGAAGTGGCGTTGGAAGATAAAAATTTTCAGTTTTTGTTGTTGTTTTTAGTTAGTTTTTAGTGTTTTTCACCTCCCCCACACTCCACCTTCATCACCACATCATCATCTTCCACTCCAAAAAAATCAAAAAATTCACCATATCCACCCATTGTCCTCATTTCTCCTCATTTGTGCATGTGCGAGAGAGAGAGAGAGCTTTTGTGCTTGCATGTGCTATTGTGTTTTTGAGTTTTCTTGTAGGTATAGTGCTCCAGAGCATCAGGAAGGCTGCAAAAAGGTAAGAAAATCATTTTCTGTCAGAAAATGCCGACTATGTCAGACCATCGCGATGGTCTGCCAAGTTTGGAATTCGAGGTAAGCCAGTTCACTAGCATGTAGGCGACCCTTGCGTATATAGGAATCCATACTTGCATCTTGAAAATTTGCATTTTGGTGGACCATCGTGATTGGCTCATGCCATCACGATTGTGTCACATCATCGTGATTGGCTCACGCCATAGTGAAGGTTTGGTCGGACCATCGCGACGGTCTCATACCATTGCGATTGCTCACTTGAGCCATCACGATGGTTCACTTGGACCATCGCGACGATCCTGTCGACCCCACGCCATCGCGATTGGCTCATGCCATCGCGTCGATGCTACCACGTGGCAAGCTAGACCATCACGACGATACCTTTAGACCATCGCGATGCCTCGACATTTGAATCATCGCGATTGGCTCACGCCATCATGCCTTGTGACCATCGCGACGGGCTCACGCCATCGTGATTGTCTCGTTGACCGATTGAGCGATGCCATCATGATTGCTCGTTGATTGGACCATCGTGACGGTTCATTGACACCATCGCAATTGTTCACTTTAGACCATCGCGATCACTCGACTGATATGCCATCACGACTGCTCACATTTCAGACCATCACGACAGCTCGCTCCTTCGGACCATCGCGATTGTGCCATGCCATCGCGACGGTTCACCTGGACCATTGCGACGGTCTCAGACCATCGCAATTGTTGCAGACCATCGCGATTGCTCACCCCAAACGCCAATTTTAGGGTTTGATTTTTTGACCAAATTTGGGGCTATTTTTTGAAAATTTGGATCATTAAGCTCATAGGAGACCCGTTAGCTCATATTTGGAGAAAAACCTGTTTGCGAGTTTTTACGCCCCAGGGCCTGAACGGTCATATCTTTTTCATCCGAAGTCCATTTTTTGAGCTTTATAGCTCGTTAGAAAGCCCTTGAGGAGTACTACGTGACCTCAACTATTTGTTTCAAAAAGCAAACATTTTTTCTTTTAGTGGATAATTTGAGGTTGACCTAGTGTGGGACTAGAAAACCCAGGGGCAGCATAAAAATTTTGGGCAAAAGGGAAGGGACCTTTAAAAGTGTATATACTCAAGTGCTTGATCATCCATTTGAAAATTGGTCTAATATTGAATTTTTTTAGGTCTAGCAAGGGCAATCAAGGGCAAACAAAGCAAGGCAAGGCAAGGCAGAGAAGAACGCAGGGCTTGGGAAGCGCGGCTTCTTGGGCACCAGAGCAACCAAAAGAGCTGACTTGAGGTTGGAAGATACTCAACCCCCTCAGTCAATTACTAGCATAAGCTAAATGGTAGCATTGTAGATTAACGACGATAGGAACGCCTCAAGTTCAAGAGACTTAACCTTTCAAGTCGAAGACTAAAGTAAAGGTGTGTGATACGAAAACCTTAAGGAAAGAATTAAAGTCTGACAAAACGAGAACTCAAAAGTACGACGGAAAGTCGATTCCTGATGCAAACATCAAAACAAGAACTTAAAGGAATTTAAAAAAGAACCAAGCAATTAAAAACAAGGAACATTGACGATCAGAGAAGTGTGCAAGGAAGTAAATTCATGAACCTTAGATTGGGCAAACATATAGGTAAGTCAGACTGACGAAGCCTTAGATCATCAGAAGCAAGTGTAGGAGCTACTGCACGATCGTGGGCACAACAATTGAATAATAGTTATCCCTACGATTTGAGCTCAGACACGAGTGAATCAGGAATGGCTTTTAGCAAGGAAAGACCAGAAGGAGGGTCAAATGTAGCATATTTAGAAAGACCTGAAAAACCCTATAGGACTCAATTAGAATTTCTCCAAACCAACCGCTTAGCTGCTCGCATCTATGAGGATGGTTTGCGAAGACAAGTGGTGCAAATGCACAATCCTGATCAACCCATTGGATTGGAAAGTCCAATGGTGAAATTTGAGAGAGATGCGTACATAGACAAAGAAGGAGCGATGTACATTATACGTACTCAGCCAAACAATACCAATGAGTTTGGCGTAATACAATTAGAGACAGAAGCAAGAACCCAAGGAAAAGAACCATTAGAAGAACCTAGAACACCTGGAGGGAAATCTGTACTGACACAAGTACTAGTTCCAGATTGGACCCCTCAGGACAACAGAAGCATAGAATTATTTGTGAATAAAGAAACAGATGAAGCATTTTGGAGATTTAGAATGGAACAACCTAGTGAGGTAGGCTCCATCATAATCTACGAATTTAAGGACCCGGATACACCTGGAAAGGTTGTATACCTGGATGAAACTTCAGAAAGAGTATTTGTGGTACCTGACCATGTAAGAAACACATACACATGGAGAGGTGATTTGGTCTTCCCTCCATCTCGAGCAAATCTAAACACAAGCCAACAAGGGGCAGGAACATCCTCCGCCCATGCTAATCAAAGAGAGAAAAACAAAGAAAGACCATAAGTAAGTTTCAATCATCCCATAGGGAGAGATAGAACCACCATAGACATGGACAGAGTGGAAAGACAAAGAATGTTGGGTGGTAGAGATGATTTTCCTCTACCCAGACCACATGAACACGCAAGAGTATTAAGACCCACTCAGCTAGTAAAATCCATGAAAAACTACTTTGATGGGACAGGAGATCCCTACGACCATGTTGCAGAATTTAAGCAATTGCTTCAAGTAGAACAAGTAGAAGACATGTTCATGCAATATAATGCATTTGGACTAACGTTAAAGAAAATTGCTTTAACTTGGTTCCAACCTTTGCAACAAAGGCAATTTAGAGACATCCATCACTTTTTAGAGTCATTCATCACTTTTTCAAACAGACCCCTCAAGAAACAGTTAGACTCACAGGACGTAGGTTTAGACAATATGTTGAAAGATGTCCAATGCAAGAGCTACCCTCACAAGCCAAGCAAGTATCATTGTTTTTAGATGGCCTGTTGAGATTGAAACTACACTCCTATGTATACTTGAAGGAACCCAGAACACTAGAGCAGTGTGTAAGAATTTGCATAGAGATTGAGGACAACTTAGGAGACGAGTTGGAACTCTCAAAGGTCTATAATGACTCAGATTGTTCCTCTCTAGCATCGTCAAAACTGTCTAGTTCAATAGAAGACCTAGCAGAAAAAGTGGCCTAAAAACTAGGAGTTTCTAGTAAACGGATGCCTAGGTTAACAACAAATAAGCGTTGTTACACCTGTGGTGGTGATCATATGGCAAATGTGTGTCCCAATGCAACACAACCACAAGCCAACCCTAGTGGCCAAAACTGTACAATTGAGAGAAGATACACGAATCACACGGCTCAGGACTGCCCATACAACAAACAAGCAGTGAGACAGAACTACCCGCAAGCATATGCACAGCTAAGTAGGTATCAAGGCCAATATAATACTCAGCCTCATTACTATAGGCCTCCTCAGAACTATCCGTATCACGCTCAATAGAGACCTCAACCTGTCTTAGCTCAGCAGCCACCCCCACCAGCGAATGTCATCTCAGTTAAATATGTTGCTGCAGAAGAGAACCTAAGTAGGGCTTTAGTGCCTTCATCACCCCTGATCACGAAGAATGACCTGAATTCAAATAATTTTGACTCTACACATGTAGATAGTCCACCCGCGTATTACACTGAGTCACGAGAACATGTAGAAACATATCAGTATGATAGTCCACCATTGGAACCTAATTGGGAGCCCGAATATGCTAATGTGATGTACACAAATCCGAATCCACGGCCCCAATTAAGACAGCAAAGACCACAGGGCCCGAGAGGACCATGCTTTAGGTGCCAAGGAGATCATTTCATAAAGGATTTTCCACATCCTCCGATAGCATGACAATCACAAAACTATAACGTACAAGGCTTTTGTGCCGATTGTGGTAAAGAACATATCATCAAAGAGTGTCCTAAGAACCCTACCAATGCTTCAAATGTGACACCGATCAATGTGATAGGTATTGTGCACAATGCAGATGGCTCCAACCCTACATACGTGCCTATCCAAGCTATAACCAGAGCCCAGGCACTCTTACAGAATCAACAGCTTAATCATGAGAAAATAGCAGGAACTAGCGAAGTTGGAGAATCTAGCAGTAAAAAGACAAAATCTTGGAAAGATTCTAGGGAAAGAATCAAGCAAAAGTGGAGTAAAAGGATAATAGAGTTGGAAGGAAGTCGAAAGGAATCTAGAGCCAAAATCCTAGAATTGACTTCACAGGAATTGAATCAAGAGAACCCAGCTCAGGGATCAGGATCAGTTTTTGCGGAACCCATATCAGAAAACCTAGACATGATGTTTCGTGCATATCAGGCTAGAATAAAAGAAGGACCTTAGATAGCTAAAATGAGTAAGAACTACCCACGAGCAGATTTAGAAATTGAGAGAACTAAACTTTGTATGAAAATGGTAGAATTAGCACAAACAATGTTCGAAGCCTCTAGATATCTTAATTGGAATAACATGGCAAAACCCGAACTACACTTTCAAGGATTAATGGAGAGGCTAGAATACTTGATTGATAGCAAAGAGAAAAAGGATCGACATAGGAACCCCATTGTCCCAGAGACACAGGAAAGGAATGCACCATCCCTGTCTCAAGTACCAAACACCGAGGGTGAAGACAATTTGTCTTCCATACATAGGTATTCACATGAATTTCTGAGAGAAATACAAGAAGAGAAGTGGAGAAAAGAACAAGGAATCCATCCTCCTATTCAAGAAATAGATGACTTGCAAGAGCAATTTCCCCAAGACATTCCCTCTATTTATGACGATGTGGAGGAAGAGCAACTGAGTGAAAATACAGGTTTTGAATCTAATTCTTTACAAGAATTACCTCAGTTCACAGGACCTTGGGAAGCAAAGTCTATTAGCATGAGAGCACCCACAATAATAGTGAGGAATGAAGAATCAGTAATCCCTAGAAACACGGAAGTGATCAAGAATACCAAAGTACAATGTAATCTCACTCTAGAGGAGTTGTTGAAGGTAAAACTAGAACTGTGGAAACACGTAGCAAATCAATTCCCTGAGCTTGCTACTACTCCCTCACAAATAGGATCACACAAGAAGGTACCAGAGATACCAATAGAAAAGATCGGAGATGTAAGCGAAGGAGAGGAAGGTAATACTTATCTTCCAATAACCCATCAGGGCTATACCACGAAAGCCATCTTAGATTCAGGAGCCGGAGTAGCCATTGCTACCACTGCTTTATGGAACCGTTGGGGTAAGCCAGCACTAAGACCCACCAGGATGAAGCTACAAATGGCTGACGGACATATAGAAAAACCATTAGGCTTATTAGAAGGCATATCTCTCACCACTTGTGGTGTGGAATTTGAGCATACTTTTGCCATTTGTGATTTTAGTAAAAATCATGCATACGAGATGATTTTAGGACGACCATTCATGCGTCAATTACAAATTGTACAAGATTGGGGAACTAATTCTTTGTACTTGCAACATTTAGGTGTGACTACTAAAGTCAACCTTAAAGACTATTCACATCGAGATGTACCCCCAATACAATGGGAACCATCCATAAGACACAGGTAGAAATGGAATCGGTACACTCATTGGAGTCAGAACCCTCATGGTGACACGAGGATACTCATCTATGGATGTGTACAGTAGAAGATTCTTGCTTTTTGTGTAGATGAATCAGAACATGCGAATTGGTTGCAATTAGCACATGTAGGTGCATTAAAGCAACATCACTCGAAACATCGTACTTTGCAGAATCTGCATAGACTAGGAGTCTGTTGGCCTTCTATGGAAGCAGATGTCTACAAGTTGTGTAAAGAATGCCCTATTTGTTGTGAAAGACTACCACTAGAACATGATACATTATATCACGTGTCTCTCACACCAGAATGGAGTGAACCTTTAGTGACATACTTGAGGACGAAAACATTCCCTCAAGGAATGACTTTAGCATGACAACGAAGTCTAGAGCAGGAAGCTCAAGGCTATTCACTTATTGGTGACAATCTATACAAACGAGGACGAGACGGATACCTAAGACAATGTGTTCATGAAAGTGATTATTTGCACGTACTAGAGACTGCACACCAAGGTGTTGTAGGAGGTCATTTTGGACCCGATAAGGACTCAATTTCCTACTCGTAGAGATGAAATGCCATTGAAACCCATGATGGGAGGACGTACATTCTCTAAGTGGGGTATAGACTTTGTAGGACCCATTAACCCCCTTGCAAAAGGAACACATGTTGAATACATTATTGTTGCGACTGATTATCTTACCAAATGGGTAGAGGCAAAAGCCACAAAAAAGAATGATGCACACACGACTGCAAAATTCTTATTTGAAAATGTCTTTACAAGATATGGATTGCCTATAGAGTTACTGAGC
The DNA here is from genome assembly GCA_020310875.1 of Ceratopteris richardii. NCBI lineage: Eukaryota > Viridiplantae > Streptophyta > Polypodiopsida > Polypodiales > Pteridaceae > Ceratopteris > Ceratopteris richardii. Next base: position 4,650,048 of record CM035408.1, on the reverse strand, counting down.
GATCGAGGAACTCACTTTCTTAATCAGGTCATTGAATATTTGTTACAGGATTTTATGGTGACTCACAAGAAATCCGCACCATATCATCCTCAAGCCAATGGTCAGGCTGAAAGCACTAACAAGATCCTTTGTAACGTACTGACGAAACTCGTGAACAACAAACATTCAGATTGGGACAAATAGTTACACCATGCTGTTTGGGCATATCAAGTGGCCTACAAGACCGTACTCAATGCAACTCCCTTTCATATGGTTTTTGGTCAGAATGTTGTGCTTCCTTTGGACTTTTTGATACCGACCCTTAAGGTTGCACAAGAACATCAGTGGACCGACCATGAATTATCAGCAAGAATAATGGACCTGGAACAATTAGGAGAAACCAGGCTGAAAGCAGCAGCAGGAATATACGCAGCAAAGAAGCGACAGAAAGCATATTTCGATGCACATGTGAAAGATAAAGGCTTAAAAGAAGGAGATTTAGTCCTAGTATATACGCTGAAACAACACGCACAGAAGTTAGAAAAGCAAGGTTATGGACCTATGATCATTAACAGACTCTCGACAAGTGGAGCGGTACAATTAGCCACCCTAGAAGGAGACATCATGCCTAATTACATTAGTGGCCGTAGAGTTAGGCTATACCAAGAACCTCTTACTGAAGATATGCTTAGACGACTCACGTTGGCAAAGAAGCGTAAGGAGGAAGAAAATAGAATACGTGCTGAAGCTCACGCAGAAGCTATAGAACGCATCAAGCGCATGAAGCTAAGAAGACAAGGACTAGGGAGAGAACATTATAACCATCTGGAAACAACACCGAGATAGCCCATGGCCATGTGTCAAGCAAAGTCAAGTACACATCCTAGCATAGTGGACAGGAGACCATTCATTACAGTCAGGCTAGAGCACGGCAATCCTTGCCAAGAGCTCAAGGATTTAATTGACTCAAGTGCTGCGACTAGTTCGATTAGATGGTCCCAGTATAAGGAATCAGGAATAGAAATGTGGCCAATTGAGGCATACCTCATAGGGCTAGGAGGCATGGAAACCCCTTGCATGGGTGAGGTGGACCTTCCTATCCTCATACATGATGTGACCTTGACAGTGAAGCTACTAGTGTGCCATGATGAGGACTTGATAGAACCCCTATTCCTTGGCCAAGATTGGCTATACGATCACTTAGTGGACCTAAATTTAAGACAAGGCTCCTTGCAGATTGGAACCTTAGATCAGAAGCGAGTGATACCGCTTGACTTCCCTAACAGCATTCTGACTGAGGTTTGTAACCCTAGACCATATGAACAGCATGCGAAGGAGGACCGGAAGATCTTGGTCAGATGAGTCACATTACGTCTACACCAACCCATGCGGGCTTGGTGATGGACAATTGTCAATCAGAAGGACGTCAGGAGATTTTCCATTGGGCTTCCTGCAAACTAGAAGGGGCAACCATCCAACCCCTTGGTCAAATGGACACTCAGTTGCAGTGCCCATCCTTCCACACTTACTGTGGACTGGCCTAGATTTGTGGTACAGAATGCCTCGCTTCCTAATGGGCAAGTTTCGCAAGTGTTGGACCTCCCTTCTTTTTCAAAGCAGAGTGTCAATCCGACCTCTCAACCTCAACCACAAAGGAGTCAATCACAACAAAGGAACCCAGACCGATGACAACATCAGATGACACAAGGAAGGAAGAAACATTATCAGTATCTTAAAGCAAGAGGCATGAGACAAACATGGGTGCCAAAAGGACATAAAACACCGATAGATTTCACCCAGGCAAACAAGGATAAGAAGAAGTTACAGACCAATCAGAAGCAGTTTCCAACGTCTTCTCGACCTTCTTCTATGAGTACGAATATCTGACAAATTTGGATCACCAAGAAGTACCTTACAAATCGACCCACACCCACGCAAATCTGGGTACCCAAGCAGTGTATCATAGCTCAACCCTCAAGCCATGTGATACATACCCCTCAAAAATCTCTTCACCCCTCAATACCATCACATCCGATATCATCTTTTGTCCCTCAACAGAAACAAACCACCCGCTGAGAAACTCTTAAGAAGTGGATACCAAAACGCATCCAGTTGTCTCCTCAAATCCATTGTCTAACATCACTCCCACCCCAACTAATCTACAACCTTGTAATAACGCATTCACGATAGAACCTTGTACAAATCCACACACTATAACCCAACATCACTTGTAATAACACCTCATTAAGAAATGTATGCATCATCTGAAGCATGTAGGTGTCTAGAGACCTACATTAGTTTTGCAACAATAATTCGATAAACCACATCATGACACTCGGCTACACGGGTTACACATCGGTTATGGAAAGGGATTGCGGTCTCACTTTAATGGGATCATGATTAATTTCCATACTAATGTGTTAATCTTCTGTAGCAGATCTTCTACACACCCGCATCATTCATCATGCAGGCAGAAAGACCATCTGTAGCTGGCCCTAGTGCACCCATGGAAAATATTGGAGAACTACTCACGGAGCCACATCCTACGGCTCAACCACCAGAATTTCAAGGTTTTGCAGGACCTATGCCGATCGACGATCCTCCTAGGGGATATACTGAGAAGATTCATCGCAACTCTCATTGGTTCCAAGGATTAGCAGGCCCATTGGCAGATGTAGATTTCATTTTTGAGGCCAATTTGGCGTTTGATCACCGTACATGGGCCAAGTACCAATTTTTCTCAAGAGAATTCGAAGGACTACAGAACACAGAAGACTTAACACATGTTTGGGCAAGAGCAGGCTTCACAGAATATTTCAGTGATCCTTTGCCTAAACCGGATTTCTACAGATGCTAGTACTTGGTAACAACATTGACAGCTTCGGAGAACAAAGATTTCCCAGGCACATTCATTTTGCCGTCCTTGGTAAATGACCCACCCTTTAAGAGGTTTTATCTATCTAAAGATTTGATTAGAGCTGCTATCAAGATACATGGAACCCACACTCCAACAAAACGAGAAAGGCTAATTCCAGAGCCTATGAAACGTGGGAATGTTACTAAGTGGGAAGATATTTCCGCAATTACACCTGAGCTCTCTAATCCGTTGAGAATATGCATGCAACATTTCGCCTTTCCCGCTCAGGATAGATTCACCATGCCCCACAAACGCATCTGGTTTGGTTTATATTTAGCATGTACTGGACCGCAAACGGTAGACCTAGCAAGCTGGATTATTGATCAGTTGTACTTAGCACAACACAGATGGGAAAGAAAGAAGGTAATCAATGGATGTTGCACCCTCGCGCATTGTATATATGTGTTTGGCATACGATTTACCAATCGAGCGTGCAATGACAAGCGAGGAGCTGAAAGCATTCAAGGGGACAGTAAAGAAAGCTAGGAAGTCTAGCAAAGGACGAGCAGGAAAGCGCATGAGAGGAACCATTCCATGCCTACAGGTCCCAACATCACCGTCACCATAACCCTCTCCAGAACAGTCTCCTACAGAAGCCCCTGTAACTGTACAAGCTATTCGCATACGATTATCTCGACCTATCGTTACACAATGCACTACCAGCACAGTCGCTCCTCAAGTAGCCACAACCCCAGGACCTCCAACCACTGCAGCAGAAGTTCCCACCACTATTGGTGCGGAAGCATTCTCTTTTCTGATACCCAACTTGGAAGCAGAACCGATGGACACAACATTCGATTTCGAGATGCAAGATGTGTTTTCAAGTGAGTTTCAGTTTTCAGAAGGACAAATCTTCTCTCAAGAATATGAACGTCCCAGCTACCCAACCACTCCCCCGGATCAACCACAAGGACAAGTAGTGTCTAGTTCCAAGGAAGAAAGAACAGAAACTGATGAAGATGACGGAGATGATGAAGCCAGCCAGGGCACTCATGAATCCCAAGAAAATGTACAGACAAATGAACAAGGACAACAAACCGACACCCAAGGTGACACCAGTACGCACGAAGACGAAACATTTGAAGCAGCGGCATACACCTTGGCCATCAAAAAGCTATATCGCACTATGGAAAAAGTTTGGGCACGTATGAAGTTAACGCAGGAAGAGAGCCAAGCAAGTATAGAATAGGAACTTGTCTCAGGTGGTTTCAAAGAAGTATACATCAGAGGCTTCAGGGAACTTGTCAAATCAGTGGGATCCACCGAAGCCTTAAGGTATTTTCAGAGGAAACTGTTACCGCAATATGACCCCCGACGAGTACGACTACTATTAAAACCTGGTGAATACATTCATGTACCGACAGGAGCACAATCTTCAGAACAGGCTAGGGAAGCACGTCTCGTTCCTGAAGGATCATGGGCAGAAGAAGCTATCCTCGTCGACTCCCCACCCCACACTACTACTGTACATACTACTGTAACCAAAGTACCCACCACCCCAACCGCTCCTCTTTCACCTCTCATATCTCCAATCTCCCCTGTACATCCGATCTCTCCCAGACCATCCACATCTTTGGATAGCACTGTAGCAGAAGCCTTTCTTACTTCCATTCATCCAACACTTCCTACACCCACTCAACCTAGTTTTCCTCCTCGAACGTCCACCTTTCTATCCAGATCAATTTTCCCTCCATCCTTAGCATCCTTCCCCACACCTCCAAGACCCCTTTTCCCATTCCCACCTCCATTAACCTTCTCCCCCGTCTTACCTCTCCGCCCAACTGCCTTTCCTCTTCCTTCTCTCCCCCAAGCAGTACAAGAAAACCCCTCTGTAAATTACTCTTCAACTTTTGTAAATCCTGTATTTACACCCACACACACACCCACTCTCACGCCATTATTCACAATCACCACACTTGATACCACATCCAATGACATGGATATATCACCGCCCACTACACCCCCGCTCACTTCATTCATGGCACCACCATATTTAGGCACCTCAAGTTTTTCCACAGTCACCACTACATCCACATTCCCATCCCCATTTCCCTTTACCTTTGCATCGACACCCACACACACCGCAGCTGCATTCACTCCGTCACTAATATTATCACCCACTATAGACACTGCATTTTGACAAATGTTCACGTGTCTGACTCAAGTAAGAGATGAGTTCACATCTCTTGGAAATAATTATCAGACGCTGCAGAAGACAACCAATGATTTACAGTCGCAGCTCAATTCACTGACCATCGAGAATGCCTCACTAAACACTAGATACCAAGAGCTACAAGAGGCTTATGTTAATCGATAATACTTCAATCCAATTTTTCGGACGAGTATTATCGGGTCCTCGGGTTCTTGGGAGTGGTAGGGGTCTGATAAACAGAGGCCCTGTACTATTTTCCCAAACCTTTACACAATCACAAGTATTTCCTCACGTATTAATATATTGAGTGAGTTTGAATACGGACTACTTTGCGGCACAGTAAATTATTAAAAGATTCGGACTGAATATGTTATGGTAATAACGCAGTGGTTCTACCGTAACTTACACTACGAGGATACGATCTTCTCAATAATTAAATACTTCTCAATAAGACTATTCCCTGAGACAAATAACACACAGAACAAAATGCACAGACAACTCGGATCGAAATTATAGCAACCTTTTCGTATACTGATTCAGATCACAGATTTTCATCGTAATTAATGACCTACTAAGACTTCCGTCCACACACAGATCCTTGCCGAATACTCAGTGATCTCTGATTATTATTACTCTTACACAGTCTCGCACCAGACAACAATGCACAAACTCACAGCTGAGAGATACAGATTCGTATATAACTGATCTTCAAATAGACTCGCCCACAAGACTACTGAATAGGAATCGATTCAACCAAAAGAATAACAGAATGATTAAATATAAATAGAATGGGAAAGTACATCAACGTATTCAGCAATACCTCATACACAATCGTAAAATATGATACTTGCGATCTCTGAATAATTCAGTTTTGATGTGATCAAACTTATTCACTACAGTGCTCAACAGAACAGAGATGTATCTAGCCTTCTGTATCTCTCAAAGAAATTCCGATTAACTATCACTCCAGGATTCTGTTTACCACAGTGAATTCTGCTCCACCAGTCTAACGAAGCGACGACGTGCCGTCCCTTCTCTCTTTCTGTCTCTGCTTTTATTGCTTTCGCATTTTTCATCTACCAACTCTTGCGAAATTTTCTGCATCTCCGTCATTTCAGCCATAAGTCTTGTTTATCCTTCTTCTGCGGTTGCGGTTATCTCGCTCCGTCAGCCTTGTAACAGCTTATCATAAACTTGAACTAGAAAGTGAAGAAAAGATGAAAGAGGCTATCACAGATATCGATAACTTGTTAAGGGCACAGACTATTCGCAATGCAATGCTCACCAGGAACATGGGCTTACTCAGACGACACTTGGTAGCCACGAAAGAAGAGAACCAACGTTTACGAGAACAAAACATAGAAAATTTAGAAGCTGCCCTAGATCAACCCGACCAACCGTTGAGCCCCAGTCACTTCAAGGCCGTGCCCTTAGAATCTATGAAAATGGTGTTAGATGATCATGTCAGATTGTTAGAAGAATATGACAACATGAACGAGGAGTTCTAGAAACTCAAAGATGAACACAAGTTATTACAACTAAGAGCACCAATACGACAAGGACTACCAGACCCGCGGACCCATCTCCTGACATCCTAGAGGAACTCGACGCATTACGGGCCCAGGTATCAACTCTTCAATCACAGATAGCAATATATGAAGCACCCCCAGGCCAGACTCCCCACCGGAACTACCAGCAGAGGAAGAAACAGTGACTATTTCGGTGGAGGAAACTTTTGAAGAAGGCCAGACGACTTTCAAGCTTCCAACTCCCGCATGGATGAAGATGATTGAAGAACTTGGAACAACCCACTCAGCAAGGGTAGAGGCGCAGTTACATGCCATGGCAATAATTGAAGAAAGAATTTTACAGTCTCCTTATTTTGCTCATTTGGCCCCTCGCAGATACATATCAGGGCATGAGCTACAGTATAAACCTTATTTTATGTTAATGGCAGAATATCAGTTGGCCATAGAGAAAGAAATAGGCAAGAAACCCTCTCATGCTACTCAGTTTGAGCCTGACGATTTGCCAACAGACGTGCAGCAAGGAGAAATCTATCAACCCGATTGGCGCAAGGATCTCTTATAGAATTATCCAGAGATGATGAGCACTTGGGTTAAGGCACCTCTACACTTAAAGTATAACCCATGTTGGGGACCAGTGCCACGTCGCCGCTCCTGGAAGGCATTTTCCATTAAAGTACAAAACAACAAGCAATGCCAGGATTGGTTAAATTACCCATACTTCACTCCACCCACAGGACTACCTATAGTCGGATACATGATGGCAAGGATTCGCCACTGGCTCCCACGCTTAAAACATATGGACGATATAGCAGCACACATGACTATCAAAATATTTGACATGATGCAGATGGTTTTCAAAGTCTTCCGTCGTGTCAAGGAACCCCATGTGAACACCCCGGGTTTCGAGCATGGCAACCTAGATCTTGCATATGGTATGAGTACAACGCCATCGCTCCGGGTGTGTTATGCCTGGCATTGTAGAATCAAGTACTTACCGGCGTGCTATAAGCAGACTTTCAAAGAAATGTTCACAACCAGTTTTTGGGAATACCATTCAGAAGTGTTCATCAGCAAGCCTACACACCTCTTGCAGTTATTTGCCTGTGAACAGATGGTATATTCCATGCATTATCGACTCCCACCATCAGATGAACCGCAGCCCATTGATTTGGAGAAACTCGAGGCAGATTTGGCCCGAGGCATTCGAATATCAGAACACACCCTCGCTCAGGAGCTCCTACAGAATTACATCCTACAGACCTCACAACAAGGTTCTGTTGAGGACAACAGAAGCGAGAGGGAGGGGGTGTTAGCAATAGCCAGAGGCATAGAAGACATGGAAGCATGTAAAGACATAGCAGGGAGTAAGTCGAATCATTTTTCAAAGAATTATATTTTTTAAATCCTTTCAAAACCTCCAACAGTGATTTTCATCACTTGTAACATATGTAATATAGAAAAACTCTTTTTGTAATCTATAGCTCCATTTTGTGCAAGCCGAGGAGTCCTCGAGCTTGAGGAGCTTAGGTAGAATGAGCGTACCAATTTTGGTTATTGTTAGACACCGTTTACCCTTTCAAATAGCATCTAGGACCTATTTTTTAACTATGCCGATCACTAGATGTGAAACCGGTCAAAACTAGTCTAGAATCTATAAAAAGAGCTAGAGAGCTCATTTTTGAGGTTGGTTAGTGAGAGCTTAGAGCTATTGTGAGCTTGTAAGAGTGTTCTTGAGGAATAGAGTTGATTTCCTACCTTCCATTGTGTCTTGCTTGTATCTTCGTTGTGTGTGTGTATGTGTGTGTGCATCTCTATGCTTCTCACCATCACTCTCACTTCATCTCACATTCACGATCTTCATATCACTCCTATCTCTTCCACGGATTGACATTAAGGAGGTGGAGCTTCTTAACATGGTTCTCACCATTGTGCTAGAGCAATACATGCCTTGTTAGATATGATGAAGAATTGTAGGGGAAGGGCTTTAGTGATGTTGATTGGGCTGGTTCGAAGGAAGATAGAAGATCCACTTTAGGTTATGTATTCATGATAGGTAGCAAACCTATCACATGGAGCTTGAAGAAGCAACCTACTGTTGGACTATCATCTATAGAAGCTGAATATAGAGGATTAGCCTCTACAATTTGTGAAGCTATGTGGATTAAGAAGCTCTTGGCTGATCTTGATGTGTAGGTAGAGACAATTCCAATTTATGGTGACAACTTGTCAAGCATTCACTTGGCAAACAATCCAATGTTTCATGCATGCAGTATGCACATAGAAGTGCATTATCATGATGTTCAAGCAAAAGTTTTGAGCAAGGATGTGGATATATAGTTCATTAGAACTAATGACCAAAGTCCTTAGATACTTCTAAACTAAATAGGTTCAAGGATGAAATTAGTTTTCATGATTCCAATTTATGGTGACAACTTGTCAAGCATTCACTTGACAAACAATCCAATGTTTCATGGATGAAGTATGCACATAGAAGTGCATTATCATTATGTTCGAGAAAAAGTTTTGAGTAAGGATGTGGATATAAAGTTCATTAGAACTAATGACCAAAGTCATTAGATGCTTCTAAACTAAATAGGTTGAAGGATGAAATCAGTTTTCAAGATATGGAAGAAGATGCAAGCTCAACCATTGTAGGTAGTTCATTTGGTTTCAGTCATTTTGTTTTCTATAGTCTCATAGACTACGTCCATCCACATACTAATTTCTGGGTAGCCTGATTGCGAGAGTCATATCTTTCAATGTATGTATTCATTTTTAGAGTGTTAATATTTGTTGGAAAGCTTATCTCATCTACTTCCTTTCTCTAAGATAATGTAATGAGATTCATCATGATTGGTGATTTATTCAATTTTTAGGGAATTCTAGTTTTCAGCCTAATTGAGCGGATAGGCAACCTGTTTTGAGGCAAAGACTTTCCAAAATAAAACTACTCCAAATTGAGAATTTGATAGCTCATTTGAAAGCTAATAGTATCTAGTTGAGTTACCAAAGCCTCAATTTCATTGTTCTCTTCAGTTGATATCAATTTTCATTCTAAGTTTTAGCTATAGGTAAAAGTCTTGATCTTGAGAAGGTCTTTTACACTTTTTGCTGTGCATAGGCGAGGAATTCTCCAATAGAAATTACAATCAAAGAAAGTTTTGAAGAACCATATGATCCTATGCCAGTACCTACGGGACATATCAATGATGAGGACCGTGACACCTTTGAGATAGAAGTACCATATTGGCTGAAGAGGGTAGAGCAGATAGGCCAAACCCATGATGATAGAGTAGTCATACAAATCCATTCTCTTTCCAATCTGGAAGACACACTTCTTAAGTCCTCTTATTTTTAGAAGATATCCCATCAATGGCTCATTACCACATCCAAAATGCAATACATGCCATATTTTGTGTTGGTAGCAGATTAGAATGCAGAGATTAAGCGGCATACAGGGAAAGAAGCAACCTTCGCTACTCGATTTGAACCAGGTGATTTACCTGAGAAGGCTCAAGCAAGATCCATTTTTCAACCAAATTGGCGTATGTGACTATTGACAGATTATTGTGAAATGATGTGCACATGGTCATACATGTCATTATATATTAAATATAACCCATGTTATTGTCCTATTGTCCGTCAGAGATCATGGCAAGCATTCACAATCAAAATCCACAACAATCAAGGGTGTTCCAATTGGATTAACTATTCGTATTTTGCTCCACCTAGAATGCCACCCACAATCACATATATGAACTCGACCATATGCCACTAGTTTTCAAGATTTGAAAATGTATCAGACATTGCTGCAAAGATGTGTATGAAGATTTTTGAGCTAGTGATGCTAGTGTTCAAAACCTTTTGCAGAATCCAAGCTCCCTATATTTTTGTTCCAAGGTTTTCTAAAGGGAATCATGATTTGGCCTATGATATGAGTCAAACCCCCTCCATCAATACAATCTATGTCTAGCATGTGTGCATCAAGTACTTACTTGTTTGTTAGAAGCAAACATTTGAGGAGATGTTCTCTATAGGGTTCTGGGAGTACCACTCAGAAATTTTCATTATCAGACCCACCCACCTATTACATCTATTTGCAATAGAACAAGCAATCCATGCTGATTAACTATGACTACCACATTCGGATGTTCCAGGTCTATTAGACTGGGATCAACTGATGATAGATCTAGCAAGAGGACTCTGCATACAACAAATTCATCTAGCCATCGATATTATTGAATATTACATCAAACATTCCCTACAACAAGGGTCTATCAAGGACAACAAATGCAGGAGAGGGGGTGTTGGTAGCAGCTAGGGAAGTCAGGGCATTAGAAGATAGGGGAGCCAATGCAAAGAGTCAGAGTAGAGGGACAGTCAAGTAGGACCAATAAGTCAGAGCAGTCAAAGAAGATCCAACAACTAGAACTATCCAATTTTTTTAAGATACATCTTTTTCAAAAGTGATTTTCATCACTACACCAACATTGTAAATACTGTTTTTGGTAGATTAGACTCCATTTTGTTCAAGTGAAGGAGTCTCGAGCTTGAGGAGTACTAGGAGCTAGTCAAAAACTATAAGAAGAGCTAGATAGCTCATTTTTGAGGTTGGATTGTTGGAGATTAAAGCTTATGTAAAAGAGATCTTTTGTAATAGAATGGATTCCATTGCTTCATCTCTTTGTCTTGTCTTATGTATGCATGTGTATGTATGTGTGTGCATGCTAGTGTGCTTCTCACTCCCACACTTGTGCATCTCACTTGCTCATGGTCATCATACCTCCTCACATCTTCCCGGATTGAAAATTATAAGGTGGATCTCCTCACATTGGTAGTTTCCATTGTGCTAGAGTGACAATACTCTTGAGCATCTTTGCAATGATGATGGATATGGCCCATCTCCCCATAGAAATAACAACGCGGTTGAAATGCTTTATTAGGAGTATTGATAATACCTTGATTCCATTGTGTTTGATTGAAATTCCCTTATTGTTGTGTGTGAAAGTTTGTATATGGCAAATAAGTTGTATTACATGTTGGTGTAAATCACAAGCCTACACATTTGGCTTGGAAGTTGTCATGAAGACTCTACATACATGAAGAACCATAGGAACATATGCTAGTGGTTAATTACCACTTTATCTCATTTGTAAAGTCAAAATGAGTTGGAATCTTTTGTAATCACCTACCAAAGTGAGTCGTGGAAAAAGTAGCCTATTTGATTGAGAGAATATCTCCAAGCTTTTAGGACCTTGATCATAGGGAGCCAAAATTTGAATTTGAATTCAAATTTTTACACATATCCTATAAAAATGTACTTGGAAATATCGCGGGTAGATCTCTTCATTCCCGAGGCTTAATCTACTGAGTTTGAGTGTGTGTAAGGACTACACCATAGCCTACACCTCTCTACACCATTTAGCAATGCTAGACATGCCAATGGGATTGTACACAAATGTTAATTACTAGATACATTTACATCATTCATCTCTGTGTTCTCTGCTAGTCTACTCAAAAGTCTGTCAACTTGTCAAGGGCATATCTCGGTCAATAATACTCCACATTCAGTGATTCAAATCTTGTTGGATTCAGCTTGACGTCTACTATATGATATAAAAATTTGAAGACATTTCATTCAGAAGAGTCAGAGAAATCGTCGTCGAGGTGCTCACTGGTCTATTTCTGCTATAGTCCTAAAAAGTCGGGGGTATAGCTAATCTTGCTAAATTAATTTCTCTGAGCATAGTTTGTCTTTTTACATCATTCCACTTGCAAATGGTAGCTTACTAAGCTAATTGAATACCCCTAGAAGGAATTTTATCAATTGCTACTGTGCTGGTCACACTGAGTAAAACATCCAGCAGGTGTCTAGACCAAAATAAAAAGTTTTCTTGAGTTTGTGACTTCCAAAGTTATCTGTTTTGATTCAATCATTGCACACATCATTTCCAAAGGACATAGGCCATTTCTTGGTGTCATTGGAAAGCTAAGGAAGTCCACTAATCAAGTCTGAAGCAAAAGAGGGCTGGTACAAAGCAGGTTTAGCAATACCTACTCAGTTTCCTAGATCATCCATCCATCTTTCCCAACAGTGGTATCAGAGCAAATAAGGTAAAATGGGAGATGGTTTTCCTTCATTTATTGACAAATTGGACAGGAACAATTATCAAGCTTGGTCTCTAAGGATGAAGACCTACTTACAAGGAAGGAGTCTCTATGGATACATCTCAGGAGATGAGGAATTGCCCTCATTCAAAGCAAGAGGTTTGCCTACCAAGGAGGAATAAGAAAAACTCAACACATGGTGTGCAAAGGATGCATTGGCAAGGTCTTATTTACTCAACTCTATATCTGACTTTCTTTTACCTCATATCAGAAATTGTAAGACTTCCCAAGAGACTTGGGAAACCTTGTCATCATATTTTTCCTCTAATACAAGGGCTAGGAAAAATCAATTGTGGATTGAATTCACAACACTAAGGAAGCAACCTAAGCAAGCTGTTTCAGAATTTGTGACTAAGATCAAAGATGTTGCAGATCAGTTAGCAAGCATAGGAGAAGAAATTGAAGAAGAACGTGAGGCAGGTAATCAATGGGATCAAGGCTGATGACAAGTGGGAAAGCTTCACCACTGCAATGGATCTCTACATGGACATGCACACTCCAGATCTTACAACTCTCATGGGTCAACTATTCACACATGAAGCAAAGCTCACCAAGAGTGGAGATACATCCAAAGGTAACAACTCTTCTGCCCTATACACTGATAAGAAATCTAAGGATAAAGACAAGAGTAAGAAGGTGGAAGATGAAGGCTCTACCTCCCAAGCCAACTATGCAGGGAGAGGTAGACCTTCAAGAGGTAGGGGCAGAGGAGGTAATCAAGGTAGGGGGAGACCCTATAACACATCACCATGTAACATTTGTGGTTTGTCAAATCACACCACATATGAGTGTTACAAGAATTACAAAAATCAGAGAGGAAGAGGCTACCAAAGAGGTGGATACTCACAGTCAAGAGGAAGGTTCAACCATCACCAAGGCCACAACAACAATTACAACAACAACTACAACAACAATTACAATGGCAACTACCAAGGAGGATTCAGAAACAGAAAGGACTACAACAACTACACAGAGGAGCAGGATGACTCTCTCTTGATCATGAACATGACTTCAAAGTCAGGTACAAATGATGATCACTTATTTTATATTGATTCAGGGTGTTCAAATCATGTGGCTGGTAATGTGGCACTACTCTTTGATCTTGAGGAACCAAAAGATAAACATCAAGTCCAAACAAGTGATGATACAAAACATTCAGTGGTTAAAGTTGGTAATGTTAAAACTTGTGATGGTAATCAGAATTTGTTAAGCAGGGTACTCTATGTACCAACCATTACAAAGAACTTAATGAGTGTTGGTCAGATTGTGGAGAAAGGTTTGCAGGTCAGATTCAATCAATATGGAGCATTTGTGGAGGACCCAAGACATGGATTCAAGAGGATAGCTAAAGGATGTTGGTGCAGACCAATCACCAATTGAAGTTTTGAAAGACAAAGGATGGAGATAAGATCAAGTCTTGAAGCTTAAAAGATGGTTACATTCATAGGTTGAAAGAAATGTACACATATGTACATTAGTTAAGACATAGGTCACTTACACTTTTGATTAGTTATAAGTTTGTACATATTTGCCTATAAATATTATGGAAAAATGTCGGGGCATAGAGAGAGGAGACGAGGAGAGACTATGTGAGAGCATAGGAATAGAGAAATGAGATGTTGTAAATGTCATTAGACACATGAAAAGTTAGTTGAAGACTCTCTCTCATTCAATTGTAGTCTTTTTCAGAAATGACAGAATTTTTACGCCCGAAGTTTCTGTGTTTTCTCCTTTTGTGGTAGATCTTTTGTGGAATGCTTTTGTACAAGTCTAAGTCTAGAGTTGATCGACTATTGTACAAAGTTTTAGCTTCCAATTGTGATTAGGTTGAGAGAATTCTGAATAAGAACATTTGTATGTGTAAAAGTTTGAGTACCTTCTGAAACAGGCGCATATTTCGAGTTCAGAGAAATGAACAATGCTTAGTGTATAGTGTAAAGTTTTACACAAATGATAGCTCAAAATCTAAGTTGAGAGATAAGCTATCTACAGCTAAAAGCATTTGACCAAACGGGTTCAACATTGGGAGAACCATAGCTAAGAAGTTACAGGTGTCAAAGTCGCTACTGCAAAGAAGCAGTTTCACACATAGGTAAAGTGTTTGAGTCATTTCTCAAAGCATACTCAATCATTTGAGGAGATTTAAGTTGGAGAAGATGCGCAACCTTAAGGCGACACATCCTACAAAGTTTTATAAAAAACGTTACACGAATGGTTAGTCTAATCAGAGATTAATCTGCAGCAGACTTTTCTGAGAATTTGATTTTTTCTAGAATAGTCAATTTCTTGATAAGTTAGTGATTGTTCTCTAAATTAAGAGGAGTCTAGACTTATTCTTGATATAGAGGTGCTCTAATTTCAAGAATAGGTTGTTCTTTTGGAGATTAACACTCTCCATCAGTGGTATCAGAGTAGAAAGCATAAGAATTGAGGAAAGGGAGACTCCGACTGCTGCAGACACACAAACTTTACATCTTGAAGGATCAAAAGGATAAAGAGTGAAGAAAGCTTGAAGGAAGACACATTGAAGTTGTCAAAAGAAGGAGTAATATTCGAAGCCAAGGTACATTTATTTCTCATAAAGATTAAAGATCTGTTAGTACAGGTGAAGAAAGGATGGGAGATTCTCTTTAGATAGAGAAATTGGATAGAGAAAACTATCCTGCATGGTCAATGAGGATGGAAGCTCATCTCATGAGCAAAGACTTGATAGCTTACATTACAGGTGAAGAAGAAAAGCCTCAATTCAGAGATCCTAGTGTTCCAACTAGGGAGGAATTGTCAGATTTGAAGAATTGGATGAAGAGAGATGCTCAAGCTAGGAGCATTATCTATATGGCAGTCAATGACTACTTGCTACCTCACATTAGAGGTCTTGAAAGTGCAACTGACATTTGGAATGCTTTGGAAGAGCATTTTCAGAACACAACCAAATCAAGGAAGGCTTCATTATGGGCAAAGTTTACTACTTTCAAGAAGAAGGCTTCACAATCAATATCTGATTATGTGACAAAGATGAAGGACAATTGCAGATGCATTAGGAGCAGTGGATGAAGACATTGAAGAGGATAAATTGGTAAGGCAAATTCTCATAGGACTAAGAGGTGATGAGAAGTGGAAGCCTTTTATTTTGTCTACAGAACTTTCATTAGATCATTTCACTCCTGATTTGAATCAATTGTTAGGACATATGCTAACTTTTGAGAATGATATCAAAGGAGATGTTGACAAGAGTGCAGGTCATGCAATGTACTCTAAAGACAAGAAGAAAGCTAACAAAGGAAAGCAACAAGTAAATGAAGAAGAAGGCACAACTAGTCAAGCTAACTTCCTAAGAGGAAGAGGAGGTTGCAAAGGTAGAGGAAGAGGCAGGAATAACAAAGATGGAGGCAAAGCTTGCTGGATTTGTGGTAAGACAAATCATTTAGCTAATGATTGTTGGCATAACACTCAGAGTAATGGTGGATATAATCAGAACTATAATTCAAGAGGAAGAGGTGGCAGAAATCAAAGAGGTAATTTCAGAGGTAGAGGTAGTAGGGGTTACTTTGGAAGAAATGCAGGTAGAGGTTTCCAAAGTCAACAATATAACAATACTTACTAAAATTATGCTTCAGATCAGAAGGAAGATTCAACATTGATAATGAATGCAACTTGTGAAAGGCAGAGTGAAGATCAAAGAGTCTTCTACATTGACTCAGGGTGTAGCAATCACCTGAGTTGTAACATAGCCTTGATGACTGATTTGGAGAATAAGGTTCTAATCATGTTGTTCAAACAGGTGATAATACAAAGCACAATGTGAAGTCAATTGGATCAGTGAAGGCCAAGGATGGTAGCACCTTATTGAGTAAGGTCTTGTATGTTCCTACAATTCCTAAGAATCTGATAAGTGTAGGACAAATTGTTGAAAAAGGTTATGAAGTGAGGTTCACTAATGAAAGAGTGTTTGTGGAAGACCCTAGCAATGGGTATAAACAAATTGTTTTAGGGAAGAAAGAAGGAAGATTGTTTACATTGAAAATTCAAGGTAATGTTGGTCATGCCTTGTTCACTTATGGAGGCCATAAGATCTCTGAGTTAGATCTTTGGCACAAGAGGCTTGGACATTTCAATGAAAGAGGTATCAAAGATATGATAAATAATGGTTCAGTGCTTGGATTGCCTAATGTTGTAGGTCAACATATGACATACAGATGTGAGGCATGTCAATTAGGTAAGGCTCATAAGCAATCTTATTCCAAGCATGGTTTTATGTATTCAGAGAAGCTTGAGTTGGTACACACAGATGTGTGGGGACCATCAAAGGATTTCAGTATCAATGGTTCAAGGTATTATGTGATTTATGTTGATGATGCTACCAGATGGATCACTATCTATGTGATCAAAGATAAGTCAGAGGTATTCAATACATTCAAGCATTATCTTGTATGCAGAGAGAATTACAGGTCATAAATTGAAGAGACTAAGGTCAGATGGAGGGGGAGAGTATTTCTCTAATGAGTTCAGTGATTACTTGTGGAATGCAGGTATAAAAAGGGAGGTTACTTGCAGGTACTCTCCTCAACAAAATGGTGTAGTAGAGAGGAGGAATAGGACTCTTGTTGAGTTTGCAAGATCCATGTTGAAGGAGAAAAATTGCCCAAATTATTTGTGGGCTGAGGCTGTAAATACAGCCACTTATCTCGTCAATAGGCTACCATGTAGAGCCTTGCAGGGTATGACACCATATGAGGCATGGTGGGGTAAAAGACCTACATTAGACCATTGCAAAGTATTTGGATGTTTGGGCTATGCATATGTGCCATCACAATTAAGGCATAAATTGGAACCTAAAGCTGAAAAATATGTGTTTATTGGCTATGATGATAAGCAGATGGGGTATAGGTTGTGGAGTCCATCCACAAAGCAATTTATTGTGTCGAAGGATGTTACATTTGATGAGCAAGGTACTTGGTATGCAGGTACTATCAATATTAATATAGATGATGAAGAAATTGTGAGTCAAAGGAAAGGTAAGTCAAAGGTATAGATATTTGATGAACAAGAGAATAATGAAGTGCAGGTTGAAGTTGAAGAGATACCAAGATTTGATCCTGAATGTGAAGAACCAGAAACCTCAAGAAGTGGAGAACTTAGGAGGTCTACAAGGCACAAGTGGCAACCTACAAGGTATAGCTATGATACTTCATTCTTGACTACTAAGGATTATGCATATATGATTAAAGCAGATGAAGACCCTTCTACATATGAAGAGGCAAAAGGTAAAGAAATTTGGGAAAAAGCTATGCAGGAAGAATATGATGCATTGATGGAAAATCAAACATGGGATTTGGTTCCAAAACCAAATAGCCAGAAGATCATTGGATGCAAGTGGGTCTATAAGACAAAGAGATTTGCAGATGGAAGTGTGTCTAGGTACAAAGCTAGACTTGTTGTAAAAGGGTTTGCTCAGACATATGGTATTGACTATGATGAGACTTATAGTCCTGTGGCAAAGATGACAACCATCAGAACACTTATAGCAATTGCTGCATGTAAAGGTTGGAAATTATGTCAATTAGATGTGAAGAATGCTTTTTTGAATGGTTATATTTCAGATGATGTTTTCATGGAGCAACCTCAAGGATTCAGAGATGGAAGATATCTAGATTATGTGTGTAAGCTCAAGAGAGCTTTATATGGCTTGAAGCAGGGCCCAAGGGCATGGAACTATAGGCTTGTAAAGTTCTTAAAGGAACTTGGATTTCAAGTATCTAAAGCAGATAGTAGCTTGCTTGTCAAAGCAAGTGATGATGGGTTCATTTACATATGTATATATGTTGATGATATAATTCTTACAGGTACAGATGAGAAAGGCATACAAAGCCTAAAGAAGCAAATGGAGAAAGAGTTCAAAATCAGTGATTTGGGAGATTTGTCATACTTCTTGGGCATGGAGATTTCATACACTCAACATGGAGTGTATGTGACTCAAGGAAGGTATTTGAAGAATTTGTTAATCAAGTTTAAAATGAATGATTGCAGAGTAGCACCTACTCCAATGGAGGTGAATCACAAATTGAGCAGATTTGGAGGTGAAGAGTTCAAGGACATGAAACAATATCAGAGTTTGGTTGGTAGTCTTATCTATGCTACATTAACTAGGCCTGATTTATCATATGCAGTTGGGGTGTTGTCTCAATTCATGCATTGTCCTAGGAAAGAACATTGGATTGCAGGTCAAAGAGTGTTGAGGTACATTAAGGGTACACTCAAAGAGGGTTTGTATTATGGTTTTACATCAGATACAAATATCAAAATATATAGTGATACAGATTGGGCAGGTAATCCAGATGATAGAAGATCAACCTATGGATACATGTGTTATGTGGGAGATAAGTTAATCTCTTGGTGCTCAAAGAAGCAACATACAGTTGCTTTGTCATCTACAGAAGCAGAGTACAAAGGCATGGTTGAAGCTGCAAAGGAAGTGATATGGCTTAAGACTCTCATGAAGAGTTTTGACACTATACAGAGCATACCTATCATTTATGGAGATAACATGAGTTCATTGTATCTAGTTGCTAATCCTGTTTTTCATGCCAAGACCAAACACATTGAGATTCAGTATCACTTTCTAAGAGAGAAGGTGTTGGATAAAGAGATTGAGGTTATACATAGTTCAACAAAAGATCAGATAGCTGATATGCTTACCAAAAGCTTGGATGGACCAAAGCTTGGATGGACCAAAGTTCAAAGACATGACAGGCATAAAGAAGATAAGAGAAACCTCAATTGATGATTGAGGGGGAGCTATTGGTGAAGACCAATCACCAATTGAAGTTTTGAAAGACAAAGGATGGAGATAAGATCAAGTCTTGAAGCTTAAAAGATGGTTACATTCACAGGTTGAAAGAAATGTACACATATGTACATTAGTTAAGACATAGGTCACTTACACTTTTGATTAGTTATAAGTCTGTACATATTTGCCTATAAATACTATGGAAAAATGTCAGGGCATAGAGAGAGGAGATGAGGAGAGACTATGTGAGAGCATAGGAATAGAGAAATGAGATGTTGTAAATGTCATTAGACACATGAAAAGTTAGTTGAAGACTCTCTCTCATTCAGTTGTAGTCTTTTTCAGAAATGACAGAATTTTTGTGCCCGAAGTTTCTGTGTTTTCTCCTTCTGTGGTAGATCTTTTGTGGAATGCTTTTGTACAAGTCTAAGTCTAGAGTTGATAGACTATTGTACAAAGTTTTAGCTTCCAATTGTGATTAGGCTGAGAGAATTCTGAATAAGAACATTTGTATGTGTAAAAAGTCTGAGTACCTTTTGAAACAGGCGCAGATTTCGAGTTCAGAGAAATGAACAGTGCTCAGTGTATAGTGTAAAATTTTACACAAATGATAGCTCAAAATCTAAGTTGAGAGATAAGCTATCTAGAGCTAAAAGCATTTGACCAAACGGGTTCAACATTGGGAGAACCATAGCTAAGAAGTTACAGGTGTCAAAGTCGCTACTGCAGAGAAGCAGTTTCACACATAGGTAAAGTGTTTGAGTCATTTCTCAAAGTATACTCAATCATTTGAGGAGATTTAAGTTGGAGAAGATGCGCAACCTTAAGGCGACACATCCTACAAAGTTTTATAAAAAACTTTACACGAATGGTTAGTCAATCAGAGATTAATCTGCAGCAGACTTTCCTGAGAATTTGATTTTTTCCAGAATAGTCAATTGCTTGATAAGTTAGTGATTGTTCTCTAAATTAAGAGGAGTCTAGACTTATTCTTGATATAGAGGTGCTCTAATTTCAAGAATAGGTTGTTCTTTTGGAGATTAACACTCTCCATCAAAGGAGAAAAATCAGGTAGACTTTTCACTTTTGAGTTGGAAGATACAAAAAATGTTGCACTATACAGTTATAAGGATCAAACACTTTCAGAGCTTGAGATTTGGCACAAAAGGCTAGGACATATAGGAGAAAGAACCTTGAAGCAAATGTGCAGGGACCAATGTGTGCTTGGGATACCTAATGTATCCAAGCAACATATGATTTACAAGTGTGGTGCTTGTCAATTTGGTAAGTCTCAGAGGTTACCCTTCTCAAGAAAAGGATATATGCATGAAGATTATCTAGAGCTTGTACACATAGATGTATGGGGGCCTAGCAAAGACCCCTCAGTCTCAGGTTCAAGGTACTATGTGTCTTTTATTGATAATTATAGCAGATGGACTGTATTATATTTCATGTAGCACAAGGATGAGGTATTTAATTGCTTTAAAAAATATCTTGCACTAGTTGAAAATCAGACAAGAAGAAATTTGAAGAGGCTAAGGTCAGATGGAGGAGGTGAGTACTTCTCCAATGAATTTGAGGACTTCTTGCAGGACAGAGGCATCAAAAGGGAAATAACCACAAGGTATTCTCCTAAACAGAATGGGGTAGCTGAAAGAAGAAATAGGTTAATTGTTGAGACAGCTAGATCTATGCTTAATGAGAAGAAATTACCTAACTATCTATGGGCAGAGAGTGTTTCTACTGCCACGTATCTCATAAACAGGTTACCATCAAAGTCACTTGATGGTATGACACCCTATGAAGCTTGGCATGGTAAGAGACCATCATTAGACCATTGCAAAATTTTGGAAGAAGGCTTGGAAGTTCCCTTGTAGCTAGTTCATTTGGTTTGAGTCATTTCGTTCAGTTCACTCTCATAGAGTATGTCCAGCCGCATACCTATTTTTGGGTAGTCTACGTGTGAGAGTCATATCTCTCAATATATGTATCCAATTTTAGAGTTAAAAAATTCCTTGGAAAGCTTATCTTGATTACTTCCTCTTTCTAAAAGAGTTTTATCAAATTCTTTATGCTCTCTGAGTTATTCAGGTTTTAGTGAAGTCCAGTTTTTAGCCTAACTGAGTGGACAGGTAGCCTATTTTGAAGCAAAGACTTGCCAACCCAAATCTACTCCAAATGGAGTGTTTGATAGCTCATTTGAAAGCTATACGTGTCTACTTTGAGTGACCAAAGTTTCAAGTTCATTGCATTTTTCAGTTGGTACCTGTTTGCATTTGAAGGTTTAGTTGTTGGCGAAAGTCTTGATCCTGAGAAGGTCTTCTACACTTTCCGCTGCAAATAGGAGAGGATTTCTCCAACAATTGGTATCAGAGCATTGGAGGTTGAAGAGGCAAAGCATTGGAACTGAATTGAAGCAAAGGAGAAGCTAAAATCAAGGGGAGCTTCGTAAAGTCAAGGAAGAGCGCCACAACATACTTGAGGTAAACTTCAATCTTAGAAGTTTTCAATGGCTGATTTAGGACAACAAGTTGAGAAGTTAGACAAAGACAATTTTCAATCCTGGAGGTATAGAATGACAAATTACCTTAAAGGTAAAGGTTTATGGAGTGTAGTTATTGGAGATGATCCACAACCGGTGGACCTTCAAGATCCCAACATTACTCCTGCACAAAGGAGACAATTTGCTGATTCAGAAGAGAGGAATCAAAGGATGATGTTCCTTATCTCACAAGTTATTTCTAACACTATGATTGTTCATCTGCAAAGCTTAGAAATAGCCAAGGAAGTTTGGGAAGCATTGGAGAAGGTGTATGCTACCTCAACAAGGTCTCGGAGGATGCAACTCAAGAACGAGCTCAACAACATGAAGAAAAGCTCAAACCAAAGCATTAGTGAGTATACATTGAGGACTACATGAGTTTTGTGAAGCATGCCAACTAGGAAACCAAACTCGACAACCATTCAAGAAGAGCAACTATGTGGCAAGGAATGTCCTTGACTTGATACACACGGATGTATGGGGACGATCACAACAACCATCAGTGGCTGGTAATAGATATTTTGTCACTTTTATCGATGATCATTCAAGAAAAGTATGGATTTTTTGCATAAAACAAAAATCAGATGTGTTCTCCATGTTCAAGAGATTTAAAGCACAGGTAGAAAAGGAAACAGGACGCTACATAAAGACCTTGAGGTCCGATGGAGGAGGAGAATAGTTCTCCAAAGAATTTTCAGATTTTCTTTATGAAAATGGCATCAAGAGACAATTTACATGTAGGTACACACCTCAACAAAATGGAATAGCTGAAAATCGACACATCATAGAAGTTGCAAGATGCATGCTCAACGAGATGAAGATGCCACTAAACTATTAGGCTGAAGCAACTAGTACGGCCGTTTATTTGATGAACAAGTGCACAACGACTGGAGTGCATAATCTAACTCCCGAGGAGGTTTATTCCGGTAAGAAACCTGACCTTACACATCTCAAAGTTTTTGGATGGGTGTGTTATGTTCACATCCCTCAAGAACTAAGGACAAAGATGGAGGCAAAGTCCAAAAAATGTATTTTTATTGGATATTCATCGGAGCAGAAGGGATATAGGTGCTACAATCCGGTGACAAAGGAGCTACAAGTCTCACGAGATGTGGTATTTGATGAGCTAAGACCATGGTTTGGAGACAAAGGGAAAGAGAAGATTCTTGAAGAAGATTGCGAAGATGATGGAGGTGCTGTCCAAGAAAAATTTCAGCAAACAAGCACTCAAATGTCAGGTCCAGAAGCTTCTACATCACTTGGAGAAGCTCATTACCAACATTAGGTTATGAAAGATTTGAAGCTGAAAGTGCTGCCCAAAATAGTGATTCAAATGCAAGTGAAGAAGAGTATGAAGAGGTGATTACATGAAAGGTAAAGCTGAAACGATTGAAGAAGCAATATTCAAAAGGAAATGAAAGGAGGTCTTTGAGAGCAAGGTATCCAATTCAAAGGCTAAGCTATGATAGTTTTATTGCAAAGCATTTTGCATATATGACACAGGTGGTCAAAGACAAAGAGCCACATGCATATGAAGAAGCATGTACACAAAAAGAATGGCAAGAAGCTATGCAAGAAGAGATGAAAGCTCTCAAGGACAATCACACATGGGAGCTAGTTCCAAAGGCTGAAGGTATGAAAATTGTTCCAAATAAATGGGTGTTTAAAATAAAGAAAAATGATGATGGTTCTCTAGCAAGGTATAAAGCTAGACTAGTAGCAAAAGGATTCAAGCAAACTCACGGCATCGACTATGAAGAGAGTTTCAGCCCGGTTGCAAAGATGGGAACAATTAGAACCTTGATTGCAGTGAGTGCAGCAAGGAGATGGCCATTATATCAAGTTGACATAAAAACTGATTTTCTCAATGGTGAACTTCAAGAAGAGGTATACATGAGTCAACCGATTGGATTTGAAGATAGAAAGCATCCAAATTTTGTTTGTAGATTGAAGAAAGCTTTGTATGGGTTGAAGCAAGCACCACGTGCTTGGAATCAAAGATTGGTCGAGTACCTCACAAGGTGTGGGTATAGCCCAAGTAATGCATATCCCTCTCTCTACATGAAGAAAGAAGAAGGCAAGCAGGTATATATTTGCATATACGTTGATGATCTCATCATAACAGGAAGTAATGTTACAGGAATACAAGAGATAAAAAGAAAACTCGGTAAGGAGTTTAAAATTTTTCAGATCTTGGTGAGCTGAAATACTTTTTAGGCATTGAGATAGTCTATGGGAAAGATGGCATTTACTTGATGCAAAGAAAGTACCTATTGGATGTTCTTTTCATATTTGGAATGAGTGAATGCAAACCACTCACTCAACCTATGGACACAAATGTGAAGCTATGCTCAAATGATGGAGAGAAGTTACATGATGTAACTACATACAAGAGTATTATAGGTTCGTTGATCTATGCTATGATCACAAGACCAGATTTGTGTTATATTGTTGGACTTCTTTCTCAATTTATGCAAGCTCCAACAAGTGGACATTTAAATTCAGCCAAACGAGTGTTAAGATATGTGAAGCACACAGTCAATCATGCCTTGTTCTATAGATATAATGAAGAATTGCAGGTAAAAGGATTCAGTGATGCTGATTGGGCTAGTTTGAAGGGAGATAGAAGATCCACTTTAGGTTATGTGTTCATGATAGGTAGCAAACCTATCACATGGAGCTCGAAGAAGCAACCTACTGTTGCACTATCATCGACAGAAGCTCAATATAGAGGATTAGCCTTTGCAACTTGTGAAGCTATGTGGATTAAGAAGCTCATAGTTGATCTTGATATGCAGGTGGAGACCATTCCAATTTATGGTGACAACATGTCAAGCATTCACTTGACAAACAATCCAATGTTTCATGCACGAAGCAAGCACATAGAAGTGCATTATCATTATGTTCGAGAAAAAGTTTTGAGCAAGGATGTGGATATAAACTTCATTGGAACTAATGACCAGGTTACAGACATGTTTACAAAGTCTTTAGATGCTTCTAAGCTAAAGAGGTTCAAGGATGACATCAACTTGCAGGATATGGCTCAAGGTGCAAGCTCACATGTGAGCTTGAGGGGGAATGTTAAAAATAAAGAAGTAAGGTCGTATATATTTTTGCAAAAAGGATTTTCTTCAAGTAGAAGGAAAATACAAAAAATGAAAAATGGAGCATTTACTTCAGCAAGTAGTGGAGGCCAAAAGAGAATCAATCAAAAGAGAATCAAATCCAAAAACTGAACTATAAGAGGAGTGGCTCTCCAAAGTAGTGGAGACGTTATGGAGAAGAGCTCTCAAACTCATCATGAGAGTTTTTGATCACTTTGCTATAAAAGAGGCAAGGGAGGACACTCAAGAACAGAGGAAGAAGGTGTGGAAGTTCCCTTGTAGCTAGTTCATTTGGTTTGAGTCATTTCGTTCAGTTCACTCTCATAGAGTATGTCCAACCGCATACCCATTTTTGGGTAGTCTACTTGTGAGAGTCATACCTTTCAATATATGTATCCAATTTTAGATTTTAAACATTCATTGGAAAGCTTATCTCAAGTATGTCCTCTATCTAAAACAATTTTATCAAATTCATTATGCTCTGTGAGTTCTTTAGGTTTTAGTGAGGTCCAGTTTTCAGCCCAACTGAGTGGATAGGTAGCCTGTTTTGAAGCAAAGTTTTGCCAACCCAAATCTACTCCAAATTGAGTGTTTAATAGCTCATTTGAAAGCTATAGGTGTCTAGTTTGAGTGACCAAAGTTTCAAGTTCATTGTCTTTTTCAGTTGCTACTAGGTTTCATTTGAAGGTTCAGGTGTTGGCAAAAGTCTTGATCCTGAGAAGGTCTTCTACACTTTCGGCTGTGAATAGGAGAGGAATTCTCCAACATAAAAGACATTTTTTAGTCACTTGTGTCCGAACTTAGTATGTAGGGATAAACACTTATTTGTTGTGCCCAAGACTTGGCTATATGGTTGACATTGGCCTCAGATGATCTAATGCTTTGCCTATCCTTGCCTAAGTGTCTACCAGATCTCAGGTTCATAATCTTTGTCTACTAGTCCAAATTTTTTCTTTTTATTGCTCAAAATCCTTTGGAGTCCCCGGTTTCCTAGTCCTACTCAAAACAAGATTTCCAACGAACCCAAAATCACAACAAATGGATTTTGTATGACAAAGTTATGCTAGGTCAGGGTTCTAGGGTTAAAATAGGGAAACAGGATCCCTTTAGAAGTACTTCAAAGCAGGCGATACATGATACTAGGTCTGATGATACGATACTTGTGGTTGGTGATACTTGGAATTCCACAATATGATACTTGATACCACCATGATACACGATACCAGATTTTCACGATATGATACCTCTATTTTCCACGATACACGATACCACTATGGACGATACCACCTCAAGCGATACGATACTACCAAGATGATACCAACTTCCATGATACGATACGACTATCAAAACGATACGATACTGGTAGTGGCCACGATACAATGCCTCTTGGACACGATATCGACCTGTCTCACGATATGATATTGCTGGCAAGATGATACAATACGAGGACATCTAAGGTAGGATACCATACCAAGTTCTATGTGATATGATACCTTCCAGACGATACGATACCACTTGCTCTCACGATACGATATCGCTAGATCAACGATACATGATACCTCAAGTTTTGCGATACGATACCGCTTGTGGATCACGATACAATACCACTCCAACTACGATACGATACTGCTTGTGCTACGCAATATGATACCACTTAACTGACGCGGTACGATACCTTGACCTCGCGATACACGATACCTTGATGGTATCACGATACCTCAAGGAGGTGATACATGATACTCAACAAGTATCGTGATACACGGGAGTTCTGGTATCGCGATACCAAATCAACTGGACATGATACTTGGAGTTTTTGAGGTCCAAATTCAAAAGTTTTTGCAAATATGTGTACCTTATGTTCTCCTTGTCACCCCTAAGTGCCTCTAGATGCAAAGTTACTCTCAAAACCCGTGATACTCCACTCGCGATACTAGACGTAGGTCCTCTCACGCCACATGAATGTCACTTAGTTTTTGGGGTATTTTGAGCGTATTTCAAGAGTATTCTTCAGCGTTTCAGCTCTGCATCCCCCCTAGGCTTATTTCTTGCAACCACAAGTCAAAATGAAGTGAATGTATAGTCGAAAATGGAGAAAATCTAAGAAGATGAAGGTGGGAGGAAATGGTGGTGATGTTGAAGATGAAGGTGGAGAAAAACTCAAATATTGAATAGAAAATGACTTTTTTTTTACCTTCCAACGTCGCTACTCTACATCTTACCATCGCACGCTCGTCCTCGAAGCTCCCTCCCCGACAACGACCCCAAATTTGATGGATTTCTAGCACAATGGTAAGTACCGATGTGAGGAGATCCATCTCATAAATTTCAATCCACGGAGATGTGAGGATTGGTATGAAGACCGTGAGCAAGTGAAGGCACAAGTGCATGAGTGAAAGCACACAAGCATGCACACACATACACACACGCACGCACAAGGTAGGATCAAAGAGTGGAACAATGGAAGGACTTTGATTACGAAAGAAATCTATTACAAGAGCTCAAATATCTAACAAGCTAACCTCAAAAATGAGCTCTCTAGCTCTTTTTATAGTTTTTTGAGTGGTTTTGGCCCTCTCCAGACCTAGTGTATGGCCTAGTTAAAAATTAGGTTCCAAAGCTTATTTGAGGGCCCAAATGGAGTCTAAAAATTATGAAAATTGGTAAGATGATACTTCTAATACTCCTCAAGCTCAAAGACTCCTCGGATTGAACAAAATACAGTTACAAAAATGGAAAATGGTATTTACAATGACTTTTAATGATCAAAATCATTATTTTTATAGGGATTTTTTCTAAAAATTTGACATGTGCTTCTTGGAGCTCCATGCATGCTCCTTCTTCTTGTGTGTCCACTTTCTTGATGCACTTCCATGTTTTTGCTTGACCTTGAGTGTCAACAAAATCCCATCCCATAGAGACTAGAACAAATTGCACATAAACCAAGGTGATCATAGAGAATAGAGGAAAAAAGATGGGCAGATGTCCATATTCTAAATATAGCACTGATGGCTAAGCTCATTCAAGAATAAGCAAAGGAATCAACAAACTTCGAAGAGGCACTCCATGATCCCAACTAGATAGTTTCCATGCAAACAAAATACATAATATAATGAAGAATGGAACTTGACAGCTAGTGGATTGACCCCCTAAGCATAACTTTATTGGCACCAACTAGGTTTGGAAGTTAAAGTACAAGGTTGATGGTACTTTGGAGAAGTACAAATCAACACTTGTTGCACATGGCTACTCACAAGTTGATGGGATTCACACATTTGCCCTGATTGCATGGATGACTACTATTAGATTAGTGTTAATTATGGATGCATATAAATGATGGCCAGTCTATCACATGGTTGTTAATTTATCATTCTTTAATAGATAAAGAAGAGCGTATATGTGTCTCAACCACCAAGGTTTTAGGCTCCCCATTTTTAAAACAAGGTATGTGAGTTGAAGAAGGATAAATAAGTATATCTTCAATGTAGGTTTCTAATTATGTGATTCTAATGCTATCTTGTGTGTTCTAAGGAGAAGAGGGAAGATGTTGGCAGTGGTCAGGGCGGTCAAGGACTTACAAGACAAGGGAGCCAACAAGAAGGGCCAAGCAGACAAAGCAGTCAAAGAAGATCTGGCAAATAGGCAATCATTTTTTCCTGAATTAATATTTTCCAAATAGTGATTTTAGTCACTCCACACCATTGTAAATACCATCCCACCTTTTTGTAACTGCATTTTGTGCAAACCAAGGAGTCCTTGAGCTTGAGGAGCATTAGAAGTACATATCTATCAATTTTCATAATTTTCTAAGCTCGTTTGAGCCCCCAAATTAGCTTAGGAACCTAATTTTTAACTACGCCAGACACTAGGTCTGGACAGGGCCAAAGCTAGTCAAAAACTATAAATAGAGCTAGAGAGCTCATTTTTGAGGGTAGCTTGTTGTAGAATTGAACTCGTAAGAGCACTTTTGAGTAATCTAAAGAACTCCATTGTCTCTCTCTTTGTTCTTGCCGTGTGTGCGCGTGTGTGTGTATGTGTGTGCATGATAGTGTGCTTCTCACTCACACACTTGTGCCATCACTTGTTCGAGGTCTTCATACCATCCTCAAGTCTTCCCGGATCGACATTAAAGGAGGTGCTACTCATCACTGAGCTACACCAAATTTTGGCACCGAAAGAACCCCAATAACATGCCAAAAATCACTCCTATTAACGTTATTGGGTTGGTAGTAGATTCCACAGGAAGTGTCACTTCAACTGCACCAGTGCAAGTGGTCACTAGAGCCCAAGCTTTGCAGCAACACCAAGGTGTAGGCCAGGAAAAGAATTCTGAGGCTAGTGAGACTGAGAGCATAACTAAGAAGAGGACTAGAGCTTGGAAGGATAGCGGCGAAAGACTGAAAAGACAATGGGCAAAGAAAATGAGCGAACTCGAGGAAAGTCTAAGAGAAACGAAAGCCAAGATAATCGAACTTACATCTCAAACTCACTCTCACACTACCCCACCACCACCACCACCATTCCCATCTCCATCCAATCCACCACCTTCCAACCCACCTCACACAATTCCACCACCCCCTAGAGTAGGATCAGTCGTAGCAGATCCCACTCCCGAGGACCTTAACATGATGCTTAAGGCATATCAGGCCAGAATCCAAGAAGGGCCAAACGTGACGGATCATGAAAAGTGTTATCCGAGAGCCGAACTAGAGCTTGAACAAACAAAAATTTGTGCTAAGATGGTGGAATTGGCTCAAACCATGTTTGAAGCCACTCGCCTCTTTAACTTCTCTAGTTCACCGAAGACGCAATTGCACTTTGATGGATTGCTAGAAAGATTGGAGAGGCTAATTGCACAATCAGAAAAGGAACCCACCCCTCCAAGTAAGGACAAGCCAAGTGAAAGGCTAAGCCTTCCCGCCCAAGAAGCTTATGTGCCTAACTCCACAGAGCCAGACACATCTTCTTCTATGAATCGGTACTCATCTGAATTCCTACGAGAGATTCAAGAAGAGAAATGGGCAAAAGAGAGTGAAATCCCTCCTCCCATTGAACTTGTGGATGACGCACATGATCAATTCCCACAAGATATTCCTTCCATTTATGAGGAGCAAGAGGGTACACAATCTCAAGAGAGATTAGACTTCGAGTCTAACTCCTTACAGGAATTGCCCCATTTCACAGGCCCATGGGAAGCAAAGTCTACTTGCATGAGAGGACCCACGGTCACAGTAAGAAACGAAGACTCAGTCATACCTAGGAACACAGAGGTTGTAAAGAACACTAAAGTGCAGTGCAATCTCACTTTAGAAGAGTTAGTCAAAGTTAGGCCAGAGCTATGGAAACATGTAGCCGAACAAGTACCAGAGGTAGCTAAACCTCGTTCCTCGGTAGGTTCTCATAGAACAGTGCCGCAGATACCTTTGGACAAGATAGGAGACATGAGCAAAGGAGAAGAAGGAAACACATATCTTCCCATTACCCATCAAGGATACACAACCAAGGCAATTCTGGATTCAGGTGTGGGTGTTGCAATTGCTACCACTTCCCTATGGAAGTGTTGGGGCAAGCCCGCACTCAAGCCAACAAGAATGAAATTGCAAATGGCTGACGGTCACATAGAGAGACCCTTAGGGCTGTTAGAAGGAATAAATCTTACTACATGTGGTGTAGAGTTCGAGCATACCTTTGCTATATGTGACTTTAGCGGGAATCATGCCTATGAGATGATTTTGGGAAGGCCATTTATGCGGCAGTTGCAAGTGGTACAGGATTGGGGAACCAATTCCTTGTACTTGCAGCACTTAGGTGTCACAACCAAAGTCAATCTCAAAGATTACTCTCATAGGGATGTACCCCCCATCCAATGGAATCCCATCCATAGAGCCAAAGATGATACTGAGTCAGTGCATTCCATAGGATCAGGATCGCATGAAGACACTCACTTGTGGATGTGTAAAGTAGCAGTAGAAGAAGAGGAGAGAAAAATCTAGAGAGGTAGGTGCGAAGGAAATACATAGATCAATTCAAGGCCCAACCTATGCACCTGTAGTATTTCTTGACGAAGAGTTTGAACCTCATGGTTGGGTGGAAATTTTAGCAACAATGGATGTAGCCATCAATGAAGAACAATGGACACCCCACTCTGATGAGGATGGCTATGACATTTCTATCTTCTCCATAGAGCCAATCATGGGAGATTCAATTCTAGAAGAATGTGAACCTAGCACTGATGCATTCGAGGATGCAAGTGACTCTGATCTAGAGTCAATCATTATGGACCCGCCTTTTGCATCAGATGAAGAATACTTCTATGAAGTAGAATTTCACCCCTAGAGACACGAAGAGCTTACCAATGATGTGAGGTTAACCACACAAGTGGCCGCCAAAAGTGAAGGCAAGAAGAGGAAGAAGAAAGAAGTCACACTAGAGGAAGAAGAATCTTTGTTTGATGTCCCTGAAAACTTTAAGAAGTATGAAATAGATGATAGGAGAGTCATGATGAGAATGCCTAAATGCGAGGCACAATCAGGAGAGGCCTATGATAACAAAGAAACCACCAAGAAAATAGTGATAGCCATAGAAGAAGGAGAAGAGAGATGCACTTACATAGGACATGACCTGACGGAAGAAGAAGAGCAAGAGTTAATTGCCTTGCTAAGAGAATACCGAGATGTATTCGCTTGGAGTTACAAGGACTTGAAAGGTGTGGACCCTGACATATGCTCACACATTATCCCCATGACCTCAGATGCCAAACCCTCTAAGCAAAAGCCATACACATATAATGATAATTATGCTACCAAGATCAAAGCGGAGATAGATAGACTGGTGGAAGCTGGATTTATCTATGAAATTGATCACACTGAGTGGGTATCCCCCATTGTAGTGGTGCCCAAAAAGAATGGAAAGTTACGTGTGTGCATTAACCTGAAGAAGGTTAATGCAGCCACTATTCGAGATAATTATCTGCTTCCTATACTGAGCATCTACTAGAAAGAGTAGCAGGCAAGGAAGTGTACAGCTTCCTTGATGGATTTTCGGGCTAGAATCAAGTGGCCATAGCTCCAGAAGATCAGCATAAGACAGCTTTTGCCACAGAGTGGGGCATATTTGCCTTCCGAGTAATGCCATTCGGTCTCACCAATGCACCCGCTACATTTCAGAGACTGATGTGTCATGTATTTAAAGAATTCCTGAGGAAGAATTTAGAGGTCTATGTTGATGATCTTCGTGCTCATTCCAACATTAGACAAAAACATATACCTGAACTCAGGCAAATCTTTGACAAATGTAGAGAATATCAAGTCTACCGGAACCTAGAAAAGTGTGTTTTCATGGTCAGGCAAGGCAAGATTCTAGGACACATAGTGTCAAAGAATGGCATATCCACTGACGAAGAGAAAGTGAGAGCCATCGCAGAACTACCGAGGCCAAAGAATGTCAAGGAAGTACAAGCCTTCATGGGGCATTGTGGTTATTATCGATGCTTCATACACATGTATGCCATCATTGCAAAGCCTTTGTACAGACTTTTGACCAATTTTGAGTGGACTGAGGAATGTGAGAACTCCTTCAATGAGCTTAAACGACGATTATGTTTAGCGTCAATCTTGACCACACCAGATTGGAATAAGCCCTTCCATGTGCATGTGGATGCGTCCAATTATGCTATTGGATGTGTGCTAGCACAACCTACGGGCGAAGGTAATATGGATCTTCCAATTGCCTATGCCAGTAGACAGTTGAATGCAGCTGAACGAAACTATACCACCACTAAACAAGAAGGATTAGGCATGGTGTATGCAGTTAACAAGTTTAGACACTATTTGCTTGCAAATAAGTTTAAATTTTTTACCGATCACCAAGCACTGTTATATTTGGTAAACAAACCATGCAATACAGGCAGATTAGTAAGATGGTTCCTCTTAATAGTGGAATATGACTTTGAGGTTGTGGTGAGGAAAGGAAAGACTCATTTGAGAGCAGATCATCTCTCTAGGCTCACATCAGAAGAGGCCCCACAAAGAGTATCAGATGACCTTCCTGATGCATACTTGTTTAATTTGGAAATGGTACCTCAGTGGGCTAAGCCCAAAAGTACCATATAATGGCAGGGAGTATGTACAAGCATACCGATCAAGAAATATTAGCATGTTGCGTGGAAGTGGACGAATACGCAAAATGGTTCCAATTAGCACATGTAGGTGCATTAGAGCAACATTACTCAGGGCAACGAACCCTACAAATGCTAAGGAGACTCGAAGTGCATTGGCCAACTATGGAAGCAGATGTCCATAAATTGTGTAAGGAATGCCCAATCTATCGTATTAGACCCCCTATGGAGCATGCCACTCTTTATCAAGTGTCCATAGTGCCAGATTGGAGTGAACCACTAGTAGCCTTCCCGAGGACAAAAACATTCCCACAAGACATGACTTTGGCCAGGAAGAGAAGTTTAGAACAAGAAGCCCTAGATTACTCACTCACATGATTTATAAATGTGGTGCTTGTCAAATTGGAAAATCTCAGAGGTTACCCTTCTCAAGGAAAGGCTACATGCATGAGGATTACCTAGAACTTGCTCATACAGATGTATGGGGACCAAATAAGGATCCCTCAATCTCTAGATCAAGGTAATATGTATCTTTCATTGATGATTACAATAGGTGGATCGTATTGTACTTTATGAAGCACAAAGATGAAGTATTCAGTTGCTTTAAAAAGTATCTTGCACTTGTTGAAAACCAAACAGGGAGAAACCTAAAAAGACTAAGGTCAAATGGAGGAGGTGAGTACTTCTCAAATGAGTTTGATATGTTCTTGTAGGACAGAGGAATCAAGAGAGAAATTACCACAAGGTATACCCCTGAACAAAATGGGGTGGCAGAGAGGAGAAATAGATAAATTGTTGAAACAACTAGGTCAATGTTAAATGAGAAAAAATTACCTAACTACTTGTGGGCAGAGAGTGTATCTACTGCCACTTATCTTGTAAACAGGTTGCCATCCAAATCTCTTAATGGGATGAACCCATATGAAGCATGGCATGGTAGAAGACCTTCACTTGATCATTGCCGGGTCTTTGGATGTGTAGATTAGGATGTGTAGCTTATGTGCATATCCCTTCTCAGATAAGAGGTTAGCTAGACCCTAAGGCAGAAAAGTGCATCTTCATAGGGTATGATCTAAATAAAAAAGGATACAGGTTTTACAATCCTTCAAAAATGGGATTCATGGTCAGTAGAGATGTTGTCTTTGAGGAGAATGACTCTTGGCTTGATAATGAATGCAGGAAAGTAAAGCTACCTTATGACTTGGAAGATGAGTTTCCAAGCCTCACTAAGGAGGAGCCTACTCAAAATGGAGACATCAATTCAGATGATGAGAACATCATCAACCTAGAAGAGTTCAAGGCATGGAAGTCCAAAGGCAAATTCAAGATGAAGAAATGGGAGGATATACCTGAATCATCCAACCAAGCAATCAGAAGATCACAAAGGGACAGCAAGAAGCCAATCAGATATGGGTATGACACTTCCCTAGTTACTAAGCACTCTGTTTATCTTGCAAAAGACTTGTCAATTGAAGAACCAACATCATATGAAGAGGCAAAGACCAAGGCAGAATGGAAAGAAGCTATGGATGAGGAAATTGAAGCACTCAAGGAGAGTGATACTTGGGAATTAGTACCAAAGGAGTCTATGAAGGTAATTGGTTCTAGATGGATCTATAAGATCAAAAGGAATTCTGATGGTTCAATAAGTAGGTACAAAGCTAGACTTGTGGCCAAGGGTTTTGCACAAACCCAAGGAATTGATTATGAAGAAACCTTCTCACCTGTGGTAAAAATGCCAACCATCAGGGTATTGGTAAGTGTGGCTACATCAAAGAATTTGAACATATATTAGTTGGATGTAAAAAATGCATTTCTAAATGGTTGGATTTCAGAGGAGGTGTACATGTCTCAATCTCCTGGCTATGAGGACCCAAAAAAAGTAACATATGTATGTAAATTGAAAAAAGCTCTTTATGGGTTGAAGCAAGCACCTAGGGCATGGAACCATAGGTTGACTACATACCTTCAGGATCAAGTTTTATTCATGAGTAAAGCAGATACTTCTCTATTCATCAAGATAAGTAATTCTGAGGTAATATACCTATGTGTATATGTTGATGATATCATAATTACAGGTAATAATGCTAATGGCATCAAAAAGATCAAGAATCAAATGATGAAGGACTTCAAAATTAGTGACCTTGGATCACTAAAATATTTTCTTGGACTTGAGTTAGTCTATACTAACTCTAGAATTTACATTACTCAGAGAAAGTATATACAAGATATGTTGAAGAAGTTTCATTTGCAGGATGTCAAAGTTGCAAGTATTCCAATGGAGATAAACCTAAAATTAAGTGCTCATGAAGGTGATGTACTTGAAAACATTTCAGGTTACAAAAGCATAGTGAGAAGCTTGAACTATGCTACTTTCAAAAGGATTGACATTGCTTATGGACTAAGTGTGCTAAGTCAGTTTATGCACAAGCCTAGGGCACCTCACTTGGAGGCTACCAAAAGGATCTTGAAGTACCTTAAGAGTACTCAACATCATGGTTTGTATTTCTCTTATACATCAAACTTGGACATTAAGATCTATTCACATGCACATTGGGTAGGATGCAAAGATGATAGGAGGAGTACCTCAGGATACTTATCCTTTGCAGGAGATAAGCCAATATCATGGTCATCAAAGAAGCAACCTACTGTTGCTTTATCTTCTATAGAGGTAGAGTATAGAGGATTGGCCAATGCTACTCAAGAGGCCATATGGATCAGATTGTTGTATACATAATTGGGTTTACACACTACATCTCCAATGATTTTGCAGATAATAAAAGTTCATTACACCTAGTAGCTAATCCTATTTATCATGATAGGAACAAGCATATAGAAGTCCACTATCATTATGTGAGAGAGAAGCTATTGAGCAAGGATATTCAGTTGGCATATGTATCAACTAATATGCAATGTGCAGACTTGTTGACTAAAGCATTAGATGGTACAAAACTTTGCAGGTTCAAATCAATGATTGGATTGCAGAATATTCATGAAGATTGAAGATGATGACCAAGCCAGAATCTTTGGCTTGAAGGGGAGTTGTTGGTGCAAAGTCCAAGCCCACACATTTTGCTTGAAGTTCATAAACATATGAAACTCCATGGAAACCATTGCTAGTAGAAATTTATCATTTTACATTTGTAAAAGTCATTCATTTGACTTGAGAGAATATTTGTAATCACCTACCAAAAACTCGTGGACTTGTTAGTTAGAAAAGCATCTACTTCATTGAGGGAATATTTCCTAGATTGAAGGACTACTTTTAGAGAGAGCCAAAAGTTTGATTGCTCTGTGCATAGTGCAACATTGCAAGTGATTTCACTCGGAAACATTAGCTTACTAAGCTAACTAGATTACTATAAAAGGAATTAATTCAATTCCTACTATACTGGTAGCACTGAGCATTACAAGCAGCAAGTGTATGATAAAAAATAGAAGGTTTTCAATGATCCTTCTATTTGGAAGTATTCTATTTTGATTCAATCTTTTCATACATCATTTTCAAAGTACATAGGCACTTATATAGTGTCATTGAAAAGCTAAGAGGGTCCACATATCAACTCTGAAGTCACAAAGGGCTGGTACTAAGCAAGATTTGGCAATACCTACTCAACACTTGAAGTGTCCATCCATCTATCCCAACAGGCCATACAACTTTGATTATCGCATTTAATTATAGTCACCATTTGTGATGGAATGCCTAGATCTATAAGATTTCTTCTTAACCATACTGCCTCACAAGAGGCAAAGTGAGATTCTTTGTACAATGATTTAGTGGAAGGGAGTGCCAGAGTTGGCCGCTTTCTATTGACCCAAGAAAAATTATTGATCCAAGTGAGAAAGAATATTCAAAAACTAGTTTTCTAGAATCACAATCTCCAGCCCAATTTGAATCACAATACCCTTTATCAGTATCACTTGTGATATAAAGAATACCAAAATCCAAGGTTCCTGCAATGTACTTGAGAATATGCATGCCTACATTCCAATGGATCTCTTTTGGTTTGTTAGAGAACTTGCTCAATACTCCAACATCATAGCAGATATTTGATCTAGTATTGCACAAAAAGATAAGACTCCCACTTCTCAACATCTACTTCTAGTCTATCATCCACTATTCAAAGTTTAAGATTTATCTTCGTAGGTGTGCTAGTGGCTCTGCAATGCATCATCCCAAAGGCATTAAGGATTTTAGTAGAATATTTCTATTGTGATATGAAAATCTCATCATCCTTTTTCCACATTTCAATCCCAAGAAAATAATGGAGTAGCCCAAGATCTATCATCTCAAACTCATTGCTCAAAGTAGGACGAGTTTGTTTGATGAAATCTACATGATTTCATGTAATGATCAGATCATGTACATACAAGATGGTAATCACTAGCTAGTTATCTTTTCTCATAACATACAAATTTGCATCACAAGTACTTCCTAGAAAGGTGATAATTCTACAAAAAAACTTCCAATTCATTGGTACCAAGCTCTTAGATCTTGCTTAAGGCCATATAATTCCTTCTTAAGTTTACAGACCTTATTTTCTAAATGACCTACCTCAAAACTTGGTGGTTGAGATACATATACCTCCTCCTTGAGGTATCCATTCAAAAGTGATGATTTTACATTAATATAGAATATAGGTCACCATTTATGTGTAGCAATCGCAAGTGACATGGTAAATGTAGTCATTTGAGTTGTTGATGCAAATGCCTCTTGATGAAATCATTCCACTTGTGAGAATCCTTGTGCAACAAGCTAATTTTTGTACTCCTATAAAGTAACATATACTCTGCATTTGCTTTCCAAATCCACTTACTTCCATTCAACTTTCTCTTTGGCGGTAAATCAACCAATTCCCAAGTTTCATCTTTAGTATGCTATCATGCTCAACCTTCGTTTCCGCACTCCACTTGGGGTCTTTGAGTGCTTCATCTACAATTGTGGGTTCTTTTATTGATCCCATAATTTCAGCCATAAGAGCCATCTTGACAATATGATATGAGGCTCTTTGTTGATCTCAATCCTCTTTTTATTCAGGTATATGTGCATAATACAAATATCAAAAAATTCTAAAATGCATAATTGAAGGCCTTTTATGAGAGTACGATTCTTGAGGAGTAATGTCATATGGTGCCTTTGTGTAGCATCCATTCAAAATATACATATTTTTATTAATTATTTTTACCAAAAAAAATCAGGCATATCTTGGGCTCTAAACATGCAGCAAGCTATTTCAAGTAATGCCTATTTTGTCTTTCAACAACACCATTTTGTTGAGGTGTCTGGGTTGTGGTAAGCAGCTCTTGATTGGATGAGTATTGGAGTAACTATTGATTTTTTTCAATAAGAATTCCCCTTCTCGATTAGTGAGGAACCTCTTCAATTTCCTACCTATTTCATTTTCAACAATGTTGTGCCACATTAAATTTTTTCAAATGCATCTGCCTTCTCCCAAATAAAATACATCCACACCTTTCTACTATAGTCATGGACTATCAACAAAAGGTAGAGAGATTGTCCCAAAGGAGTAGCCATTTTACCACAAAAATTAGCATGTACCAACTCTAGAGGAGCTTGAGCTCGACTGCTTCTCTCTTTTGGAAATGCCTTCCTTTGCTGTTTCTTCATCATGCAAGCTCCACATTGTTCTTGCAAATTTGAAAATGCAGGCAATGTTGATATATTTAGGTAGTGATGGGTGTGAACACACTAGGACCGTCGGGGCACTTTTTTCCCTCTTTAGGAGGTTTTTTCCCCCGGCTTGTATATATGCCTATTGCCCTAATGGGCTACTTATCTTTGTACATTCTCTGGTAATACATTCAGTATTGTGTGTTGAGCTCCAAGCTTCTTCTTCTTCCTTGTGTTGTTCGCGTGCTTCTGCAGACGTCTAACTCCAACAATTGGTATCAGAGCAGGTCGTCGCTTCATCTAGGGTGCCATCGACACTCCTCCGTTTGCAGTCTCAGAATCATACGAATTTTGGTGAGCATACTCAGGGTGTTTTCGAGATCAAAACAGCTTCGCTGTGTGGTGCCGAAATCACGATCTGAGCTCGTTTCGGCCTCCGAACGCACTATCACAGCGCTTGTGTAGGCTATTTCAACTTTTTTGCCAAAGATATATACCTATTTCTGTTCGCCGGTATAAGCATCTCGAAGTCTGCTACAGGTTTACTAGAACTCGTCTGGGCAGTTTCGTTCAACTTTTTCAGATACAGTCAATTTTCTGCATCAAGGTATTTTAGTCACCGGCCATGGCTGAAAGCAGTGATGTATTCCGTATGTTGGCTGTTGAGGATAAGTTAGATGGTACCAACTACCCATTGTGGGCTTATATGATGCGACATGTATTGGTTGCAAAAGGCCTGTGGAACATTGTGCAGGGTGTTGAAAGACGTCCTGTTACACCTGTAACAACAGGTACTGCAAATACAGGTGCTGGAGCTGATGAAGATGGTGTTGAAGATGATATTCCGCAGATTCCTATTTGTGCTGTTGTTTCTGTTGCACCTACTGCAGAGCAAATTCGTTGGGATGGCAGAGATGCCCAGGCACATGCATTGATAGCTTTGTCTGTCAAACGTGCCATTATTCCTCATATTCGCTCTTGCAGAACAGCTAGGGATGCTTGGGATACACTTACCACATTGTAGGAAGCTAGGAATGACGATCGTGTTGCTTACCTCTGAAAATAGCTGGAGAGTGAGCACATGAATGAAGGTGATTCTATGGACAGTTTCCTAACGAAGATCAAAGATTTAGGAACAGTTGATTTCTGCTGATGAGGTTATACCAGATAGCTCACTTGTGCAGACCGTTCTGAATGGTCTTCCTGATTCGTATCAGAGTTTTGCTTCTACTCTTCGGTTGATGATGAAAGGCAATCCGACTGCCTTATCATTTGAGGAGTTAGTCTCTGTTCTGTTGCAGGAAGATTAGTCTAGGCAGAACAGGTCCATTATGCGTGTTGCAGATCAAGCTTTCCTGGCTAGTCAGAAGGACAAAGGAAAATGGAGCTCTTCTACTAGTAAGCAAAAATCTGCAAATGTTGCACATTCAAAGAACTAGGATAAAGATGAGAAGAAATAAAAAAAGCAGAAATTGTTTTGCAAGTACTGTAAAGGGGATGATCATATCATAAAGAACTGTCCAAAACTGGCTGCAAAAGAGGCAAAGAAAAAGGAGGCTGGAATGGTTGTTGCAGAAGCCTCTACACCAAAAACAGAGTCTGCTAATCTTGTGTAGGAAGAAGAATGGGCGTTTACTACTGTTTGCAGTTTTGACCCATCTTCTCATGAGCACTCCATGTCTGCAGTGGACTCAGATGTTTGGTACTTTGATAGTGGGGCGACCAAACATATTACCTCGTAGCGTAGTTTCTTCTCTTCACTCTAGCCTGCCCCTATAGGGAATACTGTTACATGCACCAACAACTCCTCTTATCCTGTTATGGGAGTTGGTAAGACCATTTTGACTACTGCTGATGGTAGTACTTTCACTTTGTCAGATGCTTTATTTGTGCCAGGGATCAAGAAGAATATGTTATCAGTTTCTGCATTAGCCAAGATTGCCTTGGTTGTGAAATTTGTTGATGACAGGTGTACAGTTCATGATCTGTCAAATGGCGATGTGATTATTGCTTCTGGCATTTTATGTCGTGGGCTATATAAGCTCATAGACTATGAAAGATCTGTGAATGATTCGGCATGTGTAGTTCATGATTCTCAGGCTATGTTAGATGCAAAGCTTTGGCATGCACGCTTTGGTCATCTGAATTTTGCTAGTTTGCTACGCCTGCAGAGATCTGATATGGTGTCTTCTTTGCCCAAGCTTGAGGCACCTGGAAAACATGTATGTGAAGGCTGTATTTTGGGCAAAATGCAGCGTTCCTCCTTTCCAAAAGATGGTTTAGTTCGGGCTATGCAAAAATTGAAGCTTGTACATAGTGATGTCTGTGGTCCTATGCAGACACCTTCTTTTGGAGACTATCTTTACTTCGTGACTTTCATTGATTTTCCAGGCATGCATGGGTATATCCATTGAAGGCAAAGTCCGAAGTGTTCATGTGCTTCAAACAGTTTTTGGTTTTGGCTGAAAATCTGTCAGCATGTAAAATGGGCACCCTCCATTCTGATCGAGGGGGGGAATATATGTCTTCTGATTTTAATGCATTTCTGGCTGAACGTGGGATAAAACACCAGTGTACAGTGCCGATACACCTCAACAAAATGGAGTTGCTGAACGGAAGAACAGGTCACTCATAGAGATGGCGAGGTGTATGGTC
This sequence comes from Ceratopteris richardii, assembly GCA_020310875.1. Taxonomy (NCBI): domain Eukaryota; kingdom Viridiplantae; phylum Streptophyta; class Polypodiopsida; order Polypodiales; family Pteridaceae; genus Ceratopteris; species Ceratopteris richardii. The sequence continues at coordinate 4,608,470 of CM035408.1, read as the reverse complement.
AAGAGTCATGCTTTACCACATAGTTTCTGGCTTGAGGCTGTCATGTGTGCAGCATATGTACTTAACAGGTGTCCCACTAAAGCGCTACACTCTATCACTCCATATGAGGCTTGGCATGACCGCAAGCCATCTGTTGCTCATCTATGTGTTTTTGGTTGTTTGGCATATGCATTAGTGCCTGAACAACATCGCAGAAAATAGGATGATAAGGCAGTAAAATGTATTTTTGTTGGGTATAGTTCTGAAAGTAAAGGCTATCGTCTGTATCATCCACAGACTAAATGCATTCTGGTTAGCCGTGATTTTGTCTTTGTGGAAGATGCTATTCAGCCATTGCTTTCATGTACTAAGGAGACATCTGTTAGCTCCAAAGACATGTATGATACGTTGATGCCTCTTTTTACAGGTGGACAGTCTAGTGCTGGTCCTAATGAGGCAACTTCTCAGCCTTTGCAGGTTTCATATGATGATGCAGATCATTCTATTTCTGATGCAGATTTACATGATGCACTTGTTGATGAGAGAGTTGATATTGAGCAGGCAAAAACTATGCCAAAATGGCTAGTGCAGACTTTGCGTGACAAAAAATTAGATGCACCTTTGTCATATGGTACTCGTTCACGCTCTCATAGTGCCTCCTTTGCATCAGATTGCTATGCTATGGCTGCCTCTAGTCTCTATGATGAGAATGAGCCTATTTCTTTTGATGAAGCACAGAATTCAGAAAATTGGATGGTTGCCATGCAATCTGAATATGATGCTATAATGAAGAATGGTACATGGTCTTTATGTGACTTTCCTCCTGGCAAGAAGGCCATTGGCACTAAGTGGGTATACAAGCTGAAGCGTAAACCTGATGGTACAGTTGACAGGTATAAGGCTAGGCTTGTTGCAAAGGGTTATGCGCAGGAAAGAGGCATTGATTTTGATGAGACCTTTGCACCTACATGTCGTATGACTACTGTTCGGAGCATTTATGCTCTTGCAGCCCATCATGGTTGGAATGTACATCAGTTGGACATTAAAACAACTTTTCTAAATGGTGACTTGCATGAAGAAGAGTATGTTTTTCAACCCCGTGGCTTTGTGCAGAAAGGGCATGAAAACCAAGTGTGCAGGTTAAAGAAGGCATTATATGGTTTAAAGCAAGCACCACGTGCTTGGTATGAGAAGATACATGCCTATCTGGTTGCACATGGTTTTGTGAACAGTCCAACTGAAAGCACCTTATATGTTAAGCGTGCTAATGATGTGCTTCTGATCATTGTTGTCTATGTTGATGACATGCTGCTCACTAGTCCTATTGAGAAGCATATTGCTGATTTCAAGGCTGATTTGCATGCCTCATTTGAGATGTCTGATTTGGGGCATTTGCATCACTATTTGGGCATTCAATTTATGCAAGTTGATGGTGGAATGGCTTTGTGTCAAACGAAATATATTGACACATTATTGTAGCGTTTTGGCCTTGAAGACTGTAAGCCTATTGCCACTCCTATGGAGACAGGTTTACGATTGAGTCTTCATGATGTTGGAGATGCATTTGATGCTTTTCTCTATCAGTAGGCTGTTGGATGATTGATTTACTTATGCATTACTCGGCCAGATATTCAGTTTGCTGTCTCACAGATGAGCAGGTTTATGCATTGCCTAGGAGTCACGCATTGGAAGGCGGTTAAGCGCATCTTTCGCTACTTGAGTGGTACTCGGCTACTTGGGTTGTTTTATCCCAAGGGGGGATCACTACCGTCAGATTTGCATGCTTTTTCTAACTCAGATTGGGCTGGTTGCTATGACACTCGTGTGTCCACCAGTGGTTTTTGCTTCATGCTTGGTAGCTCATGTATATCTTGGTTGAGCAAGAAGCAGCCTACTGTGGCCACTTCCATTTGTGAGGTTGAGTATAGGGCATCTTTCACAGCGATTGTTGAGTGTGTGTGGCTCAGATGCCTTATGGCTGATTTGGGTGTTGGCAAGTCTTCTGCCACCACCATCTTCACTGATAGTCAGAGCGCATTGGCACTTGCGAGGAACCTTGTGTTCCATGCTCGCACTAAGCACATTGAGGTGCATTATCACTATGTCAGGGAGAGGTTCTCTGCTGGGGAGATCAGCTTGACATATGTGCCCACGCAGGAGAACATTGCAGACCTTTTCACGAAGGCTCTGCCTAGGGAGAAGTTTGAAGCTTTCCGCAAAGCTTTGGGCTTACTTCCTTTTGTGGAGTGATTTCCACATAGCTTGGCACTTCCTTATACATGAGTGCCAGCTCCTTGTTCACTGCATCACTCCCAGGGGGGATTTGTTGATATATTTAGGTAGTGATGTGTGTGAACACACTAGGACCACCAGGGCACTTTTTTCCCTCTTTAGGAGGTTTTTTTCCCCCGGCTTGTATATACGCCTATTGCCCTAATGGGCTACTTATCTTTGTACATTCTCAGGTAATACATTCAGTATTGTGTGTTGAGCTCCAAGCTTCTTCTTCTTCCTTGTGCTGTTCACGTGCTTCTACAGACGTCTAACTCCAACAAGCAAATCTGCTACCATCCCTTTTCGTTTCATATCTTTGAGAACAACAAATCCAAGGCACCCAAAATTCTGATGCCAAAGTATACTTTTGTCTTTTTCTTTTTAGCGATGAGGGTGTTTAACTCATAGAAGTTACTTTCTACACTCCTTTCCCTATAATATTACTTGTTCCATCCAAAATTTTTGCACCACCCTTTTTAAAGTTTACTTCAAGACATGATCTATTATGGTAGAAATTGATCATGAATTTCTTAGTAGTGTAGGTACATAAAGAACATCAGATATTTTTCTCTCAACACATGGTAGCAATAGAGAGATGGTTCCTATCGCTTTAGCTAGACCTTTGAAGTCATTTCCAATCACTACATTGATGGGTTCTTGTAGAGGCATTAAAGAACTATACAATCCCTCTTATTGGTTATGTGGTGAGATGCTCCACTATCTAATATCCAAGGTTCATCTACATGAGCTTGGGAAACTATACATACTTCCTCTATGGCAACCCATAGTTCAAGTTTTGTATTATTTAGAAATTCCCTATTTCTTCCATGTCTATGAAGAAATAGAACTTTTAAAGATCCTTTCAACAAAGGTTAACGTAGAATAAGTTAGTCCAAGGTGAAAAGACCCACTTCATAGTACAATTCATTGCAGTCAATCTCTTAACTCAAAGATACATAAAAGAGTTGCATTCCAAGTAAGGAGTCTTAAGAAATTGTGAAAAGAAAAGATTAACTTAGCCCTAGTTGAAGCATTAGTGTTTTGAGGGACAAATTCCATCAATGAAGCTCAGTGGGTCAACAAACTGATGTTTCATACCATGCTAGTGTTTAGTGGTTGGATAATGCTTTAGGCCTCCTCTCGGAATCTTTTTGAAAATCCATTCTAATTCCCTTAAAGATAGGTAATATCTTTCAAAATATTATTTGGAATGGATCTTTGTCAAGTTTAAAGTATCTTAGAAGTTTAAATGAGTTACACATAGTTGTGGCTCTTCCTTCCTGCTTTCCAAGACCTTTGGATTGGATTCAATAGACTATATGACTCATTTCAATAAAGATCAAGGGAAATTGATCAAAATATGTAACTAAACTTAATAGAACACATAGATGTTCTGTGTAGAACCCATTCAATCTTCAAATATGCTAAGTCTAAGCTGAATAATCTACTCAACTTTGCTTACAACAAAGTAACACAACTCCAACAGATAAAGAAAGATTTCACAATTTTCTTGGCAAGAGTTCAAAACACTCTTAAAGAGAGAACATTTAAGAATTGATCTTAGATATGAAACTTTTGAGAAGTTAAGTTTTTAAGAAAGTGTCCTAACTCAGATAAAGCTCATTAGGAATTTACTTCGGCCTAGTTTAACTAAACGTTGTCCAAAGGTATTTGGAACACTTCATCCAACATCCTACCTAGGATTTTCATGCCCAATTGGATAATTAGTCCTCCATTCAAGTAATAAAACAAGTAAATGTTGGTTGGAAGTGGATTATGGAACAAATGTCTAAGTTAGATGTTTGGTTCAACTTAAAGTTATAGTTCATTTTCCAAACCAAATTCAAATCAAATAGAAGTTCCCAAAGTCTTGACACAAATAGAAATCCTATCCTACCTTCTAGATCCATGCAATAAAGCTATCGAGATATGGAACAACATTGCAATTTGGCTAGGAATATCTTGGATGCACCATTTCACATGTTAGCACCTAGATAGAACATAGTCAGAATAGTGAATTGGGCAGAGATGTTTTTTTATCCCCTCTTGTTATTCATTCCATACTTTGGACTAGGTTCAATTTATCAAGTGCAAAACCAGACGGTTTTTAATTATTTGGGTAGAGATTAAACAATAGATTCCCTTATATTCATTTTGAATAATAGGTGAATCCCACCACACAAATGAATACATGCTCTTCTAGAGGCTTAAGGGTATGCCTTCAGTTTTTATATAGCTCTATTTTCAGGTTTCAAGGGGGAAAGAATGTTATAAAGTAAGTCTTGTGAGGAGTGATCATAGCTTGCATACATGAGAGGGTCCTGGGAAAAACCTGTTGTAGACCAACCTATGTTTCACTTGGATTCTGTAATAGACTTCCTGAGCTTCCAAACTATGCAATAACATTTCTATAGTTCCTTGGAGCATTGATATCAAAAGTTTATGTCAAAATAAATAACTTTTAAATAGTGCACATGTAAAGAAAACCTTCTAACTATGGAAGAAGGCACTCAAAAAATCATTTAGAGCTTATAGCCTACTAGGAATTGACTTGAATCCTTTTGCACACCCTTAAATCAAGTGATTCATGATTTGACACAGTTATATCATGAATTTAGGGTGACTATTCTATGAGAAATATGTACAAGAAGTCAGAGGGTGATCCAGACATTTGAAGAAGATGATGATGCAAAGACACAGTCACAAAGATCTATTCATATCATAGTGCACACAAATCGAATGACCATAAAACCTTGTAGGCACACCTAAACCTAGGTTACCTTCATGATATAACTGATAAACATGATGACGATACCATATACATACCTCAATTATTGAGAGACATTGAAAGACTGATAATAGTTTATCAAAATTGATGTATATGTATTGATATGTGATGTATAGTATGTGGAGGTGTTGAAGAACTTAAAGAGATTTGAGCAAATTACAATGACCACTCCAATGTGTGTGATATGAGTGATGATATCCGGAAATTAGGTAGATAATGTATATGTACACTTTTTCAAAAGTGATGGTTTGATAGATCTACCTAATATTCTTCCATGCTTTTAGGAGTTACATTTCAATTTCAAATTCAAATAAAGTCATGGGATTTGGCTCCCAATACATCACAATATTATCTCTTAAGCTACCCTTTTACGTTTGGAGAAAGTAACATCCTATTTTAACCTCAAAAGCAATTAGATAAATGTGTATACATATGGCTTTCAATGAATTCCAATACTCATTGTTGACGTTGTAGCATCACAACTCATACTTATCAATCCGGGAAGCATCTCATGAGACCCAAATGTTTGCGTAGAAGCACTCAGCAGACATAATGGGACTTTGTCAACATACTGTTAACAACGTAATTAACAAGAAGACACGACATAAGCATCACTAATGATGCACATAATCGCAATCACAAGCATAATCACGACATAATCGCACATCAATGTGTCATAAGAGTTAGACAAGAAGAGAACAAGTACGCATCCACATCATGTCGACAAGAGAGCTGGAGTCTAACTACAAACTAGAATTATCTCATTACTTCTAGAAAAGCTCTCCCAAAAGAAGAGGTGGAGACCTCTTTATATACAAAATGGCAAAAAAGCATGCTATGTGGGATTTCTAAACTGAAAAAAGAATGGATCCCACTTATTCTCTAGTGTGACACACACACACACCTATACAAGAGTGCCTATTCAAGTGAATGAGAGGTAGAAAAAGGTACAAATGATTATGAAAAAGAGTGGATCCAAGAATTATATGTTGTCTCATCAACACTCCCCCCTCCTTGACTTTGTTGTCCTCAACAAAGTTTTTGCAAGTATGGAGATTTTTGTGGAAGAGCATGTAGGAGTTCCTTTTGATTGCATGATCCTTATGTTGTTGGAGTGCTTTGCTTTGTTGCTTTTTCATCTTGCTTTTTCCATGTTTTTTTGGAGTCGATTATCTTTTAACTTGTGTCTTTTGCCTCATGTAGATAGGAAGAATATGCTAGAATGTTTTTTTTTTTTTGTAATGGATGGATGATGTATGAGAATGGAATGACAAAAATCTAGATAATATATACAAATAGATAAAATTAATTCATCTCTTGTTAGTCCCTATGCATGAGTGGGGATTAAGGGTGCATGGGTGGAAAACAAAAAAGTGCATATGCATAGTCTTGTAATGTGACCCTATGCATGCTCTAAAAAATGCATACAAAAAACAATGGTGCAAAAAATGGAATGGATCTTGAGCAAAGTGCTCAAGGGTGAGGCGATGATGAGGCTTCCTCCAAATCTCCAACGTCAAGAACCTTTTCTTTTCCATCAACCATTTGAAATGGATGATACCTTTGTCCACCAACCTGAAAAAAGAAAAATGAAAAGCAAATTTTTGAATTGTATGTACATGTTCTCTCTTTGTGTCTGGGTTAAATTTAGTGTGCCTAATGCTTGGCCTTTGGATGAGACCCTATTCACGTGCATACTTTGTGTGCATCTTGAACACATGCTGTGCATTGGGCAAGGTTGGGCTTGACACCCATGGATACCGCACGAGGAGGTTTTAGTCCACCAATATCTCTTTGCTTTGATGGTCATCATCTTGAAGTTTCTCTTAGGATTGTTTTTTAGTTTTTTCTTGATTGCTTTGGATAACTTGGTCGAAAGTGGTCGTTCTTGATGATAAGGCATGGTGGATCTAGACCGTAGATTATGAAGTCTAGTATGAGAGGATTGAGTTTGTATAAGAGATTTCTTTGGTACCCATATCATAGTGCGATTTTGTTGGGCTCTAAGTAATTGTGAGATCGATCTAGAGATTCAGCGATGCATTTATCCTTATTACACATAGAATCTCTAGATATCACTTTATCTTCCATAGAACTCATACAAAGTATTTTTTTATCTCCTTCTTGATGATCCAAGTGTAGGCTCAAGTACTTGAAATCCTCCTTTGCTCCCTGCTTCAAAAGTTCATATGACTCAAGTAAATCAAAGTAAGATGATCGACTTCCATTTATTTCAACATGAGGATCATGATGGATGTGGCATTTGTGGGAGTGTTTATGTGGATGATATGGACAATCCACAAACAAATGCTCATGACCACATTGATACAATGAGGATGCATATTAGAATCATTAAAAACATCATGAGTAAGGAGGATTTTAAAATTTGCATGAATCAAGGCTCTTTCCTCTTCCTGATATATTGTGAACCAAATGGAACCTAACATGACATCTTCATGCATACAATCCAAAACATAGAAAATTTCTCTAGAACATACTTCATTTACTATCACACTTGTCTCAGTCATGCCCAAACTATGCTCAAAATCACAATTGGTTGGAAGAATTTATTCACTAATGAAGGGAACCACATCAATACTTATAAAATACCTATCACATTTTAGGTTAATTGCAGCATAATATGTTCTAGAACAATTTCCTAGTTGAGCATCGATAAATATAAGTTGTGTTCTATCAACTTCAAGTTCAAATGATTTGATTTTAGATGAGGTTATTGATTTTGATTCATTGTTTTCCCTATGATTGTCCAAGTGTTCTTTTTCCTCTATTTTCGTGTTCTTTTCCCCTTTCGTTCTCTTTCTAGCTTTCTTCTGTCCCATGTTTTGTTGAAGCAATTTTTGGTTTTTTGAGTGTTTTTTATTTTTTTGGTATTTTTGAAGGTGTTTTAGAATTTGTTTGAGGTTTTGTGTGTTTTTTTTTAATGTTTTTGAAATTTGTAAATAAATTCTAATGGGGTTCTTCTAACAAGAATACAAGTGGGTATTTGCCAAATATACATATGATACACAAACTTGCAAAGGGATTTGTTTGAAAGGAAGTTTTTCAGGTTACACCAATAGCACACATTTCATATATTGCATGAAAAGACATGTTTCTCATACATGTGAAAATACCCCTTCTTATGCTATGATCAACTCATTGATTAATGCTAAAAGATTTTGAATATGCATAAAAAGACATATCTTCCTTCATGTTGATGCAAATATGGTAATTTGGTAATGTCTTCTCATTCAACATGGACCTTGCTGCTTCCACAATGGCCCTAGTTCACCTCTCTGCACTCCATTCTCCTCAGACATGTATCTGATAGTTATGTCTCTTTTGATTTCCCTTTCTTGGAAGTAAGAACCAAACTCATGGAAGAACTACTCTCCCCCTCAATAAGACCTTAGTATGTTTAGTGTTTTACTTGTTTGATTTTCCACAAGAGCTAGATACTTCTTGAAACATGAAAATACTTCATCTTTATGCTTCATGAAATAAAGTATGGTCCATCTACTACAATCTGCTATGAAAGACACATAATCAATGTGGACAAGCTCTAGAATGTCCCCATGTATGTACCCCTTGTTTGCGAATGATTTCATATGAGATTTCCTAAATTGACATGTACTACACTTTTTAAATCATATGTTGCTTTGACATGCTAGATAACCCAAGAAGACTTCGATCTCTATTGATTTTCTCTGGGGATCTCTCTCCTATGTGATCCAATCATTATTCCAAACCTCTAACCTTGATACAGTTTGAGTACCATAATTGAACAAAGCTATGTTCCTAGTATCTTGGCATTCAAAAGGGTATAATCTACCTATTTTTTCTCCTTTGACTATCTTCTTGAATCCTTTATATGGATCCTCAACATAGGCTCCATGGGTTTTGTGCTAATTACATAGACAACTCTACTCAATATATTCATATTACCATTGCAAGTATTTATATTTCCAATCATTTCCATGAGGTGCCTTGTTTCATCTACGTTTTGGACCTCACGCTTATCCTTTGGATCTTTTAAGTCTGAAAGTAATGCTTCATTACCTACTACATGATTTGAGCAGCCTGAGTCAATATGGAACACATGCTTGTCTGACTTACCTCCTTGGTAGAAATGCTGAGAAGAGAAGCAGACTTGATGAGAGGAAGCAGCACCACTATAGTGGAAAAGAAGAAGTTCTTCTGACAGGGATTTGGGAGAATCGGAAAAAGTCGGTTTTCACAGAAATAACTATGACTTTCGTATCTGATGTAACTTTGTGATGAATGCTCCAGTATAAAATCTATTAAGTTCTTATCCATGTAAATCTGTATTCGCGATACTTATGTTTACCAAGGAAATGAACAACAGATGTTTTACAAAACACTAGTTCTTCTTTGTATTTGTTCAAATATTCTCTTTTAAGTCTAATGAGAGATTCAAGTAGTCTACACAGAGGTGCGATGTAATTCATATGACTGTGAGCGTGTAAGAAGCTAGAAATCTTGGAAGGTGGTATCTGAACAAGTGACAGAGTAAATCTGACAGAGTAGAAGGCGTCGAAACGAAAGATTTTGATGAAATTCCAGTGGATAATTAAATGCAATTTTCGGTGGAAATCTCTGCGTATGTAGAGCAGTGCCAATAGGAAAAACAAGTATTTCTGTTTGTTCTTTAATTTGATGTTGTGTTGAACCATAGAACCCTCAACACAATTGGCGATCCTACTGTACGGTTGACGCAGCCTCAAGAAATGCATGAGGGGCAGGCGGAACCGTTTTGGTAAAGTATATTTTACAAGGGCACAGGCAAGAGCAGCGAACGTGGAGACATCTTCAGAGTTTTACGAGTGGTACGAGGCTGAGGAGCAGGAAGCTCTGGGCACTGACGAGGAACAGGGGGAAACAGGTGCAGCAGAGGTAAGGTTAGTGGGCGGCATACTTGGAGCGTTATTCCTCATAGAAGCAACTGTAGGGGTAAGAAGACGACTCCAGTTCGATCCACTGGCAGGGGCGACCGGTCAAAAAACTAGGCGCACACCTCAACCACAGCCAATGGCTCAACCACCTCCTAATCCTAAAGTCAAAGCTGCTCATTTCAGTGGAACCTCTAAGGAAGATGCTGATTGCCATGTGGCTCAATTCGAAATAAAATGGACAGCGAATGGATATCCAGCCATGTACGGTGATGATATTAAACTTCAACAGTTTGCAGCCACGTTGGAAGGACGAGCTATGAGCTGGTTTATTCAATATGGCATTGCTCATTTTGCCACATATGATGATTTAAAAATAGCATTCTTGCAACGATTTAGAAAAGAAAAGACGCCTTCCGATGTATTAAGGAAGTTGAGGGCTATCAGACAAAAGACCATGCTAGTGGAAGACTATGCTCAAAAGTTCCGGACTTTAATGGAAAGGTTGCAAGGTAATGAACGATCTACTGATGAGATGTTGGCACGATTTTTTTTTGAAAGGATTAAGGAGCACAATAAGACATGTGGTGGCCAGTGTGGACATTGCAAATGGTTTTGATGTATTAGTATTAGTAGCAGCGCAGGTTGAAAGAAGGTTTGGACGAGCCAAAAAGAAGCAGTCTAATTCTGGTTCAGAGGTTGAATCAGATTTAGCTATGGAGTCGGGCAAGAGTTCCAGTGATTCTGACACTGATGACTATGATGATGAAATAGTGAAGACAAAGCATCGTAAGCATAAAGCTAAGCACAGTAAAGAGGAGGAATGGATTAATAAGTTAAAGAGACATGGATATTCTATATTAGCTCCAAAGGAGAAACGATTTTGTGATATCTGTGACAAAGAGGGACATACAACAACTCAGTGTTGGTATAACCCTAAGCATAGAGGGCAAAGTTCTCGGCAAGACAATAGAAATTTAAATGACGTAGCGGCCAATCAGGCTATTCCCGTCCTAGGGCGAGGTATTTTTCTGAGACAGCAGCAAGGTAGACCCCCATGGAGAGATCAAGGCAATCAGCAAGGGAAAAATAACCAGCAAGGTCGACCACCAAGGGTAATGCCTTGTGGGTATTGTTCAGCTCCCAATCATTGGATAGGGCCGAACTGTCCTTTGTGGGTAAAGCATCGTGAAGAAAGAGGTATACATGTCATTCGGTATAATAAGCATAATCAACAGGGACAACATCAACAACAGGGGCAGCAGACGGCTCAGGCGAATGCAATGCTGATAGAATGGCCAGAGCAAATGGATAGAGCCCATGATGCACCCGGTACTTTTGACCGAATGCACGTTGAGAAGACTAACCAATGGCAGTGTGATTGTAAACAATGTGGGAAAGGTAAAGAAGTCGAAGTGTTGGCAGTGACAAGATCAAGGAATAAAGGCCCTATTGATTGGCAGGAACAAAGACGAATTCGAGACAAGGTTTTGAAGCAGGTTCGAGATGAGTCTTCTAATCAGGCGAGGGGTGGAGGTCAGACTGAGCAACAACAGGGTGTGAAATTGATACCTCCCATCAAGGAGCAGGATAAGGCGCCGGATCAGCAAAGCTTGGCAAATGATTGGTTTGATGAAATCATTAGCTCCCCGCTACAGTTGTCCTTGGATCAACTGTTATCCTTGGTACCGGTGTTTTGAGAGAAATTGTTGAAAAAGCTACTTGGGTATCATGCAGAGCCCGAAGTTAGATCAATCCCTTCTATCTCAGCTAACAGTATTGATCCAGCAGACGTGGATTTTGTAGTACCAGTCATTCAGGTGCAGTACAACCACCGACGATTTGCAGAAGTGTTACTTGATGGAGGATCAGGAGTAAACATATTACCTGAGCATATTTTCGTTGAAATGGGAAGAGGGGTATTGGCTCCAGCACCATTTCAGGTAAAAATGGCGGATCAAACACGAGTACAACTAGTTGGCATTTTAAAGCAACAACAAATTATTATTTCCGGCATGACATTTATGGTTAATTTTTTGGTCATCCGAATGTCTGAGTCCGCATATCCGTATGAAATGTTTTTGGGGAGACCTTGGTTTCGGCTCACCAAAGTCAAGCAGGATTGGGGCTTGAATGTAGTAATGATTACCAAGGGTAAAAAGCAGGTGACGATTCCTATGTGTGGACGAAAAAATATGTCGATACAGGAAAAACCACTTATGGCTCAGACCATTAACTTGGCAGATGAGATTGAAGATGATGAAGAGGAAACGTTTTTGCAAGCAAACCCAACGGTGGTGCCGGTATTAGAAGTCGATGTTGAAGGAGTATTAAGTAAGGATTATAGTGGTGGGTTGAAAGTAGATGAGCCAGTTTCGGGTGAACAGGTGGCAGGTACCTATTTACAAAAGATGTTTGACCAACGTATGGACATTCCGGTGCAGCAAGAGATGGAACACCAGGAGGAAGAGATAATTACGCGGCTGGAAAGGATGTATGATCAGAAATATGCAGGTTCTATGCGGGTGAAGGAGGAGGAGCTTCAAGAGGTTAATTTAGGGACAGAAGCTAAACCCAAGATGGTGCGGATTGGTAAAACATTGGAAGGACAATTTAAGGAGGATCTTATTTGTCTGCTTAAAGAGTATGTAGATGTGTTTGCTTGGGATTATACTCAAGTAAAAGGCATAGATCCGCAGTTGCATCAACACAGGATTAATTTGAAGGCGGATGTAGTACCTGTGGAGCAGCAAAGATATAGAATGAATCCTAACTTTGCTAAACAAGTGAAGGAAGAAATTGATAAATTGTTGGCAGTTGGATTTATCAAACCGGTGAATCAGGTCACTTGGCTATCTCCTATCATAGAGGTCCCTAAAAAGAATGGGAAGCTCTGAATTTGTGTTGATTATAGAAAGTTAAATGCGGCAACTATTACAGACCTGTTTCCTATGCCGTTTTGTGATGCAGTGTTGGATGCGATCGCAGGCCATGAAATGTATAGTTTTTTGGATGGATTTTGTGGTTATAATCAGATCAGTGTGGCTGAGGAGGATCAGCACAAAATAGCATTTATTACAGAATTTGGAGCTTATGTGTTTACGGTCATGAGTTTTGGCTTGAAGAATGGACCACCATCCTTCAATTATGTGGCCCAGAAGGTGTTTGAACCTTATCTACAGGACTTTATGCAGGTATTTGTCGACAATTTTTCAGTTTTCGGTGAAATGATTAAGCACTTACTACACCTGAAAGCATGTTTTGAAAGATGTCGGCAGTTTAGGATGGTATTGAATCCATTTAAAGGTGTGATTGCGGTCAGAAGTGGTATTTTATTGGGCCATGTGATATCACAAGGAGGAATGGCTATTGATATTAAGAAAATTGAAGCTATACGTACAGCTAAAGCACCGACTAATGTAAAAGAAATAATGCGGTTTGTGGGTCAAATCAAGTGGCATTCTAGATATTTAAGATATTTAGCAAACATTTCCTTACCACTAACGCATTTGACCAAGAAGGATGTTCCGTTTATGTGGGCTGATGCTCAAGAGAAAGCATTTCAGTTGTTAAAAAAGATAGTATCGGTAGCACCCATATTACAACCACCTGATTGGTCAGTGCCTTTTCACATATTTGTGGATGCATCGGATGTGGCCGTAGGAGCAGTTTTGATGTAGCAGAAAGACAAAGGATGGTATAGACCTGTCTATTATGCCAGTAGGGTATTGGCTGCGGCTGAAAAAAATTATCCGGTGACGGAAAGAGAAGCTTTGGCGATGGTATATGCCCTTAACAAGTTTTGACATTATTTGTTGGGCAATAAAGTTGTTTTTCATGTGGATCATCAGGCTTTGGTTTACTTAATCAAGAAGCCCTTATTAACAGGCCGATTAGCCAGGTGGATGCTTTTGTTACAGGAATTTGATTTTGTGATTGTGCATACTCCGAGGAAAGCATGCGATGACAGATTATTTTAGTCGATTGGAATCAGGCTAAACACCCACCGGTGCACTTGATGTATTTCCGGATGCTGAGTTGTTTACGGTGCACGTAGTGGAGGCAGATTCGTGGTATGAGCAGTTATTAATTTTCCTGACGGAGGGTGCATTACCATAGTACTTTACACTTGATCAGAGGAGAAAGTTTGCCCTTAAAAGTAGGCCGTATTTGGTCATAGCAGGGGCATTATACAAGAAGGGCGTGGATCAGGTTATCAGGAGATGTGTACAAGACTATGAAAAATTAGCTGTTTTACAGGAAGCACATTCCGGTTCTACAGGAGGGCATTTGTCAGGTGATATTATAGGAAAGAAAGTATTACAAGCTGGGTTGTGGTGGCCAACGGTGTTTAAAGATGTGCATGAGTATGCCAAAGGATGTGTGATTTGCCAAAGGTTAGGCCAACCTAATAACTCTGATCGGATGACTGATCATCTCGTACTACCACTCGATCCTTTCCAAAAATGGGGCATGGATTTTGTGGGGCCTATTAAACCTACCACTCAGCGTGGTAATAGATACATATTGGTGGCAACTGACTATTGTACCAAATGGGTGGAGGCAGTGGCATTGAAAGATAATAAGGCAGCAAGTGTGGCAAAATTTCTTTATCATAATATTATGACCAGGTTTGGGTGTCCAATTGAGTTAGTGAGTGACCGAGGTACTCATTTTTTGAATGAGGTGATCTCAGAATTAATAAAGATTCATTTGATCATGCATAAAAAGACTACCGCTTATCATCCTCAAGCGAATGGGCAAGCAGAAAGTACGAATAAAACTCTAATGCGTATTCTTAAAAAGTTAGTGCATGAAAATCAGAAAAATTGGGATTTGTTTCTTGATTCGGCTTTATGGTCATTCAGAACAGCATTTAAAGTGATAACAGGTATGACACCTTTCCGATTGGTATATGGAATGGAGGCAGTAGTACCTATGGAGTTTGTAGTTCCTACTTTGCAGATTACGGCAGAGAAGATGTCACCGGAGTTATCAGTTAAACACAGGAGTAAATACCTTTTACAGATTGAGGAGGATCGTTTGATAAGTGCATATATTATAGAGGTGATTCAAAAGCGGCGACAAGCTTGGGTAAATCGGAATGTGAAGTTTAAGTTATTTAAAGAAGGTGATTGGGTGATGGTGTATAATTCTAAGCTAGGACGCCATTCAAGAAAGCTTACATTGAGATACAGGGGCCCATACCAGATTGTGCAAGATTTGGGTCAAGGCACTTTTCGAGTGGCAGATGTGTTTGGCACATGGATGGACAAGCCAATAAAGGGATTTAGGCTGAAATTATTTCAAGGGAAGCCACCACATTTGGACTGGTTATCTGCTAATATGGTGCAAGTTGTTTATAATCCAGAACAACACTTCAGCAATGTTTGTGATCATCGCAGTAAAAGAGTTTATTTCTCTACATGTTTATCGGTGGTACAGTGTTTTTTGACCTCGTGTTGGTCTAAAACTACATTAAGTAAATTTTTATGATTACAATGGAAAATAGGTTTACAGTTGCAGTTCAACAGTGAGCTTCGGGTTAGCTCAAGACCAATGATGGATGATGTAGTATTGTTAAATCAGGGTATACAAACTAAGGAATATTCTTGGTCTGTAAGTAATAATATGCTGGAAATCAGTATACTTCGTATTCCGAGTCAGCAGCTCCAGAAGCAGCAGCGGCATCGAGGGGAATATGAAGAGAAAGCTAGTGTTAGACCAATGATTATCTTGCAAAGTACAATTTGTCCGAATGGTATGATTGGAAGCTTTTGCATCATAAGATGTAGTATTGAGAAATTTAAATATTAATTTCGTATTCTTGATGTACGAATGTTTGTTCTGTTCCATGATTATGCTAGCACGCGTAGAAGATTTGTTAAGTGGATTATTGATATGTGGGGCAATCGATTGTGGATGATTTTTATGATAATCCATGCTACAATATTATTGAGTCACATGAAGTGTTACATGCGTAAGTACGATCATCATTATAATAAGTGGCAGTTCAAGCAGTCGCACTTGTCGAAAGAATATTTTTAGTTCTACTTAAAGGTTTTCAGGATAACACTTTTTCCTGTGTCTTCTGTATTTGTGCTTGAAGTAGGAGTCATGAGAGGGTGTATGAGGAGGAGAGAAGTGGTAGTGCAAAAGGGAGATACAACAACGGAGGAGAGTGATAGCTCGTTGCAGGAAGATGAAGATGAGATATCAACACCATCTACAACGACTAAGGGTGTACGAATGCGTATGGGGTCATTCATAGATTTTAAAGTCAAAGTGGATACACAGTCTGCTCTGAATGAGAATTGGCTCAGAGGGATTGGATTATTACAGTTCGCTATGTTGCCATGGGAGCGCTGGAGATGCAATTATGAGGCAAAGGGCCAGCTGGAAATCATGCGGAAGATGAAGGGTCAGTTATCATGTCAGGTAAAATTTTCACCGGAATTACTTGCAGAAGTATTTCAATTGCCTATATATGAGGATGTAGTCATTTCAAAATGCTTGGAGGAAGCTTTGAAGAAAGACTTTGGACCCAGCGAAGGCAGATGGAAGTACTATATGATGAAGAATGCAAGCTATATTCGAAGGGAGCAGCTAAAATGGTATTTGGAAAGATTATGTTTTATCATTAAATATGATTCTATGTCCAGGTAGAATTTTGCACCTCTGGCCTATGCAGAGGCAGGTGGAAGAGTAAGTTGGGCCCATTGGGTGTATGATCACCTACATATTGAGATCTTCATCGGTGATAGGCGTAAAACGCAAACCAATAGTCGATTATCAGCATATTTAGCTGCCTTATTCGAGTTTGTGCAGTTGGTCGAAGGTCAAAAGATCGTGTGGCCTAAGGAGATCAATTTTTGTGGTCATCAAGTGATGAGTCGAGAGCAGGACCAGTTAGAAGCAAAAGAGGTAATGGATAGACCTTCAGAGATGTCTGAAGATCTTCTTCGTGTTGGTTATATTGCACAAGAGAAGGAATTGGCTAGTCAGATTATTCAACCTGATATACGAGAAACAGGAATACAAGAAGATATTTTGTTGTAGGTTCAAGATAATGTAGAGCATCCGAAAGCATTCGGAACTGTTTT
This sequence comes from Ceratopteris richardii, assembly GCA_020310875.1. Lineage (NCBI taxonomy): Eukaryota > Viridiplantae > Streptophyta > Polypodiopsida > Polypodiales > Pteridaceae > Ceratopteris > Ceratopteris richardii. Next base: position 4,591,416 of record CM035408.1, on the reverse strand, counting down.
TAGATTGTCTAGAAAAAGAAGAGTGGAGGAACAATTACAAGCAGTGGATGAAAAAATTTTGAAGGATGTTAATACTTTAGATTATGATGTGCTTGGCATGAAGAAGAGGTTGCAGGAAGTTTCGGACTTTTTAGTTTTTCAAGAGGAAAAACTGTTTCGGCATGAACAGAAAAAAGTATTTATTAATGAGAATGATTATCAGTCTTTGCAGGAGAAGACTAACAAACTTCAGGAAGCATTGGATAAAAAGGTATGTATGTTGGAGGAATTGCAGAATGATAAGTTGCAATATGCGATAGAATTGTCTAGTGCGAAGAAGTCTGTGCATGATTATGAAGAAGGGAAGAAGTATTTGCAAGCGCAGATTCAAAAAGAAATGACGGATTTTTCAGTGTTAAATGCTACTTTGCAGACGGAACAGGTAGTTATTCAATCGCGATTACAAGTCTTGCAAGAATTAGAGAAGCAGATATTAAAAGAGCAAGATGTGGAGTTAGAGGCTACGTTGATGACAAAGTTGGATATAAGCTTATTGAAGCAACAACTCAATAAATATGTTCAGGATATTTGGAATGTTTTCCAAAATCGGTGGCTCCGTATGTTTAAGTTTCAGTATGAACAGGTGCAGAAGTGTTTTGTTTCAAAACATGAAAAAGATTTAGTAGGTACAATTTCAAAGCAAGAGAGGCAGATCGAGGAGCAGATACAGATAATTGCATAATTGCGGGAACAATTATTGAAAAGGAAACTAAAAGAAGAGGTGGAAATATTTGATGTAGATTTTCGAGAAAAGCAGGATGGTGCAGTGGAAGATGTTGATAATTTGCAGAATGAGAAGATTAGGGCGGAAGAAGAGCAGATTTCCAAACAGTCACGGGAGATAATCTTATATGATCAAGGGATTGTCAAATTCAAGTCTAATTTTTGACAAAATTATCCACCAGGCTGTGCCAGGTGTTGAAAGCAGGGAGATCTGATAAAATAAAATAAAAAGAAAAAGAAAAAGACGGCTACGATGAGATTAAAAAGGACACGTCGCAAGTAAAGGAGGAAGTTACAAGAAAGGTGTTCGTGAAAAACCGTAAGGAGGAAGAAGTCACGGGAAGAGAGAGCGCAACCACCGCAAGAAGAAGGTAGAAGTGCTGAGAAGAGAAGCAAACTTGATGAGAGGAAGCAGTGCCACTATAGTGGAAAAGAAGAAGTTCTTCTGACAAGGATTTGAAGAACTGGAAAAAGTCGATTTTCACAGAAATAGTCGTGACCGCCAAGTAAGTACTTTCCAAGTTCTAGTTCCAGTTCTTGTCTTGTTTCTTGTTCTAGTCCTGTCTAGTCTAGTTCTTGGACATCCTGTCTTTTCCTCTTGTAAGCTCGTAGTACGAGATCTTGTCAAGTTCTTTCTTGTATTTAGTTCATCTCCTAGAAGGGAGTTCTTGTAATCCAGACATCTTGTCTCATACTTACGATCCCGGGTTGTGGGATCTCCTGTATCATCTCTAGTCCAAATTTCCATACCTATTGGTCCCCGATTGTGGGATGTCTTGTATCAAATCCGTCTTCTTGTATTATTTTCCCTACATGGGTGTTCTACTAATCATAAGTGTATTTCCAAAATCTTGTCTAGTGAAGTCAGAGAGCACAATCTAGTGCTCCCCTGACATTTTGGCAAGACTATCTTCTATCCAAGACCACGCATCATGGAGAACGCTTATGAACAGATCGTAGCATCACTTCAGAGTCTCCAACAACAAGTCGAAGACCTAAGTCATCGATAGACACAAGTCGAGATGGGACATCCAGTGCATGTATGTGTACTCCTCCAAGAATTACAAGAACGAATCGGGAGGCTTCAAGCAAATCAAGGGAGTATTCAAGTGAATCAACGGCCTAGTACATCATTTATGAAGGAACCAAAGATTTGCATGCCAGAAAAGTTCGATGGGGATCACACAAAGTTTCGTGTATTTCTCCAACAAGTTAAATTGTACATCCGTATGCAACCTGATTGATACCTTGATGAGGCATCCAAGGTTGGGTTTATTGGAACCTTGCTCTGTGGCCAAGCATTATCATGGTTTGCACCAATCTTGGAGAAGAACATGGTAGTACTTCAGGACTATCAAGGGTTTCTTTGAGAACTCTCCGCCACATTTGGAGATGTGGATACAAGTCGAGTAGCAGAAACAAAACTTCGGAAGCTACGTCAAGGTAACCGCCCTGCCTCTACCTATGCATCTGAATTTAGGCAGTTGATATGTGATGTCACTTGGCATGAAGATTATTTCATAAGCCAATTCAGATGGGGTTTAAGAGATGATGTGAAGGACCTGTTGCTCACGATGCCAGAGGTTAAAACATTGAATGAATATATCATGCAAGACATTCAATGTGATAACCGACTTTTTGAAAGGAAACAAGAAAAACAAGTAGAGGGAAGACCTCGCCAGTGGAAACCTTTCCAACCGACTACTAAAGATGAGTCCATGCATGAACCTATGCAAATAGATGTAACTAGGTTTCAGTCTTTAACACTAGAAGAGAAACAGAGAAGGAGAGTTAATAAGTTATGTCTCTACTGTGGAAACCCTGGACATATTGCAATTAATTGTCCAAACAAGAGAACAAACTCCAGAGTCGCAGCCACCCTTGTAGAGCAGGGAAACGAGGAAGTCCAATTGTAAAAGAGACCCTACAGCCGGACCATGATATAAGAAAGGATCTCATAATTCCAGCTACACCCATAGAAACATGTCTTGCACCTGTCGAGTTAATCATGCCCAAGAAGACCCTTTCCCTTACAGCCCTAGTAGATTCACGAGCCTCCTCATGTTTCGAAGCATAGAAGAAGTTTACATTCACGAGTTGAAAGATATGTACACATATGTACATTAGTTCATATATAGGTCACTTATACTTTTGAATAGTCATAAGTTTATAAATTTTTGTCTATATATATACTTGGAAAATGTCGGGACACAGGGGGAGAGAATGTAGAGCATGAGAATTGAGAAGATTTAGAAGTCATTAGACACTTATGAAGAGATTAGAATAGCTCTCTCATCCAGATGTAATTTTTGTCAGAAATGAAGAGAAGTTGCGCCCGATATTTCTGTGCATTCTCCATCTGTGCTTAATCATTTCAAGAATCCTTTTATAGACTTCTAAGTCTATAGTTAATGAGTCTATGGTTAAAGTTTGAGAGCCTAATTATGATCAGGCTGTGAGAATTATGTGTAGGAACATTCGTATGTGAAGAAGTGTTCACTGGTTCCTGAAACAGGCGCAAAATTCAAAGTCAATGTTTTGATCAGTTCTCCTTCCACAGTTTAACGTTTTGAGCAAGTAAGCACTTAATCTTTAAGTTGGAAGATAAGTTACTTGTGGCTAAAAGCATTTGCTTAAACGGGTTCTATTCTTGGAGAACCATGTCTTAGAAGTTATAGGTGCCTAAATCGACTTCTCAGAAGTACAGTTTTAGACATAGGTGACTTGTCAAGTTGATTTCTCAAAATCTACTAAATCTTTTGGAGTGATTCGACTTGGAGGAGGTGCACAATCTTTAGACGACACCTTGTGCAAAGTTTTATAAAAAACTTTACACATTTTCTTAGTCAATGAGAAAGATATGTGCAATAGACTTTCTGTAGAATCATCCTCTTCATAGATTTTCCAAAATCCTTATAATTGAGTATTGATCCTCTAAATTGGTGAAGGTTTTGAATTACTCTTGATATAGAGGTGCTCTAATTTCAAGAGTAGGTTGTTCCTACAATTCCTAAGAACCTGATAAGTGTAGGACAAATTGTTGAAAAAGGTTATGAAGTTAGATTCACTAATGAAGGAGTGTTTGTGGAAGACCCTAGCAATGGGTATAAATAAATTATTTTAGGGAAGAAAGAAGGAAGATTGTTCACATTGAAGATTCAAGGTAATGTTGGTCATGCCTTGTTCACTTATGGAGGACATAAGGTCTCTAAATTAGATTTTTGGCACAAGAGGCTTGGACACTTTAATGAAAGAGGTATCAAAGATATGATTAACAATGGTTCAGTGCTTGGATTGCCTAATGTTGCAGGTCAACATATGACATACAGATATGAGGCATGTCAACTAGGTAAGGCTCATAAGCAATCTTACTCCAAGCATGGTTTTATGTATTCAGAGAAGCTTGAGTTGGTACATACAGATGTGTGGGGACCATCAAAGGATTTCAGTATCAATGGTTCAAGGTACTATGTGATTTATGTTGATGATGCTACGAGATGGATCACTATCTATGTGATCAAAGATAAGTCAGAAGTGTTTACATTTAAACACTATCATGCATATGCAGAAAGAATTACAGGTCATAAATTGAAGAGACTAAGGTCAGATGGAGGGGGAGAGTATTTCTCTAATGAGTTCAGTGATTACTTGTGGAATGCAGGTATAAAAAGAGAAATTACTTGCAGGTACTCTCCTCAACAAAATGGTGTAGCAGAAAGGAGGAATAGAACTCTTGTTGAGTTTGCAAGATCCATGATGAAGGAGAAAAATTGCCCTAATTATTTGTGGGATGAGGCTGTAAATACAACTACTTATTTGGTCAATAGGTTACCATGTAAAGCCTTGCAGGGTATGACACCATATGAGGCTTGGTGGTGTAAGAGACCTACCTTAGATCATTGCAAAGTATTTGGATGTTTGGCATATGCATATGTGCCATCACAATTAAGACACAAATTAGAAACTAAAGCTGAAAAGTATGTGTTCATTGGTTATGATGACAAGCAGATGGGTTATAGATTGTGGAGTCCATCCACAAAGCAATTCATTGTATCTAAGGATGTTACATTTGATGAGCAAGGTACTTGGTATGCAGGTACTATCAATATCAATACAGATGATGAAGAAATTGTGAGTCAAAAGAAAGGTAAATCAAAGGTTCAGATATTTGATGAACAAGAGAATAAAAAAGTGCAGGTTGAAGTTGAACAAATGCCAAGATTTGATCCTGAGTGTGAAGAACCAGAAACCTCAAGGAGTGGAGAACTCAGAAGGTCATCAAGACACAAGTGGCAACCTACAAGGTATAGCTATGATACTTCTTTTTTGGCTACCAAAGATTATGCTTACATGATAAAGGCAGATGAAGACCCTTCTACATATGAAGAGGCAAAAGGTAAGGAAAATTGGGAGAAAACTATGCAGGAAGAATATGATGCATTGATGGAGAATCAGACCTGGGATTTGGTTCCTAAACCAAATAGTCAGAAGATCATTGGATGCAAGTGGGTATACAAAACAAAGAGATTTGCAGATGGAAGTGTGTCTAGGTACAAAGCTAGACTTGTTGTCAAAGGGTTTGCTCAAACATATGGTATTGATTATGATGAGACCTATAGTCCTGTGGCAAAGATGACAACCATCAGGACACTCATAGCAATTGCTGCATGTAAAGGTTGGAAACTATGTCAATTAGATGTGAAAAATGCTTTTTTAAATGGTTACATTTCATATGATGTTTTCATGGAGCAACCTCAAGGATTCAGAGATGGGAGGTATCCAGATCATGTGTGTAAGCTCAAGAGAGCTTTGTATGGGTTGAAGGAGGCCCCAAGGGCATGGAATTATAGACTTGTGAAGTTCTTGAAAGAACTTGGATTTCAAGTATCTAAGGCAGATAGTAGCTTGCTTGTTAAAGCAAGTGATGATGGGTTCATTTACATGTGCATATATGTTGATGATATAATTCTTACAAGTACAGATGAGAAAGGCATTCAAAGCCTTAAGAAGAAAATGGAGAAAGAATTCAAAATCAGTGATTTGGGAGATTTGTCATATTTCTTGGGCATGGAGATTTCATATACTCAACATGGAGTGTATGTGACTCAAGAAAGGTATTTGAAGAACTTGTTAATCAAGTTTAAAATGAATGATTGCAGGGTAGCACCTACTCCAATGGAGGTGAATCACAAATTGAGCAGATATGGTGGAGAAGAATTCAAGGATATGAAGTTATATCAGAGTTTGGTTGGTAGTCTTATCTATGCTACATTAACTAGGCTTGATTATCATATGCAGTTGGGGTTTTGTCTCAATTCATGCATTGTCCTAGAAACTAACATTGGATTGCAGGTCAAAGAGTGTTGAGGTACATTAAGGGTACACTCAAAGAGGGTTTGTATTATGGTTTTACATCAGATACAAATATCAAAATATATAGTGATGTAGATTGGGCAGGTAATCTTGATGATAGAAGGTCAACCTATGGATACATGTGTTATGTGGGAGATAAGTTAATCTCTTGGTGTTCAAAGAAGCAACACACAGTTGCTTTATCATCTACAGAAGCTGAGTACAAAGGCATGGTTGAAGCTGCAAAGGAAGTGATATGGCTTAAGACTCTGATGAAGAGTTTTGATATCATTCAGAGTACTCCTACTATTCATGGAGATAACATGAGTTCATTGTATCTAACTGCTAACCCTATTTTTCATGCCAGGACCAAACACATTGAGATTCAGTATCACTTTCTGAGAGAGAAGGTGATGGACAAAGAGATTGAAGTCATACATACTTCAACTAAAGATCAGATAGCTGATATGCTTACCAAAAGCTTGGATGGACCAAAGCTACAACGATTCAAAGACATGGCAGGCATAAAGAAGATAGAGAAAACCTCAATTGATGATTGAGGGGGAGCTGTTGGTGTAGAGCAATCAACAATTGAAGTTTTGGAAGTCAAAGAATGAAGACAAGATCAAGTTTTGAAGCATAGAAGAAGTTTACATTCAGGAGTTGAAAGATATGTACACATATGTACATTAGTTCATATATAGGTCACTTATACTTTTGAATAGTCATAAGTTTGTAAATTTTTGTCTATATATATACTTGGAAAATGTCGGGACACGGGGGGAGAGAATGTAGAGCATGAGAATTGAGAAGATTTAGAAGTCATTAGACACTTATGAAGAGATTAGAATAGCTCTCTCATCCAGATGTAATTTCTGTCAGAAATGAAGAGAAGTTGCACCCGATATTTCTGTGCATTCTCCATCTGTGTTTAATCATTTCAAGAATCCTTTTGTAGACTTCTAAGTCTATAGTTAATGAGTCTATGGTTAAAGTTTGAGAGCCTAATTGTGATTAGGCTATGAGAATTATGTGTAGGAACATTCGTATGTGAAGAAGTGTTCACTGGTTCCTGAAACAGGCGCAAAATTCGAAGTCAATGTTTTGATCAGTTCTCCTTCCATTGTTTAAAGTTTTGAGCAAGTAAGCACTTAATCTTTAAGTTGGAAGATAAGTTACTTGTGGCTAAAAGCATTTGCTTAAACAGGTTCTATTCTTGGAGAACCATGTCTTAGAAGTTATAGGTGTCTAAATCGACTTCTCAGAAGTACAATTTTAGACATAGGTGACTGGTCAAGTTGATTTCTCAAAATCTACTGAATCTTTTGGAGTGATTCGACTTGGAGGAGGTGCGCAATCTTTAGGCGACACTTTGTACAAAAATTTTTAAAAAACTTTACACATTTGCTTAGTCAATGAGAAAGATATGTGCAGCAGACTTTCTGTAGAATCATCCTCTTCACAGATTTTCCAAAATCCTTATAATTGAGTATTGATCCTCTAAATTGGTGAAGGTTTAGACTTACTCTTGATATAGAGGTGCTCTAATTTCAAGAGTAGGTTGTTCTTTTGGAGATTAACACTCGCCATCAATTCATATGACCAAAGCATGCATGCCAAAGCCTTGCATCTGACATAGCCTGAGAATCATTTACTGCACATGCCAAATCATTTACAGATCTTTCATAGTCTATAAGCTTATACATCCCATGACATAAAATGCCAGAAGCAATAATCACATCGCCATTTGACAGATCATGAACTGTACACCTGTCATCAACAAATTTCACAACCAAGCCAATCTTGGCTAATGCAGAAACTGATAACATGTTCTTCTTGATCCCTGGCACAAATAAAGCATCTGACAAAGTGAAAGAACTACCATCAGCAGTAGTCAAAATGATCTTATCAACTCCCATAACAGGATAAGAGGAGTTGTTGGCGCATGTAATAGTATTCCCTATAGGGGCATGCTCGAGTGAAGAGAAGAAACTGTGCTGCGAGGTAATATGTTTGGTCTCCCCACTGTCAAAATACCAAACATCTGAGTCTATTGCAGACATGCACTACTCATGAGAAGATGGGTCAAAACTGCAGACAGTAGTAAATGCCCATTCTTCTTCGTGCACAAGATTAGTAGAATCTGTTTTTGGTGTAGAAGCCTCTGCAACAACCATTCCAGCCTCTTTCTTCTTTGCCTCTTTAGCAGCCAGTTTTGGATAGTTCTTTATGATATGATCATTCCCTTTATAGTACTTACAAAACAATTTCTGTTTTTTTTATTTCTTCTCATCTTTATCTTCCTTCTTCGAATATGCAGACTTAGCAGATTTTGCTTACTAGTTAAAGAGCTCCATTTTCTTTTGCCCTTCTGACTAGCCAAGAAAGCTTGATCTGCAACTCGCATAATGGACCTATTCTGCATGGACTGATCTTCGTGCAACAAAACAGAGACTAACTCCTCAAATGATAAGGCATTCGGATTGCCTTTCATCATCAACTGAAGAGTAGAAGCAAAACTCTGATATGAATCAGGAAGACCATTCAGAATGGTCTGCACAAGTGAGCTATCTAGTATAACCTCATCAGAAAAAATCAACTGTTCCTTCAAGTCTTTGATCCTCGTTAGGAAACTATCCATAGAATCACCTTCATTCATGTGCTCACTCTCCAACTATTTTCGGAGGTAAGCAACATGAGCCTCATTCCTAGCTTGGTACAATGTGGTAAGAATATCCCAAGCATCCTTAGCTGTTCTGCAAGAGCGAATGTGAGGAATAATGGCATGTTTGACAGACGAAGCTATCAATGCATGTGCCTAGGCATCTCTGCCATCCTAGCTGTAGAAGGTGCAGTAGAAACCGCAGCACGAATAGGAATATGCAAGAATATCATCATCTTCAACAACTTTTGCATCAGCTTCAGTACCTGCAGTTGTAATAGGACGTTTTTTGACACCCTGCACAATGTTCCACATTCCTTTTGCAACCAACACATGTCGCATCATATAAGCCCATAACAGGTAGTTGGTACCATCCAACCTATCCTCAACAGCCAACATACGGAATACATCACTGCTTTCAGCCATGGCCGGTGACTAAAATACCTTGATGCAAAAAATTGATTGTATCTCAAAAAGTTGAATAGAACTACCCAGACAAATTTTGCTAGACCTGTAGCAGACTTTGAGACGCTTATACTAGCGAATAGAAACTGGTATATACCTTTGGCACAAAAAGATGAAATAACCTACAGAAGCACTGCGATAGTGCGTTTGGAGGCCGAAACGAGCTCAGATCACGATTTCGGCACCGCAAAGCGAAGCAGTTTTGATCTCAAAAACACGCTGAGTATGCTCACCAAAATTCATATGATTCTGAGACTGCAACTGGAGGAGTGTCAACGGCACCCTAGATGAAGCGAGGACCTTCTCTGATACCAATTGTTGGAGTTAGACGTCTGCGGAAGCACGCGAACAACACAAGGAAGAACGAGAAGCTTGGAGCACAACACACAATACTCAATGTATTACTAGAGAATGTACAAAGATAAGTAGCCCATTAGGGCAATAGAGGTATATACAAGCCAGGGGAAAAAAACCTCCTAAAGAGGGAAAAAAGTGCCCCGGCGGTCCTAGTGTGTTCACACACATCACTACCTAATATATCAACACTCATTACCTTCGGAATTAATTTCAACTTAAATTTTATATGCACCAAGTTCAATACTAGCATCTTTTCAAGCATTTAAATTCAATCCTTTCACTTAGGTGCATGCATAGTATATGCAAAGAAGCCAATTAGTGATTGTCACTCATTCAAATGCATGTGTTTTCATTCTAAAATTTATTGCCAATATTTCTTTGCTCTTAGAATGTTTGACATGCATGATCTTGATGCACTTCTTTCTTTTATTCTGATGCATAAACATGCTATAAATAATATGTTTTTGGTGCATTAAGAACTTAAGATAATGAAAGGAAAAGTTTACTTGTGCAGCAATAATTTTTCCTTTTATTGACAACCATTCTTTTGGAAACGAATTCTTGTTGAATTCAAGCTATGCTTGAAACAATAAAAAAAATTCATCATTTTGGTCTAATTGCCTTTTAGGGTATTTTTTGACTTCCACTATCTCGACATATGAGACTCAGTATGGGTTTTGAGATATTGGCTTGGTTCCTAAACACAAACCTATACTATAATTGATGTTTCCACAAAATGGCCACAAGCGGTGGGCTAGTTCCAAAGGGAACATATCTTGAAAATCTTTCAGAAGATTTTTAGACTTGAAAATTACTTCACGATGAATATATGATGAGAAAAACTTGTTCTTTATTATCAAGAGTATTTACACCAATGTTAAGAACAAAAAAAACTTGAGTCCTTGCTACATTATTTACAAGTTTTTGTATTTCCAAACTAGAAATCAAGGGGGTACTTTGGAGCATTATGCTCTCCCTTGATTTTGGACATGAACTCCTCACGCATGAATTTTAAAGTATTGGTGGAATAATTTTTGTACAATGAAGGCTCTAGACTCTAGAGCCGCTCTCTATCTAGTACAAAATCTACCCTCTCCATGTTCATGATTTGGAAATCCAAATCATCCTTGAAGTCCTAGATTTTCAGTTCAAATCACAAATCAGGGTTTCCTACGTGTAGGTGTCTTGCCTTTGCATCATGGACACAATATATCTATCTGGAAAAGGTCTCTAAGGAAGACCTAGCTTTTTAACAAAGGCATAATTGATGAAATTATGTGTTGTTGAATCATCAACCATAATTCTTACGATGTGACCTTTGACTAAACCATGTAGCTTGACCAAATCATGTGACCCAAGCCCTTGTGTTTGCCACATATTTTTGGAGACCTGACATTGATAGGTATTTTCACAATGCACTTTCCTTTGTCAATCAAAGAGGCTTTCATATCTCTTTCAACTGGACAAGCCCTACTCCAATGTTCAAGATTTAGGCACTTGAAGCACAAGTTCTCTTTCTATGTTTTTCCAAAGTCTTCTTGAGAAAACTTGTTGCATATCCATACTAAATTATCCTCATAGATTTGTGCAACCTTAATTGCTTCCTCAAGTGACTCAGATGAATGATGTTTAACTGCATTTCTAAACTGTGTATTGAGTCCTCTAACAAAATTGCAAAGCTTATGAAAATCATCTATATTTTTCTGCTTCATAATATTTCTTGATAATTCAAATGTAAATAGACATGGGCATCCCTTTTGTTTGACCTTATCCCAAGCTTCCTAGTTTCATAATTCCTCATTCTCGGGGAGGAACTTTTGGCTAGAAAATTGATTCCAAGTTGAGGGTTTTTGTTGACTCTCAAAGAGAGTCATCCACCACATGTAGGCTTTAGGTCTTAAGGAAAGACTAGCTTCTACGATCCTCACATGTTCATAAGTATTCTTGAGTTGATGGATGTCTTGCCATTTTTTCAAGAATGTAAGGGTGGCATCTGTTTATGAGCGCAACGCATGGCGTTCTCGTGTAACAGGAAGAAAAACAGAAATGCATAATTACAATAGACAACGCATAGAATTGACAAGGAGAATGAGGTAGAAAGAGAATACCAACATGACAGAGCCATTTCAGAATGCGCACGTTCTATTTTATTAAGCCAAATGATATATTTATACAACTTTTCACACCCATTCGCATGGGGTTTCTTGTCTTTTCATTGCGACCTTTCGTCGACCTTTCAATTTGAGCCTTAATGAAACTATAAAATGTGAACATGTACATGCCACTCTAACACTGGCATGCACGGTGGACTCGAATCCCACACCGTGCTTACCAATGTCATAGGGTGCCGGATTGGCATAATGTAATAATATATTTTCATATACCGCACGTACCGAAAGGTCGTAGCAAAGTGATGTAACCCTTTTTATTCATTAATGAAGAGACATTACGGGGTTCTCCGGTGTGAGAAGAGACGGGATCGCTAGACTGTCTGTCTGGGCAATTTGCGGCCTTGCGGAGACATCGTAGTTCAGAGTTTGCATATATCTGAGTATGGTTAAATCTGCTCTTATTGAACTGCCGTAAACTAATACTACACAATATTACGGTAGTAACATGAATAGATATGTTTGATTATGTGCTTGAATGACTGTGCGATAAGATAATGTGTGATGATACCATAAATGGAAGATTATGACTGTGTAACAGAAGTAATGCCTGAGTGTATAATTATTGTTTGGGTAATTAGTTAATTGGGAAAATCGATAAAGGGCCTCTGCGTTGTCAGACCCCTACCATCCCCAAGAACCCGAAAAGAGATTAAAAGTGGATCTATTGAAAAAATCCCTTTTAACACATCCTTATTCCTATCCCTATCTTCTTCTGAGAGGTAAGGGGGGCAAAGATCTTTCTTTAAGGAAAGATCTAAAGGATGACTTAAAACTATGTCTTTTCTTGATTGATTAGCAATATAGGAGTAGTGGGGGTCCAACTGAGAAGTATCATAGTACCAGTCAAGGGGGGTATGTATGTTTCAGAAATAGGAAAACCCTTTTCCACAGATACAAACATTGATGTGGTTGCTATCATATCAGTATGGCTACCAAAAGAAGTCCTATCTACATCTTGGGACCCTTGAAGTAAACTCAAAATAGCTCCAAATTGAATTTGAACTCCATCAAAGGATTGATGAAGCTCTACAACCTCCAATTGGACATTGGACAAGTGTCCAAGTCCCTACTCTAACACCAACAATCTATCTTTTAAACCTTTCCTCTCATTAGAAGTATTTTTTCAATGTTTCCCTATCAATCATGGTTCCATCAACATGAGTAGTTAGGTCCTTTAATCCTACATTCAATGCATCTATTTCATACACATGACTTGAAATAGAAACATTATGTTGCGATGCACATGCAATGATTGGTGTTCTAGAAATGAAGGATGTGATGGATGATATAGGCATAGAAATAAACATAAATGCACTAGTACTACTCATAGAAAAATCATGGCTTGAAGTTCCCTCCATCGCAATAAGCTCGTACTTAACTTTGGAATCCTAATGTTAAAGTGGTGTGTGCAACAAAATTAAAAGAGGATGTAAAATATGTTGGGAAAGATGGATGGATGATCCAAGAGACTGAGTAGGTACTGCTAAACCTGCTTTGTACCAGCCCTCTTTTGCTTCAGACTTGATTAGTAGACTTCCTTGGCTTTCCAATGACACCAAGAAATGACCTATGTCCTTTGGAAATGATATGTGCAATGATTGAATCAAAATAGATAACTTTGGAAGTCACAATCTCAAGAAAACCTTCTATTTTTGTCAAGACACCTACTGGATGTTTTGCTCAGTGTGACCAGCACAGTAGCAATTGATAAAATTCCTTCTAGGGGTATTCAATTAACTTGGTAAGCTACCATTTTCAAGTGAAATGATGTAAAATGACAAACTATACTCAGAGAAATTAATTTAGCAAAATTAGCTATACCCCCGACTTTTTAGGACTGTAGTAGAGATAGACCAGTGAGCACCTCGACGAAGATTTCTCTGAATCGGCTAAATTAAATCACTTCAAACTTTGTCAGCATGTAGATGAATTTGAGCTGAATCCAACAAGCTTTGAATCACTGAATTTGGTGGAGTATTGACTGAGATATGCCCTTGACAAGTTGACAGACTTTGGAGTAGACTAGCAGAGAATACAGAGATGAATAATGTAAATGTATCTATAAATTAACACTTTTGTACAATTCCATTGGCATGACTAGCATTGCCTAATGGTGTAGAGAGGTGTAGGCTATGGAGTAATCCTCAAACACACTCAATGACAGTAGAATGAAGCTCGGGAGTGATCTCTCTTTTTCGCGACTTTTCTTGTTTGCTTTTATATGTGATGAGTAAGAATTTGAATTCAAATTCAAATTCTTGGCTCCCTATGATCATGCTCCTAAAGGTTTGGAGATATTCTCTCAATCAAGTGAGCTACCTTTTTCCCACAAATCTCTTAGGTAGGTTATTACAAAAGATTCCAAGTCACTTAGACTTTTACATGAGGTAAAGTGGTAAGTAATCACTAGCATATGTTCCTATGGTTCTTCATGCATGTAGATTCTTCATGATATCTTCCAAGCCAAATGTGTAGGCTTGTGATTTACACCAACAGCTCCCCCTCAAGCCAAACATTTTGGCTTAAGTCTTCATCTTCAATCTTCAAGTATATCCTGCAATCCAATCATAGATTTGAACCTGCAAAGTTTGGTTCCATCCAAAGCTTTGGTTAGCAAATCTGCACATTGCATGTTGGTTGAGAGATGTATCATGAAGTGCTTCTCCTATCATCCTTGCATCCTGCCCAATCTGCATCTGAATAGACTTTTATGTCAATATCTGAAGTGTAAGGAAAATACAAACCATGGTTCTGTGTACCCTTAAGATACTTCAAGATTCTCTTGGCAGCCTCTAGGTGGGGTATCCTTGATTTGTGCATGAATTGACTTAGCATACTAACTCCATATGCAATATCAATTCTTGTTAAGGTAGCATAGTTCAAGCTACCCACCATACTTTGATAACCTGTAATGTCTTGGACTTCATCACCTTCATGGGCACTTAGCTTTAGGTTCACCTCCATTGGAGTGCTTGCTACTTTAGCATCCTGCAATTGAAATTTCTTCAACATATCTTGTACATACTTTTTTTGAGTAATGTATATCCCTGAATTAGTGTAGACTAATTCAAGCCCTAAAAAATACTTCAACAATCCAAGATCATTGATCTTGAACTCCTTCATCATCTGGCTTTTGATGCTTCTGATTCCATTGACATCATTTCCTGTAATGATGATGTCATCAACATACACACAAAGATATATTACCTCTTAATGACTTCTCTTAATGAACAGAGAAGTATCTGCCTTGCTCATAACAAATCCTTGGTCTTGGAGGTATGTAGTTAGCCTGTAATTCCATGCCCTAGGTGCCTGCTTCAATCCATATAAAGCCTTCTTTAATTTGCAAACATAAGTTACCTTCTTAGGGTCTTCATAGCCAGGAGGTTGTGACATATAAACCTCTTCTGAGATCCATCCATTTAAGAAAGCATTCTTGACATCCAATTGGTACATGTTCCAATTCTTTGATGCAGCCACACTCACCAACACTCTGATTGTTGGCATCTTGGCCACAGGAGAAAATTTTTCTTCATAGTCAATGCCTTGGGTTTGTGCAAAACCCTTGGCTACTAACCTGGCCTTGTACCTGTTAAGTGTGCCATCAGAATTTCTTTTCAACTTATAGATCCATCTGGATCCTATTACCTTCATGGAGTCCTTCCTGGGTACTAGCTCCCATGTATCACTCTCCTTGAGTGCTTCAATCTCCTCATCCATAGCTTCTTTCCATTCTGATTTGGTGATTGCTTCTTCATATGAACCTGGTTCTTCATTTGGCAAATCTTTGGCAAGATAAACTGAATGTTTAGTAATAAGAGATGTATCATACCCATATCTGATAGGTTTTTTGCTTTCTCTCAGAGATCTCCTGATTGATTGAGTTGAGGATTCAGGTATGTCTTCAAGCTTCTTCATCTTCATTTTGCCCTTGGAATTCCATGCCTTGAACTCTTCAAGGTTGATAGTATCTTCATCATCTGAACTTGAGTCTTCATTCTGAGTAGGTTCCTCCTTTGTAAGCTTTGGAAATTCTTCTTCCAAATCATAGGGTAGTTTCACTTTCCTGCATTCATTCTCATACCAAGAATCATTCTCATCAAAGATCACATCTCTGCTTACCATAAATCCCTTATTGGTAGGGTTATAGAACCTGTAACCTTTTTTATTTAAATCATACCCAATAAAGATGCATTTTTCAGCCTTTGGATCTAGCTTACCTCTTACCTGAGAAGGAATGTGTACATATGCTACACATCCAAAAATTTTGCAATGATCTAATGATGGTCTGTTTGTTATTGATCTTTGGAGTTGTCCTCTCCAATCATTTAGCATAAAGAATCAACAAGACATCTTTATTTTGTCAATCCTGGAAGTATTCTTGAGACCACAGCCCCTTCAAGATGATAGAATCCAAGAAATAAGAGAATAATGGCTGGATTTCTGAGAATAGTGAAAATGAAGAGGAATTTCTAGGGTTTGGATTATCTTGAGCAAATCTCCACCATTTTCCACAATCTTGGTGTCTAATGCATGTTATTTTATCAGCAAAACACAATTATGAAGTCAAAATCAAAAAACATCACATGCACCTTACAGACGAGACAATCGCGATTCTGTGCAAACAGACGATTTTCAGCTCTAGCACCATTCTTCATCAACTTATCAACTTATCACTCAACACAACAGTATTCAACTCTCTTCATACACATTCAACAGATTTACACAATAGAAGCTCACAAATCTCCATGGATACACAAGAACTAGACTCACAAATCAAAGAAACCACACAAAAGAGGAGCAAACACGATTTTCAGCAGAAAACTCCTTCTCTAATCACTTGGATAGCATGTAAACAAATGATTAACCAACCCCCTCATAATAGAGGAAATTAGCTTATATACATTTTCAAGTGTCCCTTTTCACACTTGAATTTTGATCCTTTCCTCTATTATTATGAAAATATGCTATCTAGGAGTTTCCAAAAATTCTAGAAAAATTACATAAGATTCTATCCTACATAAGGAAGACTCTTCCTTATTTTTACAACAATTGCGTAAATATTTTTACAAATTTCTATCATTTTACAATTATTTTTCTTCAAAAAGGCTTCCAAAAAAATGGGCAATGCCATGATTGCCATCTTCTTCCTATCTCTCCACCCCTCTTTGTTCTTCCAATCTTTTGTTGATTTTGATTATATGAAGCTTGATCATTTAACATTTGTATTGGTAATGTCTGTGTATTTTCAAATGCAAAAGTGAATCCTTCCAAGTGTATATCATGCACATCTGATTGAATTTCCTGTTTCTCATTACTCAATAAAAATATTAAAAACCTTTTGTCATTTATGTTCAATTTAAGTTCATTTTTTCAAAATCCAAAATCTCTTTACCTTGTTGAAGCCATGGTTGACCTAAAATCACTTTTTTAGCCATCAAATCATCTGGCCATTCTTCACAGTCTATTTTCATATATTCTTCATTAAACTTTACTTCAATAGTCAGTGAAGGCATGCTCTATACTATTTGACCCTCCAAAGTTTTGATTAGGGTTGTACTTTTAGTTCTTTTTATGTTGAATTTACTTACCAAAGCTGAACTAATCAGATTTACTTGTGCTCCAAAATCTATCAAAACCCTAATGCTTTCATTTTGAAAGTCCATTATCATCACAGAGACATGTTCCTTTGGTTTGAGAGGAGTTTCACACAGACAGACTTCCCTAAGCTCATTGATTTTTCTTATCCTTTCCATAGCTTCCTGTTGAGCTTCTTTTCTAATGTCTTCCTCTTCTCTTTTCCTGTTTTGAGCTTGTTGCAACCTTCTCCATTCATCAACAGTTAATGGGCAATCATACCTCTTAACTCTGCATCCACTTATAAAGTTTGGCATGATTTCTCCGTCTATGTTAGCTAGTTGAATGGCTCCACTGTTGCTTATCTTTTGTATAATATATGGTCCATGTCCTTTTTTCTGGAACTTTTTCTGATGTTCTCTGACTGTGTAAGCCAACACTAGATCTCCTACCTGTAGATCTTTCTCTTTTATGTGAACATCATGATAAGCTTTTTGCCTTTTCTTGTCCACATATAAACTCATAATGGCTTGGAGTCTATATGCTCCCAACTTTTCCAATTCCATTACTCTCTCTGATAGTTCATGTCCAGTCCAATTGTAGTGACTTCCTACTTTTAATGTTGGAATAAGGAATTCCATAGGTAAAACTGCATTTTGTCCATATACTAGATTGAATGGTGTGCTCCCTATTGCAGTTTTATAAGCCACTCTATAAGCCCATAGGACATGATTAAGTTGTAGATCCCAATCATTCCTGTTTGTGTTCACTAATTTTGATAGTACAGTACAAAGTACTTTATTAGTACTTTCTGCTAACCCATTGGCTTGTGGGTGATATGGGGCTGACTTTCTATGACTGATCAAGAAATATTCAGTGATATTTTCTATGATCTGGTTTACAAAATGGGTCCCCCTATCACTTACTAGTTCAATTGGAAGTCCAAATCTGGTGATAATGTTTTCATATAGGAATCTGGCAGTAGTATTAGCATCATTTCTTTTTGTGGCTTTGGCCTCAGCCCACTTTGTCAGGTAGTCTGTAGCCACTATGATGTATTCAGCATGGGATTGTTTTGCTAGAGGATGTATAGGTCCAATGAAATCCAATCCCCATTTACTAAAGGCTCTGGCTGAAATTAATGGAACTAATGGCATATCATTTCTTCTATTTGGTTGAATTACCCTTTGACAGACATCACACCTTTTTACATAGGTTCTTGCATCCGGAAATAGCGTTGGCCACCAAAAGCCAGAATATAAAATGAGTTTAGCAGTTCTGTCACTTGAAAAGTGTCCTCCTGCCACTCGAGAGTGTGCCATTTCCAACATTTCTAGATATTTATTCTCAGGAACACAAATTCTTAGGTATCCATCCATTCCTTTCTTATACAATTGTTTCCCTATCAATTGATATTCCTCAGAGATTACTTGTAAATTTTTTGAATCTGTACCAGCTATCACTTGTTTTCCTTTCTCCTTCCTTCTCAATTCTTCAATGATATTTTCACTCCAATCTGGATTTTTCTGGAACCAATATAGAGTTATGAATTTTGAATCTTGCGATATTTGGCACTTCTTGCAATTGGCAATGTATTTTGATACATCTTGAATTTTATTAGGCCAATGTACCCCCATCCTATTGAGATTACTTAGGGTGACTACCCTAGAAGCATGAGTGCAAGGATTCCAATGATGAGCTCTCCTCAGGTATTCTTGTTGCTCCTCCTTAGGAGTGCAATATTCTAATATGCCTGTGTGGTTGAGATGGTACAAATGCCCAGCTAGTAACATAAAGTTCCTGCTTTGCAATACTAGATGTGCATTGTTCCCAACTGTTCTACAAGGTCCCATGGTTAATAATGGTACTAAAGTCATGGCCCACTCAGGAACACTCTCTATCTTAAACAGATAAGTGTCTGGCAGATTGTCATCTAAAGGTGAACTGTGTTCTTCAGACTGGATTCGAGATAAATGATCTACTCTCAAGTGTGTTTTCCCTTGTCTGACCACCACTTCAAACTCAAATTCCATTAGCAAAAGAAACCATCTGACTATTCTCCCTGTGTGACAAGGTTTATTTACCAAATATAACAAAGCTTGATGATCTACAAAGAACTTAAACTTGTTGGCCAAAAGGTAATGTCTGTATTTTTTTACAGCAAATACCATGCCCAATCCCTCTCTTTTAGTGGTTGTGTAATTTTTCTCCGCTAGATTCAATTGTCTACTAGCATAGGCCACTGGAAAATCTAACTTGCTTCCTTCTATTGGTTGTGCTAACACACATCCCAAAGCATAATTTGAAGCATCCACATGAACATGAAAAATTTTGTCCCATTGAGGTGTTTTCAGAATTGGGGCTGTTACCAAACAAGTTTTTAGAGTTTCAAAGGCTTGGTCACACTCCTTAGTCCACTCAAACTTTGTAATTAGGGCATATAAGGGTTTTGCTATGTCAGCAAATTTGTGTACAAATTTTCTATAGTACCCACAATGTCCCATGAAAGTTTGAAGTTCCTTTACACCTGTTGGTCTTGGAAGCTCTATTATGGCCTTTATTTTCCTCTCGTCAGTTGAAATTCCATTTTTAGAGACTATATGACCCAGCATTCTTCCTTGTCTCACAAAGAATACACATTTTTCTGGATTTAAACATACTCTGTAGGTTCTGCATTTCCTGAATATATTTTCTAAATCCTGCAACACATCAATCTCTGAAAAGTTGCTGGAGCATTGGTTAACCCAAAGGGCATAACCCTAAAGGCATAAATTCCCCATTCTGTGGAGAAGGCAGTTTTATGTTGGTCTTCCAATGCTATAGGAACTTGGTTGTATCCTGAAAAACCATCTAAAAAACTATAAACCTCCTTCCCTGCAACTCTTTCTAGAAGATGATCTGTTATAGGCAGTGGATAATTATCTCTTATAGTTGCTGCATTTACCTTTTTCAAGTTAATGCATACCCTAAGTTTCCCATTCTTTTTTGGTACTACAACTATAGGAGACATTCTGTATACTCAATTTCATAGATGAAATTGGCAGCTAATAGCTTGTCAATTTCTTCCTTTATCTTAGCAGAGTATTTATCATTAAATGTGTAATGTCTCTGTTTACTAGGTTTTGCTTCAGGTGTAATAGGAATCTTATGCTCACAGATTTTAGGATCAATTCCTTTCAGATCCTTATAGCTATAAGCAAATACATCCCTATAGTTTCTTGCCAAGTTTCTTAGTGCCTCCTCTTCTTGATTTGTCATGTCATCAGCCACTACAATGTGTCTTTCTTCTCCCTCCTCCTGAGTGATCATGATCTTTTTAGTTTCTTCCTCATTATCATAAGCCTCTCCTTTCTTCTTTTCCCTCTTTGGTTTCCTTCTGAGAAGTAATCTATTTTCTACTTCATAAGTCTTGAAATTTTTTGGTACATCAAACTGTTGATCTTTGTTCATTTCCCTTGTCTTTTTCTCATTTTCCTGATTTTCGTCTATTTCTTTGTGTTTGTTTTTCTTGTACTTACCTGAGATTTTATCCTTAATAGCATCTTCAACCTTTACTTTCTCTCAAAATTGTGTCTTTCCTTTTTCTAATATCATTTCTGCTTCTATGTCCTCTTCTGTTCTGGATACCTTTATCATTTGTATTCCAATGTGAAAAATATCATATCCTTCTTCATTTTGAAATTCCACTCCTACATATTCATCACTGGCTAGATCCATGGTAGCCAAGATTTGATTCCACCCATAGGGCTCAAATTCCTCATCCTTGAATTGTTGAGGTACATAATTCTCATCTTGTAACCTCCTTTCTTCCACACAATCCTCTCTTCTTAATCTCCTTTTCCTATTGGTCAGATTTCTTATCATATTGCACTTCCATACTGATGATTCAGCCTCATCCTGGTCCTCCATCTCTGATTCCTCACTCAACTCTTGATTCTGATGAATTTTATACCATTCTTGAGGAGATATGTCACAGTAGTGCCCATTTCTTAGATTCACTTTGGTTATTCTTCCTTTGCTCTGTAGGTATAAGCAATCATTACCCCAATCTTGCACAATTTGCATTTGTCTCATGAATGGTCTTCCTAGGATAATTTCATATGAAGTAGATTGTGGGAATTCAACTATAACAAAGGTATGTTCTATCTCTATCCCACATATGTCCACAATCACTTTTTCCCATATTCCTAAGGGTTTTTCTATATGTCCATCTGCAAGTTGCAATCTCATTTTTGTGGGTAATAATTCATTTGTTCCCCATTTCTCCCAAGTTTGTTTAGTCATGATGGCCACTCTTGATCCACTATCCAAAATAGCTTTGGCCTGGTTTTTACCAAATTGTATTTTTAAAGTTGAGTTTCCCTCTTCTCCCTCACAATATCCCCCTATCTTATCAATGGGAATATACCACAACTCCTCCATTTCCTGTAGCTGTGGGTGAAGATTTTTTGGTGTTGTCTCCCATTTTTTCATTTGGTTCTGTAAATGAGGGTTTTGTTTCATTAAATCTTCCCATGTGGTATGATAAAGAATTGTGCATCGTTTATCTACATTCACCTGGAGTGTTACTTGGGGGTTTTCTTCCCTGATACTATTTCCTCTTGTTTTTGTTGTCTCAGATTCCTCAACTGTTTTTTGAGAGTTGTCTTCTTCCCCCATTTTGAGTTGCACTTCCTATATGATCTGTTTACATTTCTACATTCTTTCATGTTCTAGGTCTGGCATAGGATAAGCCTTTGTATGATCAGCAGGGCTTGGTCCCTCTTGAATTCTTCCTTTGTATGCTTTTATCAGAGCGTCTAGACTTTGTGAATTTCCTATTTCCAACTGGGTTTGTGTCTTTGGAGGAGAAGTATTGTTTGATTGTTCCCTATTTTCTTCTTCAATATTTTTACTCATTTTTTGCTTCCTCTCCCATTTCCCTTTTTGTCTATTTTTCTTTACCTTTGAGATTGAACCTTCATTTTGTTCTTTAGTTGTTCTTTGTTGTTTTGTTTGTGACCTTGTTATAGCATTTACATCCACTAGGTCAATGTCACTCAATTCTTCCTGTTCCATGATACTGACTGCTTTTAGTGGTATGTTATTAGGTGTGTTTTGTTGTTTTTGAGGCTTTTTTGGGCAATCCTTTATCAAATGCTTCCTGCCACAATCCTTGCAATATGCTCCTTCTATTATTAATGTAGGAGGTTGTGGACAGTCTCTAATGAAATGATCTCCCCCACACCTATAACAAGTTATCTTTGGTCCTCCTTTGAATTGAGGTTTTTGATTGGACATATAATTATTGGTTATATACATGAAAGTGGCAGTGTCCATCTCAATTCTTCCATTTCCCAAGTCTAAGGCTTGTAATTCTGGCTCTCTTGGTTCATAACCTTCCCATTCTTCTTGATATCCTTCATTCCATTGATAATCTTCCTTGTATGATGACTTTGTTCTTGAGTTTCCCTCCTCTATTGGTGTGTATTTGATTGGTACCACATTTGTTGGTATAGGAGGTTGTTGCCCAAGCACAGGTCTTGGTTGCTCACTATACACTGATTCTCTTTGGCTCCCATAGTCTCTCTCCTTTATGGGTTGTTTATTATAGAAGCATTCCTCCCTGGTATGATTTGTCCGTTTCCTCTCTAGTGTACAATATTTGAGTGTTTTTCTATCTTGCAAATGTGGAGGTTTTTGATATGGGCAATGTTGTACCAGATGACTTTCTCCACAATTGTAGCATTTTTTATTTGTGTTTATCTTGGAGTTTATCAAATTGGCTTTAGTGCTTACCTCTAGGGCTTTAGCAATGGCCTGAGCCAACTCTTCTGCTGGAGGAATTTTATCTTCATTTGATCTGGGTTGATCAAATGCTAACAGATCTTGGCCTCTGTTATCCTCCAAATCTATTGCCTCTTTGACACAAGCTCCTAGATTAAGACATCTTCTGTAGTACACTAGGGTTCTTAATTGTGCACTTCTTAACCCTTCTATGAATAGGGATACTTGTCTAGCCTTGGAAGGTACTTCCTCTTTAGGGAATCTGTCAATATATTGCTTAAATCTCCTGGCTGCCTCCCTAACATTTTCATCTTTTTGTTGTTTAAAATTGTGTATCAGAGTGGCTGTGCTATGTTTTATTCCTGTCTTTGAGAATTCTCCAATAAAGGCTTCTAGAAAGGATTCAATATCTAGGTACATTTCTTTTCTCAAAGGGATGAACCAAGATAATGCTGGTCCTGTTAGGGTTAGACCAAATGCCTCAAATTGAACTTTGTAATCTTCCACCTCCTCAGCTCTAATTAATTGCCTAAACTCTGCAGCATGAGCATGAGGATCTGAATACCCTTCATATTGATTTTTCATACATTTGGCTACTTGATATGGTCTAAGCATTCTCCCCTGAGGTTGCCAATGATGTCTTCTTCTGAGTGAAAACTCATTATAACCTTCTGGTTCTTTATCAAAAGGATTTGGGGAAGCATGTGTCCTCCTCCCATGTTGTTGCTCAGTACTAGTGTAGTTTTCATGTGGTCTAGGTAAATCTGGTTGTCCCATGTTATGTTCCCAAGGTCCTTTGTCCGCACATTGCCCTAAGTCATTTGAATTTTCTGGGTCTTGGGAGAAGATGTACACACACCCTTGCCTATCCTCATACCTACCATCTTTGAACTGCGCTACTGATGTTATGTTTAGGGGAACTTCTAAGTTTCTCAATCTAATGAGAAACTTATGCATTCCATCCTGATATACATAGGTGCCAAACCTATTTGTATACATGTATTTGAGGATATTTCTATAATCCCCAGTTTCAATGGGCTCATTTGTTTCAGTTAAATTTTCCATGTTTTCTTGCCCTAAATTTCTTCCTAGGTCTTGCCTAGTATGTGAATTTAGTTTGTTCCCAGACCTAAGGATCATTCACCTAATTTTCACTATTCTGAGGTCAGAATCGTGTTTTCCACGATTTTGAACTCAAAATCGTGTTTTTCACGATTTTCTAACTAGGATAGTGTTTTTTCACGATTTTATGACTAAAATCATGTTTTTCACGATTTTGAACTAAAATTTGTGTTTTTCACGATTCTGTGCCCAAAATCGTGTTTTTCACGATTCTCTAACTAAGCTAGTGTTTTTTCACGACTTTCTATCAAAAATCGTGTTTTTCACGACTTTGTACTCAAAATCGTGCTTTTCACGTTTCTGTGTTCAAAATCGTGTTTTTTCACGATTCTGTGTTCAAAATCGTGTTTTTTCACGATTCTGTGCCCAAAATCGTGTTTTTCACGATTCTCTAACTAAGCTAGTGTTTTTTCACGATTTTGTGCTCAAAATCGTGTTTTTCACGATTTTGTACTCAAAATCGTGTTTTCCACGATTTTGTGTTCAAAGTAATAATTTTTCACGATTTTTTGACTAAAATCGTGTTTTCCACGATTTTGAACTCAAAATCGTGTTTTAAACGATTTTGTGTTCAAAGTAATGATTTTTCACGATTTTCTGACTAAAATCGTGTTTTCCACGATTTTGAACTCAAAATCGTGTTTTTCACGATTTTGTGTTCAAAGTAATGATTTTTCAAGATTTTCTGACTAAAATTGTGTTTTCCACGATTTTGAACTCACAATCGTGTTTTTCACTAGTCTGTGCCCAAAATCGTGTTTTTTCACGATTTTGTGCTCAAAATCGCATTTTTCATGATTTTGTGCTCAAAATCGCGTTTTTCACGATTTTGTGCTCAAAATCGCGTTTTTCACGATTTTGTGGCCAAAATCGCGTTTTTCACGATTTTGTGCTCAAAATCGCGTTTTTCACGATTTTGTGCTCAAAATCGCATTTTTCACGATTTTGTGCTCAAAATCGTGTTTTTCACGATTTTGTACTCAAAATCGCGTTTTTCACGATTTTGTACTGAGAATCGTGTTTTCCACGATTTTGTGTTCAAAATCGTGTTTTTCACGATTTTGTTCCCAGACAATCGTGATTGCTCACAATCGTAAATAACATGATTTTCTTATGAAAATCGTGTTCTGGGAATCGCGATGTTGTCCTTAGTTCAGAAAATCGCGATTTTGTGTTTGACTACAGAATCGCGATTTTGAACATTTTATTTGAATTTTTTGAAGTGTTGATTTTCAGATTTCTCTTTCTTCTAATAGAATCGCTTTATTGAGTTTTTAACATGCAATGAAAAAGATTTATTAGAAAATAATTTTTTCCTATTGAAAACCAAAAACTCAGAAAATTACGATTTCGTGATTTTGGCTATTTTCTATTTTTTGTGTTGTAAGATCACTAAAATGCAAGAATATGCACTCAGAATAATGTTGAGACTCTTTACCTTGCTTGCTTGGTTGAAAATTTCTCCAAAATCTGAATTTCGCAGAAGGTCGCGATTTTTGCTTGCTCTCTCTCTCTCTCACTCTCACTCAAATGAATTTTTCTTTCAATTCGAGGTTTTTATAGTGTCCAGAAAATCGCGATTTTGTGTGATTTCCACAGTTCTTCACTCTTCCACTTGTCCAATCTTTACTTACCCAATCTTGATGACATCTCTTGCCATTATCTTTCTCAAAAAACCCAAATATGCTAGAAATTCCAGAAAATTTTCCTTACAGAAAGTCGCGATTTTGTGTAGAAAATCGTGTTTTTTCTGTAGATATTATCTTGTGCAAATTTGAGTATTCTTTCCTCTTGTTCTCTTTCAATACCCTCTACCCTTTGTAATTCACCAGACTCCTGTACTTTTGCATCAAAATCACAATTTTCCTTACAGAAAATCGCGATTTTGTGCAGAAAATCGTGTTTTTTCTATACTTTTGATTTTATGCAAATTTGAGTATTCTTCTCTCTTGTTCCTCTCTAGTACCCTTTACCAACTCCAATTCCACAATGACCTGCAATTTTACCTCATAGTCACAACATTAATCAGAAAATCGCGATGTTGTACAGAAAATCGTGTTTTTCAAATCTGCTAATTTTTGACAAATTTTTTGCTTTTCTTTTACTTGGTCCTTACTACTCTTATCCCCAAGGCTTCAGTCCAACTTCCTAAGAAGAAAAGAAATTTTTTTGATTGTTTTTAATGAATTTTATGAATTTTTTTAGTATTTTACCCTAAATAAAGGTAAACACTTCAATTAGGGTTTCTTGTTTGGTGATCTACTGATCCTATGTTCCTTGATTGGTTATGATCTCTTATGGCTTAGCTATCAAAACAGTTCATGAGAAAAACTTTCCAAAGAAAATGTGCTATGGAATGTAAGCATCAATTTTTGCAAAGATAAACTCAATCACACATTTCTTTTCAAAATGCAGATCAGCTTTGTTTCTCAAGATTTATGCTTTGATTTGGTTAACAAATGAATCTTTTCTACTTGCATCTAGCTACTTTACCTGACCTTTCCTTAGTGCAACCATGTTATCTTCCCAAGATCAACAATATTGCCTAGTACTTGGTCAAAAAGAACTCTAAAAATGCAAGAATAGACACATGTTACCTCATCTTCAGCTCTCTTGATTCAAATTTTCTACACACCTGCACTTTTACTTCAACAATGTAATGAGCAACTATCAATTTACAAAAATTTCAGCACTTCCAATTCTAAAAGATGATCTATTGCTTTCTTTTCCCAAAAGACAAACAAAGACATCTACCTTTTCATGTTCACATTTCTTGATTAAAGAGTGTTACCTTTTCCTTGTGTTTGTTACCATCATCAATAGAAGATCCAGCAAGGTCCAACTTCAATGAAGCTTTTGAAATACTCCCCGGCAACGGCGCCAAAAAATGTTTGTTATTGATCTTTGGAGTTGTCCTCTCCAATCATTTAGCATAAAGAATCAACAAGACATCTTTATTTTGTCAATCCTGGAAGTATTCTTGAGACCACAGCCCCTTCAAGATGATAGAATCCAAGAAATAAGAGAATAATGGCTGGATTTCTGAGAATAGTGAAAATGAAGAGGAATTTCTAGGGTTTGGATTATCTTGAGCAAATCTCCACCATTTTCCACAATCTTGGTGTCTAATGCATGTTATTTTATCAGTAGAGCACAATTATGAAGTCAAAATCAAAAAATATCACCTGCACCTTACAGACGAGACAATCGCGATTCTGTGCAAATAGACGATTTTCAGCTCCAGCACCATTCTTCATCAACTTATCACTCAACACAAC
Organism: Ceratopteris richardii; assembly: GCA_020310875.1. Taxonomy (NCBI): domain Eukaryota; kingdom Viridiplantae; phylum Streptophyta; class Polypodiopsida; order Polypodiales; family Pteridaceae; genus Ceratopteris; species Ceratopteris richardii. The sequence continues at coordinate 4,563,904 of CM035408.1, read as the reverse complement.
AGTATTCAACTCTCTTCATACACATTCAACATGTTTACACAATAGAAGCTCACAAATCTCCATGGATACACAAGAACTAGACTCACAAATCAAAGAAACCACACAAAAGAGGAGCAAACACAATTTTCAGCAGAAAACTCCTTCTCTATTCACTTGGATAGCATGTAAACAAATGATTAACCAACCCCCTCATAATAGAGGAAATTAGCTTATATACATTTTCAAGTGTCCCTTTTCACACTTGAATTTTGGTCCTTTCCTCTATTATTCTAAAAATATGCTATCTAGGAGTTTCCAAAAATTCTAGAAAAATTACATAAGATTCTATCCTACATAAGGAAGACTCTTCCTTATTTTTACAACAATTGCGTAAATATTTTTACAAATTTCTATCATTTTACAATTATTTTTCTTCAAAAAGGCTTCCAAAAAAATGCATCTTCCAACATGGTCTCTTACCATGCCATGCTTCATAAGGTGTCATACCATCAAGTGATTTTGATGGTAACCTATTTATGAGATAAGTGGCAATAGAGACACTCTCTGCCCATAGATAGTTAGGCAACTTCTTGTCATTAAGCATAGATCTATCTGTCTCAACAATTAACCTATTTCTTCTTTCAGCTACCCCATTCTGTTCAGGAGAATACCTTGTGGTTATTTCTCTTTTGATGCCTCTGTCCTGCAAGAAATCCTCAAATTCATTGGAGAAGTATTCACCTCCTCCATCTGATCTTAGCCTCTTCAAATTCCTTCGTGTCTGATTTTCAACTAGTGCAAGATATTTCTTAAAGCAATTAAACACCTCATCCTTGTGCTTCATGACATATAATACAGTCCATCTGCTATAATCATCAATAAAAGACACATAGTACCTTGAACCTGAGACTGAGGGGTCTTTGCTAGGTCCCCATACATCTGTGTGTACAAGCTCTAGATAGTCTTTATGCATATATCCTTTCTTGGAGAAGGTAACCTGTGAGACTTACCAAATTGACAAGCACCACACTTGTAAATCATATGTTGCTTGGATACATTAGGTATCCCAAGCACACATTGGTCCCTGCACATTTGCTTCAAGGTCCTTTCTCCTATGTGCCCTAATCTCTTGTGCCAAATCTCAAGCTCTGAAAGTGTTTGATCTTTATAACTGTATAATGCAATGTTCTTTGTATCTTCCAACTCAAAAGTGAAAAGTCTACCTAATTTTTCTCCTTTAGCTATCCTTTTGAATCCATGTCTTGGGTCCTCCACAAATGCTCCATATTGATTGAATCTGACCTGCAAACCTTTCTCTACAATCTGACCAACACTCATTAAGTTCTTTGTAATGGTTGGTACATAGAGTACCCTGCTCAACAAATTCTGACTACCATCACAAGTCTTAACATTACCAACTTTAACCACTGAATGCTTTGTATCATCACCTGTTTGGACTTGATGTTTACCTTTTGGTTCCTCAAGATCAGAGAGTAGTGCCACATTACCAGCCACATGATTTGAACACCCTAAATCAATGTAAAACAGATGATCATCATTTGTACCTGATTTTGAAGTCATGTTCATAATCAGTAGAGAGTCATCCTGCTCTTCTGTGTAGTTGTTGTAGTCCCTTCTAGTTTTGAATCCTCCTTGGTAGTTGCCATTGTAATTGTTGTTGTAGTTGTTGTTGTAATTGTTGTTGTGGCCTTGGTGTTGGTTGAACCTTCCTCTAGACTGTGAGTATCCACCTTTGGTAGCCTCTTCCTCTCTGATTTTTGTAATTCCTGTAACACGCATCTGTGGTGTGATTTGATAAACCACAAATGTTACATGGTGATGAGTTATAGGGTCTCCCCCTACCTTGCTTACCTCCTCTGCCCCTACCTCTTGAAGATCTACCTCTCCCTGCATAATTGGCTTGGGAGGTAGAACCTTCATCTTCCATCTTCTTACTCTTGCCTTTATCCTTAGATTTCTTATCAGTGTATAGGGCAGAAGAGTTGTTACCTTTGGATGTGTCTCCACTCTTGGTGAGTTTTGCTTCATGTGTAAATAGTTGACCCATGAGACTTGTAAGGAGTGTGCATGTCCATGTAGAGATCCATTGCAGTGGTGAAGCTTTCCCACTTGTCATCAGCCTTGATTCCATTGATTACGTGCCTCACAATTTGTTCTTCTTCAATCTCTTCTCCTATGCTTGCTAACTGATCTGCAACATCTTTGATCTTGGTCACAAATTCTGAAACAGCTTGCTTAGGTTGCTTCCTTAGTGTTGTGAATTCAATCCACAACTAATTTTTCCTAGCCCTTGTATTGGAGGAAAAATATGATGACAAGGTTTCCCAAGTCTCTTGGGAAGTCTTACAATTTTTGATATGAGGTAAAAGAAAGTCAGATATAGAGTTGAGTAAGTAAGACCTTGCCAAAGCATCCTTAGCACACCATGTGTTGAGTTTTTCTTGTTCCCCCTTGGTTGGCAAACCTCTTGCTTTGAATGAGGGCAATTCCTCATCTCCTGAGATGTATCCATAGAGACTCCTTCCTTGTAAGTAGGTCTTCATCCTTAGAGACCAAGCTTGATAATTGTTCCTGTCCAATTTGTCAATAAATGAAGGAAAACCATCTCCCATTTTACCTTATTTGCTCTGATACCACTATTGGGAAAGATGGATGGATGATCCAAGAGACTGAGTAGGTACTTCTAAACCTGCTTTGTACCAGCCCTCTTTTGCTTCAGACTTGATTAGTAGACTTCCTTGGCTTCCCAATGACACCAAGAAATGACCTATGTCCTTTGGAAATGATATGTGCAATGATTGAATCAAAACAGATAACTTTGGAAGTCACAATCTCAAGAAAACCTTCTATTTTTGTCTAGACACCTGCTGGATGTTTTGCTCAATGTGACCAGCACAGTAGCAATTGATAAAATTCCTTCTAGGGATATTCAATTAACTTGGTAAGCTACCATTTTCAAGTGGAATGATGTAAAATGGCAAACTATACTCAGAGAAATTAATTTAGCAAAATTAGCTATACCCCCGACTTTTTAGGACTGTAGCAGAGATAGACTAGTGAGCACCTCGACGACGATTTCTCTGAACAGGCTGAATGAAATCACTTCAAACTTTGTCAGCATGTAGATGACGTTGAGCTGAATCCAACAAGCTTTGAATCACTGAATTTGGTGGAGTAGTGAGTGAGATATGCCCTTGACAAGTTGACAGACTTTGGAGTAGACTAGCAGAGAATACAGAGATGAATAATGTAAATGTATCTATAAATTAAGACTTTTGTACAATTCCATTGGCATGACTAGCATTGCCTAATGGTGTAGAGAGGTGTAGGCTATGGAGTAATCCTCACACACACTCAATGACAGTAGAATGAAGCTCGGGAGTGATCTCTCTTTTTCGCGACTTTTCTTGTTTGCTTTTATATGTGATGAGTAAGAATTTGAATTCAAATTCAAATTCTTGGCTCCCTATGATCATGCTCCTAAAGGTTTGGAGATATTCTCTCAATCAAGTGAGCTACCTTTTTTCCACGAATCTCTTAGGTAGATGATTACAAAAGATTCCAAGTCACTTAGACTTTTACATGAGGTAAAGTGGTAAGTAATCACTAGCATATGTTCCTATGGTTCTTCATGCATGTAGATTCTTCATGATAACTTCCAAGCCAAATGTGTAGGCTTGTGATTTACACCAACAGCTCCCCCTCAAGCCAAACATTTTGGCTTAAGTCTTCATCTTCAATCTTCAAGTATATCCTGCAATCCAATCATAGATTTGAACCTGCAAAGTTGGTTTGGTTCCATCCAAAGCTTTAGTTAGCAAATCTGCACATTGCATGTTGGTTGACACATAGGTCAGCTGAATATCCTTGCTTAGCAACTTCTCTCTCACATAATGATAATGAACTTCTATGTATTTGGTCCTGACATGATAGATAGGATTAGCTGCAAGGTGAAGAGAACTTGTATTATCTCCAAAGATAATTGGAGGCCTAGTATATAAGCCCAATTCTATATACAAAAGCTTAATCCAAATTGCTTCTTGAGTGGCATTAGCTAGCCCTCTATACTCTGCCTTTGTAGAAGACAAAGCCACAGTTGGTTGCTTCTTTGCAGATCATGAAATTGGTTTGTCACCTGCAAAAGAGATGTATCCTGAAGTGCTTCTCCTATCATCCTTGCATCCTGCCCAATCTGCATCTGAATAGACTTTTATGTCAATATCTGAAGTGTAAGGAAAATACTAACCATGGTTCTGTGTACCCTTAAGATACTTCAAGATTCTCTTGGCAGCCTCTAGGTGGGGTATCCTTGATTTGTGCATGAATTGACTTAGCACACTAACTCCATATGCAATATCAATTCTTGTTAAGGTAGCATAGTTCAAGCTACCCACCATACTTTGATAACCTGTAATGTCTTGGACTTCATCACCTTCATGGGCACTTAGCTTTAGGTTTACCTCCATTGGAGTGCTTGCTACTTTAGCATCCTGCAATTGAAATTTCTTCAACATATCTTGTACATACTTTTTCTGAGTAATGTATATCCCTGAATTAGTGTAGACTAATTCAAGCCCTAAAAAATACTTCAACAATCCAATATCATTGATCTTGAACTCCTTCATCATCTGGCTTTTGATGCTTCTGATTCCATTGACATCATTTCCTATAATGATGATGTCATCAACATACACACAAAGATATATTCCCTCTGAATTACTTCTCTTAATGAACAGAGAAGTATTTGCCTTGCTCATAACAAATCCTTGGTCTTGGAGGTATGTAGTTAGCCTGTAATTCCATGCCCTAGGTGCCTGCTTCAATCCATATAAAGCCTTCTTTAATTTTCAAACATAAGTTACCTTCTTAGGGTCTTCATAGCCAGGAGGTTGTGACATATAAACCTCTTCTGAGATCCATCCATTTAAGAAAGCATTCTTGACATCCAATTGGTACATGTTCCAATTCTTTGATGCAGCCACACTCACCAACACTCTGATTGTTGGCATCTTGGCCACAGGAGAAAATGTTTCTTCATAGTCAATGCCTTGGGTTTGTGCAAAACCCTTGGCTACTAACTTGGCCTTGTACCTGTTAATTGTGCCATCAGAATTTCTTTTCAACTTATAGATCCATCTGGATCCTATTACCTTCATGGAGTCCTTCCTGGGTACTAGCTCCCATGTATCACTCTCCTTGAGTGCTTCAATCTCCTCATCCATAGCTTCTTTCCATTCTAATTTGGTAATTGCTTCTTCATATGAACCTGGTTCTTCATTTGACAAATCTTTGGCAAGATAAACTGAATGTTTAGTAACAAGAGATGTATCATACCCATATCTGATAGGTTTTTTGGTTTCTCTCAGAGATCTCCTGATTGATTGAGTTGAGGATTCAGGTATTTCTTCAAGCTTCTTCATCTTCATTTTGCCCTTGGACTTCCATGATTTCTCTATGTTACAGGCTCTGTACAAGGAAAAGCATATGGCACATTGGCTGGACTATACATCTCCCTAAGAGGAGATTTGGGTTCAATCCTTGTCGGCATCAAAATCGTGCAATTTTGCGAAGAATTTTTGTGTGTGAAGATATTTTAAACTCCACCAAATTTGTCTTTTGGGATGGACTTGTTTTTTTTATCATTGGTTTTAGTGATCATGTAGTTCATGATTTTAGAGCATGCTTTTCATGGATTCTCTAAAACTATATAAGAAGCATAAGCTCATTGTTAAGATATAACTCAAGGAGCAATCTTCTCAAGTCTACTCAATCAACTCAAAGAGGAGAGCTCGGAGGAGATCAAGGAGGAAGAGTTGCTACACTCTTGGAGGAGGTGTGCTCTACATCTAGAGACATCTGGAGGAGTTCATGTCAGCAACATATTGTGAGTAATAAGTCTACATCTGTCCCCACTTGTTCATTCACTAGTTTTTTATTTAGATAGTCAAAATTCAGGTTTGCTGTAAAACAACTCTAAACTATTCATATTCTTCATATTCTCATACACACACTCTTCATACCTTTTAGGCACATAATTTTTTGTATCTAGTTTCTCTTTCTCCCTAGATTCAAATATTGTCAGTTTGTATCATATTCACACATTGTAGTTTGACATTGGAATATAACTTAGTGTAGGTGAGCATCCTAGCTTACTGTACACTTTGAAATCTTGTCTATTATCTCTCTATCTCTCACTCATCTTCTTTTTTAGTCTTAAGGTGTGTATGCTAAGGTTCATGTGTTGGAAGATCTTGTAAACCTATAATTTACTGTTATTGATGCCCACCCACTTCCAACATTTGGTATCAGAGAATAGTTGACATACACTCTTAACAAGATGAGTGACTATAGACTTGAAATGAATACAAGCTTGATGGGCATGTCTTGTTACACTTATGTGTTCCTCGAGTAGCTTTGATGTGAACCTTTTCCCTATACATGGTCACTTTTTACTCTAGTCCTGGCTAGAGGTTTTTTCCCTATGTTACCACATACATGATTTACTCATATGTAGTGGTACTTTGTACTTAGGGATATTATTCAACTCTTACTTTAGTTCAGTTCATTGTCAATAGAGAGAGCTATTCCAGCCATTGTCTTCTCCATGTGTCTTGTTGTGTTTGTGCTCCTTGTGTGTGATTCTCGTGTGTCTCTTGCACTTCTACAATGGTATCTGATACCCAACAGTGGTATCAGAGCAAGTTCAACTCCTTCTCAAGTTTTGGTTTTTCGTGTTGCGGTGCACACACACTTTTAATAGCGCAAATGAACTTTGAAGCATAGAACAGTAAATTTCAACAACCAAGAAACATTTCCACCAGGCGCCCATATTGCTTTTAAAGTCATTCATGCCCAAGCTCAATCATAGATACTATGGGCCGTATTGAATCAAACACCAATTCAACCAAGTAACTTATCAATGGGAACCTCCACTAGAGGTAAATATTCATAATTCATTTCACGTCAGCTTACTTAAATGCTTCCGCACGGATACTTGATTTGGGAGACAAGTGACTCTATCGAATGACCCTCAAGGCCATCGACAACTCGAGCTAATTTTAAAGGAAAAGAGAACACACTTTCTTGTCAAGTGGTGCGGCCATCCTCTCAACGAACCCTCATGGGTAAGTAATGCAAATATGCCACCAACAACTTGAGCCTTGATCAAAGAATTCCAAGTTGCTCGTCCATCAACATCCATGTTCTGAGTACCTACAAGAGATAGAGAACTTTCATTTGAAGAGCTATAATTCCTATTACTTCAAGATGAAGATCAAGAAAAAAGTATGGAAGAGAATGATGAAGCCATGTTATCATTGTCGAAGGGAAAGAAGAAGGAGAACAAGAGTTAGCAATCCAAGAAGGAAAGTAAGTCTTCTAATCCTAAGTCTTCAAGTCTATTTCCTAAAGTGACCTAGCAGAATGCAAAACAAGGAAGAAGAAAGCATTAGGTAATAGTGTTGAAGATGATCAAAAACCTAAATCTTCAAAAGTAGATTCAGATGCATATGTTACTATTGAAGAAGTAGCTTTTGATCAAGCAGCATTAAATGCAATCTCAGATAATCCTTGGATTTTATATTCTAGAGCTATTCAGCATATGACATGTTCTAGAAACATATTTTCTTCCCTTTCTAACTCTTCAGGTAGAAGAGTGAGCATTGCATATGGTCATGATTTAGATGTTGGAGAAGTGAACCTAAAGTCTATAGCAGGTAGAAATTTCAAAATTTCCAATGTTCTTTATGTTCCAAATATATAGAAGAATTTGCTTTCTATCTCTACTTTCTTGTTAAATGGTTATAAAGTTATTTTTAAGAAAGATTCATGTCAAATCCTCTCATCGGATGAGGAGCATTGTCTATTTCAAGGTGAAAACAAAAGTGGCATGTTTGTGTCACCCAAAATTAGTGATGCTAATGGTGCTAGGTCTTTTCTTGAAGACATAGGTATCTCTCATCAACTCATTATTGCTTACACTCCATAAAAGAATGGTGTTGTAGAGAGAAAGAATAAGATACTTATTGAAATGATGCATAGTATGATGTCATCCAGAAAGCTTTCTCCCAAGTTTTGGTTTGATGTAGTACATACAACTAATCAAATTCTGAATAGGTCTTCCACAAAAGATTTGAAGGTCATCACACCTTATGAAGCTTATTATGGGAAGAAGCCCTATGTGAGTTACTTCAAAGTTTTTGGTTCTCCAGCTTATGTTCACATTGAGAAGAAGTATTGTGGTAAGCTTGATGTAAAAGCCATTAAAACCATCTTTATTGGTTATGCAATTGAAAGCAAAGGATACATATTCTATGTCCAGATAAAGGTGATCCAACTCTCACACAATGCATATATTGCAGAAAGTCAAATTTATGATAAGAAGGAAGAGATTCTAGATTTCATAAAAGTAGATGACTATGCATTTCTCATAAGGAAATTGGATTCTTACATTGAGCCATACAAGGATGGTGATGAACCTACTCAAACCCAAAGAGATGCAGGTGAAGAGAGAGTTTCATTACCTACACCAGAACCTAGTCCATCATCAGTACCTCTTGAAGTTCAAATCTATGAAATTGGAGAAGGTTTCAGAGTTCCAAAAGAAAGAGATTTTAAAGAAGTAGGAAGGATTACACCACTTTTTCAAGAATACACCAAAGTGGTTATATCAAACCTGGAAGGACAATGGTATAAAGGAATGCACTAGAAGAAACAGAAGGAACCAGCTAGTGTTCAAGATGCACTACGAAGTGACATGATTATCACGAGTCCCAAAGATTTAGATCTTTAGTTTCTTAAAGGACAACTTAAGCATACATTTGATATAAATGACTTAGATATTTTAATTATTATATTGGGATTGAGTTCAAGTACAGAGATGAGTGTATCTACATGACACAACAAAAATACACTAAGAAATTATTAGAAAGGTTTGAGATGACAGATTCCAAACTTACGCAGACACCTATGGATGTCAATGTGTTATTACAGTCAGAAGGAAATTTAGAACCATTTGATGCTACATTATATAGTCAAGAAGTTGGTTGCTTGATATATCTATGAAATACAACATCCGAACATTCATTTTGCAGTTTATCAAGTATCCAGGTTCATGCACAGTCAGGAAAAGATTTGATGAAAATCAATTAAGAGATATTTACAAACATCACAAGTTTTGCAGGTTATTGAACCTTGTACCGTTATGACATCTACTATATTTCTACAAAATCTCATTATTATTGCTTCTCTGAATCGTGAGATATTATCACTTCATTACTCTTTGGTATGTTGACTGATGCACCCCGAAAATATTGGGCATGTTCCATGACTTGTTAAACTTCATACTCAGTGTGTCGTTCATTATTTTTAATGAAATCACTCATGATTGGCATCTTTCTAAGTTGATTAGACATCAAAAAAGGAATTAGGATAATTTCTACTTTACTTAGAGAACTATTCAATATACTGAACAGGTGTAGAGACACGAATAACAAATTTATGACCTTGGATCAATTTTTTGCCTATCTGTTTTGATCCATTGATTAGTGGATCATGTTCTAAACAAGATAGATGATTATTTATGATCATTAGCAAGCTAAAGAAGTCCACTACACTCTCCAGTAGTTGTTCTTGCCTGGTGTAAAGTAGGTTTTTAAGCAACACCACTTCATCTCTGAAGATTATCCTCCATCTCGTTCAACAGTGGTGTCAGAGCAACAACAAGCAAGATGGGAAATGGATTTCCATCATTCATTGACAAATTGAACAGAAGCAACTACTCAGCATGGTCACTAAGGATGCAAGCCTACCTTCAAGGGAGAACTCTATATGGATACATCTTAGGAGATGAAGAGATGCCAACATTTAGGAGCTAGCATCAACCCACAAGGGAAGAACAAGAAAGTTTGACCACATAGTGTGCAAAGGATGCCCGTGCCAGGTCTTATCTATTAAACTCAATGTCTGATTTCTTATTGCCTCATATTAGGAATTGCAAAATGTCCCAATAGACTTGGGAAGTACTCTCATCATATTTCTCATCAAATACAAGAGATAGAGAGAACCAACAATGGATGGATTTTACAACCCTAAAGAAGCAAAAAAAAAACAAAGTGTGGCTGATTATGTAACCAAGATGAAGGATATGGTTGACCAGCTTGCAAGCATTGGAGAAGAGATAGAAAAAGAACACATAGTAAGGTAGATCATCAATGGCATCAAAGCTGATGATAAGTGGGAGTCATTCACCATAGCAATGGACCTTTATATGGATATGCAAGTACCTGGCCTCAACACCTTGATGGGGCAACTCTTCACCTATAAGACAAAGCTCAACAAGAATGGTGACGACTCTAGAGGTAATCAATCTTCTGCCCTTTGTACAAAAAAAAATTAAAATTAAGGATAAATGTAAAAGCAAAAAGAATGAAAAAGAGGCTAGTACCTCTCGAGTTAACTACACAGGTAGAGGAAGAGGTGCTAGAGAAAGGGGCAGAGAAGGAAAGCAAGGCACGGAGAGATCCTACAACAATCCACTTTGCAACATGTGTGGCCTTACCAACCACACCACAGAAGAATGCTTCAAGAACACAAGGAATCAAAGGGGAAGAGGCTTCCATAGAGGGAGCTATGGACAATCCAAAGGCAGGTCCAACAATGGAGGAAGCAATTACAATCACAACTATAACCAAGGCTACAACAAAAATAATTATCAAGGAGGTTTTAGAGGAAGAAGAGATTATAACGACTACATAGAAGACCAAGAGGATTCTTTACTCATCATGAACATGACATCCAAGCAAGGTAAAGATGATGAGAATCTTTTCTATATTGATTCAGTTTGTTCCAATCATGTAGTTGGAAATGTAACATTATTATCTGATCTTGAAGAACCCAAAGGGAAGCATGAAGTATAGATAGATGATGACACTAAACACTCTGTCAAGAAAATTGGAAATGTCAAGGCTTCCTACGGTAACATGAACCTCTTAAGTAAGGTCTTGTATGTGCCAACTATAACCAAAAACCTAATTAGTGTTGGACAGATTGTTGAGAAAGGCTTACAGGTCAGATTCACAAGGCATGGAGCATATGTGGAAGACCCTCAACAAGGCTTCAAGAGGATTGCAAAAGGTGAGAAATCTAGAAGACTCTTTACATTTGAGATTGAAGACACCAAAAACATAGCACTATTCAATTACAAAGATCAAACTCTATCTGAACTAGAGATATGGCACGAAAGGCTAGGACATATAGGAGAAAGAACACTAAAGCAAATATGTAGGGATCAGAGTGTGCTTGGCATCCCTAATATGTCCAAGCAACACATGATATCCAAATGTGTAGCATGCCAATTTGGCAAAGCTCATAGGCAACCATTCAATAGAAAGGGATACATGTATGAAGACTATTTGGAGCTTGTACACACAGATGTGTGGGGTCCTAGCAAAGATTCATCAATCTTAGGTTCTATGTACTACGTTTCATTTATAGATGATTACAATAGATGGAAAATCCTTTATTTCATGAAGCATAAGGCTGAAGTATTTACATGTTTCAAAAAGTATTTGGCAATGGTTGAGAACCAAACAGGTAGAAGCTTGAAGAGGATCAAATATGATGGAGGTGGTGAGTACTTTTCACATGAATTTGATTTATTCTTACAGGACATAGCTATAAAGAGAGAAATCACAACAAGATATACTCCTAAATTAAATGGAGTGGCAGAGAGAATGAACAGGTTCATAGTAGAAGCTACAAGGTCAATGCTAAATGAGAAGAAACTACCCAATTACCTATGGGTATGTTGATATATGTGTGTGAACACACTACGACTGCCGGGGCACTTTTTTCCCTCTTTAGGAGGTTTTTTTCCCTCGGCTTGTATATACGCCTATTGCCCTAATGGGCTACTTATCTTTGTACATTCTCTAGTTCTTATCCTATTATGGGAGTTGGTAAGATCATTCTGACTACTGCTGATGGTAGTTCTTTCACCTTGTCAGATGCTTTATTTGTGCCAGGGATCAAGAAGAATCTGTTATCAGTTTCTGCATTAGCCAAGATTGGCTTGGTTGTGAAATTTGTTGATGACAGATGTACAGTTCATGATCTATCAAATGGCGATGTTATTATTGCTTTTGGCATTTTATGTCGTGGGCTCTATAAGCTCATAGACTATGAAAGATCTATGAATGATTCGGCATGTGCAGTTCATGATTCTCAGGCTATGTCAGATGCAAAGCTTTGGCATGCACGCTTTGGTCATTTGAATTTTGCTAGTTTGCTACGCCTGCAAAAATCTGATATGGTGTCTTCTTTGCCCAAGCTTGAGGCACCTGGAAAACATGTATGTGAAGGCTGTATTTTGGGCAAAATGCAGCGTTCCTCCTTTCCAAAAGATGGTTCAGTTCAGGCTACACAGAAATTGCAGCTTGTACATAGTGATGTCTGTGGTCCTATGCAGACACCCTCTTTTGGGAATTACCTTTACTTCGTGACTTTCATTGATGATTTTTCTAGGCATGCATGGGTATATCCACTCAAAGCAAAGTCCGAAGTGTTCATGTGCTTTAAACAGTTTTTGGTTTTGGCTGAAAATCTGTCAGCATGTAAAATGGGCACCCTTCGTTCTGATCGAGGGGGGGAATATATGTCTTCTGATTTTAATGCATTTCTGGCTGAACGTGGGATAAAACACCAGTGTATAGTGCCGTATACACCTCAACAGAATGGAGTTGCTGAACGAAAGAACAGGTCACTCATGGAGATGGCGAGGTGCATGGTCAAGAGTCAGGCTTTACCACATAGTTTCTGGCTTGAGGCTGTCATGTGTGCAACATATGTACTGAACAGGTGTCCCACTAAAGCGCTGTAGTCTATCACTCCATATGAGGCTTGGCATGACCGCAAGCCATCAGTTGCTCATCTGCGTGTTTTTGATTGTTTGGCATATGCATTAGTGTCTGAACAACATCGTAGAAAATTGGATGACAAGGCAGTAAAATGTATTTTTGTTGGGTATAGTTCTGAAAGTAAAGGCTATCGTCTGTATCATCCACAGACTAAACGCATTCTGGTTAGTCGTGATGTTGTCTTTGTGGAAGATGCTATGCAGCCATTGCTTTCATGTACTAAGGAGACATCTGTAGCTCCAAAGACATGTATGATACTTTGATGCCTCTTTTTACAGGTGGACAGTCTAGTGCTGGTCCTAATGAGGCAACTTCTCAACCTTTGCATGTTTCATATGATGATGTAGATCATTCTATTTCTGATGCAAATTTACATGATGCACTTGTTGATGAGAGAGCTGATATTGAGCAGACAAAAACTATGCCAAAATGGTTGGTGCAGACTTTGTGTGACAGCAAATTAGATGCACCTTTGTCATATCGTACTCGTTCAGGCTCTCATAGTGCCTCCTTTGCATCAGATTTCTATGCTATGGCTGCGTCTAGTCTTTGTGATGAGAATGAGCCTGTTTCTTTTGATGAAGCACAAAATTCAAAAAAACTGGATGGCTGCTATGCAATCTGAATATGATGCTATAATGAAGAATGGTACATGGTCTTTATGTGACTTGCCTCCTGGCAAGAAGGCCATTGGAACTAAGTGGGTATGCAAGCTGAAGCATAAACCTGATGGTACAGTTGACAGGTATAAGGCTACGCTTGTTGCAAAGGGTTATGCGCAGGAAAGAGGCATTGATTTTGATGAGACCTTTGCACCTACATGCCGTATGACTACTGTTCGGAGCATTTGTGCACTTGCAGCCCATCATGGTTGGAATGTACATCAGTTGGACATTAAAACAACATTTCTGAATGGTGACTTGCATGAAGAAGTGTATGTTTTTCAGCCCCATGGCTTTGTGCAGAAAGGGCATGAAAACCAGGTGTGCAGGTTAAAGAAGGCATTATATGGTTTAAAGCAAGCACCACGTGCTTGGTATGAGAAGATACATGCCTATCTGGTTGCACATGGTTTTGAGAACAGTCCAACTGAAAGCACCTTATATGTTTAGCGTGCTAATGATGTGCTTCTGATCATTGTTGTCTATGTTGATGACATGCTGCTCACTGGTCCTATTGAGAAGCATATTGCTGATTTCAAGGCTGATTTGCATGCCTCATTTGAGATGTCTGATTTGGGGCATTTGCATCACTATTTGGGCATTCAGTTTATGCAAGTTGATGGTGGAATGGCTTTGTGTCAAACGAAATATATCGACACATTATTGCAACATTTTGGCCTTGAAGACTGTAAGCCTATTGCCACTCCTATGGAGACAGGTTTACGATTGAGTCTTCATGATGCTCGAGATGCATTTGATGTTGTTCTCTATCAGCAGGCTGTTGGATGCTTGATTTACTTATGCATTACTCGGCCAGATATTGAGTTTGCTGTCTCACAGATGAGCAGGTTTATGCATTGCCCAGGAGTCACGCATTGGAAGGAGGTTAAGCGCATCTTTCGCTACTTGAGTGGTACTCGGCTACTTGGGTTGTTTTATCCCAAGGGGGGATCACTACCGCCAATTTTGCATGCTTTTTCTGACGCAGATTGGGCTGGTTGCTATGACACTCGTGTGTCCACCAGTGGTTTTTGCTTCATGCTTGGTAGCTCATGTATATCTTGGTTGAGCAAGAAGCAGCCTACTGTGGCCACTTCCAGTTGTGAGGCTGAGTATAGGACAGCTTTCACAGCGACTGTTGAGTGTGTGTGGCTCAAATGCCTTATGGCTGATTTGGGTGTTGGCCAGTCTTTTGCCACCACCATCTTCACTGACAGTCAGAGCGCATTGGCAGTTGCGAGGAACCCTGTGTTCCATGCTCGCACTAAGCACATTGAGGTGCATTATCACTATGTCAGGGAGAGGTTCTCTGCTGGGGAGATCAGCTTGGCATATGTGCCCACGCAGGAGAACATTGCAGACCTTTTCACAAAGGCTCTGCCTAGGGAGAAGTTTGAAGCTTTCCGCAAAGCTTTGGGCTTACTTCCTTTTGTGGAGTGATTTCCACATAGCTTGGCACTTCCTTATACATGAGTGCCAGCTCCTTGTTCACCGCATCACTCCCAAGGGGGATTTGTTGATATATTTAGGTAGTGATGTGTGTGAACACACTACGACTGCCGAGGCACTTTTTTCCCTCTTTAGGAGGTTTTTTTCCCCCGGCTTGTATATACGCCTATTGCTCTAATGGGCTACTTATCTTTGTACATTCTCTAGTAATACATTCAGTATTATGTGTTGTGCTCCAAGCTTCTTCTTCTTCCTTGTGCTGTTCGCGTGCTTCTGCAGAAGTCTAACTCCAACAGGGTAGAGGCTATTTCCATAGCCAGTTACTTTGTTACTAGGCTCCCATCCAAATCCTTGGATGGAATGACACCCAATGAAGCATGGAATGGTAGGAGACCCTCATTGAACAATTGCAAAATATTTGGGTGCATTGCTTATGCACACATTCCCTCACAGATTAGTGGGAAACTTGACCCTAAAGCTGAAAAGTGTATACTCATTGGCTATGACCAAAACCAAAAGGGTTATAGGTTGTACAATCCCACTAATAAAGGATTTATAGTTAGTAGGGATGTAGTATTTGATGAAAATAATTCATGGTTTGAAGATGATTGTAGGAAGATCAGGTTACCTTATGATTTGGAAAATGACTTTCCAACTATCACTCAAGAAGATCAACAATTACTAGAAGATATCAATTCAGAGGATGAAGAGCAAATGGATTTTAAGGCATGGAAGTCAAGCGGCAAGATCAAGGTCAAGCAAGCAATTAGAAGACATTCCAGAATCCTCCAATCAAGCACTCAGGAGGTATCAAAGGGAAAGTAAAAAGCCCATAAGGTATGGCTATGACACATCATTAGTCACCAAGCATTCTGTGTATATCACTTAAGACTCTATGACAGAAGAACCTTCTTCATTTGAAGAGGCAAATAGAAAGAAATAATGGAGAAAAACTATGCCGGGAGAAGTTGAAGCACTTCAGGAGAACAATACTTGGGATTGGTTCCCAAGAAGCCAAGCATAAAAGTAATAGGATCCAGGTGGATATATAAAATCAAGAAAAAATCAGATGGTTCTATAGACACGTACAAGGCAAGGTTAGTGGCAAACGAGTTTGCTCAAACCCATGGAGTGGACTATGAAGAAACTTTTTCACCTGTGGCTAAGATGCAAACAATTAGGGTTTTGGCAAGTATTGCTGCTTCCAAGAATTGGAATCTATATCAGTTAGATCTCAAGAATGCATTCCTAAATGGATGGATTTCAGAAGAAGTGTATATGGCACAACCACCAAGTTTTGAAGATAAAGATAAACCAAGCTTTGTATGCAAGCTAAGGAAGGCACTTTATGGCCTAAAGCAAGCTCCTAGAACTTGGAATCACAGGCTTGTTACTTATTTGCAGGATCAAGGATTTGTGGCTAGCAAGGCAGATTCTTCTTTATTTATAAAGAAGACCAACACAAAGGCTATCTATTTATGTGTCTATGTGGATGACATTATTATTACATCGAATGATGCGAATGACATCAACGAAGTTAAAGCTCAAGTAATGGAAGAGTTTAAAATCAGTGATCTTGGTTTGTTAACATACTTTCTTGGTCTAGAACTTGTGTATACATATTCTTGTGTGTTTATTACTCAAAGAAAGTATATTCATGATAGGTTGGTAAAATTCAAGATATTGCTTATGGAGTAAGTACATTAAGCCAGTTTATGCATGCACCAAGAAAGCCTAGCATGGAAGCTACCAAGAGGGTGCTAAAGTATCTAAAGAGTACCATAAATAAAGGGTTGTTTTACCCCTTCACTTCCGACTTAGACATAAAGATGTATTTTGATGTAGATTGGGTTGGCTCAAAGGATGATAGGAGGAGCACCTCAAGATACTTGTCTTTTGCATGTTCAAAGCTAATATCATTGTAATAAAGTAAGTCTATGGTCTAGGGATTCGACTGCTTCAGACAGATCTGAAATCGGATACTGGTTGGTCACTCGTCTGAAGGACCAAAGATCTCGAGAGTAGACTCAAGCATAAGTTCATGTGGTCTCATATT
This sequence comes from Ceratopteris richardii, assembly GCA_020310875.1. Classification (NCBI taxonomy): domain Eukaryota; kingdom Viridiplantae; phylum Streptophyta; class Polypodiopsida; order Polypodiales; family Pteridaceae; genus Ceratopteris; species Ceratopteris richardii. The sequence goes on along the minus strand of CM035408.1, from coordinate 4,546,823 downwards.
CAAGTTATCCACTTAGCCTAGTGGTTAAGTCTTATGGTTGTGAAGGAGGAGGTCTTAGGTTCAATCCCCATGGGGAGCATGGGGAGAGAATTTTTCCCAAAGAGCTCTAGAGCCTTCTAACTCAAGTTAACGTGAGTTAACTTGAGTCCAGTGGACTTAACTCAAAAGGTGAGTACAACAACCACTAGTGGACTCTAGTGGTGGATATGAAAGGAGTGGAGGAGATTACACATGCACTTGTGGACTCTAGTTACATTTGTGGTCCTCATTGATTCAAGCAGCTATATATACAGGCATAAGGTTGGGAGGAGAGTCATCTCTCTAGCACGTGGTGGTCGTAATTTCTAATTCTCTTGCATTGGTATCACAGCTCTAGGCTAGCTTTCATGGAGACCTTAGAGGTTTCATCATCTTCTTTAGAAGCATCAATGGAGGCTCATTTCCTTCAGCTTTATGCGTGAATAAATTCTTTTCCGAATATCTGCTCGCGGATGTCTTGAGATGTGTGTCGAAATTGTCCTCGTGGCTTAGCTTAGGAGCATATTACCAAAAGTTAAGCACTTTTGTAGGAATATGCAACGGATTCGAACTCCCGTCCTCCCATTGGGAGTACGCTGGCGTATCCACAAATCTCCCGGCCGTTTGTGGGCTAGTATGCCCGATATAATTATGGTGCTGAAGAAGAACCTATCAACTAGTAATTTCTATTATAATTGTGGCTCTGAAGAAGAACCTATCAACTAGCAAAAGATAGGAGAGAGTCTGGCTGTGCAACTTGAAATTGAACCTAAGACCTCCTCCTTCACAACCATAAGACTTAACCACTAGGCTAAGTGGATTACTTGAATATGAGACCACATGAACTTATGCTTGAGTCTACTCTCGAGATCTTTGGTCCTTCACACGAGTGACCACCGGTATTCGATTTCAGATCTATCTGAAGCAGTCAGGTCCCTAGACCATATACTTACTTTATTACATTCTTCCCCCCTTGGGAAAGATTTTCGTCCTCAAAAATAAAGCTATATATATAACTGTAGGTATCCCCCGAGCCTCATGTTCTGAAACTGGAAGAACATGGTCATGTTCTAGAACTCGAAGAACATGTCTCATCTCTATGGTGGTGTCCCTGCCCAAATGATTCAAAACACTGTCTGGTTTTGCACCTTGATAAACTAGGCAAAGTACAAAGTAGTGAATGAATAATAAGGGTGGATCTAAATACATCCCTGGCCAATTCAGAATTTCTAGATGTGCAATCTAGGCACAAACATGTGAATTAGGTGGATTCTAATTACTAGTCCATTTGTAGGCATAACTGGTGCATGAACTTAGTAATGAAAGTGGGATTCTTATCCCTTACAAGACTTTGAGAACTCTTGATTCACTTGAATTTGATTTGGATCACTTAAACTTTGGTTGTCGCAAACATCTAACTCAGATGTTTGTACAATGGTTAACTTTGATCCAACAGTTACTTGATTTTTCTACCCGACTAGAGGACTGCTTTGTCCTGATGAGTTTAAAAATCATATGTAAACTGTAGGAGAAAGTTTACCATTTTGATTGAGTTAACCATACTAACTGGATCAATTCAAATTCAAAATGAAAATTATCCAACTTAGGACACTTTTCTCAAAGACTTTAATTGAAAGTTCTTGGGAACTATCAATCTGATGAGCAATTCCTAACTTCAATGTAGGTATGCTAATAACTCGAAGCAAACTCACATGAATAAGTCAATTTTGGACTTGTTATCCTTTGAAGGGTGAATATGTTATTATACAGAACATCTATCTAGGATGTTTAATTTAGTTATCTAGTTCCAATCAGCTGACCCAAGACTTTTGTGAAAGGAATCAGATACTTTATCTGAGTCAATTCCAAAAGATTTGGAAAGCAGAAGGAAACAACTAAAAACTATGTATAACTAATTCAAACTTCTAAGATCTAAACTTGCTATGAGTCAAGTACTTGATGACTCATCACTTTAACTTCTGAATGATCTTTTTCAACAAAGATTTGAAGCATTTTATTTAAGAGAAATAAGCTGGATTCTCAAAAAGATGCAAAGAATATCAAAAACATCATCCAACCACAGGATACTAGTGTGGCAATTACCATCATTGTGTCGACCCATTGAGGTTCTGTTGATGAGTTTTTTTACTCAAACAATGGTTCAGTTGAGACTAAGTTCAAGTCACATTCAGTCTTTCTGACTCCTTATCGTGAATGCAATTCTTGTGCATTTCTTTGATTCAAAAGAGTGAATTTACCAAGCTATACTAGGAACTTGATAACTGAAAATCAAAGTCCAGCTTTTTTAAGAAATTTATCAAATATTTCTGATCGATAAAACTGAAGCTTGAAGTGTTCTAAGAAGATCTTGGAAGTTACTTACTTCATATCTTCAATTTCCTTGATCTTGAAGTTATCTTAAAGTTATCTTGAAGTATCTTAGGATACTACTTTTATCCTCCTTGAATTAAAACTTATCCTTGGAAGTTCCAATTCCCTTGAAGATCAAATCTAACTTCAAAATCCTTTCTGAGACTAAAAGATAATTATCATCCACGGTCGGATGTCCCATACCATCTTTCCTACATCAATCTGAGTATAAAATCTAGTGTCCCATACCACCCTATTTTATATTCACATTAATGTGTGCATGACATTTATCCTAAAGTCTAAACAATTCTTCTTTGCTAGGTTTTTTAAATAAAAACCAATTAGAATTCCAAGTACTTGAATTTTCTCAAATTCAAGTTCAATTGGTTTATCCTTGACCAATTTTGTAGTGACAAGAGCTTTGGACTTCTTGTCTTTAGATTCGTTTCTTACTAATGCTTTAGGTAACTACCCCGGCCGGGACTTTTACAGGAATCTCTCTACTACCTTAAGTCTAAGCATCCGCTCATGCTCTCTGGCTTTGTACCAAAATCCCTTTAAGGATAGGCAAACACAATGTTTTATCTTCCACAGACTTAATTACTGCTGACACGGTTGCACACTACATTCTTGGAATATCTTTTCTGTTTAAAACTTGAAACAACTTACTCTTTTGATTGTCAATACTTGGACGAACTTCACAATAGTTCCAATCGCAGTTATCTTGGACAACCATGACCAAGATTGATCAAGTCTTTTTGATCATGATATAATAATAAAGACTTTATCTTTATCATTCATATCTCTTGAGCTTTTCTAAGCTTTTTGGCTTACCTGTAGGATTTTTAGAGATCTTTTCCTAACTTAAGTCCAAGCATACACTGATGCCTCTCAGATTCAAAAGCTAAGAATCTTTGATATACCTCTAGGTTATATCACTATTTGGACCTAAGTACCAAGACTTGAGGTTTGGAATTGCTAGGAAACTTCTTACTAACTAAAAAGCATGAAGAACTTCATTCTTAATACTTGGAAGAATGTTATTCTTCAAAGACTTGAGATTCCTTTTAGGGAATCAAATATCTTGAGCAAATGGTTTATCTTGGAATCTTTTGCAATGTTGGAAGGATATTTGAGAGAATATCAAGAAGGTTTACTAATTCAATTGTATTCATTTCTTGAGTATCAAACAGTATCACCTTTTGGATATGGTTTCCCATACCACTAAGAAAGTTTACGCTTGAACTTTCATTTATATGATATTGAATCCTATTCTTGAGTTTGATACAAGATTCATTATTATTGGTCAATCTTGAGATGTTACTAGAGTCCTTTAAACATATTTCACTAATCAAAATTATGTTTAAAGTTCAAGCATCTATTGATGATTGATCCAATAGTAATGCAACTATGAACACAACTTTGAACTTTATAGCTTTATTTAGGAAAAGTTCATGGATTGGAGATCCATTTCTTGGAACTTTCTATTCCTAATGAAAAGTTCACACTTGCTTCAAGTCCTTAGGAACTTATCTTATTTCCTAAAGATTGCTTAGCTAGTTACATCATTTACAAGAGATGCAACTATAGAACCAAACATCCTTTTATTGACGTCAAAGATCAATTGATGTTGAGGTTCAACGTTTGATTTCCATCAAATGAAAACTTATAAAAGCTTTCATAATTTTCTTGGCACCTTCCTAATAGAACATCATCATTCTTTGGTCCTATCATATAGTATGAATTTATGTGTATTTTGGGAAGAGTCCATAAATCAATTAAGATCCTCTACTTGGAACGTCTACCTTCCCAAAAATAAATTCATCTTGAACATGGTAGGAGAATGATCTTACATGAAATAGAAGGCTTGACTATTTCATTTTAGTGTTTCTCTTTTAGGAAATATCTTAATTTCTAAAAGTCACTTACAGAGGTTTCATCGTAAGATACGAATCTTGAAATCACAAAAGAAACTTTTTAGAACTTTCGATATTTTCTAAATAGAAGAGTGCACATGGAACTTGGAAACATAGTTGAAGCTATCATCCAATCTTGGGATGATTAAGAAGTTACATATATTACGTAACCAATCAACTAAAGCTTATCTTCATGACTCCGTAAGTACATCCAAGACTTAGAATCGTCATGCATTGCAAAAGCTTTGCAAGTAATTAAGTTTTCTTGGTCATCAAGAATACTTAACTTTCTCCTAGTGCCTACTTATACCTAGTAAGACATCAAACATACTTAATTATCATTAAGTATTTACTTTTGATAACAAAGTATCAACTTGGGAAGGAATTGACTAATTACTTGAGCTGCAAAATATGTTTACAACTAACTAGTCCTCTGTCTTCCCTGATGTCAAGCCGTGAGCTTTATAAAGTAAGCTAAATACTAAGAGAGTACATTTTCATATCTACTTGCAAGGGGGGAAGAATGTAATAAAGTAAGTCTATGGTCTACGGATCCGACTGCTTCAGACATATCTGAAATCGGATACCGGTTGGTCACTCGTCTGAAGGACCAAAGATCTCGAGAGTAGACTCAAGCATATGTTCATGTGGTCTCATATTCAAGTAATCCACTTAGCCTAGTGGTTAAGTCTTATGGTTGTGAAGGAGGAGGTCTTAGGTTCAATCCCCATGGGGAGCATGGGGAGAGAATTTTGCCCAAAGAGCTCTAGAGCCTTCTAACTCAAGTTAACGTGAATTAACTTGTTCACGTTAACTTGAGTCCAGTGGACTTAACTCAAGAGGTCAGTACAACAACCACTAGTGGACTCTAGTGGTGGATATGAAAGAAGTGGAGGAGATTACACATGCACTTGTGGACTCTAGTTACATTTGTGGTCCTCATTGATTCAAGCAGCTATATATACAGGCATAAGGTTGGGAGGAGAGTCATCTCTCTAGCATGTGGTGGTCGTAATTCTAATTCTTTTGCAATCATGGTCATCAAAAAAGTAACCCACTATGCCTTTATCATCTATAGAGGCAGAATACAGAGGTTTAGCAAATGCAACTCAAGAAGCTATGTCGCTCAAGCAACTTTATGTAGATTTGGGGTTACATTCTTACACTCCAATAATCTTTGGAGACAACACTAGCTGACTTCATTTGGTTGCTAATCATGTATATCATTCAAAGAATAAGCACATTGAAGTGCACTATCATTATGTAAGGGAGAAATTGCTTATCAAGGATATTGAATTATCCTATGTATCAGCTCATTTACAATGTGCAAATATACTCGCAAAATCTCTGGATAGGACCAAGATCAATAGGTTCAAATTGATGACTGGTTTGCAAGAGATCAAGGAGGAATGAATATCAAGGATGTTAGGCTTGAGGGGGAGCTGTTGGTGCAAGAGAATCCAAGCCCATAAACTTGAATGATTAGCATATTGCTCATGGAACCTTATATGATCAATCCCTTGTAAAATCAAGTACATTTACCTTTGTAAAAGTGCCTTACTTGCATGTGGAGTTAGGAAGCTTCAAATCATGATCCATTTGGTAGTTGATTGATGAGAGAATATATCCTATACTTTAGGATTCACTTTTAGGTGGACTTTTGAATTTGAATTCAAACATTGAATCCAAACACAACTATAAAAAGAGGATCAAATGACCCGCGTGATATCTCGACTCCATGAGATCATTTTGAAAAGGATACATTGTGAATTGAGAGGTCACTTCAAAAATCATTAACCTCCCTCACACTGAGCAATAGATTATTGCCAATGGCATTGTATTTGTACATGATTTAATACATACATTATCATTACATATTCATGTCACTTCTCTGTCATGACTACATCAGAACAGTGCTCTTCTCATAGCTTGTTCTCAGTGCATGATTAATCATTTATCGTGATTTAAAACATGACAGATTCAATATATTGTTTACTATATTGCTACAAAATCTTCTCTGAATTGTAAAATATTATCACTTCATTACTCTCTGGTCTGTTGATTGATGCACCCTAAAAATGCTGGGCATGTTCCATGACTGGCTAAACTTCATACTCAGTGTATAGTTCATCATTTATAATGAAATCACTCATGATTGGTAGCTGTCTAAGTTAATTAGACATTACCAAAAGGAACTAGGATAATTGCTACTATAGTCAGAGCATTGTTCAATATACTGAACAGGTGTAGAGACAAGAATAACAAGTTTCTGACCATGGATCAATTTTCTACCTATCTATTTGGATCCATTGATTAGTGGATCATGTTCCAAACAACATAGATGATTATTTATGATAACTAGCAAGCTAAAGAGGCCCACTACACTCTCCAGCAGTTGTTCTTGACGAGTTACATGATGCACTTGTTGATGAGAGAGCTCATATTGAGTAGGCAAAAACCATGCCAAAATGGTTGGTGCAAACTTTGCATGACAACAAATTAGATGTACCTCTGCATATCACACTCAATCAGGCTCTCATAGTGCCTCTTTTGCATCAAATTGCTATGCTATGGCTGCCTCTAGTCTCTGTGACGAGACTAAACCTATTTCATTTGATGAAGCACAAAATTTAGAACATTGGATGGCTGCAATGCAATCTGAATATGATGCTATCATAAAAAATGGTACATGGTCTTTATGTGACTTGCCTCCTGGAAAGAAGGCCATTGGCACTAAGTGGGTATACAAGCTAAAGTGCAAACCTGATGGAACAATTGATAGGTATAAGGCTAGGCTTGTGTAGCTGAGTGATGAGTAGCACCTCCTTTAATGTCAATCCGGGAAGACATGAGGATGGTATGAAGACCTCGAACAAGTCATGGCACAAATGTGTGAGTGAGAAGCACACTAACATGCACACACATACACACACACATGCACTCAAGGCAAGAACAAAGAGAGAGAGACAATGGAGTAACTTCTATTGCAAAAGAGTTCTCATACAAGTTCAAATCTACAACAAGCTAACCTCAAAAATGAGCTCTCTAGCTCTTTTTATAGTTTTTGACTAGCTTTGGTCCTGTCCAGACCTAGTGTCTGGCCTAGTTAAAAATTAGGTTCTAAGGCTATTTTGGAGGCTCAAACGAGCTCTGAAAATTATGAAAATTGATGCATAAATACTACTAATACTCCTCAAGCTCGAGGGCTCCTCCGCTTGTACAAAATGGAGTAGGAATAATAAAAAATGGTATTTACAATGGTGAGTGACTAAAATCACTATTTGAGAAATATTAATTCATGAAAAATGATAGTCCTATTTGCCACATCTTTGTTGGCTGCTTTGCCTACTTGGCCCTTCTCTTTGCTCTGATTCTCTGCATTGGGTTCCTTGTCTTGTAAGTCCTTGACTGCGGTGACCACTGCCAACACTCCCCCCTCTCTCGCGTTTGTCGTCTCTGAGAGGACCTTGTTTGCTTGAGTGTTTGACATAGTATTCAACCACATCTGAAGCTAGGTGATGTTCTTCCAGCTGCAGCCCCCGTGCTAAGTTTGTTAATAAGGCATCCCAATCTACTGGCCCTAGAACATCCATATGTGGCAATCACAATTGCTCAAAGTGTAAGGTCCTCTCCACAGCGAAAAGTTGAAGGAGATGTGAGGGTCTGGGTATGAATATTTTAGAGTGGTATCCCTAGAACCTTGTGATGAACATCTCCTCGAAAGTTTGTTTGTAACATGCTGGGAGGTATTTTATTCTTGCGTGCCATGCATATATTACCTTAATTGAGGGGGTTGTGCTCAAGTCATACACCAATTATAGGTTGCCTGCAGTGAAACCGACTCCTGAGAAATGTGGGTCTTTAATGTTTTTGAATGTTCTAAATGTGACCAACATTAATTCAAATATCTTCATGCACATTTATGCCATCCATCTGGTATGTTTCGTAGTCTAACTCTCCAGTGGCAGATGGTGGAGATCATGTATGCCATTGTAGCTGGTCCCCGTGGTGGTGCCAGGTATACGTAATTGAGCCACTTTGCACAGCCTTTAACATTCTTCACAGTGATGGCAAAGTCAGGCCATGTGCACCTTCTGAGTACGGGAGCATAGCATGGATTATACTTGATGAATAGTGGCATATTATTCCATGTGCAAACCATTTCGGGGTATGCCTAGAGGAGACGCAGCCGCCAGGTAGGTTGGAAGATGGATCCTTGTGTAGCACTTTCAGGTATATCGTCGGGACCGAATTGAGTGGCGAAGGTTGGAGCCTTGCCACATCGCTGTTGAATTTCTGCATTATATTCTGCTAAGAGCACACAATAGGGCACATATTGATCGTCGTTCGTGCCTATCCATCAGTGATGAGACATGTGGCGGAAGTATTCTGATTTTATAATAGTGTCCTCAATCTTAGACATGGACTCGATCTGTACCACTACTCTATCATCATGCGTATTGGCCATTTTTTCGAGCATCTGCATCCATTCTGGGGCTTCTACTTCAAGCATGTCCAATCCTTCATCTGTTTGTTGATCACCCGGCATCAACATAGGAACATAAGGTTCCTCATATGATTCATCCACTTCTATGGGCACCAGTTCTTCTATTTCTGGTTTAATGGTCGGGGAGGGTTGTCTTTCATACTTAAGTAGCTTCTTTTGCAATTCTTCTACCTGATCTTTGAGTGCCTGTACCTCCTCCGAAGTCGATGCTGACTCTGTGACATTGGGTTGTTCTTCTTGCTCGCTTAGTTGTCTACGCAGTTTATCTCGTTCTTTTTCCACATCATCATGTGCTTCTAGAAGATCGGCATAGCTCTCAAGAATGGTCTTCATAGTCTCTGAAGGAACAACTTTGAATCTTTCTGGGTCAATCTCTTGGGGGGAGCTTTCCATTGCGGCCTCTAGATTTTCTTCGTTCTGATTTTGCAATCGCTTATTCTCTTCGAGGGTGGTGGCCATGTGTTTTCTTAGTAAGGTCAGGTTGCGACGAACTTTGACATTCTCTAACTGATAAAGTTCAAGTAGAGCTGTTAGTTTTTTAACCTCAGAAGATTCGGATGGTTGGGGTGCTTCCAATAGGGTCTGGTGGGCGTGCTCAAGTGTAGTGTAACGTTGAATTAGGTCCACATTCTCTTCTTCTAAGATTGCAAGCCGCTTCTGTAATTGTTGGTGGTCCTCAGTTATATGACGATGACGTTCTTTGAGGGTCTGATATTCATTCTACAGCTGATATACACATTGATGTAATGTAGAAAACATAGTATTTACATTTTGGAATGCTGGGAAGGTGGAGGATGCAGGGGGAATGGGGAAGGGGAAAGGGATAGTGAATGAAGTGGACACAAGAGGTGATGTGGGGGGAGGGGGTATGGGAGATTGTGGTAGTGTGGGGGGAGGGAGTGGTGCTGTGGCTGGTGATGTTTCCATGGTGTCAAAAGTGTGTGTGACTGTGTAGATGGGGACAGTGGGTGGGGTCGATGTGATGTTTGTGAATAGTGTTGTGAATGTGGGCATAGTAACCCCTCCAAGTTGGGTACCTGAAGAAAGAGGAATTCCCATAACATATGTGGTGATTGTGGAAATCCGAGTGGTTGTGTCCTGGGGAGAAGTGAATCGTGTAGTGAGAGGTGAGGAGTGTGGTGATGGTGTGCCTTATGGTGTTCTTCCGTCTGAGTAGTGTCTCCTGGTGCCATGACATCTATGTGAACCTGCTTCCCGGAGCGAGGGGGACGAGTAGGCACTCATTGCTCAAAGCGATGGATGTAAGCGAGAGCCGAATAAATGGCTTCATCCAGGCCAAGCGCATTTGCATGAAGGTTCAGAGACTCAATGAATTGGTCATCGACCCCTTCTTCTATTAACATTTGACTTATTAGCATCTTCCTTGTTTCTAGTGATAACTTGTGATGTTCTTGTACTCTTTTCATAGTCTCATACAATCTCTTGATCTGCACAGTATAGGCTGGGGCACTTGTTAGTTCTGAGGTTTCTTCGTAGTCTTGGTCATGTTCCTCATTTGCTTCCTCTTCAGTTTCTTCTTCATCTTCATCTACTTCCACTACTTCAGGTTGGGTAGGAGCAGAAGTCCCTATGGTTGATTGTGGTCCTCGAGTCTGAGCTTCCTCCGTCTCAAGATTACCCAGATGTTCTAGTCCAATGGGTTGATCTGGGTTACTGATGTGGACCATGTATCTTCCCAAGCTGTCATCATAGATGCAAGCACCGAATCAATTGGTCCTAAGGTATTCGAGTTGCATCTTGTAAGGGCCTTCGACCCTTTGTAAGTATGGCATGCCTGAACTTCATGTGGGTCTATCCATACCATGAGACATCTCGGACTCGCTAGTTTCAGAGCTAGGATAGTGCGAATAATGGCTCAACTGTTGGGCCCAGGACCTAGCAATATGATTGACACTAGCCTATGAGGACCTAAGACTCTGTCTATCTCTCCCTAGGTGTCGTCCTGATCTAAGGTTCATATGCCTAATTGAATAGCCCCAATCTTCCCAAGTACAACCTCGTTGCGGATCAATTTGTATTAATCACTTGTTCTTTTTAATTTTCTTAGGGTGTCACTTCTTGTCTTATCAATCTTCATCACAAGGAACACTTAAGTTTTATCGTACTTGAGTTTGGTCGCTTGATTAAAATTCTTTTCCCTTAGGTTGTGTTGGTGGATTCTTAGACAAGAAGGAGTTTGAGGGTTTGTAGGAGAAAAGGGAAGAAACAAGAAGAGAAAATACACCTGGAAGCTTCTGCCGATTGATTACAGTAAGACAATTACAATATTTGAAGTACAAGACAAGCCAATACCTCTGTGCACAATCCCACAGAGTGCCCAATTACAAAATACCCAATATACCAAAGTCTTCTTGCCACCGGCCTCCTCTGCACCAGACCTCCACCTACTTCAAGCTTATCCTTGTGCACACCTTGCACCAAGCTTCCACAAAGGGGGAGGAGTGAATACCTTCTGTCGGCACACACCCACTGCAATGGGACCTTGAGATACTTGGGGGGACTAGCTTAGCACTCTCTGCACAATCCCTTAGGCACTTCCTATGCACTCCTTCACTTCCACTTCTCTGCGTCGCACACTGGTGACTCTTGCACTTCTCTCTCTTGCTTCCTTAGACTATGCTCTCTTGCTTACTCTAAGATTGGTCCAAGAATGGCCTTGCCTTGATTTGAGTGTGTCGATCACGTACGCTCCTAACTGCAATGGTATCTTGGTGCTCACTTTGATGTCCCAAGATTGTCTTACCAAGTGGCAGCCAACGACTCATTGTTTTGTCCTGTAGTGACTTTAGACAAAAACCCAAAATTTTAATGGGGGGGCCATACTTTCACCTGTGCGTACGTTGCCGCTTCACATACCTTCACATTTTCTTTTAAGTCCTCACTTTTGCACCTAAGGGGGGGTTCACCTGAACCTTCCAAAAATACTTTAAAACACACTTTGAACCTTAGGGAAATTAGAGAAAATACCTCTGCAACCTGCAACCCACTTTCTCCAATTTACCCTTTGTGGATAATTAATTGTGCACTACCTGTGCACTTTGACACCTGCACTTTAGCACTTTGACTTTGCACCTGTTGACTTTGACCTTGACCTTGTTGACTTTGACTAGTTGACTTTGACCTTGACTTTGACTGCAGTTGACTTTGACCAACATGACTTTTTATGGGCTCAACATGTTGTTTCGCAAGTGTAACTTCTTTGTACTTGCACTTGAGTGATTAGAGTTCTTGGACTTGGTCGTGCTTAATGTAACCCTAATTGGTCAAAACCTCTATCCGTACTTAGCCTAAGCTAGGAATTGACAGAGGGTGTTGAGAATTTCCAACCTTAAGTTTCTCTCCTTGGTTGCCCTTGTGTGCCCAAGAAGCGTGTTCCCAAGCTTGCACTTAATCTTGCTTAGAATGCCCTTCGATGCTCTCAATGGACCTGCAACAGCCCCAAAGTTAGCTCAAGATTTAAATTCAATTGACACAACATACCATGTTCATTCATGCAATTCAGAGATCAAATTGTCCTTTGGTCTTTATGGAAAACAATCCTAAAGACCCCTCAGTTTTCCTCCCCTGGGGTATGGTCAACTTCAAAATACTATATCTAATAATCGCCGTATTAATTTTACCATAACCAGAGCAAACGGATTTCGTATGAGAAAGTTATGCTAGTTTAGGGTTCTGGGGCTAAAACAGGGTTTAAACCCGCTAACAGGCAAATACGATTTCTCGAATTACTTGCGTAGCGGCCTCACAATGCTCTGAGAACCCTTAATGTTTCCCAAATATTAGCCAAAAAATAGACCAAATATCTCTTGCCCTAGAAAATGCCGAATCTGCCCGTCAATTGCGATCGAGTGATCTGTCAATCGCGATTGATGTGTCAGTCGCGATCGACGTGTCGATCGCGATTGACAGGTCTGTCATGGCTATCGGTCGCGATTGATGGGTCAATCGTGATTGACATGTGGCCTAAAATTTCAGTCAGTTGTGGTCAAACAATCGTTGACTAGGTCAGTCACGATTGACAAGTCTGTTGGGGCTGTCAGTCGCGATTGATGGGTCAATCGTGATTGATGAGTCGATCACGATTGACATGTGGTACTCGTAGACTCTGTCGGTCGTGATCAGTTGGTCGTCGACTCTGTCGGTCGCCATCGACGTGTCGATTGCGATTGACAGGTCCATCGGCAAGTGTCCATCATCGTTTGTCGATCGCAATTAACGTGTTGGTCGTGATTGACAGAAATAGAGGAATTTTAAAATTTTAAACACACTTTTGGAATGCTCTAGGCCTACACATCATGTTTATGCACTTAGTTTAGCAAATTGATCAATTTTTTTTTGTCCATCGTGATTGACAGAGGTCAACGCCTCGAGACCTACATAGTCAAAATTTTGTACCTGCTAAAGCTGGTGTAGCTGCTAGGGATGCTGATTCCTGTAGGAAGTCTCAAAAAACACACACAAGCACAAGCATGCAAACCCTCTCTCGCTCTCTCTCACAAGTGAAATGAGGGGAAATGGAAGGGAGAAGTTGATATGACCAAAAAACTGAAATTTTTCGCGATGATGGAGATGGAGGTGGGAGATGGTGAGGATGATGACGGTGAAGTAAGAAAGAGAAAAATAAAAAAAAGTAAAGAAATTACCTACAATGCCAATGTCACAACTCTACGTCTTACCATCACACGCTCGTCCTCAAAGCTTGATCCCTAACAACGGTGCCAAAATTTGGTGTAGCTCAGTGATGAGTAGCACCTCCTTTAATGTCAATCCGGGAAGACATGAGGATGGTATGAAGACCTCGAACAAGTCATGGCACAAATGTGTGAGTGAGAAGCACACTAATATGCACACACACGCACACTCAAGGCAAGAACAAAGAGAGAGAGACGATGGAGTAACTTCTATTGCAAAAGATTTCTCATACAAGCTCAAATCTACAACAAGCTAACCTCAAAAATGAGCTCTCTAGCTCTTTTTATAGTTTTTGACTAGCTTTGGTCCTGTCTAGACCCAGTGTCCGGCCTAGTTAAAAATTAGGTTCTAAGGCTATTTTGGAGGCTCAAACGAGCTCTGAAAATTATGAAAATCGGTGCATAAATACTACTAATACTCATCAAGCTCAAGGGCTCCTCGGCTTGTACAAAATGGAGTAGGAATAATAAAAAATGGTATTTACAATGGTGTGGAGTGACTAAAATCACTATTTGGGAAATATTAATTCATGAAAAATGATAGGCCTGTTTGCCAGATCTTCGTTGACTGCTTTGCCTACTTGGCCCTTCTCTTGCCTCTGATTCTCTACGTTGGCTTCCTTGTCTCGTAAGTCCTTGACTGCCCTGACCACTGCCAACAGCTTGTTGCAAAGGGTTATGTGTAGCAAAGAGGCATTGATTTTGATGAAACCTTTGCTCTTACTTGCTAAATGACTATTGTTTGTAGCATATGTGCACTTGCAGCTAATCATGGTTGAAATGTACATTAGTTGGACATTAAAACAACATTTTTGAATGGTGACTTGCATGAAGAAGTGTATGCTTTTTAGCCTCGTGGCTTTGTGCAGAAAGGGCATGAAAACCAGGTGTGCAGGTTAAAGAATGCATTATATGGTTTAAAGCAAGCACCACATGCTTCGTATGAAAAGATACATGCCTATCTGATTGCACATGGTTTTGAGAACAGTCCAACTAAAAGCACCTTATATGTTAAGCGTGCTAATGATGCGTTTATGATCATTGTGGTATATGTTGATGCCATGTTGCTCACTAGTCCTCATGTTGCTCACTATTTGGACATTCAACTTATTCACAGATGAGCAGGTTTATGCATTGCCCATGTGTCAAGCATTGGCAGGTGGTTAAGCGCATCTTTCACTACTTGAGTGGTACTTGACTAGTTGGATTGTTTTATCCCAAGAAGGGATCACTACTGCCAGATTTGCATGCTTTTTCTGACAATGATTGGGCTGGTTGCCATAACACTCGTGTGTCCACTAGTGGCTTTTTCCATAAAGTGCAGCCATCTCCTCATCCATAGGTTTTTCCCAATATACAATTCCAATTGCATCTTCAAAACAAAAAGGTTCAGCATCTTGTATTACCTTGGTCATGTAGGCACAATGAAGAGCCATATAACTGTCATATGTCAATGGTTGCACTAAATTCCGCATCCTCCCAGATCTTCTTGGTCCTGGCTCACTTCTCCTTGTATCATCTACACGTGTCTTTCTTACTCCTGGAGTCTTCACAGAGGGCAATCCAAGTTCCTCATCAAGACTTTTTCCTGAACCGATTGAATCTCCATCAACATCTTCAAAACCTACACATGTTTTACTACCAGCAGAAAGATTTTCTTTATCGTTTTTGGATGTATTTGATGAATTCGTTGGACTGTAATTTCCATGCAATCTTCCACTCCATGGATTTGAATTGGAACTATTGCTTGGTGATGCAATCCAGTCCACTCAAAACTTGAGATTCTGCACTTGAGTTTTTAGCATTTTCTTTGTCATTTGGTTCAAGATTCGGTCCTTCTTTGGCATTTGCATAGAAGCTTGACAGCTCATCAAATACCACATATGTGCATACCTTCACCTGTCATGTGAGTGGTTATAACATTTATACCCCTTTTGCTCAAGAGAGTACCCAATGAAGATACATTTTTCTGCTTTTGGATCAAGCTTTGTCCTCAACTCATCTAGAACATGTACATATGCAATATAACCAAATACTTTCATATGTGATAATTTTGACTTTTTAACCAATAAACTTCTTTTCAGGTGTACCTTGATGTATACCAGTGGTCGGAGTTCTATTCATGATGTATATAGGAGTATGCAGAGCTTCTGCCCATTAACAATGAGGCATATTCTTCTCAGCCATCAAATCTCTTGCTACATCTGCAATATGCCTATTTTTGTATTCAACAATGCCATTCTATTGTGGTGTGTACCTGCATGAAAATGGATGTCAAATTCCATGATTTTTAAGAAATTTGTTGAACTCATTTGACATGTATGCACCTCCTCTGTCAGACCTTAATGTCTAAATATACTTCCCTATCTATTTTTCCACCATTGTCTTAAAATTTTGGAAGTGAGTGAAGACCTCACTCTTCTCTTTCATGAAATATACCCACACTTTTCGTGTATGGTCATCAATGAAAGTAACATAAAACCTGCAACCACCCATAGATGTGGTCTTTGCAAAACCCCAAACATCTGTATGTACTATTTCTAGCACGTTCTCACTAACATGCTTATCATGTGGAAATGATGCTCTTGATTGTTTTCCAAATTGACATGCTGCACATACCTTTTGCATCTTTACAACCTTGAAATTTGGTAGTCCATTGACAATCTCCTTTGATTGCATCAATTTCAGCCTCTGTAAATTTGCATGTCCAATTCGTTTGTGTCAGATCAGCAAGAACACCTGCACCTTTTGCAAACATGGTTGCATTCATTTCAAGAATTTTCACATTTAAGGTGAAAATACTACCCACTTTCTTTCCTTTGGCAGTCAATCTTCCATCCCATTTGTACTCTTCTACATATAACCCATCAGCATTGAACCTCACTTGTAATCCTTGGTCGACCATTTGTCCAACAGAAACTAGATTCTTTGTTATATTTGGAACATGCAGCACATCAACAAGGTGTTTTACCTTCCCCTCCTCCATAGACAATGCTATGTTTCCTGTATGCTCGATAGGGTGTGATGTGTCATCACCTGTTTCAACATATCCAAGAACTGGCTTCCGCTAAGTACTAAACCATTTCGCATGACTAGTCATGTGATTTGAAGCACCTGAATCAACATACCAAACATTATCATTTGGTTTTGAAACATCAGCAGACATCGTATTCATCATGTGATGTTGAACCATGAACAACTTCTTAGAATTGTCTGCACTTGTGGATGCATAGTTGTTTTGCTATCTTCTATTATTTTGATTCTTTAACCGGCAATCACGTTCAAAGTTTCCAGGTTTACCACAATTCCAACATCCAACTTCTTAGAATCGTTTGCACTTGTGGATGCATAGTTGTTTTGCTACCTTCTATTATTTTGATTCTTTAACCTGCAATCACGTTCAAAGTTTCCAGGTTTACCACAATTATTATCATTACCTGAATCATTTCTTTGAAAATTTCCACGACCTCTTTGGCTCCCCTTGCCTCGAAACTGTCCTCTTCCTCCTGCATGATTCTGTTGTTGACCTTGGTCTTGGTTATTGTGTCCTCTTCCACTTCTAAAGCCTCTATCTCTTCCTCTTCCTCTGCCAAAGTAGAATACCTGATCAGAACTAGGTTTTCCTTGGGAGTTCGAGTCCTCACTAAGATTCTTTTCTTCAATAATTAGCATAGATACTAGATCAACAAAATTCAGAATATTTTCCCTCGTTTGTATAGAAGTTCTAAACCGCTTATATGTAGCTCTTAAACCACGAAGGCATACTTCCACCTTATCATCATCAACTACATTCATGCCAATAGATGCAAGTGACTCACATATGCTTTTGATTTTTAGGGTGTAGTCACTTACCAACATGCTCTTTTTCTCCAATGTATGTAGCTCATTCTTGAGTTTCAATTCTTGTGCCTTTGTGTTTGTTTGATACAATTTGACCAAACTGTTCCAAGCCTCTTTCAAAGTCTTGGCATCATGTATGTGCCCAATCATGCTATCATGTATGCTAAAAAATAGCCAATACATTACCTTTTGTGCACCTTGATTCCATTTTTCATAAGCTCTTAAATGGTCTTTAATCTAATTCCTCTCTAGTAACTGTGGAGCATTTTCATTCTCTCCTTTGATGTACTTCTAGTAGTCTTTTCCCATCAGGAAATTCATCATCCTGAATCTCCAAGCATGGAAGTTGTTCTTGTCTAGCTTATCACTCATAAGCTCACTCATTCCATTTGCATTTGGCATTGTATGTATAGGGATCCCATATGATCCCAAAAACCACTTGGATCCCAAATGTTCAAGTATATGTCTTGGGATCCCATATGTCCCAAGATCCGTGGGATGCCATTTGTCTCACATACCATGGATCCCATATGTCCATGGAACTAAAAACCAAGGAATGCCATATGTCCCACACTTGGATGACATATGTCCAAGATATGTCTAAGGATCCCACATGTTCTTAGATCATAAAAAACAATGGACTAAGTGATCCCATATGTCACTAGTCCCCATATTAAAAACAAAAGGGTCATCACATGGAGGGGGGTGTTGAGAGTTCCCTACTCCACCCTTTTGTCCCAAATCACTTTGATTCTCATGCAAATCCATTTACCCCACATGCAAGGGAATTCTCCCAAACTCCATATAAGCAAGGCCTCCCTTCACTCCACACAAGTCATTCACTCAAGCCCTTGGCAAAAGTGCCCTCGATCTCCTCATGGAGTCATCATGCTCATAGAGACATTTGTAAGTTCTTTCCACTTTAATTTACTCATCATGTTTTCATATCTTTTGTTCCTTCCTCCATAGTTAATTTATTTTGTGATTAACTTTAGATTAGGAGTAGCATCTTTCATTTCAACATGGGTAAGTCAATGATGTCTGCCAAGCTTGTACTCAAGGCAAGAAACACAGGGCTCCCATTCCCAAGCAGGCTTCCACAAGAGCTAGGAACCCTTTAGCCCTCATCCACATGGACCTTTGTGGACCTATGAATACCCCATCTAGACTTAGTGATTCACTCTACTTCTTTCTTTTAGTACATGATCACTCCCGATACATTTGGGTATATTTTTTGAAGTCAAAGGCAGACACTTTCTCTAAGTTTCGAGAATGGATCAACCAAGTTGAGAATGAAGCATCAACAACAATCAAGACTATTTGATCCGATGGCAGTGGTGAACTTATCAATCACGAATTTGAAAATTTCTTAAAACAAAAGGGGATAAAAAGACAAGCTACTCAATTGGACACTCCATCTCAGAATGGAGTACTTAAGAGAAAGATCCAAAGTGTGCTAGAAATGGCAAGAACCATGCTTCACAACAAAGATTTACCCTACAAATTTTGGGCAGAGGCAGTGCATACTACCGTGTACATACTCAATCGAGGCTTCACTAGTGCATTGCACAACAAGACACCCTTTGAAGCTTACTATGGAAGAAGACCTAATTTCAATTACTTTCGAGTATTTGGAAGTGAAGCATTTGTCCATGTAAGAAAAGTAGATCACAAAAAGTTACAGTCCAAGTCTAAGAAGCATATATTCATTGGCCACAGTGAACAATCAAAAGCATATAGACTGTACAATCTTGAGAACCACTCCATCACAATTTCCAAAGATGTTATCTTTAATGAAGCTTCACGATACTCAACCAACGATCCAAATACAAGTCTTAGTCCACCCATCTACACTTCAGAGGGGGACATAGTCTTTTCAAAGCACATGTCAAAGACCAGTACTTCACATCAACCTAGAAGATCACAAAGGCTCATTGAAAAGAAACAACGAGAACAAAGTCATTATATAAACTATGCATTGATGCATCAAATCCAACAAATTCCAGAGCCTTCTAACTACAAAGAAGCTCAAGCCCAACCTGAGTGGAAAGAAGTTATACAAGTGGAAATGGATGCAATCGAGAAGAACAAGACTTGGACCCTTGTTCCTAAGCCCAAAAATCATCAAGTCATAGGAGTTAAATGACTCTATAAAGTTAAGTACAAATCAGATGGCACATTAGACAAGTACAAAACAAGACTTGTAGCCAAAGGATATAAGCAATAGCATGGCATTGACTATGAAGAAACCTTTGCCCCTACTATAAGGTTTACCACCATAGGGATCATCCTAGCACTAAGTGCACATTTCAAGTGGCCCATCTACCAATTAGACGTCAAAAGCGATTTCCTCAATGGAGACCTTTAAGAAGAAGTATATGTTGACCAACCTGAAGGTTTCAAGATCAAAGGAAAGGAAGATCAAGTCTACAAGATTCACAAAGCACTTTATGGACTTAAGCAAGCTCCTAGGGCCTGGTATGAAAAGATTTACAAGTTCTTCAAAGAAGTAGTGCCGATGCAAACTTGTACACCAATTCATCATCACAAAACTTCACCTTGAGTACTCTATGACAGATCTTGGACTACTTCACTACTTCTTGGGTATGGAAGTTTGGAAAACAAAAGCAAGCATATTCTTATCATAGAAGAAGTACTGCTCTGATCTTCTTTCTAGATATAACATGGACCAGTGTTTCTTAGTATTTACACCACTTGATCACAACACTAGACTAGATATTGCCTATGCAGTTGGTATACTCAGTCAATGTGCACATCAACCTTGACAGACACATTGGGATGTTACTCAAAGACTACTTTGCTATCTTGCCCTCAACCAAGATCATGGTCTTTAGTACAGAGGGACATCAAACTCGCTAGATATTCAGATTCAGATTGGGCTAGTTATCCTCATTCTTGATGGTCCACTTCTGGGTACATATTCTTGCTTGGCTTAGGACCTATCTCTTGGGCAAGTAAGAAGCGGCCTATAGTTGTTCTGTCATCTATCGAGGCCGAGTATCGAGCATACAGCTTTGCAGCATACGAGGTCATCTAGCTTTGATGTTTATTATCTCACATTTGTATCTTACAGGTTACTCCGACGTGCATCCACACAGATAGCTAGTTAGCCTTGGCCATCGCCAAGAATCCAGTGTTCCATGCTCGGACGAAGCACATCGAGATCCAATGCCGTTTCATCTGTGAGAAGCTCGTGTCTCAAGAGATTACTTTGGAGAACCTAGCGGACATGTTCATGGACGCTCTACCTCCAGTTCTGCTCCGGTGCTCGCTGGACCTTTGTAGCATTCAGTCTCTCCAAAATGGATCTGCAAAGGGGTTGTTGATGACATGATTGCTCTACATTTATATCGGCATGAGTGCATCTCCATTTTGTATCCAGGAGGCACTACATTTCTAGGTTAATTCCATTTTATATTGTATCTCTTTTGTATTTGGTTAGCTTGCCATTTGCTTCTACCATTGTATTCATTCTACTTTGAGAGGAATTATCCCACATGAGATGTACTTTGGAGAGCCCCTCCCAAATCTATATAAGGAGGGCCTCTCCCCCTTTTTGTACTTGGTTAGAAGCTTGAGGAGCCTACTCCATGCTCTTGGAAAGCTCATTTCTAATCCATGTGAGTTTACCCATTTCTTGGTCTACTCACTTTGAGTCTCTTGTTGAAAGTTTTTTAAGCTCAAGAGTGTGGGAACATGCCCCAAATTGAACCTTCCACATCATCCACAATCAAAGGAGGCTGATTTCCACGAGTTTGAGGCATCCAATTATGCCCATAATGGAAAGAAGTTGATTAGAGAAGATTTAGCTCACCTCTTGATGTGATTGGACCTCACTTTTGACATGTATATGCTTTTGATTGGTTGAAGAGGTTAGTATGTGGTCTTTAAAACCTCTAATGAGTTGTATTATGACTTAGAGTCGTGGAAATACGTGCCCAAGTTGCCCCCTTGCTTAAGCACACCCCCTATTAGCTGTTCTTTGCATATTTTGCAGAAATTTCACTTTTATACACTCTATCTATCTAGATGTTTTTGGCAGACCCCCCGGTCTTGTACTTGTTGTTTCTCCTTCATCCGGAATCCATTTGCAATGATTTTTGTCTTGTTGGAAAGCTTATAAGTTCTACTTTTTTTGGTATAAGTCTCAGGTTCAATGCTTGCACATGTACAGAGAAATGTCCAGAACACTGTCTGTCTAGTTAGCTCATACTCTGTGAAGAGATCAAGTTATCTGTTTTGTTGCAGCTGGTTGAGGCATCATCCAGTATCCAAATGGAGTGATTTTACTCTCATTTGAAAGCTCTTAAAGTCTAGTTTATGCCTACAAAAGTTAATTTTCAGTCTCTGCATATACTCAGAGAAACTCAGAAAATACAGAACCTATGTCTGAAAAATTTCAGGATCCTAGGAGGGTTCATTTGCTTTTGTTGTGTACATAGGAGTGTTTATCCTCCAACAGTGGTATCAGAGCTATAAGTGGAGTATCAAAGAGAGAAGAAGGAGCTACTGAAGTGAAGTAAAGACTTCATCAAAGTTTGAAGGAAGGAAGCAAAGAACGGGCACGTCAACAACAAGGGGAAGCAAATACATCATCAAATCAAAGACAAAGCTTCATCAAGAGGAGTAGCTCTATTTTTTGAGGTAAAAGCCATCCTTTTCAACTTCATTGCATCAAGGGGAAGGTTCAAAAGAGTTAGGAGGCACCATGGCTGATCTCAATGCTCAGATTGAGAAGCTCGAGAAAGTAAACTACCAACCATGGCGATTTAGAATAAGCAATTTTTTGATGGGGAAAGGTTTGTGGGGACTTGTGAGTGGTGGAGAGCCAAAACCCTACATAGATGAGGTAAATCCAACCAATGACCAGAGAAGAGCAGTAAGAGAGTGGGATGAAAGGGACAAAAGGGTCATTTTCATTTTATCTCAACATATTAGCAACTCTATGGTAGGGCATATTCAAGATTTGGATACATCGAAGAAGGTGTGGGAGTGCTTGGAGAGATTGTACTCAACCTCCACAAAAGCTAGAAAAATTCAGCTCAAGAATGAGCTAAATAATCTTAGGAAAAGCCCCTCTCAAGGTGCAAATGATTACATATTAAAGGTTAAAGAGCTTGCAGATGCACTAGGGTCAATCAGTTGTGCCCTAGATGATGACGATCTTGTCGCCCACACCCTAAATGGACTTAGGGATGATGAAAAATGGAGGGCTTTCACAACTCCAGTGTATGTAAGGGACTCTCTTCCTGATTTTGATCAACTAATCACTCTCATGGTGACAGAGGAGATGAACCTTGGTGGTCATAATGCCAAGGATAGCCAAGGGCAATTGTTGTATGGAGGTAGAGGAAGAGGAAGACACAACCGAGGTGCTACAAGAGGAAGAGGAAGATATCAAAGCAACCAAGGAGGTCAAGGACAACAAGAAAATGCAGGTCAAAGAGGTGGAAGAGCCACAAATAGAGGAAGAGGTGGAAGATTTGGTGGAAGAGGACAAGCCACTTCAAATGGATGCTTTGTATGCGGTAAGCCCGGTCATTTTGCAAATGAATGCTATCATAGAGCTCAAAGACAAGGGAATCAAAGCAACAAAAACAATTATAGAGGGCAAGGTACTTATGCAAACACATCATCCAGCCAAGGGAATGATTATTTACTTGCCATGAGGTATGGTGAAGATACAACTCAAGCTAGTGAAGATGTATGGTATGTAGACAGTGGATGTAGCAATTATATGTCATGTCGAAAGGAGTTTTTTAGTAATTTGCAGGTCCCAAAGCATCAAGGGCATGTGGAAACAGGTGATAACTCAGAGCATATCATTCAACATGTGGGAGATATCAGTTTGGAAGGAAATCAAAGAGCAAAGTGCTTATCAGACGTATTACATGTCCCTACTATTACCAAAAACTTGATTTCGGTAAGCCAAATGGTAGAAAAAGGCTATCAAGTTAGGTTCAATGAAAGAGGATGTTTTGTTGAGGATCCAAGGGCAGGTTTCAAGCTCATAGCAAAAGGAAAAAAGCAAGGGAGAATGTTCACAATAGACATAAATCAGCCACACCATTCAATGTATGTCACATATGGAGAAAAGAGGATAGCAGATTTGGATCTATGGCATAAACGAATAGGTCACATCAACCTACAAAAGCTCAAGGACATGCAAAGGATGAGTTTGGTGAGAGGCCTACCAAATTTTACATCTAAAATGTTGCATGAAATTTGTGTAGCTTGCCAACAAGGAAAACAATCAAGGCTGCCCTTCAAGAAGAGTACCTATTTAAGTGCAAATGTTTTAGACCTCATTCACACGGATGTTTGGGGTCCAACAAGAGAAGCATCCCTTGCTGGAAATAGGTATTTTGTAACCTTCATTAATGACTTTTCAAGAAAAGTGTGGTTGTATTGCATTAGAAACAAATCAGATGTGTTCCACTACTTCAAGAAATTCAAAGCACAGGTGGAGAAGGAATCTGGCAAGTTTATCAAAACTTTGAGATCCGATGGAGGGGGAGAGTACTTCTCCCATGAATTTTCTGAATTTTTGCAGGTCAATGGCATCAAAAGACAATTTACATGTAGGTATACCCCTCAACAAAATGGGGTAGCAGAGAGAAAGAATAGACATATAGCAGAGTTAGCAAGGTGTATGCTCAACGAAATGAATATGCCGCATTGTTATTGGGGAGAGGCTACATATACAGCCACATACATCATGAATAGATGTCCTACATCAGGTATACATCATCTAACCCCTGAGGAAGCATGGAGTGGAAGAAAACCTTGCATTTCACATCTTAGAGTCTTTGGTTGTATATGCTATGTACATGTACCTCAAGAGTTGAGGTCAAAGTTAGATGCCAAATCTGAAAGATGTATTTTTTTGGGATATTCTATGGAACAAAAGGGGTATAAATGCTATAACCCCATCACCAAGGAGCTAAAGGTAAGTAGGGATGTTGTCTTTGATGAGTTGAAGCCTTGGTATGCATGCACGAGTCCATTGCAGGTTGAAGACATAGGTGAGACAGATTTGAAGAATGATGATAGAGTTCAAGAAAGCATGGATTTAAGTGGTCCAAGCAACTCATGCAACACAAGGACACCCTCACCATGGAGTGGAAGGCTTAGGGAAAGAGAGACCAGCTCTGAAGAAAGCAAAGTCAAAGTCAAAGAGAAGATTTTAGTTGAAGAAGGAAGCTATGTGGACAAGAGCATGTTGGAAGATGAAGAGATAGAAGAAATTCAAACTCCAGGAGTGGCAAAACAAAGAAAGAAGATGGCAACCACACCAAAAGGAAGTGAAAGAAGGTCTTCAAGAGTAAGATATCCAGTACAAAGGTTAACATATGATAATTTCATTGCAAAGCATTATGCATACATGACTCAGGTAATCAAGGACAAAGAACCAACTAGTTATGAAGAAGCTAAGGATTGCAAGGAACGGCAAGAGGCAATGAAGGAAGAGCTCAAAGCACTTGATGAGAACCATACTTGGAGCTTGGTACCAGCTCAAGAAGGCATGAAGGTGATAGGTAATAAGTGGGTTTACAAAATTAAAAGAAATTCAGATGGTTCCATTACTAGGTACAAAGCAAGGTTGGTGGCGAAAGGCTTCTCCCAAAGCTACGGGATAGATTATGATGAAACTTTCAGCCCCGTAGCCAAGATGCCAACAATTAGGACTTTGATTGCAGTGGCCACATCAAGGAAATGGAGATTATATCAGTTGGATGTGAAGAATGCCTTCCTCAATGGAGAGCTTGAAGAAGTAGTTTACATGAGCCAACCTCAAGAATTTGCTAGTATGAGGTACCCAAATCATGTTTGCAAGCTAAGGAAAGCACTATATGGACTAAAGCAAGCCCCAAGGGCCTGGAATCAGAGGTTAGTGGATTATTTATCAAGTTGTGGATACAAAGAAAGTGTTGCAGATCCATCACTTTACATGAAGAAGCAAGGAGACAAGACGGTATACATATGCATCTATGTGGACGATTTGATCATCACAGGAAGTGATATTGCAGGTATTAAAGATATCAAATCAAAGCTAGGGAAGGAGTTCAAGATATCTGATCTTGGAACACTAAAGTAATTCTTGGGAATAGAGGTAATCTATGCACACAATGGCATCTTCTTGATTCAAAGAAAATACTTGTTGGATGTGCTATACAAGTTTGGTATGAGTGGTTGTAAGCCACTTTCTCAGCCCATGGATCCCAATACAAAGTTGGTTGCAGGTCAAGGAGAGGCTATACAAGATATTACACTATATAGAAGCATAATTGGTTCATTAATTTATGCTACATTCACTAGACCTGATCTTGCATATGTAGTAGGTGTTCTCTCTCAATTTTTGCATGCACCTACTCATGATCATCTTATGGCGGCTAGAAAGGTGCTTCGTTACATCAATCACACCATCAACCAAGGTCTATTTACTCATATGATGCTGATCTAAGTGTCAAAGGATATAGTGATGCTGATTGGCAGGTAGCAAGGATGATCGAAGGAGTACATCGGGTTATGTTTTCATGATAGGTACAAAAGTGATCTCTTGGAGCTCTAAGAAGCAACCCACTGTTGCTCTTTCATCCACAGAGGCTGAGTACAGAGGTTTAGCATTGGCTACATGTGAGCTATTATGGCTTAAGAAGCTACTTAAGGACTTGGAAGTAGAAGTGGAGGAGTTTCCTCTTTATGGAGACAACATTTCAAGCATCTATCTAGCTAACAATCCCATGTTTCATGCAAGGAGCAAGCACATAGAGGTTCATTACCACTTCATTAGAGAAAAGGTGATGGCAAAAGAGCTAGATATAAGGTATGTGAACACAAAAATGCAGGTTGCAGACATGATGACAAAGTTTCTTGAAGGTACAAAGCTTGGAGGATTCAAGGAAGCTATCAACATAAGAGACATACGCTGAAGCAACGAAAGGAAAAGACTTGAGCTTGAGGGGGAGTGTTGAAAGTTTTTCAAGCTCAAGAGTGTGGGAACATGCCCCAAATTGAATCTTCCACATCATCCACAATCAAAGGAGGCTGATTTCCACGAGTTGGAGGCATCCAATTATGCCCATAATGGAAAGAAGTTGATTAGAGAAGATTTAGCTCACCTCTTGATGTGATTGGACCTCACTTTTGACATGTATATGCTTTTGATTGGTTAAAGAGGTTAGTATGTGGTCTTTAAAACCTCTAATGAGTTGTATTATGACTTAGAGTCGTGGAAATACGTGCCCAAGCTGCCCCCTTGCTTAAGCACACCCCCTACTAGTTGTTCTCTGCATATTTTGCAGAAATTTCACTTTTACACACTCTATCTATCTAAATGTTTTTGGCAGACCCCCCGGTCTTGTACTTGTTGTTTCTCCTTCATCCAGAATCCATTTGCAATGATTTTTGTCTTGTTGGAAAGCTTATAAGTTCTACTTTATCTGGTATAAGTCTCAGGTTCAGTCCCTGCACATGTGCAGAGAAATGTCCAGAACAGTGTCTGTCTAGTTAGCTCATACTCTGTGAAGAGATCAAGTTATCTGTCTTGTTGCAGCTGGTTGAGGCATTATTCAGTATCCAAATGGAGCGATTTTACTCTCATTTGAAAGTTCTTAAAGTCTAGTTTATGCTTGCAAAATTTTATTTTCAGTCTCTGCATATACTCAGAGAAACTCAGAAAATACAGAACCTATGTCTGAAAAATTTCAGGATCCTAGGAGGGTTCATTTGCTTTTGTTGTGTACATAGGAGTGTTTATCCTCCAACATCTCTCACACTCTTTCTTTTGTGAGTACACTCTTCATTTTATTTTGCTTCCGCACATATACTCTCTTCAAGATGTGCCTAGTGCTGGAAAAACCTTCTCTATACCTGCCAAGATAACTTTAGAGATGATAAGTAGACACCTTGTGTTTTCTAAGGATGCATATAAACCATCCTTGTGCTAAGGAGTATCAATCTCAAATTGATTCATCAAAATAGACTAGTTGATACAAAACCGATGAACCAAAAAAACCTGAACGGATGAAGCAAAAACTTGCAATTTTGGGATGTATTGCACTCTAGAAATTAGCTCAAAGCTCACAACTTGCTGACAATTGAACAAATATCTTTTGCATACTTTTAGTTAGATAGATGATGAATCTAAAGCAACAAATTTAATGATTTTTTATGAACCATATTGAGAGAAATCAATCTAACAACATAGGTGTGTCATCTTGACATTTTCAGAGTTAACTACCAGTATACTTAGTCATCTTCAAATGATTGTAGCTCACAAAGTAATAAACAAATGATGATGAAAATTGGTATGATGAAAATAGACTTATCACTTACCTAAATCAATTTAAAGCTCAGTAAAAGATCAAATATACAGAGTGAATGCACTCACTGAAGTTGACTAAAAATGAGAATCATAGCTTATAGTAGTAGATGAGAACAACTTCAAAGTATAGCTAGAAACTAAATCTGTATTGAACATATTATACATGATATGAATGGACATGAAGCTTGGGAAGGAGGAGCACAATGTGTGCTCCACTTGCAGCTTGTTGTTTGATCAAAATCTTTTAAAAATGTAGTCCTAAGTGCTACTCTAATCTACGACTACACATAGGTGTTTATATAGTGATATTTGAATTCAGATCTTGGAGGGATTGTACCTAAACATTCCCCTAAATTTGAGGAATCATCTAGCTAATAAATCATTCCTAATTCAGATATTAATTTGTGCCTAACAGAGTCGCAAGTCTCTTCAATAGCTTTTACTTTTCAAGATAATAACTTTTCAAGAGTTACAAGAGCATGTTTCTATGTCTCTCTCATTGAGAGTGTGCATAAGTAATGCTTTACATTTATGAATGATCAAGCACTAGGCTTGGATGAAATACACCTACATCAAGGACATGTAGAGATGGGTAATGATATTGAGCACAAGATTAGACATGTGGGATATTTTCCATTGAATGCATCTTAAACCTCCAAGGTGTTGAAGCATGTGTTGCATATGCTAAACATCACCAAGAACTTGGTTTTAGTAGGGAAAATGGTTGAAAGAGGTCATGAGGTGAGGTTCAATGATCAAGGATGTTTTCTTTTGAAGACTCCATGCAAAACTACAAGCTCATTGCAAAAGGAAAGAAGCAAGGAAGACTCTTCACCATGGAGGTAAAGCCATCAACCCCTCGCACTATCTACTTGTCAATTGCAAAGATCAACTTGTTGCATAAAAGAATTGGCCACATAAACTTACATGAATGAAAAGGAAGGTCTTGATGATTGGTTTCCCTCATTTTACATATGAGAATGTGCACCATTTGTGCCATGCTTGTTAATTAGGGAAACAAAGCAGATTTCCATTCAAGAAGGGAGCACACATGAGCAATGAAGTATTGAATCTCATACACATAAATGTATGGGGACCTTCAATGAAGACATGCATTAGAAATAATACATATTTTGTCACATTTATAGATGATAATTCAAGCTTTGTTTGGATGTATTGCATGAAGACAAAATCAGAGGTGTTTCACTACTTCAAAAGGTTAAAAAACCTAGTGGAGAAGGAGATAGGGAAGTATATGAAGATCCTCAAATCGGATGGAGGGGAAGATTATTTTCAAATGAATTTTCAGATTTTCTACATGATGATGGGATCAAAATCCAATTCACTTGTAGGTATAAACCTCAATAAAATGGATTAGCAAAGAGGAAGAAGAGGTATATAAGAGAACTGACTAGACCTATGCTAAATGAAATGAATGTTCCTAATTCTTATTGGGATAATGCTGCAAACACAAACATTTACATTATAAATAGGTGTTTAACCTGAAGAGTACATGGAGTCACACTTATGAAGCTTGGTGTGGTAAGAAACCCAATCTTTCATATCTCGAAGGGTAGACATGGACTCTACAAGTGATGAATATATGGTGAAATAAAAAACCTCCAAGATTTAAAGCATCCAAACCAAGGAGGAGGAGATTCCTACAACCTAATGGAGAGATAAGGTCATCCAATAGGGTGAAATACATATTCACAGATCAACTTATGATTCATTCATTGTAAACCATTATGCATATACGAGTCAAGCTATAGCTTGTGAATAACCTAACTCTTTTGAAGACACAAGTAAGCATAAGGAATAGAATGAACCCATGGAAGATGAATTCAAGGCACTTGAGGACAATGATACTTGGTCATTTGTGCCAAGAACAAAGGACATGAAATTCATTGGCAAAGAATGAATGTACAAGGTAAAGAGACATGCAAATGGAAGCATCTCTAGGTATAAAGTGAGATTGTTTACAAAGGGTTTTAACTCAAACCTATGGCATAGACTTTGAGAAGACATTTATTCTAGTAGTTAAGATGGCTACCACAAGGAGTTTTATTGCAATATCAGCCTCAAAATGTTGGAACATGTACCGATTGGATGTGAAGAATGCTTTCCTAAATGAAGAGCTTGAAGAGGTAGTCTTCATGGAGCAGCCTCAAGGTTTTGAAGATGATAGGTTTCCACATCATGTATTCAATCTTAAGAAAGCTCTTTATGGACTCAATCAAATTTTGAAAATCAATTCTAAACCATACAAAAGGACTCATCCACAAGTTTTGCAAGTAGATCAATAAAAAAGGACCCAAAGTTGTGGAATCAAGTTAGAAGCTCCATCAAAATCAATCAAATTCAAATTTCTTCAATTACCCACCAAAAGTGCACCTATACTGATTGGTGGGTTCTTGGTTAGATTGTAGGAAAATTACAAGCTCCATGTAAGCACCATTTCACCTTTGTTTCTTTATTTCTATGAGTTCCACAAGTTTCCCAATTAGTTTAGTGAAGTCTTAAACTCCAAAAAGTTAACCCCTTTGTTTGCTTATCTCATTTTCTCATAATTTTCCTCTCTATGTAGAGGCATACTTAGGCTTTCACAATTCTATTTGTACGAGATTGCAGAGCATTGTTTGCTCTCTCATTCTATTAATTTTTGTTGTCAGTGGTCCAAAAAGATAGCCTATCTTGAAATGTATGAGGCTCACAAATGGCGCATCATTTTGGCTTGATTTAAAGTTTCTTGAATAGTTGGAAGGTCTAATTTTAAGTTTGAAAAATGTTATTTTAAGTCTTTGTACAAGTACAAAATAGTGAGCATATACCATTGTTTGTGGGACTAGTGAAGGGAATCCATAGCTACATTGGGGTGTGAGAATCTTCCCCAATCAATGGTAGCAAAGCATTTTGGAGGCTTGGAGGCATCGGCGGACATCATATTGAAGACTTGGATGGATCAAGACAACTCATGGAATAAGAAGGAGGACATATCACAAGATGACATCAAAATGGGACTACATCAATCAAGACCTCAGCTAATCAAAGGTTAACAAGGGACATGCTATCAAAAGGTAACATCCACACCTTGTAAAGCATACAAAAACCTGAAGAGAAGTTAGAGGAGCACCTTAGAGCTTAGTATGGGTGAGGACAATGCATAAATAAAGAAGTTAGAGAAAGACAACTATCAACCATGGAAACTTAGAGTTAACAACTATCTTATGGGCAAAGGATTGTGGGGATTAGTGCATAGAATAGAGCCAAAGCTCGTGTACATGATCCACCACTTGAAGGATAGGTAAATGCACTTGATAATGGATAGAAAGGGATAGAAGAAGCATATTCATTCTATTGAAACACATAAGCAATCGTGAAACAGGGCATATACAAGACTTGGACACATCCAAGAAGGTTTGGAAGACCTTGGAGAGATTGTACTGTTCATCAACCAAGGCAAGGAAGATTGAGCTCAAGAATGAGCTAAATAATCTTAGGAAAGGACCAAGCACTAACTAAAATGAATAAATTTTGAAGGTTAAGGAGCTTCTAGATGCCATAGGTTCAATTGGGAGCCCAATCAAAGATGACGATCTTGTGGCACACACTCTGAATGGCTTGAGAGAGGATTAAAGGTGGAAAGAATTTACCACATCAATGTACAATGAGGGATTTCCTACTAGAATTTGATCAATTAGTCACATTGATGATGACCAAAAGAGGTGAACCAAGGAGGTTCATAGTCAAAAGGAAGCCAAACCTAATTTTCTATGCAAGTAGAGGCAAAGCCAAAAGAGGTGGACAAAAATCCCAAGGAAGTAGAAAAAGAAGTTCAAAGTTAAGCTCAAGAAACCAAGAAGGCTCAAACCAAAGCTATGGATCAAGAGAAAGAGGAAGGAGCAAAGGGAGAGGAAGATCACATGGAAGAGAAGCATCCAATGGATAATGCTACAGTTGTGGAAAATTGTGAAAAAGTGGTAACGTCCCCATTTACCATTAAACTCCAATTCAGCTTCCCAAAAATAGGTTCCATCGCCCAATGGTCCAGCAACATCACTGAACCAATGAGCGTGTTTGCCCACTTGAGAAGTGTGCCCCTGAGGAGGATCCTGAATTGGGAGCACATGCACGGCTTGAAGTTCTTGCGGCCTTTCGGTGAGATGGGGTTCGAGGAGGAGTGTTTCTATATCCACAATTTGTGCGCTGGATCTGGCTTGCGAACTGGCACCTCCTGCTTCTGCCATGGCCCTGCTTGCTGGTTGGTTCTGTGAGAATATAGAACCATGTGTTAACATCGTAATGGACAGAATAAATCCGTTGTTGTCCCCGTTACAACATTAACATGAGGTAGATGATGAGTTAGTGGTTAGTAAGTGCACGAAGACAGTGTGTGTAGTTAATGCCTGGTTAGTCCTAGGAGGTAGATGGAAAGGTGAGCTGTCTGACTAATGTAGTTAGTAAGTGGAGATGAATTCACAGATTGGGGTCAGGGGTTTTATTACAAGTCTTAGGCTGCCAAATGCAGTGGATGGGTTTTGCTCTTGGTTTTGTAGAGACTCTCGAGAGCTTTATCGGTGTGTCGGCTTGAAAATGAGGCCTTTTAGGGACCCATTTACAAGTGATTATGTTCGTGCTCATGGGCCTTAGTGTGTTCCTGGGTGTTGAAAACGAGTGGCTGTCGGCTGTGCGAGTGAATGGATCATGCTGTATAGGATGTGGTCTTGGTGTAGCTATTTGAGCCCGCAAACAAGCCTTAGGCACCCAAATTTGTCTTGATTGTGGGCTAGCCTTCATCGACTTCTTGGGCACCCAAATAGACTTCACGTTAGCAGAAGAACTTCTGAAAGACTTCTTATTAGTGTCGTGTTGTTGGTTACTAATAAGAGGCTTTGCCCGTGTGGTCGGCTTGAGTGCAATCGGGTGTTCGCCTTTCCGCACCCACACTTGTTTCACTAGCTGAGACATTTTGCTGCGCAGGTACTTTTGTTCTCCGACATAGGTAGTACCCTGCTTCTTCTATCTTTGATCCACCTTTGGTTGCTGCCCCCTTCTGGCCTTTGGAAAAGAAGGGAGTTCCGTTGCATCCCTGACTCCTTTGTTGAGAATATCATTCCTCTGCAACACATAGTTTTGGACAAGAACAGCATGGTCATCTTCATGTGTACTCCTGGAAGGACCAGGAGTCTATGCCTTTCCTAGTTCCTTGAGTGCTTCATTATCTAGCTCTACTGTAATTCGACTATGATTGACCCATACCTGAAGAAGTCCGCTTCTTAGGTTTAAGTTGACTGCTTGGTCATAGATCCAGTCTTGACCCAAGACAAGGGGTTCAGTGAGGTCCTCATCTTGACACACTAGTACTTTAACTGTCATTGTCTCATCATGAATATAGAGGGGAAGTTCCATCTCGCCCATGCAAGGGGTTTCCACGCCTCCCAATCCTATGAGATATGCTTCCACAGGATTGACAGTTAACTACAACTCTTGACAGTAAGACAATTTAACAGCACTAGTGGCTGCACCTGAGTCAATCAAGGCTCTTACGGTCCTTGCACTCTTTCCTTGTCCTATATCCAAGGTTATGAACGGACGTCGATCAGTTATCCTATGTGAGCTTGTTCCTGCGACTTCACACATTGCCATATGATATCCTTGATCTGCATAGTCATTTGTTCTAGGCTGATCTCGGCCTTGCCTTTGCAATTTCATCCTCCGTATGCGCTCTAGGGCTTCTGCTTGAGCTTCTTCTCGAATTCGCTTTTCTTCCTCTTTGCGTTTCTTAGCAGTGTTGAGTCGACTTAGCATTTCCTCCGTGAGAGGTTCCTGATACAACTTGACTTTGCATCCGCTAATATAGTTTGGGAGAACATCACCTTCTAATGTGGCTAATTGCACAGCTCCACTTGTGGAGATCCTATTGATGATCATAGGTCCGTAGCCTCTCTTTTCTAGCTTCCTTGCGTGTTGTTTCAGTGTGTAGACTAAAACTAGATCTCCTGCTTTCAAACCCTTATCCTTCACATGGGCATCAAAGTATGCCTTCTGTTTCTTCTTAGCTGCATATATCCCTGCAGCTGCTCTCAGTCTTGTTTCTCCTAATCGTTCAAGGTCAAAAAGTCTAGAGGAGAGTTCATGACCCGTCCATTCGTGCTCTTGTGCTACTCTCAATGTAGGAATCAAGAAGTCCAAGGGTAGCACAGCGTTTTGGCCAAATACCATCTGAAAGGGTGTGGCTTGGAGTGCCGTTTTATAGGCGACTCGGTATGCCCAAACAGCATGGTGTAGCTGTTTGTCCCAATCAGAGCGTTTAGTGTTTACTAATTTTGTTAGTACATTGCATAAGATCTTATTGGTGCTCTCAGCTTGTCCATTAGCTTGAGGGTGATAGGGGGCAGACTTCTTATGTATTACTAAGAATTCTTGGAGTAGATTTTCAATCACTTCGTTCAAGAAGTGAGTGCCTCTATCACTTACAAGCTCTATAGGTAGCCCATATCTTGTGAATATATTCTCAAACAAGAATTTAGCAGTTGTTTGAGCATCGTTCTTCGTCGTGGCTTTTACCTCTACCCACTTAGTTAGATAGTCGGTTGCAACAATGATATATTCCGCATGGGAACTCTTAGCTGGGGGATTAATAGGACCTACGAAGTCTATTCCCCACTTAGAGAATGCACGTCCACCCATCATAGGTTTCAGTGGCATCTCATCTTTTCGTATAGGATACTGAGTTCTCTGACAGACATCACATCGTTTCACATAGGTATGTGCGTCCATGTGAAGGGTAGGCCACCAGAAGCCCGCAAATAGTATTGCCTTGATCACCCGATCTGGTCCAAAGTGTCCTCCTACTACACCTTGGTGAGCAGTTTCCAAGATCTTAAGATATTCACTTTCATGGACACATAGCCTCAGGTAACCATCTTTACCACGCTTATATAGATTATCACCAATGAGTGAGTAATCCAGAGCTTCTTGTTCTAAACTCCTTTTCCTAGCCAGAGTCATGTCTGGAGGGAATGCTTTCGTCCTCAGGAAGGATACTAGTGGTTCACTCCAATCTGGCACTATGGATACTTGATAAAGAGTAGCGTGTTCCACAGGTGGTTTAGTGCAGCAGATTGAGCATTCCTTGCACAACTTTTGGACATCCGCTTCCATAGTTGGCCAATGCACTCCGAATCTCCTTAGTGTTTGTAAGGTTCGTTGCTTTGAATGGTGTTGCTCTAGTGCACCTACATGTGCTAAATGCAACCATTTATTGTACTCGTCCTCTTCCACACAACAAGCTAAGATTCCTTGATCTGTGTGCTTGTACATGCTTCCTGCCATGATGTGGTACTTTTGGACTTTAACAACCTCTCTATTCCGTGTGTTTACTACTGAATGGTTAGGCCCGTATGTCAATATTGGTACCAATGGCTTAGCCCACTGCGGTACAACTTCCAAATTAAACAAGTAAGCATCAGGAAGATCATCCGATACTCCTTGTGGGGCTTCTCCCGATGTGAGCCTAGAGAGATGATCTGCTCTTAAATGAGTCCTCCCTTTCCTTACCACAACCTCAAAATCATATTCCATTAGCAAGAGAAACCATCTCACTAATCTTCCTGTATTGCATGGCTTGTTTATGAGGTATAGCAATGCTTGATGATCAGTAAAAAATTTAAACTTATTTTCAAGCAAATAGTGTCTAAATTTCTTAACTGCATATACCATGCCTAAGCCTTCTCTCTCCGTAGTGGTGTAATTTTGTTCAGCTGCATTCAACTGTCTACTGGCATAGGCAATTGGAAGATCCCTATTACCTTCACCAGTAGGTTGAGCAAGTACACACCCAATGGCATAATTGGATGCATCCACGTGAACATGGAATGGCTTATTCCAATCTGGTGTGGTCAAGATTGGTGCTGAACATAATCTTCGTTTAAGCTCCTGGAAGGAATTCTCACATTCATCCGTCCACTCAAAGTTAGTCAGAAGTCCGTACATGGGCTTTGCAATGACAGCATACATGTGTATAAATCGTCGGTAATAACCACAATGCCCCATGAAAGCTTGTACTTCCTTGACATTCTTTGGCCTAGGTAGCTCTGCTATAGCTCTCACTTTCTCTTCGTCAGTAGATATGCCATTCTTTGACACTATGTGTCCTAGAATCTTGCCTTGCCTGACCATAAAAACGCACTTTTCTGGGTTCAGGCAGACTTGATATTCTCTACATTTGTCAAAGATTTGTCTGAGTTCAGGGATATGGGTTTGTCTAATGTTGGAATGAGCACAAAGATCATCAACATAGACTTCTAAGTTTTTCCTCAGGAACTCTTTAAATACATGGCACATCAGCCTTTGGAAGGTAGCTGGTGCATTGGTAAGCCCAAATGGCATTACTCTAAAGGCAAAAATGCCCCATTCTGTGGCAAAGGCCGTCTTATGCTGATCCTCTGGAGCTATGGCTACTTGATTGTAACCCGAAAATCCATCAAGGAAGCTGTAGACTTCCTTGCCTGCCACTCTTTCTAAGAGATGTTCTGTGATGGGAAGCGGATAGTTATCTCGAATAGTGGCTGCATTAACCTTCTTCAAGTTAATGCATACGCGCAGCTTTCCATTTTTCTTGGGCACCACTACGATGGGGGATACCCACTGGGTGTGCTCAATTTCATAGATAAATCCAGCTTCAACCAGTCTATCTATCTCTTCTTTGATCTTAGCAGCGTAATTATCGTTATATGTATAGGACTTTTGCTTAGAGGGTTTGGCATCTGAAGTCATGGGGATGGTGTGTGAGCATATGTCAGGGTCAACACCTTTCAAATCCTTGTAACTCCAAGCGAATACATCTCTGTATTCTCTTAGCAAGGCAATTAACGCATGCTCTTCTTCCTCTGTTAGGTCATGGCCTATGTATGTGCATCTCTCCTCTCCTTCTTCTAGGGCCACTACTATTTTCTTGGTGGTTTCTCTGTTATCATAGGCCTCTCCTGATTGTGCCTCTCGTTTCGGCATTCTGATCATGACTCTCCTGTCATCTATCTCATACTTCTTAAAATTTTCTGGGACCTCAAACAAAGATTCTTCCTCTTCTGGTGAGACTTCTCTCTTCTTTCGTTTCTTCCCTTCTTCCTTCGGGGTCACATGTGTTGCTAATCTTACATCATTTGTAAGCTCTCCGTGCCTCTGGGGTTGAAATTCTACTTCATGGAAGTATTCTTCATCTGATGCAAATGGTGGGTCCATAATGATTGACTCTAGATCGGAGTCACTTGCATCCTCAAATGCATCAGGGCTAGGTTCGCATTCTTCTAGAACTGCCTCTCCCATGATTGGCTCTATGGAGAAGACTGAAATATCATAGCCATCCTCATCACAGTTAGGTGTCCATTGTTCCTCATTGATGGCTACATCCATTGTTGCTAGGATTTCTGCCCAGCCATGGGGTTCAAATTCCTCATCAGGAAAGACTACAGGTGCATAGGCTGGGTCTTGGATTGATCTATGGGTTTCTTTCGCACCTACCTCTCTGGCCTTCTCTCTCTTCTCTTCTTCTACTGCTACCTTGCACATCCATAAGTGGGTGTCTTCATGCATCCATGAGGATCCTGATCCTATGGAATGCACCGATTCTGTATCATCTTTGGCTCTATGGATGGGATTCCATTGGATAGGAGGTACATCTCTATGAGAGTAATCTTTGAGATTTACTTTGGTTGTAACACCTAGGTGTTGCAATACAAGGAGTTGGTTCCCCAGTCCTGTACCACTTGCAACTGTCGCATAAATGGTCTTCCCAAAATCATCTCATAGGCATGATTTTTGCTAAAGTCACATATAGCAAATGTATGCTCAAACTCGACACCACAAGTGGTGAGAGTTATTCCTTCTAGCAATCCTAAGGGTCTCTCAATATGACCATCTGCTATCTGCAATTTCATTCTCGTTGGCGTGAGTGCTAGCTTGCCCCAACGCTTCCACAGGGAAGTGGTGGCAATTGCAACTCCTGCACCTGAGTCCAAAATTGCCTTGGTGGTGTACTCCTGGTAAGTAATGGGAAGATAGGTGTTCCCTTCTTCACCTTCACACATATCTCCTATCTTATCCAAGGGTATCTCTGGCACTGTCCTATGTGATCCTACCTAGGAACGAGGTTTTGCTATCTCAGGTACTTGTTTGGCTACATGTTTCCACACTTTTGGTCTAACCTTAAGCAGCTCTTCTAACTTGAGATTGCACTGCACTTTGGTGTTCTTCACTACCTCTGTGTTCCTAGGTATGACTGAATCTTCGTTTCTTACCATGACTATAGGTGCTCTCATGCAGGTGGACTTTGCTTCCCATGGGCCTGTGAAATGGGGTAGTTCCTGTAAGGAATTAGACTCGAAGTCTAATCTTTCTTGAGATTGGATACTCTCCTGCTCTCCATAAATGGATGGGATGTCTTGTGGGAATTGGTCATGTGCAGCATCCACAAGTTCAATGGGAGGAGGGACTTCACTTTCCTT
The DNA here is from genome assembly GCA_020310875.1 of Ceratopteris richardii. Taxonomy (NCBI): domain Eukaryota; kingdom Viridiplantae; phylum Streptophyta; class Polypodiopsida; order Polypodiales; family Pteridaceae; genus Ceratopteris; species Ceratopteris richardii. The sequence goes on along the minus strand of CM035408.1, from coordinate 4,508,607 downwards.
AGCCCATTTGTCTTCTTGAATCTCGCGTAGGAATTCTGGTGTGAACCGATTCATAGAAGATGATGTGTCCGGCTCCGTAGAGTTAGGCACATAGGCTTCAGGCACATAGGCTTCTTGAGCAGGAATGCTTACTCTTTCACTTACCTTGCCCTTGTGTTGAGAGGCTGGTTCCTTTTGTGATTGTGCCATTAGATTCTCTACTCTTTCTAGGGAGGGGGGGTTGTCTGGTTCAGTGGAATTGGCCACATAAACTTTTGATGGGGAATGGGTCATGTTTTTACTTACATTCTCCCTTTCTTGATTTTTTTTCTTCCTTGGCAAATCTTGCAATTATGCCCTCTAACTTCTCTAGAAGTCCATCCAAGTGTAATTGCGTCTTGGCTGAGCCCGAGTAATTGAAAAGGCGGCTGGCTTCAAACATAGTCTGAGCCAATGCGACCATTTTCGCACAAAGCTTGGTTCTTTCTATCTCTAGGTCAGCTCTAGGGTAACACTTGTCATGATCCGTGACATTTGGCCCTTCTTGGATTCTGGCCTGATATGCTTTCAGCATCATGTCTATATCTTCAGGAGTGGGATCAGCTGTTGCTCTAGCACAATGGTGAGAACCACGTTAAGAAGCTTCACCTCCTTAATGTCAATCCGAGGGAGAGGTAGGAGTGATATGAAGATCGTGAATGTGAGAAGATGTGAGAGTGAAGGTGAGAAGCACAAAGATGCACACACACATACACACACACAATGAAGAGACAAGCAAGATACAATGGAAGGTGTGAAATTAGCTCTATTACTCAAGAATACTCTTACAAGCTCAAGAATAACTCTAATCTCAAACAAGCTACAATGAACCCCCCAACTCAAAAATGAGCTCTCTAGCTCTTTTTATAGTTTCTAGACTAGTTTTGACCGGTTTCACATCTAGTGACCGGCCTAGTTAAAAATTAGGTCCTAGAGGCTATTTGGGAGGGTAAACGATGTCTAAAAATAACGAAATTTGGTACGAGTATTCTACCTAAGCTCCTCAAGCTCGAGGACTCCTCGGCTTGCACAAAATGGAGCTATGGATTACAAAATTGGGGTTTTCTCTATATTACATATGTTACAAGAGTGATGAAAATCACTGTTGGATATTTGAAGAGGTAATAAAAACATAATTGTTTGAAAAAATGATCCGTCTGGCTCCCTGCTCTGTCTTTACATGCTTCCGTGGCGTCTGTGCCTCTGACTGCTTCCAACACCCCCCTCCCTCTCGCTTCTGTCGTCCCTGACAGAACCTTGTTGTGAGGTCTGCCGGATGTAATTCTGTAGGAGGTCTTGAGCGAGGGTGTGCTCTGATACACGAATACCTCGGGCTAGATCAGCCTCGAGTTTCTCCCAGTCGATAGGTTGCGGCGCGTCTGGTGGTGGGAGCTGATAGTGTGTGGAGTACACCATTCGTTCACAGGCGAATAATTGCAATAAATGTGTCGGCCTGCCTATGAATACTTCTGAATGGTACTCCCAAAACCCGGTGGTGAACATTTCTTCGAATGTTTGCTTGTAACAGGCCGGTAGATATTTGATCCTGCAGTGCCAGGCGTAACACACCCGGAGCGATGGCGTTGTGCTCATATCATAGACTAAATCCAAATTGCCATGCTCAAAGCCCGGAGTGTTGACATGGGGAGCCTTGATGCGCCGGAAGACTTTAAAGACCATCTGCATCATGTCAAAGATTTTGACAGTCATTTGCGCGGCTATATCATCCATAGGTTTTAATCGAGGGAGCCAGTGGCGGATCGTCGCCATCATATAGCCAACTGTGGGTAACGCGACTGGTGGCTTGAAATAGGGGTAGTTCAGCCAGTCTTGGCACTGCTTATTGTTTTGTAGCTTTATAGCGAAGGCAGTCCAAGAGCGGCGTCGTGGTACTGGTCCCCAGCACGGATTAAATTTTAAGTGAAGAGGCGCCTTTACCCACGTGCTCATCATTTCTGGATAATTTTGCAGTAAATCTTTGCGCCAGTCTGGTTGGAGGATTTCACCTCTCTGCGCCCTTGGTGGCAAGTCCTCTGGCTCGAATTGAGTTGCATGCGTAGGTTTCTTGCCGGTTTCTTTCTCTATGGTTAATTGATATTCTGCCATTAACATAAAGTATGGTTTATACTGAAGCTCATGCCCGGATATGTATCTTCGCGGGGCCATGTGAGCAAAGAATGGTGATTGTAAAATTTTTTCTTCAATTATGGCCATGGCATGTAGCTGTGCCTCTATTCTGGCCGAGTGTGTCGTTCCGAGTTCTTCTACTGTCTTCATCCACGCGGGGGTAGGTAGTTCGTAGGTCATCTGGCCTTCGGCCGTGACACGTCCGCCTGGGATGGGTATCGGTTCATAAGCCTCTTCGAAGGTCTCCTCCACCGGGATAGTGACAGTTTCTTCCTCAGCTGGTAGCTCAGGTGGGGAGTCTGGCCTTGGTGGTGCTTCATAGATGGCGATTCGAGATTCAAGATTCACTACCTGGGCCCGGAGTGCGTTGAGTTCCTCCAAAATTTCAGGTGCAGGGTCCACAGGTGCTGGTAATTCCGCTGCTGCTGGTACCTGTTGTGTGGCTGGTTCTCTGAGCTGTAGCAGTTTGTGATCTTCCTTTAACTTTTGATACTCTTCATTCATACGATCATAGTCCTCGAGCAATCTGACATGGTCGTCTAGCAACATCCGCATCGACTCAGATGGGATGGCCTTGAATCTGCTCGGACTTAGTGGCTGTTCTGGATGATCTAAAGCCGCCTCCAAGTTTTCTCTGTTCTGCTCTTGGAGTCTCTGGTTCTCTTCTTTTGCTGCGGCTAAGTGTCTTCTCAATAAGCCCATATTTCTAGTAAGCGTTGCATTGCGGACAGTCTGGGCTCTAAGTAGGTTATCTAAATCCGCGGTGGCCTCTTTGCTTTTTTCCTCACTTTCTATTTCTAACTTGTGATAAGCCTCTCGTAACTCTTGGTACCGGCTGTTCAGTGAGGCGTTCTCAATTGACAACAAATTAAGCTGCGTTTGTAAGTCGTTCGTCGTTTTCTGCAGCTGTTGATAGTTGGTGCCGAGTGATGCAAACTCATCTCGGACTTGCGTCATACATGCGAACATGTGTTGAAATGCTGTGTCTACGGTGGGCGATAGCAGTAGTGAAGTGCTAAATGAGGATGCAGTGATGGTAGATGCAGTGGGAATGGGAATCGGGGTTGGGACTGTGGATGCAGTGGTGATTGTGGAGAATTGTGAAGTGCCTACATATGAGGGTGCTGTGAGTGTAGTGGGTGGTGGTGAGGTGGGTGGTGATATGTCCATGCCATTGGACGTGTTTAATGTTGTGACTGTGAACAGTGGTGTGATTGGGGGTGGTTGCGTAGGTGTGAATACGGGATTTACAAACGTAGAGTAGTTTACAGGGGGGATGGTGGGAATAGTTTGGTGAAACGGGGAAATAGGGGTTATGGCAGGTTGGGGAGGTGAGACGGGTGAGAAGGTTAGCGGGGTTAGGAAGGGAAATGGGGTTCTTAGAGGTGGGGGAAACGCTGGGAAGGATGAAGGGGCGAAGGGATTAACATAGGGATGCAGAGGGCTGGGTGTGGGCCTGGTGGTATGAATGGGTAAGGAAGAGGTTGGGGCTATATTGCTTTGTACAGGTGTGGATGTGGGGAAAGCAGGTGGGTGTGCGGGTGATACAGGATGGGTTGGTGAAAGATGAGGTGAAAGAGGGGTCGAAGGGGTGGAGGTTATTTCGAGGATTGTAGTGGTATGAACAATGGTGGTACGGGGTGGCGAATCTACAAGAATGGTTTCTGCGGTTACTGAACGTTCGGGGGCGAGGCGTGCCTCCCTGGCTTGTGCTGAAGATTGGGCTCCTGTTGGTACACGAATATACTCCCCGGGTTTTGAGAGGAGTCGCACTCGGCGGGGATCGAACTGTGGTAGTTGCTTTCTTTGTAAAAATCTGAGTGCTTCATGGGAGCCTACTGATTGGACTAACTCTCGGAACCCTCTGATATATGCGTCTTCGAATCCTCCGGAGATGAGTTCCTGTTCAATTAATGCCTGGCTCTCTTCTTCAGTTAACTTCCTTCGTGCCCAGACTTTCTCCATGGTACGATATAATTTCTTTATGGCCAATGTATACGCTGCGGCTTCAAAAGTTTCATCTTCATATGTGCTGGTGTCGCCGTGTGTGTCAGTCTGTTGGCCTTGGCCCTCTGTCTGTTCCTCTTGTGAGCCCTGGCTGGCCTCATCGTCGCCTTGATCGTCGTCTGTTTCAGTTCTTTCTTCTTCAGAGCCCGACACAGCTTGTCCCTGTGGCAAGTCTCGCGGCGTAGTGGGGTAGCTGGGGCGCTCATATTCCTGGGAGAACAGTGGTGCTTCTGAATACTGAAACTCGTTTGAGAATGCATCAGGCATCTCAAAATCAAATGTCGTGTTTATGGGGTCGTTCTCCATATGTGGTATCGGGAAAGAAAACGCTTCCGCACCAATGGTGGTGGGAGCTTCTGCGGTTGTGGTGGCGGGTTGTGAGGTGGTAGTTGCCTGAGGTGCAGCGGTACTCGTGGTGGCCTCCGTAATTACTGGTCTGGACAACCGTATGCGAATAGGTTGTACAGTGGGCTCAGCTTCTGTCTGTGGTCGCTCGGGAGAGGGTTGTGGTGACGGCGACTCTGGCACTTGGAGGCAAGGGATGGTGCCTCGCATGCGCTTACCAGCCCGTGTCCTACTGGGCTTCTTAGCTTTCTTCGCTGTGCTCTTGAATGCCTTCAATTCCTCTCCTGTTAATGCACGCTCGATGGGCAAGTCATAAGCCAAACACATATACACAATTCTTGTGAGTGCACAACATCCGTTAAGCACTTTTTTACGCTCCCATCTGTGCTGTGCCAGGTACATCTGATCTATGATCCAGCTAGCCAGATCAACTGTTTGAGGTCCCGTACATGCCAAATATAATCCAAACCATATTCTTTTGTGTGGCATGGTAAACCTGTCCTGAGCTGGAAAGGCAAAATGTTGCATGCATATTCTTAATGGCTTTGACAACTCAGGTGTGATGGCTGAAATCTCTTCCCACTTCGTGACATCCCCACGTTTCATCGGTTCTGGAATCAATCTCTCTCTGTCTGTGGGAGTGTGGGTTCCATGAATCTTGATGGCTGCTCTGATTAGGTCCTTAGAGAGATAAAATCTCTTATAAGGTGGATCATCCACTAGGGTAGGCAAGATGAAGGTTCCTGGTATGTCCTTATTCTCTGATGCCAGTAAGGTAGTGATCAAGTAATAGCACCTATAAAAATCTGGTTTGGGTAGAGGATCACTGAAATATTCTGTGAAACCGGCTCTGGCCCAAACATGAGTTAAATCTTGGGTGTTTTGTAGGGCTTCGAATTCTCTGGAGAAAAACTGGTACTTTCCCCACGTGCGGTCATCAAAAGTCAGAGAGGATTCAAATATAAAGTTTGCGTCCGCGAGGGGTCCTGCCAGGCCCTGAAACCAATGAGAATTCTTGTGTATCTTTTCTGTGTAGCCCATAGGGGGGTTATCGATAGGCATGGGCCCTGGAAATCCCTGAAATTCCGGCGGTGGAGCAGTAGGGTGGGACTCTGCTCGTAGCACGTTGAGTGGTACTGCTGCTACACTGGGGCCTACTCCTGATGTTCCTTCGTCAGTTTGCATGGTGGCTGGTGCGCTAGTGAGAAAGATCTGCTACAAAAGATTAACACATTAGCATGGAAATTAATCATGATCCCATTAAAGTGAGACCGCAATCCCTTTCCATAACTGATGCGTAACCCGTGTAGCCAAGTGCTGTGAGGTGATGGATGCAATGTTTTTTGCAGCACTAGTGCAGGTCTCTAGACACCTATATGTTTCAGATCATGCATACATTTCTTGATGAGATGAGATTACGAGTGGTGTGTGATGATGGTGGGTGAATTTATACAAGGTTTAAAGGTTAGTGATTTAGTACAAGGTTGTATGTTAGTCGGGGGGTAGTTTTATCAGACATGGGGTTAGGGGAAGACGGTTGGACACGTTTCGGTATCCATTTCCTAAGGATCTTGGAGTGGGTGGTGGGTTTCTGTTGAGGGGTAAAAGGTGGTATCGGGTGTGGTGGTGTAGAGGGATGAAAAGGTTTGTAAGGATTATATATTACATGGCATATGGTTTGAGCTATGATACATGGTTTGGGTACCCAAATCTGCGTGGGCGTGGGTCTATGGGTAAGGTACTTCTTGGCGATCCACATTTGTCGAATGGTCTGACAAGAAGGTCGAGGGGATGGTGGATATCGACTTTGTTTCTGTTCTGCCTTTTGTTTGTTGATCTCTGCTTGGTTGGAGTTCTTTGGTGCTTTTTGTCCTTTTGGCACCCATATTTGTCTGGTGCCGCTTCCTTTGGGAGGCCTAAACTGCTTTCCTTGTTGTTTCCTCTGATACTGCAATCGGTCTGGGTTCCTTTGTCGTGGTCGACTCTGTTGTTGCTGGATTTGAGAGGTCGGATGGACACTCTGCTTTGGAAAAGAAGGGAGTTCCAACACTTGCGTGACCTGCCCATCAGGAAGTGATGCCTTTTGTAACTTTAATCTAGGCCAGTCCGCAACAAGCTTGGAAGGATGAGCACCGTAGGGTGTCGTGCTCATTTGGCCGTTGATGCAACCCACCTGACCTCTGATTGTGCCCTTCTGCCCTTGCTGTTGGGTAACTGTCTCTTCTAGTTTGCAGGAAGTCCCAGGGAAGATCTCCTGTCGTCCTTCTGATTGACAACTGTCTATAGCCAAGCCCGAGTGGGTTGGTGTAGATGTGACGTGACTGGTCTGATTAAAGATCTTCCGGTCTTCCGTCTCATGCGTTTCGTAGGGTCTAGGGTCACAACCGTCAAGCGGAGTGCGGTTAGGGAAGTCAAGCGGTATCACTCGCTTCTGCTCTAAGGTTCCAATCTGTAAGGAGCCTTGTCTAAGATTTAGGTCCACTGAGTGATCGTATAGCCAGTCTTGGCCAAGGATTAGGGGTTCTATCAGGTCGTCATCATGGCACACTAGTAATTTCGCTGTCATCGTCAAATCCTTAATGAGGATAGGAAGGTCCACCTCACCCATGCAAGGGGTTTCCATGCCTCCTAGGCCTATGAGGTATGCCTCAATTGGCCGCATTTCTATTCCTGAATCTTTATAGTGGGACCATCTAATCGTACTAGTCGCAGCACCTGAGTCAATCAAAGCCCTGAGTTCTTGGCTCTGGTTACCGTGCTCTAGCCTAACTGTAAGGAATGGTCTCCTGTCCACTATGCTAGGATGAGTGGTTGACTTTACTTGACACATGGCCATGGGATGTCTGGGTGATGTTTCCAGATGGTTATAATGTTCTCTTCCTAGTCCTTGTCTTCTTAGCTTCATGCGCTTAATGCGTTCTATGGCTTCTGCTTGAGCTTCTGCTCGTATTCTATTTTCTTCCTCCTTACGCTTCTTTGCCAACGTGAGTCGTCTAAGTATATCCTCAGTAAGAGGTTCTTGATATAACCTGACTCTGCAGCCACTAATGTAATTAGGCATTATGTCTCCTTCTAAGGTGGCTAACTGTACTGCTCCACTAGTCGAGAGTCTGTTAATGATCATAGGTCCATAACCTCGCTTTTCTAACTTCCTTGCATGCTGTTTCAGTGTATATACTAGAACTAAGTCTCCTTCTTTTAGGCCTTTATCTTTCACATGCGCATCAAAATATGCTTTCTGTCGCTTCTTCGCTGCGTATATTCCTGCTGCTGCTTTCAGCCTGGTTTCTCCTAATCGTTCCAAGTCCATTATTCTCGCTGATAATTCATGGCCGGTCCACTGATGTTCTTGTGCAACCTTAAGGGTCGGTATCAAGAAGTCCAAAGGAAGCACTGCATTCTGACCAAAAACCATCTGAAAGGGAGTTGCATTGAGTACGGTCTTGTAGGCCACTCGATATGCCCAAACAGCGTGGTGTAGCTGTTTGTCCCAATCTGAACGTTTGTTGTTCACGAGTTTCGTCAGTACGGTACAAAGTATCTTGTTAGTGCTTTCAGCCTGACCATTGGCCTGAGGATGATATGGTGCAGATTTCTTGTGAATCACCATAAAATCCTGTAACAAATATTCAATGACTTGGTTTAGAAAGTGAGTGCCTCGATCACTCACTAGCTCTATAGGCAATCCATATCTTGTAAAGACATTTTCAAATAAGAATTTTGCAGTCGTGTGAGCATCATTCTTTTTTGTAGCCTTTGCCTCTACCCATTTGGTTAAATAATCTGTGGCAACAATAATGTATTCCGCATGTGTACCGTTTGCAGGGGGGTTAATGGGTCCTACAAAGTCTATACCCCACTTAGAAAATGCACGTCCGCCCATCATGGGTTTCAATGGCATTTCATCTCTGCGAGTAGGAAACTGAGTTCTTTGGCACACATCACATCTCTTTACATAGGTATGTGCATCCATGTGAAGAGTGGGCCACCATAATCCTGCAAAGAGGATGGCTTTGATTATCCTATCTGGTCCAAAATGACCTCCTGCAACACCTTGGTGTGCAGTCTCTAGTATTCTCAGATAATCGCTCTCATGAACACATTGTCTTAGATATCCATCTCGTCCTCTTTTGTATAGATTATCGCCAATAAGTGAATAGTCTTGAGCTTCCTGCTCTAGACTGCGTTGTCGAGCTAAGGTCATTCCTTGAGGGAATGTGTTCGTCCTCAAGTATGTCACTAAAGGCTCACTCCAGTCTGGTGTGAGAGACACATGATACAATGTAGCATGCTCTACTGGTGGTCTTTCACCACAATCATGGCATTCCTTACACAATTTGTAGACATCTGCTTCCATCGTAGGCCAATATACTCCTAATCTATGCAGAGTCTGTAGTGTTCTATGTTTTGAATGACGTTGCTTTAGTGCACCTAAGTGTGCTAATTGCAACCAATTCGCATGTTCTGATTCATCTACACAACAAGCAAGAATCTTTTGATTATCTTGTTTATATATGCTTCCTGCCATTATTTGGTATCTCTGAGATTTGGTAATCTCTCCTTCTTTGATCTTTATCCTAGGACTCTTGGGTCCGTATGTCAGAATAGGGACTAACGGCTTAGCCCATTCTGGTGCTATCTCCAGGTTAAACAAGTATGCATCTGGTAGATCATCAGCTACTCCTTGAGGGGCTTCTCCCGAGGTTAATCTTGAGAGGTGGTCAGCTCTAAGATGCGTCTTTCCTTTCCTAACTACCACTTCAAAATCATACTCCATGAGTAATAGAAACCAACGTATCAGTCGTCCGGTGTTACATGGTTTGTTGACTAAATATAATAGGGCTTGATGATCCGTAAAGAACTTGAACTTGTTGGCCAACAAGTAGTGCCTAAACTTCTTCACAGCGTAGATCATCCCTAATCCCTCTCTTTCCGTCGTGGTGTAATTTCTTTCTGCTGCGTTCAGTTGTCTGCTAGCGTAAGCTATGGGGAGATCTATGTTACCTTCATTCGTGGGTTGTGCTAACACACATCCTATGGCATAATTGGATGCATCCACATGTACATGGAATGGCTTACTCCAATCTGGGGTAGTCAATATGGGTGCTGAGCACAAACGTCGTTTGAGTTCATTGAATGAATTTTCGCATTCATTTGTCCACTCAAAATTGGTCAAAAGAGAGTACAGAGGCTTGGCTATGATTGCATACATGTGTATGAATCTCCTATAATAACCGCAATGGCCCATAAATGCCTGTACCTCTTTCACGTTAGTTGGTCTGGGTAATTCTGCAATTACCTTCACCTTTTCCTCATCCGTGGAGATTCCATTTTTTGACACAATGTGTCCTAGAATTTTGCCTTGTCTGACCATGAAAACACACTTTTCTGGGTTCAAACAAACCTGATATTCTCGACATTTGTCAAATATTTGTCTTAACTCTGGGATATGTGTCTGCCTTACAATTGAATGAGCACATAAGTCATCGACATAAACTTCCAAGCTCTTGCGTAAAAATTCCTTAAAAACATGACACATGAGTCGCTGGAAAGTAGCGGGTGCATTTGTCAAGCCAAATGGCATTACACGAAATGCAAATATGCCCCATTCTGTGGCAAAAGCCGTCTTGTGTTGGTCTTCTGGAGCAATGGCTACTTGGTTATAGCCTGAGAATCCATCAAGAAAACTGTAAACTTCCTTGCCCGCAACTCTTTCCAATAGGTGTTCCGTGATAGGAAGAGGATAACTATCTCTAATCGTGGCGGCATTAACTTTTTTAAGGTTAATACACACACGCAATTTTCCATTCTTCTTGGGCACAACCACAATGGGGGATACCCATTCGGTATGCTCAATTTCGTAAATGAATCCTGCTTCTATCAACCGATCTATCTCCTCTTTAATCTTCGCAGCGTAGTTATCATTATACGTGTAAGGTTTTTGTTTTGTCGGTTTTGCATCTGGAGTCATAGGGATTCTATGAGAACATATATCTGGATCTACTCCTTTCAAATCTTTGTAACTCCAAGCAAAAACATCTCTATATTCGCGCAATAGGGCAACTAACTCTTCTTCTTCTTCAGTCGTCAAATCATGCCCTATGTATGTGCATTTTTCTTCTTCTCCTTCTATGGCAACTATGACTTTCTTGGTTTTCTCCCGGTTATCATATACTTGTCCGTCATTCGCCTTTCTGTTGGGCATTCGTACCATGATTCTTCTATCGTCGATTTCATATTTCTTGAAATTCTCGGGTACTTCAAACAAAGATTCTTCTTTTTCTGACATGGTTTCTTCCTTCTTCCTTTTCTTGCCTTCACTCTTAGTAGTCACTTCCGTGGCTAACCTTATCTCGTTCGTGATGTCCTCGTGTCTCTGAGTGTGAGTCTCTACTTCGTAGAAATATTCTTCCTCTGATGCAAAGGGTGGGTCCATGATAATTGATTCTAAATCAAAATCGCTTGCATCCTCAAATGCATCAGTGTTTGGTTCGCACTCTTCTAAAATTGCATCGCCCATGATTGGCTCTATCGTAAAAACTGAAATGTCATAGCCATCCTCGTCACAGTGGGGTGTCCATTGTTCTTCATTGATGGCTACATCCATGGTTGCTAGTATTTCCGCCCATCCATGGGGTTCAAACTCCTCGTCAGGGAATACTACAGGTGCGTAGGCTGGATCTTGAAGGGTTCGTGGATGTTGTTCTGCACCCAAGGTCCTTGCTTCTAATCGTTCTTCCTCTTGTTTGGCTACTTTACACATCCATAAATGGGTATCCTCATGCAACCAAGAAGGATCTGATTCTAATGAGTGCACGGATTCCATCTCTACTGGTGTCTTATGGATGGTATTCCATTGTATTGGGGGTACATCTCTATGTGAATAGTCTTTAAGATTGACTTTGGTAGTCACTCCTAAATGTTGCAAGTACAAAGAATTAGTTCCCCAATCTTGTACGATTTGCAGCTGACGCATGAATGGTCGTCCCAATATCATCTCATACGCATGATTTTTAGCAAAGTCACAAATGGCGAAAGTATGCTCAAATTCTACACCACAAGTGGTGAGAGATATGCCTTCTAGTAAGCCTAACGGTTTTTCTATGTGTCCATCGGCCATTTGTAGCTTCATCTTGGTGGGTCTGAGTGCTGGCTTACCCCAACGTTTCCATAAGGCGGTAGTAGCGATAGCTACCCCGGCTCCTGAATCTAAGATGGCTTTCGTGGTGTAGCCCTGATGGGTTATTGGAAGATATGTGTTACCTTCCTCTCCTTCGCTTACATCTCCAATCTTTTCCACGGGTATCTCTGGTACCTTCTTATGTGATCCTATCTGAGAGGGTGTGGTAGCTAGCTCAGGGAATTGATTTGCTACGTGCTTCCACAATTCTGGTTTTACCTTTAACAGTTCCTCCAGAGTGAGATTACATTGTACTTTGGTATTCTTGATCACTTCCGTATTTCTAGGGATCACTGATTCTTCATTCCTCACTATTATTGTGGGTGCTCTCATACTAATAGACTTAGCTTCCCAAGGCCCTGTGAACTGAGGTAATTCTTGTAGAGAGTTAGACTCAAATCCTGTGGGTTCACTCAGTTGTTCCACCTCTACCTCATCATATATCGAGGGGATGTCTTGGGGAAATTGTTCCTGCAAGTCGTTTATTTCTTGAATAGGAGGATGGGTTCTTTGTTCCTTTCTCCATTTCTCTTCTTGTATTTCTCTCAAAAATTCATGTGAGTACCTATGTATGGAGGAAAAATTGTCTTGGCTTTCTGTATTGGGTACTTGAGACAGGAATGGTGGATTCCTTTCCTGTGTCTCTGGGACACTAGGGTTCCTATGCTGATCCTTTTTCTCTTTGCTTTCAATCAAGTGTTCTAGCCTCTCCATTAGTCCTTGAAAGTGTAGTTCCGGTTTTGCCATGTTATTCCAATTAAGATATCTAGAGGCTTCGAACAACGCTTGGGCTAGTTTTACCATCTTCATGCAAAGTTTAGTTCTCTCAATTTCTAGATCAGCTCGAGGGTAGTTTTTACTCATTTCCGTTACTTGAGGTCCCTCTTTTATTCTAGCCTGATATGCACGAAACATCATGTCTAGATCTTCCGGTATGGGTTCCGCTAAGACTGATCCCGATTTCTGAGCTGGGATTTCTTGGTTTGATTCTTGTGAAGCCAATTCTTGTATTTTGGCTCTAGATTCTCTTAGACTTCCTTCCAACTCACTTATCTTTTTACTCCATTTTCTCTTTAATCTTTCTCTAGAGTCTTTCCAAGATTTTGTCTTTTTACTACTCGATTCTGCAACTTCACTAATTTCGGCTACTTTTTCATGATTAAGCTGTTGGTTTTGTAAGAGCGTCTGGGCTCTGGTTATAGCTTGGATAGGCACGTATGTAGGGTTAGATCCATCTGCGTTGTTTACAATACCTATCACGTTGATCGATGTCACATTTGATGTGTTAACTGGGTTCTTAGGACAATCTTTGATTATGTGTTCTTTGCCACAATCGGCGCAAAAGCCTTGGACGCTATAGTACTGCGATTGCCTTACTATTGGGGGATGTGGACAATCCTTTATGAAATGGTCTCCTTGGCACCTAAAGCATGGTCCTCTAGGACCCTGTGGTCTCTGTTGTCTCAATTGGGGCCGTGGGTTTGGGTTTGCGTACATCACATTAGTATAATCTGGCTCCCAACTAGGTTCCATTGGAGGACTATCATAATGATATGTCTCCACATGTTCTGGTGACTCCGTGTAATAGGCAGGTGGACTAGTTACATGAGTAGAGTCAAAACTGTTTGAGTTCGGGTCACTTTCGGTGATCAAAGGTGAAGAAGGCACTAAGGCCCTACTTAGGTTCTCTTCTGCAGTAGCGTATTTGACTGAGATGACATTTGCTGGTGGGGGTGGCTGCTGAACTAAGACAGGTTGAGGTCTCTGTTGAGCCTGATATGGGTAGTTCTGAGGAGGCCTATAGTAATAAGGCTGAGCATTGTATTGGCCTTGATACCTACCTGACTGCTGGTATGTTTGCGGGTAGTTCTGTCTCACGGTTTGTTTGTTGTATGGGCAGTCCTGCGCCGTATGATTCGTGTATCTTCTCTCAATTGTGCAATATTGGCCACTAGGGTTGGCGTGAGGTTGAGGTGCATTGGGGCACACGTTTGCCAAATGATTTCCACCACAAGCGTAACAACGTACATTTGTAGGTAGCTTGGGCACCTGTTTACTAGAAACTCCTAGTTTTTGGGCCACTTTTTCTGCTAGGTCCTCTATCGAATTAGACAATTTTGTGGATGCTAGAGAAGAACAATCTGAGTCCTTATAGACCTTTGAGAGTTCTAATTCATCTCCTAGGTTGTCCTCAATGTCTATACATATTCTCACACATTCTTCTAGCGTTCTGGGTTCTTTTAGGTACACATAAGAGCGTAGTTTAGCGCTCAACAAGCCATCTAGGAACAGTGATACTTGTTTGGCTTGTGAGGGTAGCTCTTGCATTGGACATCGCTCGACATATTGTCTGAATCTACGACCTGCCAGTCTTACTGTTTCCTGAGGGGTTTGTTTAAAGCTATGAATAAGCGAAGACGTGTCATGTCTAACCCCACTTTTAGAGAATTCAGTAATGAATGACTCTAAAAAGTGATGGATGTCTCTAAATTGCCTTTGTTGCAATGGTTGGAACCAAGTTAAAGCGGTATTCTTTAACGTTAGTCCAAATGCATTGTACTGCGTGAACATGTCTTCAACTTGTTCTGCTCTTAGTACTTGCTTGAATTCTGCGACATGGTCATAGGGATCTCCTGTCCCATCAAAGTAATTCTTCATTGATTTTACCAACTGTGTCGTGGTTGTTCTATCTCTCCCTATGGGGTGATTGAAGCTTACTTCCGGTCTCTGGTGATTTCCTTCTCTTTGATTTCCATGGGCTGAGGATGTTCCTGCCCCTTGTTGATTTGCATTCATGTTTGTTCTAGATGGAGGGAATATCAATTCACCTCTCCATGTGTATGTGTTTTTAGCGCGTTCAGGCACCACAAAGACTCTTTCTGAAGTCTCATCTAGGTATACAACCTTTCCAGGTGTTTCTGGGTCCTTGAATTCATAGATTGTAATGATGCCTACCTCACTGGGGTTTTCCTTTCTGTACCTCCAAAAGGCTTCATCTGTCTCTTTATTTATGAACAACTCTGTGCTCCTGTTATCTTGAGGGATCCACTCTGGGATGAGTACTCTTGTTAATACGGATTTCCCTCTAGGTGTCCTAGGTTCTTCTAACGGTTCTTTTCCTTGAAATTTCGCTTCCGTCTCTAATTGAATTGTGCCAAACTCATTCGTATCGTTGGGCTGTGTACTTAGGATGTACATGGTTCCTTCTTTGTCTATGTAAGCGTCTCTCTCAAACTTCACCACTGGTCTTTCCAATCCAATGGGTTGATCAGGGTTGTGCAGTTGCACCACTTGCCTTTGCAAACCATCCTCATAGATGCGAGCACCTAGTCGGTTGGTTCGGAGAAACTCTAACTGCGTTCTATAGGGTCCTTCAGGTTTTTCTAAGTATGCTACATTAGACCCTCCTGCTGGTCTGTCAGTGCTAAATGCCATTTCTGATTCACTTGATTCTGAGCTCAACTCGTAGGGATAACTACTGTTCAATTGCTGAGCCCAAGATCGAGCGGTAGTTCTCACACTAGACTCTGATGATCTAAGGCTTCTTCTGTCCGACTTACCTATATGTTTGCCCGATCTAAGGTTCATTAATTTCCTTCCTTGCCCACTCAATTACACACTTAGATCGTCAATGGTTCTTTGTGATTAATTCTTGGTTCCTTTTAATTTTTCTTTGGATTCTTGTCTTAATTTATGCGTCAGGAATCCGACTTTCGTGATGATTTTAAGTTTTCGTTCCGTCAGACTTATGTTCTTTTCTTTAGGTTTTCGCGTCACACACACCTTTACTTTAAGTCTTAAGCTTGATAGAATTAGGTATCTTGAACTTGAGGCGTTCCTATCGTCGTTAATCCACAACTACCTTTTAACCTAAGCTAAAAATTGACTGAGGGGGTTGAGTAATCTTCCAACCTCGAGTCGATCTTTCTGGTTGCTCTGATGCCCTGTTGCCCAAGAAGCCGTGCTTCCCAAGCTCTGCTGTCTTCACTACCTTGCTTGCTTGCCTTGGATTGCCCTTGCTAGACCTGGAAAATTCCAATGTTAGACCAATTCACAAGATGATTAAACACTTGAGTATATACACCTTTTTAGCTCAAATTTTCAATATGTGCCCCCTGACTTCCTAGTCCCAGACTAGGTGAACCTCAAATTAGTCTATCCAAAAATAGACGTATACTTTATGAAAAAAACAGTTGAGGTCACATAGTACTCGTCACGAGCTTTCTAACGAGCTATTAAGCTCAAAAAACGGACTTCGGATGAAAAAGTTATGAGCGTTCAGGCCCTGGGGGGTAAAAACTGACAATCAAATTTTCCTTCAAATATGAGCTAAGGGGTCTCCTATGAGTCTAATGGTCCAAAAATTTTCCAAAAATACCCCCAAATTTGGTCAAAAATTGAAGTCCAAAATTTGCGATGGGGGTGGGCAATCGCGATGGTCTGGGACCGTCGCGATGGTCCAAGCGAACCGTCGCGATGGCGTGGGATTTGGACAATCGCGATGGCCCGAAAAAGCGAACCGTCGCGATGGCTCGAAGTGAACAATCGCGATGGCGTGAAGTCGAACCGTCGCGATGGTCCAAAAAATGAACCGTCGCGATGGCGTGATCGGGCGGACAATCGCGATGGCGCGGTCAACGGTCAACGGTGGACAATCGCGATGGTCCGAAGTGAACCGTCGCGATGGTCCGCGATGCGATGGCTTGAGCCAATCGCGATGGTCCGATTTTGGGCTGTCGCGATGGTCCGAAAAAACGAACCGTCGCGATGGTTCAACGTGACACGTGGCACTGTCGTGGCGATGGCCCTAGCCAATCGCGATGGTCCGAGCTCAGCTGAACCGTCGCGATGGTCCAAGTGGACCGTCGCGATGGCTCAAGTGAACCGTCGCGATGGTCCGAAAAAGCGAACCGTCGCGATGGTCCGGCCGAGCCGTCGCGATGGCGTGAGCCTATCGCGATGGTGCGACACAATCGCGATGGTCCGAGCCAATCGCGATGGTCCACCAAATGACGAATTTTTGAAATGCGAATTTGGTTCCGTGTATGCGCAAGGATCGCCTATCTAGTGGTGTGGTCGCCTACCTCAAAAACCGAAAAGTGCAGACCATCGCGATGGTCCGCCACACTCGGAAATCTCTGACAGAAAACACATTTTTTACCTTTTGGATGCTTTCCTGATGCTCTGAAGCTCTGTACCTGCAAGAAAACTCAAGAAAACACAAGTGCATACAAGCGCAAAAACTCTCTCTCGCTCTCTCGCACGCACAAATGAGGGGAAATGAGGTGAATGGGTGGATATGGTGAATTTTCTGATTTTTTTGGAAGTGGAGATGATGATGCGATGATGAAGATGGAGTGTGGGGGAGGTGAAAAACACCAAAAACTAAGTAAAAACAACAACAAAAACTGAAATTTTTACCTTCCAACGCCACTTCTTGCTATACTCTTACCATCACACATTCGTCCTAGACTCGATCCCCGGCAACGGCGCCAAATTTGGTGTTGCTCTAGCACAATGGTGAGAACCACGTTAAGAAGCTTCACCTCCTTAATGTCAATCCGAGGGAGAGGTAGGAGTGATATGAAGATCGTGAATGTGAGAAGATGTGAGAGTGAAGGTGAGAAGCACAAAGATGCACACACACATACACACACACAATGAAGAGACAAGCAAGATACAATGGAAGGTGTGAAATTAGCTCTATTACTCAAGAATACTCTTACAAGCTCAAGAATAACTCTAATCTCAAACAAGCTACAATGAACCCCCCAACTCAAAAATGAGCTCTCTAGCTCTTTTTATAGTTTCTAGACTAGTTTTGACCGGTTTCACATCTAGTGACCGGCCTAGTTAAAAATTAGGTCCTAGAGGCTATTTGGGAGGGTAAACGATGTCTAAAAATAACGAAATTTGGTACGAGTATTCTACCTAAGCTCCTCAAGCTCGAGGACTCCTCGGCTTGCACAAAATGGAGCTATGGATTACAAAATTGGGGTTTTCTCTATATTACATATGTTACAAGAGTGATGAAAATCACTGTTGGATATTTGAAGAGGTAATAAAAACATAATTGTTTGAAAAAATGATCCGTCTGGCTCCCTGCTCTGTCTTTACATGCTTCCGTGGCGTCTGTGCCTCTGACTGCTTCCAACATCAGCTAATACTGATCCTACTCTAGGGGGTGGTGGAATCATATGAGGTGGGTTGGAAGGTGGCGGGTCGGATGGCGATGGGAATGGTGGTGATGGGATAGTGTGAGAGGGAGTTTGAGAGGTGAGTTCAGTTATCCTGGCTTTGGTTTCTCTTATGCTTTCCTCGAGTTCACTCATCTTTTTAGCCCATTGTCTTTTCATTCTTTCCCGACTATCTTTCCATGCTCTAGTCCTTTTCTTTGTTATGCTCTCGGTTTCACTAGCCTCTGGGTTCTTATCTTGGTTTACCCCTTGATTCTGCTGCAATGCTTGAGCTCTAGTGACTACCTGTACGGGAGCAGTGGAAGTGACACTTCCTGTGGAATCTACCACTAACCCAATAACATTGATAGGCGTGATTTTTGGCATATTATTGGGGTTCTTTGGGCAATCTCGTAAGAGATGCTCTTTTCCACAATCTTGGCAAAAGCCTTGGATCGTCATTGACTGGTTTTGTGTAGGTGGAGGTAAGGGGCAATCACGAATGAGGTGATCTCCTTGGCATCTGTAGCACAGTCCTCTTGGGAACGGAGGTCTTACTTGCCTAGGTTGAGGCCTAGGGTTGGGGTTTGCATACATGACGTTTGTGTAATCTGACTCCCAACTAGGTTCATTTGGCTCTTCGCTGTAATAGGACTCACCATGTTCTGGAGACTGCATGTAGTAAGCCTGGGGACTATCGACATGTGTAGAATCAAAGCTATGGTCACTGGGGTCACTTTCGGAAAGCAGTGGGGTTACAGGGACTATGGCTCTATTCAGGTTTTCTTCTGCAACAGCATACTTTACCGGAATCACATTAGCTGGGGCTAGGGGTTGTTGTGCTAGCACAGGCTGAGGCCTTTGTTGGTTTTGATATTGTGGTTGATAATTTTGTTGTGGCCTTCCATATGGCTGTGGAGGGTACTGGTTCTGGTATCTTCCCTGTGGTGGATAGGGTTGAGGATAGGTTTGCCTAACTGTTTAGTTATTGTAGGGGCAATCTTGTGCGGTGTGATTGGTGTACCTCCGTTCTATGGTGCAGTACTGGCTACTAGGATTTACTTGGGGTTGATCCATAATGGGACATACGTTCGCCATGTGGTCGCCACCACAAGTATAGCACCTTTTCACAGGGGCAAACCTTGGGATTTGTTTGCTAGCTACACCTAATTTCTGAGCTACTTTCTCTGCAAGTTCCTCGATTGATGTGGATTGCGTGGAAGAGAGGTTAGAGGCACTATCCGAGTCTTTGTATATCTTGGAAAGCTCTAACTCCTCCCCTAGGTTGTCCTCAATGTCAATACACATGCGTACACACTCTTCTATGGTCCTAGGGTCCTTCAAGTACACATATGATCTTAATTTGGTACTTAGCAATCCATCCAAGAATAGAGCAACTTGCTTAGCTGGTGTGGGTAGCTCCGAAACAGGGCATCTTTCTAAGTATTGCCTAAATCTTCTTCCTGCAAGTCTCATGGTTTCTTGAGGGGTTTGCTTGAAGCTGTGAATCAGCGAGGAGGTATTATGCCTTATGCCACTCTTAGAGAATTCAATAATGAAAGCCTCTAGGAGTTGGTCTATGCTCCTGAACTGCCTCTCATTTAGTGGCTGAAACCATGTCAGGGCAGTGTTCCTAAGGGTCAGACCAAAGGCATTGTACTGCGTGAATAGATCCTCCACTTGTTTAGCTCTAGGACTTGCCTAAACTCAGCCACATGATCGTATGGATCTCTAGTGCCATCGAAGTAGTTCTTCATGGACTTAACTAGCTGAATCGGTCTCAAAGTCCTTGTGTGCTCTCTAGGTCGTGGTAGAGGGAACTCCTCCGCATTTCTTTGATTCCTATGAGCTCTAAGTATCTCAGGTTCTACTCTATTCGTTTCCATCCTCGTTCTTTCTCTGCCCACTGGGTTGGCAAAGCTTACTTCTGGTCTATCTCTACTTCTATCTCTTTGCATTCCATGAGCTTGGGATGTTCCAGCTCCAGGGTGACCATAGGATACATTCGATCTTGGTTAGGGGAAAACGAATTCACCCTTCCAAGTGTAAGCATGCCTATCATTTTCTGTCACCACAAAGATCCTCTCCAAAGCGTGATCTAAGTAGGTCACTCTGCCTGGGCTATCAGGATCCTTAAACTCATAGATCATGATTGTTCCTATATCCATTGGCCGATCCGATTTATACCTCCAAAAGGCCTCGTCAGTCTCTCGGTTCAGAAGCAGATCTATGCTCTTGTTGTCTTGGGGAACCCACTCAGGTGTGATAATCCTAGTGAGAACAGATTTGCCTCGGGGGGTTCTAGGTTCTACACCCATGTTTCCTTGTTCCAAGTCACCTAAGTCCGCCTCTAAGATTACGTTCCCAAATTCATCTGTCCTATCTGGGTGACTGGTGACTACGTATATGGTTCCTTCTTTATCCAAGTATGCTCCATTTTCAAACTTGACTGCTGGGTGCTCTAGTCCTATGGATTGGTAAGGGTTTTTAATCTGTACCACAGACCTTCCTAGGTCGTCCTCATAGATGCTAGCACCTAATCGGTTGGTCCTAAGGTATTCCAACTGTGTTTTGTAAGGGCCTTCTACCCTGTGCAAGTATGGCACACCTGAACTTCCCGTAGGTCTGTCCATGCCTTGAGACATCTCTGATTCACTGGTATCCGAGCTAGGGTAATGCGAGTGGTGACTCAACTGCTGGGCCCAAGACCTTGCAGTATGATTGACACTAGCCTCAGAAGACCTAAGGCTTTGTCTCTCTCTTACTAGGTGTCGTCCTGATCTAAGGTTCATATGCCTAATTGATTAACCCAATTTTTCCCAGGTACAACCACGTTTCTGAGTCCTTTGGTATCGGTTACTTGGTTCTTTTTATGTTGATTAGCGTGTTTATACTCTTGTCTGATATCACGTCGTCAGGAATACTTGAGTTTACTTTCGCACTTTAGTTTGGTCGTTTTCACGTTAGGTTCTTTTCCTTTAAGGGTGTCGTTAGCACACACACATGTTATCTCTTGACTTGCACTTGATTTCTTAGATAGTCTTTGATTTATCTTGTGCCTATCGTTGCCTGGAATTACTTCTAACACTACCCACACTTAGCCTAAACTAAGAATTGACAGAGGGTGTTGCGGGTTTTCCAACCTTGAGTTCCTTTCCTTGTATTGTTGCCCTGGTGTGCCCAGGACGCGTGTTCCCAAGCCTGCACTTACTCTTGCTTTGCGTACCCTTCACTGCTCTCAAAGGACCTGTAAAAGGCCCACTGTTAGCTCAAGACTTAAATTCAAAAGACAGAACCAATCACTTTCATTCATGTAACACTTCACCAATTTGCACTATGACTTTTTGGACACAACTCTAGAGATCCCTGAATTTTGTTCCCCCTGGGTATGGTCAACTTCAAAATACCCTATCTAATATTCCTGAGCTTAATTTAACCGTAACCAGTCAATGTTTTTGTTGTACTCCCTGCGAGCTTTCCAACAAAACAAAAATCACGGCAAACGGATTTCGTATGAGAAAGTTATGCCAGTTCAGGGTTTTGGGGCTAAAACAGGATTAAACTAGGTTAACAGGCAAACAGGAATTCTCGAGTTACTTGGGTCATGCCCTCGTAAAGCAATACTACACCCTAATGTTTGTCCCACACTTGGCCAAAATTTAGACCACTATTTTTACCTTAAAAATTTGACCTAAATTGCCCTTCTAACGTGTTCGCAAAGTCTGTCGGTCGCGATTGACAGGTCAGTCGCGATCGACGTGTCGATCGCGATTGACAGGTCCGTCGTGGCTGTCAGTCGCGATTGACTGGTCAGTCGCGATTGACAGGGGTTACGAAAAGTCAATCAGTCATGGTCAAAGGGTCGTTGACTCCGTCAGTCGCGATTGACTGGTCGATCGCGATTGACAGGTCCGTCACGAGGGTCTGTCCGTCGTGGTCAAACAATCGTTGACTGTGTCGGTCGCGATTGACAGAGCCGTCGTGGGTTGTCAGTCGCGATTGATGAGTCGATCGTGATTGATGGCTCGATCGCGATTGACACGTGTCACGCGTATGGTCAGTCGGTCGTGGTCAATCGGTCGTTGACTCTGTCGGTCGTGATTGACTGAGCCGTCGTGGGCTGTCGATCGCGATTGACGTGTCGATCGCGATTGACAGGTCTGTCCATCGTGGTTTGTCGATCGCGATTGACAGAGCGATCGCGATTGACAGAAATCTGAGGAATTTCAAAAAACTAAACACATTTTTGGGAAGCTCTAGGCCTGTAGATCATGGTTTTGCACTTTGTTTGGTAATTTGAGCGTTTTTTCTGTCGGTCGCGATTGACAGAGGTCGGCGACACACAGACAGTTACTTCGAATTCCGTACCTGCGCAGAGTGCTAGGGACGATGATGTGACCTGTACCTGCAAGACAGCTCAAGAAACATGCAAAAATAGCACACGCAATTTCGCTCTCTCGCTCTCTCTCACAAGTGAAATGAGGGAAATGAGGTGGAGATGGTGATATAATCAAAAAACTGAAATTTTCGCGATGATGGAAATGGAGGTGGGAGATGGTGGTGATGATGATGGTGATGATGGTGGTAAGGTAAGAAAGAGAAAAATAGGAAAAGTAAAGAAATTACCTACAACGCCAACGTCTCTAATCTACGTCTTACCATCACACGCTCGTCCTCAAAGCTCGATCCCCGGCAACGGCGCCAAAATTTGGTGTAGCTCAGTGATGAGTAGCACCTCCTTTAATGTCAATCCGGGAAGACGTGAGGATGGTATGAAGACCTCGAGCAAGTGGAGGCACAAGTGCGTGAGTGAGAAGCACACAAACATGCACACACATACACACACACGCGCACACACGGCAAGACAAAGAGGGAGAAGCAATGGAGTTCTTAGATTACTTTCAAAAAGCTCTTACTAGTTCATTTGAATTACAATCCAACCTCAAAAATGAGCTCTCTAGCTCCTTTTATAGTTTTTGACTAGCTTTGGCCCTGTTCAGACCTAGTGTCCGGCCTAGTTAAAAATTAGGTTCCAGGGCTTATTAGAGGGCTCAAACGAGATCTAAAAAATATGAAAATTGGCAGGTAGATACTTCTAAAGCTCCTCAAGCTCAAGGACTCCTTGGCTTGCACAAAATGGAGCTACAAAAAGGTGAACATGGTATTTACAGGGGTTATTAGTGATGAGAATCACTTTTAATTGGTGTAAAGGTTTTGAAAAATTAAAGGTTGCCTTAGTGCTAGATCTGCGTGAATGCTCGTACTTGCTTCTTCATGAGGAAAATTATTGGCCTACTTGCCAGATCTTCTTTGACTGCCATGTCTGCTTGTGCTGTCCCTTCGTTCTGACTCTCTTCGTCTTGTGGCTCCTTCGGTTCCTTGACTGTTGCCAACACTTTGGATGGAGTAAAGATACAACGCTTCAAGGCATGCATTGGAATAAAGGACCTAGGCATGGAAACTTGAGGGGGAGTGTTGAAAATCAAGACTTGACCATACAAAAGGACTCATACATGAGTTTTGCAAGTGGAATAATAAAAAAGGAGGACCCAAAGTCACGGAATCAAGTTAGGAGCACCAACAAAATCAATCAAATTAGTGCACCTATTTTGAGTGGTCGGTGGTTAGCTAGATTGTAGGAAAAGTAAAAACCCTATATAAACACCATTTTGCCTTTGTTTCTTGAGTTCTATGAGTTCCAAAAGTTTTCTAATTAGTTTAATGGAGTCCTAAACTCTAGCAAGGAGCCCCCTTTCTTGCTTATCTTACTTTCTCATGATTTTTCTCCTCTCTATCTAGAAGCATAGTTAGGCTTTCAGGATTCTATTTATACCAGATTGCAAAGCATTGTTTTCTCTTTCATTGTAATCATTTTTGTTAATTTCAAGCTTCGTTTGCTCTCTCATATAGTGCCCCAAATTGTTCCAGAGTTTCAAGTTTTTCTACTAGTGAGTTGTGAGGAATTGATAAGTTTGTGAAACTATATCTTTGCGCATAGGTAGAGAGTGGTGCAAAACAATTATTTTTCTTGAAGTGGATGGTTCTCACAACCACAACATCCGTTTGGCTTGATTCAAAGCTTGTTGGATAGATCCTAAGGTCTGTTTTATTTTTGCAAAAATCATTTTAAGTATCTATAGAGGTGTAGAGAAAAATACAAAAAAATAAGCATATATAATTTTTTGTGGACCTAGTGGAGGGCATCCATCTTCCATAGTTGCATTAGGGTGATAGAATTGTACCCCATCAGCAAGTTTGAAGGGCTTGGAACCAAAGAATTATGGACTACTTGGTAAAATGTGGATACAATCAGAGTCATGCAATCACTCTTTGTGAAGAAGGAAGGTAGCAAAACTATTTTGATTCGTATATATGTTGATGATTTGATCATTACAAGGGATGATGAAGCTAACATCAATGAGAGAAAGAGGAATCTTGGATGTAAGCTAAAAATATCTGATTTGGGGATTCTAAGGTACCTCCTTGGGATTGAATTACTATATAAGGAAGAAGGTATATTCTTGACACAAAAAATGCATGCTAGATCTTTTGTGGAAGTTTGGCTTATGTGATTGCAAGCCCATTTCAAATCCATTAGAAGGAAAATGCATGCCTTGAAGTCTTGTAGCTTTAGTCCATCCGATGCTTTGGTAAATCTGCATATTGGTCCTTCTTATTGACATGGTCCACCTTTACATCCTTTGGCATTATCTTCTCTCAAATAAAGTGGTAGTGTACTTTTGTATGGTTGGAACGTGCATGGAGCAATATAGTTTGAGCCAAGCATATGCTACTTATGTTGTCACAAAAATTGCTACTACTTATTCTACACATCAAGTTCAATAAAAAAATTCTTGAGCCACATAAGATCACATGAGACTTATGTTGAGCCTCTATAATCAACTTCAATTGAGGAGAGAGCCATTGTTGGTTGTTTCTTTGACATCCACGAGATGTTATTCTTCCCTAGCATGATGACACATCCACTAGTGCTCCTCCTATCATCCTTGGAACTTGCCCAATCAACATCACAATAAGTTGTACATGTAATCCATCATCAAATGGATAATAGAGACCTTCATTAATTGATCCTTTGAGGTATCTAAGTAGCCTTTTGGCTGCAAAAAGATGAGGAATTCTCGATGCTTGCAAAACTTGAGATAACACTCTATCTAGTCTTGTCATAATAATGTATAAGAAAGAGCTAATGATTGACCTATACATGATCACATCATGCACTTCTTCACCATCATGAGCACTTAATTGTGAAGGACCTAGGCATTGAGACTTGAAAAGGAGTGTCAAAAATTAAGTCTCCAACTTAAAAAGATCTCATCCACGAGTTTTGCAAGTGAAACAATCAAAAGGGAGGACCCAAAGTCATGGAATCAAGTTAAGAGCTCCAACAAAATAAATCAATCTAAAATCCACTCAATTACCCACCAAAAAAGCACCTATACTCATTGGTGGGCAGTGATCTAGATTCTAGGAAAATAAAACTTCTACATAAGCATCATCCTTTCCTTTTGTTTGAGTTGTATGAGTTCCAATACTTTTCCTCTTATTTTAGTGAAATATTAAATTCGAATAAGTAGCCCCTTTTGAAATTATGGATTAGGTAAGCTCATCACCCTTAGAACAAAGGAAACTTGTTGCCAAAGATTATGGAGACTTCAATGCACAACAAAACAATAATCCCTATCCACTCATGTCAAATGAAAAGCCAAAAGTCAAGACAAGGCTAGATGAAGAGCCAAGGGTCACACAAGGGTAGATGAAAGGTCACAAGAAGGTCTATATAGTCATATTATCATGGAGAAGGTGCAACCAAGGCCATTTAAATGTGTGGCGTGAAGAGGAGGATGTGAGAAACAAGCCAAGCAGTGCCAAGACCTATCCAAGTAGAGACCATGTCCTATCAAGAGCTACAAAGCTCATATCCCTTGTAAAAAGAGTGTTTGATAGAATTTGCCTAATGCTCTTGTTCATGTCTCTCTGTATAGATATCTATCCAATGCATATGATATCTTGTTAGAAATTTATCTTGTTTATTGTCTTTGTTCCAAATATCATTGCTAAATTCATGTCCAGTAGTTATTGGGAGCAATTCTAGTGAGCCTCTATGTTTGTCATAAGCTAGCTTCTTGCATACTTTGTCTTGTAAGTCTGATTGCTTGACCTAAGATAGTCCATTTGGAGTGCTTGATAGAATGTTCTTAAGATATAAAGGTCTAATATGTGTGGACAAAAGCTTAGGTTATTTGGATCTAAGGCTGAGTCAAACAGGTAAAAATAGTTTTACTAGCTGTAGAAGGGGGTGAACTAGAGGGACATAGGAGGACCTACTCATGTCTCTTGTAAATCTGCAAGAGTAAAATATATTGGAGTTTGATCTGCATAATCACACAAACAAAGCAAGGACAAAGAAGAATCTTGGAGCGCAACACACAATACTAAATGTATTACCAAGTGAATGTACAAAGTTAACTAACACATTAGAGTTATAGACGTATATACAAGTTGGAAAAAAAACCTCCCAAAGAGGGAGAAAAGTGCCCCAAAGGTCCTAAGTGTGTTCACACACATCACTATAGAAATATATCAACAAATCCCCCTTAGGAGTGATGTGGTGAACAAGGTGTTGGCACTCATGTATAAGGAAGTGCCAAGCTATGTGGAAAGAGATCAATCCACAAAAGTAATGTTGAGATATCAGCCTCAACATGTGATGATCCAGGATGACACGTACCAGTTTTTCGTTTCTCTGACATGTATAGTGGTCATGCCAGTATATGTCAGGGATACTTCATTGAGCTTTATTAGATTTATCTACCAAGAGTGATGGCACATTTGTTCCTTGCCAGCTCATTCATTCGCGGACATTAGGTTTTTCCTTATGTATTGATCTTTATATATTGCACTTGTTGTCTTCTTGTTTAGAGGTCATTCTTGTACATTCCTTTTTATGTAATAGAAGAAGAAGAAGAGGATCATTCTTCCTTGCCTCAATTTGTGTGTGTGTGCTTCTCCTTAAGAGTGAGAGTGTGTGTGTGAGCTCTCTTCCTTATCTCCTTCCTCGTGACATGGTATCAGAGCTAGTGTGGCTGTAGAGAGCTCATGGAGAAGGTGACGGTGAAGAGTGAGCAGCAAGGCGTGGAGAAAATGGAATTCACAAACCTACGAAAATTGGTGTGAAGGTAGTCAGATCGAAGTTTCGGAGCCATCTCGACCTTTGTTTCGAGCCCGCAAGCTGGGGCCCACAGAACACCAAGTCAGTTTCAGAAATTGTAACTTGTGTTGTGTTTGACAACACTCATATATTCTAGATCCAGAATTTTAAGTGATTCCGTGTACTGTTGATACACGAAAACTGTGTTTTTCTAAGATCAAATTGTCACGTCATAGTGCAATAGTGTTTAAACAGAAGTGCTACTTGAAGTGTTTTGCAGTGTTGTGAATTGCTGCAAAAATGGCAAACGCAGGTGGAATGAGTCAGCTTAGGAGTGATAAGCTGGACAAGAACAACTTCCATGCTTGGAGATTCAGACTAATGAATTTCTTGATGGGAAAAGGCTACTGGAAGTACATCGGAGAGAACAAAAATGCTCTGCAGTTACCAGAGAGGAATCAGACTGCAGAACAGATAAGAGCATATGAGGAATGGAATCAAGGAGCATGAAAGGTAATGTATTGGCTATCTGTGAGCATACAAGATAGCATGATTGGGCACATACAGGATGCCAAGACTCTGAAAGAGGCTTGGAATAATTTGGTCACATTGTGTGAGACCAATAGAAAGGCACGGAAATTGCAACTGAAGAACGAGCTGCATACATTGGAGAAAAAGAGCATGTCGGTAAGTGACTACACTCTGAAAATCAAAAGCATATGTGAGTCACTTGCATCTATTGGCAGGAATGTAGATGATGATGATAAGGTGGAAGTGTGCCTTCGTGGTTTAGGAGCTGCATATAAGCAGTTCAAAACTTCTATACAAACCAGGGAAAATATTTCGAAATTTGCTGGTTTGGTATCCATGCTAATTATTGAAGAAAAGAATCTTAGTGAGGATTCAAACTCCCAAGGAAAGCCCAGTTCTGAGCAGGTATTCTACTCCGGCAGAGGAAGAGGCAGAGGTAGAGGTTTTGGAAATGGATGAGGAAACAATAATCAAGACCAAGGTCAACAACAAAATCATGCAGGAGGAAGAGGACAATTTCGAGGAAGGGGGAGCCAAAGAGGTCGCAAAAATTTCCAAAGAAATGATTCAGGTAATGATATTAAAGGATGCTGGAATTGTGGTAAACTTGGACACTTTGAACGTGATTGCAGGTTGAAGAATCAAAATAACAGAAGGCAACAAAACAACTATGCATCCATAAGTACAGATGATTCTGAGAAGTTGTTCATGGTTCAACATCACATGATGAATACGATGTCTGCTAGTGTTTCAAAATCAAATGATAATGTCTGGTATGTTGATTCAAGTGCTTCAAATCACATGACCAGTCATGTAGAATGGTTTAGTACTTTGCAAAGATTGCCAATTCCTAGATATGTTGAAATAGGTGATGACACATCACATCCTATTGAGCATACAGGAAAAATAGCACTATCGATGGAGGATGGAAAGGTAAAACATCTTGCTGATGTGCTACATGTTCCAAATATAACAAAGAATCTGGTTTTTGTTAGACAAATGGTTGACCAGGGACTACAAGTTAGGTTCAATGTTGATGGATTATATGTAGAAGAGTACAAGCAGGATGGACGATTGGTTGCCAAAGGAAACAAAGTGGGTAGGATGTTCACCTTAAATGTGAAGATCCTTGAAATGAATGCAGCCATGTTTGCAAAAGGTGGAGGAGTTATTGCAGATATAGAGATGTGGCAGAAACGGATTGGACATGCAAACTTGCAAAGGCTGAAATTGATGCAGTCAAAGGAGATTGTCCATGGACTACCAAATTTCAAAGTTGCAGAAATGCAAAAGGTATGTGCAGCATGTCAATTTGGTAAACAGTCAAGACAATCATTTCCACATGACAAGCATGTTAGTGAGAATGAACTAGAAGTAGTACATACAGATGTTTGGGGTCCAACAAAGACCACATCTATGGGTGGTTGCACATTTTATGTTACTATCATTGATGACCATATATGCAAAGTATGGGTATATTTCATGAAAGAGAAGAGTGAGGTGTTCATTCACTTCCAGAATTTTAAAGCTATGGTGGAAAAGTAGACAGGGAAGTACATTCAGACATTAAGATCTCATGGAGGAGGTGAATACAAGTCAAATGAGTTTAGTAGTTTTCTAAAAAATCATGGAATTTGGCATCAGTTTTCATGTAGGTACACACCACAACAGAATGGTATTGCTAAACGCAAAAATAGACATATTGCAGAAATAGCAAGAGCCTTGATGGCTGAGAAGAATATGCCTCATTGTTATTGGGCAGAAGCTGTGCATACTGCTGTATACATCATGGACAGAACTCCGACTGCTGTTGTACATCAAGTTACACCTGAAGAGAAGTTTACAGGTAAAAAGCCAAACTTATCACATCTAAAAGTTTTTTGCTGCATTGCATATGTACATGTTCTAGATGAGTTGAGGATGAAGCTTGATCCGAAAGCAGAAAAATGTGTCTTCATTGGATACTCCCTTGAGCAAAAAGGGTACAAATGTTATAACCCACTCACACAACAGGTGAAGGTGAGCAGAGATGTGGTATTTGATGAAATGTCAAGCTTCTATGCATATGCCAAAGAAGGATTGGATCTTGAACCAAATGACAAAGAAAATGCTGAAAAATCAAGTGCAGAATCTCAAGTTTAGAGTGGACCGGATGCATCACCAAGCAATTGTTCCAACTCAAATCCATGGAGTGGAAGATTGCGTGGAAATTTGAGTCGAGCAAATTCATGAAATACATCCAAGAAAGGTAAAGAAAAGCTTTCTACTGATAGTAAAACATCTGCAGGTTTTGAAGATGTTGATGGAGATTCAAGTGGTTCAGAAAATATTCTTGATGAGGAACTTGGATTTCCCTCTGTGAAGACTCCAGGAGTAAGAAGGGCACATGTAGATGATACAAGGAGAAGTGACCCACGACCAAGAAGATCTGGGAGGATGTGTAATTCAGTGCAACGATTGATATATGATAGTTACATGGCTCGCCATTGTGCCTACATGATAAAGGTAATACAAGATGCTAAACCTTCTTGTTTTGAAGATGCAATTGATAATGCAGATTGGGAAAAAGCTATGGATGAGGAGATGGTTGCACTTTATGGAAATGATACATGGAAGTTGGTTCCATCGCCACAAGGAAAGAAACCCATAGGCTACAAATGGGTTTACAAGGTAAAGCATAATGCTGATGGTAGCATAAGAAGGTATAAAGCACGATTGGTAGCTAAAGGATATGCACATACATATGGCATTGATTATGAGGAAACATTCAGCCTTGTAGCTAAAATGTCTACTGTCAGAACACTTGTTGCATTAGTTACAACAAAAGGATGTACTTCGCATCAGATGGATGTGAAGAATGCTTTCCTACATGGTGAGTTACAGGAAGAAGTATATACGGACCAGCCACAAGGATATGAAGATTCAAAGCATCCCGAATATGTTTGTAGGTTGCAAAATGCTTTGTATGGGCTGAAGCATGCCCCTCGTGCATGGCATGCAAGGATTGCTGATTACTTAACCAACATTGGGTTTTCTATGTGTGATGTAGATCACTCACTATATGCAAGGAAGGTTGATGATGGCATCACTATTGTGGCTATTTATGTTGATGTTCTGATTGTAGGTGATGATAATGAAGGAAGCATCAAAGAGGTAAATCAACTTCTTATGCAGGAATTTGACATGAATGATCTTGGTGTGCTGTGCTATTTCTTGGGCATTGAGTTTATACATACAAAAACAGGTATATGGATGTCACAAAGGCAATATGCCTTGAATATGCTGCAAAAGTATGGTATGGCTGATTGTAAGCCAATTTCTATGCCATTAGATCAGAATTTGAAATTGGATACTACATCAGGTGAAGCATTGGAAATGCTACTATGTACAGGAAAATTGTGGGAAGTCTCATATATCTCACAATTACAAGGCTTGATCTAAGTTATACCGTTGGACTTGAAAGTCATTTTATGCAGGTTCCCAGGAAGCCACATTTGGATGCTCTGAGGTGCACTCTACGTTATGTGAGTGCTACTTTGGATTATGCATTGTTTTATGAGGCTGGTGTAGATTTGCAGGTTTATGGATACATCGATGTACATTGGGCTAGTAGCATTCCAGATAGAAGATCTACTAGTGGTTTTCTATTCTCACTTGGGAGTGTAGCTGTTACATGGAGCAGTAAGAAGCAACCCACTATTGCTTTGTCGAGTACAGAGGCTGAGTATAGAGGTGCTGCAATGGCAGCATGTGAGGCATCATGGTTAGAGATGCTACTTGCAGATTTAGGTGTGGAAGTGCAAAAGCCTATCACCATCTATTGTGATAATCTTAGCAGCATACAGTTAGCATAGAACCCTGTTTTCCATGCTAGAACAAAGCATATCAAGGGACATTATCACTTCATCAGAGAGAAGGTATTAGCAGGTGATATTAATCTTGTTTATGTGAGAACAGATGAGCAAGTTGCTGATATTTTCACCAAAGCACTTGGAGCTGAGAAGTTGAAGAAGTTTCAGGAGATGCTTGGATTACAGGATATGGTGTTGAGCTTGAGGGGGAGTGTTGAGATATCAACCTCAACATGTGATGGTCCAGGATGACACATACCAGTTTCTCATTTCTCTGACATGTATAGTGGTCATGCCAGTATATGTCAGGGATAATTCATTGAGCTTTATTAGATTTATCTATTGAGAGTGATGGCACATTTGTTCCTTGCTAGCTCATTCATTCACAGTTTTTCCTTATGTGCTGATCTTTATATATTGCACTTGTTGTATTCTTGTTTAGAGGTCATTATTGTACATTCCTTTTTATGTGATATAAGAAGAAGAAGAAGATTATTCTTCCTTGCCTCAATTTGTGTGTGTGTGCTTCTCCTTGAGAGTGAGAGTATGTGTGTGAGCTCTCTTCCTTATCTCCTTCCTCGTGACAAGTAAGTAAGTCCAAAGCTTTGTAGAAAGCTTCAAACTTCTCCCATAGTAGAGCCTTTGTGAAAAGATCTGTAATGTTATCTTGTGTGGGCACATATGCCAAATTGATCTTTCCAATAGAGAACCCCTCCTTCACATAATGATAATGCATCTTGATGTGCTTTGTGCGAGCATGGAACACAGTGTTCCTCACAACTTCCAATGCGCTCTAACTATGAGTGAAGATGGTGGTGGCCGAAGAGTGACTGACACCTAAATCAGCCAAAAGGCATCTGAGTTACACACACTCAACAATCACTATGAAGGTTTCCCTATACTTAGCATCATAACTAGAAGTGGCCATAGTAGGCTGCTTCTTGCTCAACCAAGATACGCATGAGCTACGAAGCATGAAACAAAAACCACTAGTGGACACATGAGTGTCATAGCAACAAGACAAGTGAGAGGTAGAAAAAGCATTTAAATCTCGCGATAGTGGTCCCCCCTTTGGGATAAAATAATTCAAGTAATCGGGTACCAATCAAGTAGAAAAAGATGCGCTTAACTGCCTGCCAATGCTTGACACATGGGAAATGCAAAAACTTTATCATCTGTGAGAAAATATTAGGTGGAGTTATGCATAAGTGAATCAAGCATCCAATAGCCTGGTAATAGAGAACAACATCAAATGCATCTCGAACATCACGAAACATCAACCCTAAACTTGTTTTCATAGGAGTGGCCATAGGTTTGCAATATTCAAGGCCAAAATGCTGCAATAGTGTATTAATATATTTTGTTTGACATAGAGCGATTCCACCATCAACTTGCATAAATCGAATACCCAAATAATGATGCAAATGCCCCAAATATGACATCTCAAATGAGGCATGTAAATCAGTCTTAAAATCTATGCTTCTCACTAGGACGGTGAGTAGTACATCATCAAGATAGACAACAATGTTCAGAAGAACATCATGTGCATGCTTAACATATAAGGTGTTGTCAGTTGGAATTTTATCAAAACCATGTGCAATCAAGAAGGCATGTATCTTTTCATACCAAACACATGGCGCTTACTTCAAACCATATAATTCCTTTTTCAACCTTCACACTTTGTTTTCATGCCCTTTCTACACAAAACCATGGGGCTAAAAAACATACACTTCTTCATGTAAGTCACCATTCAGAAATGCAGTTTTAGTGTCCAACTAATGTACATTCCAACCATGATGGTTTGCAAGTGAATAGATTCTACAAACGGTAGTCATTCAACATGTGGGTTGTTGATCCCATCAAAGTCAAAATGGTAAAAGTCAAAGTGGTAAAAGTCAAGATGGTCAAAGTCAAGTTGGTCAAGGTGCACAGGTAGTGCACAATCAATTTATCCACAATGGTTATGTTTTGCAGAAAGGTGATACATGTTGTAGATTGTTTTTCTGTAAGTTTCAAGGGTTTTAAAGGTGGTTAGAAGGTTCAGGTGAACCCTCCCTTAAGTACACATGTTGAAGAAATGAAGGCAATTAAAGAAGAAGCGGTATGCAAAAGTGGAAGTATGGCACCTTGTTGGTAGTAGACAGGGCTCTCAGAGACCTACATGACAGGGAAGCCAACGGAGGGAGTCTGAGCAAAGAGAAGGCACAAGCAGACAAGGTAGTCAACGAAGATCCGGCAAGTAGGCCATCCAGTTTTTCCAACCAAACCTCTTTTTAATAATGATTTTCATCAGTACATGAACATTTTAAATACCGTTTTTGGTAGATTCGACTCCATTTTGTTCAAGCCAAGGAGTCCTCGAGCTTGACGAGTATCAGTAGTATTTATGTACCAATTTTCATAATTTTCTGAGCTCGTTTGAGCCTCCAAAATAGCCTAGGAACCTAATTTCTAACTAGGCCAGACACTAGGTCTAGATAGAACCAAAGCTAGTCAAAAACTATAAATAGAGCTAGAGAGCTCATTTTTGGGGTTAGCTTGTTGTAGATTTGAACTTGTATGAGAACTCTTTTGCAATAGAAGTTACTCCATTGTCTCTCTCTTTGTTCTTGCCTTGTGTGCGCGTGTGTGTATGTGTGTGCATGTTTGTGTGCTTCTCACTCACACACTTGTGCCATCACTTGTTCAAGGTCTTCATACCATCCTCATGTCTTCCCGGATTGACATTAAAGGAGGTGCTACTCATCACTGAGCTACACCAAATTTTGGCGCCATTGCTGGGGATCAAGCTTTGACGACGAGTGTGTGATGGTAAGACGTAGAGTTGAGATGTTGGAGTCATAGGTATTTTCTCCACTTTCATCTATTTCCTTTGGTTTTCTTCACCATCTCCCACCTTCACGAAATTTTCAGTTTTTTTGGTCATATCCCCATTCCCATACAATTTCCCTCATTTCACTTGTGAGAGAGAGCAAGAGAGCGTTTGCATGCTTGTGCATTTGTGTGTTTCTTGAGATTTTCTACAGGAACCGGCATCCCCTGCAACTGTACCAGCTCTAGCAAGTAAAATTTTTGGCTGCGCAAGTCCCGAGGCGTTGACCTCTGTCAATCGTGACCGACAAAAAATTGATCAACTTGCTAAACTAAGAAGAGTCAATCTCGATCGACAAACAATGACAGACACTTGCTGATGGACCTGTCAATCGTGATCGACACGTCGATCGTGACTGACAGAGTCAACGACTGATTGACCACGACCAACAAAGCCTCCATGCAACAGGTGTCAATCGGGATCGACCCATCAATTGTGATTGATCCATCAATCATGACCGAGAGTCCTGATGGACCTGTCAGTCGCGACCGACCTAGTCAACGATTGTTTGACCATGATTGATAGAATTTTTGGCCCACGTGTCAATCGCGATTGACCCATCAATCGTGACTGAAAGCCACAACGGAATTGTCAATCACGATCGACATGTCGGTTGTGACTGACTCATCAATCGCGATTGACATACCACTCGATTGTGATTGACGAGCAAATTTGGCATTTTTTTTAGAGCAAAATAAATATAGCCTATTTTTGGCCAAGAAATTGGAAAAAGTAAGGGTCATTGAAACATAGCGAAGCCTTAGAAAACACTGTGAGCTATTAGGGAGTGCGTGTTTCACCTGTTTTGACTCTCAAGTGCTTGATTAGCCATAACTTCCTCATACAAACTCCATTTTTAGTGATTTTGGTCCTGTTGGAAAGCTTGTTTCGAATTTGGCCATACCTAGGGGGAAGAAAACTAAGGGATCTCTAGGATTGTTTGCCATAAAGACAAAGTGCAATCTGGGCTCTGAAGTACATGAATAAGCATGATTTGTTATGTCATTTGAATTTGAATCTTGAGCTAACTTTGGAACTCTTACAGGTCCATTGATAACACTAGAGGGCACCCAAAGCAAGGGCATTTTGCAAGCTTGAGAATGGGGTTCTTGATCACCAACAAGCAAGGGATCAACAAGTAAGGTTGGATCATTCTCAACTTCCTCTGTTAATTCCTAGCTTAGACTAAGTGCAATTTGGGCCATAACTAAGATAGGGTGACGATAGGCATCTGTTAAGTTGAAGACTCTTAATTAATCAAGTTCAAGCAGAACTATAATCTCTTTGTGATCGATAACTTTAAAGGAAAGAATTTAACGTGGTGCAAGCAACTAAAAGTGCGGCAATTCACTGAAGTATTCGTGATGTCATGATTATCAGACAAGAGCATAAAACACGATAATCAACTAATAAAGAACTAAGTTACTGACACAAATTGATCCACAACGAGGTTGTACTTTGGGTAAAAATTGGGACTATTCACTCAGACATATGAACCTGAGATCAAGACGACATCTAGGGAGAGATAGACAAAGTTTTAGGTCTTTAGAGGCTAGTGTTAATCACACTGCTAGGTCTTGGGCCCAGCAGTTGAGCAATTATTCACACTACCCTAGCTCTGAAACTAGCGAATCAGAGATGTCTCATGGAATGGAGAGACCTATAGGAAGTTCAGGTGTGACCTACCTACAAAAGGTCGAGGGTCCTTACAAGACACAACTGGAATACCTTAGGACCAACCGATTAGGTGCTTGTGTCAAGGACGACCTAAGAAGATCTGTGGTCCAGATCAACCCATTGGACTCGAACATCCAGCAGTCAAGTTTGAAAATGGTGCATACCGGGACAAAGAAGGAACCATGTACGTAGTCATCGATCACCCAGATAGGACAGACGAATTCAGTAATGTGATCCGAGAAACAGACATTGGTGACATAGAGCAAGGGAACATAGGAAGAGATCCTAGGACCCGTCGAGGTAAATCAGTCTTGACGAGAATCCTCACTCCAGAGTGGGTGCCCCAAGACAATAAAAGCATAGACCTGTTAATAAACCGAGAGACTGACGAAGCCTGTTGGAGGTATAAGCCTGATCAGTCGAATGAGGTAGGAACGATAACGATCTATGAGTTCAAAGATCCTGATAGCCCAACCAGAGTGACCTATTTGGACAATATGTCCGAGAGGATCTTTGTGGTCACAGAGCATGGTAGGCACGCCTACACGTGGAAGGAAGAAGTTGTTTTTCCCCATCAAAGATCTAATGTCTCCTATAGTCACCAAGGAGCTGGGACATCCCAAGCGCATGGAGCTCATAGGGACAGAAGTAGAGATAGGCCAGAAGTAAGTTTTTCCAACCCCTGGGGAAGAGAAAGGATGAGAACAGAGATGGATAGAGAAGAAACTGGGAGACCTAGAGTCCCAAGAAACCAAAGAAATGCTGATGATTTTCCCTTGCCAAGGCCAAGAGAACACACTAGGACCTTGAGACCAACCCAACAGGTTAAGTCCATGAAGAATTACTTTGATGGCACTAGAGATCCATATGATCATGTGGTTGAATTTAGGCAAGTCTTGAGAGCTGAACAAGTTGATGACCTATTCACACAGTACAATGCTTTCGGTCTAACCCTTAGGAACACAACCTTTATCTGGTTTCAACCACTGAATGAGATGTAGTTCAGGAACATAGACCAACTTCTAGAGGCATTCATTACTGAATTCTCTAAGAGTGGTATATGGCATAACACTTCCTCACTGATTCATAGTTTCAAGCAAACACCTCAAGAGACGGTTAGACTGGCAGGAAGAAGATTAAGGCAATACCTAGAGAGATGTCCTATTCCCCAGTTACCCACTCCATCCAAACAGGTGGCTTTGTTCTTAGACAGATTGCCAAGTACCAAGTTAAGATCATATGTGTACCTGAAGGACCCTAGGACCATAGAAGAGTGCATACGCATGTGCATTGACATAGAGGACAATCTAGGAGAGGAGCTGGAGCTTTCCAAAATCTATAAGGACTCAGACAACTCTACCAGCCTCTCTTCTAGACATTCCATGTCTATTGAGGAAGTAGCAGAGAAAGTAGCTCAGAAATTAGGTGTCTCAAGCAAATAGATACCCCGATTTACCCTAGCGAACCGATGCTACACTTGTGGAGGTGACCATATGGCTAGTGTATGTCCCATTATGGTTCAACCCCAAGTGAATTCTAGTAGCCAGTACTGCACCATAGAACGGAGATACACTAATCACACCACGCAAGATTGCCCCTACAACAAGCAAGCAGTTAGGCAAATGTATCCACAGCCCTACCCTCAACAAGGAAGATACCAGAACCAGTACCCACCATAGCAATACGATAGGCCCCAACAACCCTATCAACCACCCTATCAAGGGTAGCGGAGACCTGAACCAATTCTAGCATAGCAACCTCCTTCTACAGCCAATGTGATTCCTCTGAAGTACGTAGCTGCAGAAGAAAATCCAACTAGATCTATAGTGCTAGTGACTCCTTTGCTTTCAGAAGGTGACCCCAGTGATCATATGTTTGACTCTACACATATTGATAGCCCCCAGGCTTACTACATGCAATCACTCAGCTAAGGCACAATTGCACTTTGATGGATTGTTGGAGAGGTCGGAGAGCATAATTGCAAGATCTGACAAGGAAGCCACCCCCCAAGGAAGAGACAATGCAAGTGAAAGAATAAGCATTCCCCCCCAGGAAGCTTATGTGCCTAACTCCACTGAACCAGACACATCTTCTTCTATGAATCATTACTCTCCAGAATTTCTAAGAGAGATTCAAGAAGAGAAATGGGCCAAAGAGAGTGAAGTTCCTCCTCCCATTGAACTTGTGGAGGACTTGCATGATCAATTCCCACAAGACATTCCTTCTATTTATGGAGAGCAGGAGAGTACCCAATCTCATGAGAGATTAGACTTTGAGTCTAATTCCTTATAGGAATTGCCCCATTTCACAGGCCCATGGGAAGCCAAATCTACTTGTATGAGAGCACCCACGATCATGGTAAGAAACAAAGACTCGGTCATGCCTAGGAACACGGAGGTAGTGAAGAACACTAAAGTGGAGTGCAATCTCACTTTAGAAGAGCTACTCAAGGTTAGGCCAGAGTTATGGAAACACGTAGCCAATCAAGTGCCAGAAGTGATGAAACCCCAGTTCCAGGTAGGATCTCATAAAACAGTGCCAGAAATACCCTTGGACAAGATAGGAGGCATGATTGAAGGAGAGGAAGGAAACACCTATCTTCCCATTACCCACCAAGGGTACACTACCAAGGCAATTTTGGACTCAGGCGCATGAGTTACAATTGCTACCACTTCCCCATGGAAGCGTTGGGGCAAGCCAACACTCAAGCCAACAAGAATGAAACTACAGATGGCAGATGGTCACATTGAGAGACCCTTAGGACTTCTAGAAGGAATAACTCTCACGACATGTGGTGTTGATTTCGAGCATACTTTTGCTATATGTGACTTTAGCTAGAATCAAGCCTATGAGATGATTTTGGGAAGACCATTTATGCCGAAGTTGTAAGTGGTACAAGATTGGGGAACCAATTCTTTGTACTTGCAACACTTAGGTGTTACAACCAAAGTCAATCTCAAGGATTCCTCTCATAGAGATGTACCACCTATTCAATGGAATCCCATCCATAGAGCTAAGGATGATACAGAATCAATGCATTCCATAGGATCAGGATCCTCATGGATGCATGAAGACACCCATTTATGGATGTGTAAAGTGGCAGAAGAAGAAGAGAAGAGGGAAAACGCCAGAGAAGTAGGTGCGAAAGAAACCTATAGATCAGTTCAAGAGCCAGCCTATGCACTTCTAGTGTTTCCTGATGAAGAGTTTGAACCTCATGGTTGGGCGGAAATTCTAACAACAATGGATGTATCCATCAATGAAGAACAATGGACACCCCATTGTGATGAGGATGGCTATGACATTTCAGTCTTCACAATAGAGCCAATCATGTGCAATCTGGTCATTGAAGAATGTGAACCTAATACTGATGCATTTGAGGATGCAAGCTACTCTAATCTAGAGTCAATCATTATGGACCCACCTTTTGCATCAGAAGAAGAATACTTCAATGAAGTAGAAGCTCACCCTCAGAGACATGAAGAACTTATGAAGGATGTGAGGTTAACCACACAAGTAACCCCTAAGAGTGAAGGCAAGAAAAGGAAGAAGAGAGAAGTCACACCAGAAGAGGAAGAATCTTTGTTTGAGGTCCCTGAAAATTTTAAGAAATATGAGATAGAAGATAGGAGATTCATGATAAGAATGCCTAAATGCGATGCCCAAGAAAGAGAGGCCTATGATAACAAAGAAACCACCAAGAAAATAGTTGTAGCCATAGAAGAAGGAGAAGAAAGATGCACTTACATAGGACATGACCTAACAGAAGAAGAAGAGCAAGAGTTGGTAGCCTTGCTAAGAGAATACATAGATGTATTTGCTTGGAGCTACAAGGACTTGAAAGGTGTAAACCCTGACATATGCTCACATGCTATCCCCATGACCTTAGATGCCAAACCCTCTAAGCAAAATCCATACACATATAATGATAATTATGCTGCCAAGATCAAAGAAGAGATAGATTGCTTGGTGGAAGCTGGATTCATCTATAAAATTGAACACACTGAATGGGTATCCCCCATTGTAGTGGTGCCCAAGAAGAATGGAAAATTACATGTATGCATTAATTTGAAGAAAGTTAATGTAGCCACTATTCGAGATAACTATCCGCTTCCTATCACTGAACATCTCTTAGAAAGAGTAGTAGGCAAGGAAGTGTAAAGCTTCCTAGATGGATTTTCTAGGTACAATCAAGTGGCCATTGCTCTAGAAGATCAACATAAGAAGGCTTTTGCCACAGAGTGGGGCATATTTGCCTTTCGAGTAATGCCATTTGGTCTTACCAATGCACCAGCAACCTTCCAGAGACTCATGTGCCATGTGTTTAAGGAGTTCTTGAGGAAGAACTTGGAAGTCTATGTTGATGATCTATGTGCCCATTCCAACATTAGAGAGACACATATACCTGAACTTAGGCAAATCTTCGACAAATGTAGAGAATATCAAGTCTACCTCAACCCAAAAAAGTGTGTTTTCATGGTCAAGCAAGGCAAGATTCTAGGACACATAGTGTCAAAGAACGGCATATCCACTGATGAAGAGAAAGTGAGAGCCATTGTAGAACTACCAAGGCCAAAGAATGTCAAGGAAGTGCAAGCTTTCATGGGGCATTGTGGCTATTATCGACGTTTTACACATATGTATGCCATCATTGCAAAGCCTCTATACGGACTTTTGACTAACTTTGAGTGGACTGAAGAATGTGAGAACTCCTTTAACGAGCTCAAGAGAAGCTTGTGTTCAACACCAATCTTGACTACACGAGATTGGAACAAGCCATTCCATGTCCATGTGGATGCATCCAATTATGCTATTGGGTGTGTACTTGCACAACCTACGGGCGAAGGTAATATGGATCTTCCAATTGCCTATGCTAAAAGACAATTAAATGCTGATGAAC
This sequence comes from Ceratopteris richardii, assembly GCA_020310875.1. Classification (NCBI taxonomy): domain Eukaryota; kingdom Viridiplantae; phylum Streptophyta; class Polypodiopsida; order Polypodiales; family Pteridaceae; genus Ceratopteris; species Ceratopteris richardii. The sequence continues at coordinate 4,467,754 of CM035408.1, read as the reverse complement.
GAGATTATACCACTACTAAGAGAGAAGGATTAGGCATGGTATATGCAGTGAAAAAGTTTAGACACTATTTGCTTGCAAATAAGTTTAAATTTTTTACTGATCATCAAGCTCTACTTTACTTGGTAAACAAGCCTTGCAATACAGGCAGATTAGTAAGATGGTTCCTCTTACTAATGGAATATGACTTTGAGGTAGTGATGAGGAAGGGCAAGAATCATTTCAGAGCAGATCATCTTTCAAGGCTCACATTTGGAGAGGCCCCACAAGGAGTATCATATGATCTTCCTGATGCTTACTTGTTTAATTTGAAGTTGTACCTCAGTGGGCCAAGACATTAGTGCCAGTACTGACATATGGTCCCAAACACCTAGTAATGAACACTCAAGATAGGGAAGTGGTGAAAGCCTAGAAGTACCATATCATGGCAGGAAGTATGTACAAGCATACTGATCAAGGAATATTAGCTTGTTGTGTGGAAGAGGATGAGTACGTGAAATGGTTGCAATTAGCACATGTAGGTGCATTAGAGCAACACCATTCAAGGCAAAGAACTTTATAGACACTAAGGAGACTCGGAGTGCACTGACCAACTATGGAAGCAAATGTCCATAAGTTGTGTAAGGAATGCCCAATCTGTCGTACTAGACCACCAGTGGAACATGCCACTCTTTATTGATTGTCTTTAGTGCCAGATTGGAGTGAACCATTAGTAGCCTTCCTGAGGACGAAAACATTCCCTAAAGAAATGACATTGGCTAGACAAAGGAACTTAGAACAAGAAGCCATAGACTATACTCTCATTGGAGATAATCTATACAAACGAGGAAAATATGGGTATCTTAGATTATGTGTCCACAAGAGCGATTATCTGAAGATCTTGGAAACTGCTCACCAAAGTGTAGCAGGAGGACACTTTGGATCAGATAGGGTGATCAAGGCAATACTATTTGTAGGTCTTTGGTGGCCCACACTTCACATGGATGCACATACCTATGTGAAGTGGTGTGATGTGTGCGCAAAGATGAGATGCCACGGAGACCTATGATGGGTGGATGTGCATTCTCTAAGTGGGGAATAGATTTTGTACGCCCTATTAATTCCCCGGCTAAGAGTTCACATGCTGAATACATCATTGTGGCCACAGATTATCTAACCAAGTGGGTAGAAGTGAAAGCCACAACGAAGAACGATGCTCAAACGAGAGCTAGGTTCTTATTTGAGAATGTGTTCACGAGATATGGGCTACCTATAGAGCTAGTAAGTGATAGAGGCACTCACTTCTTGAATGAAGTCATTGAAAATCTTCTCCAAGAGTTCTTGGTAGTACACAAGAAGTCTGCCCCCTATCACCCACAAGCTAATGGGCCAGCCGAAAGCACCAATAAGATTTTGTGCAATGTGTTGACCAAGTTGGTGAATAATAAATGCTCTGATTGGGACAAACAACTACACCATGTTGTTTGGGCATATAAAGTTGCATATAAAACAGTACTCCAAGCCACACCCTTTCAGATGATATTTGGCCAAAATGCAGTGCTACCATTGGACTTTTTGATACCTACACTGAGAGTAGCACAGGAGCATGAATGGACAGGCCATGATCTCTCCTCTATGATCTTCGATCTTGAACGACTAGGTGAAACAAGGTTAAGAGTGGCAGCATGAATTTATGCACCAAGAAAAGACAAAAAGCATATTTTGACGCACATGTGAAGGATAAGGGCCTGAAAGCAGGAGACCTAGTCCTAGTCTACACTTTGAAGCAACATGCACGGAAATTAGAGAAAAGTGGCTATGGACCAATGATTATCAATAGGATCTCCACAAGTGGACCAGATGAACTAGCCACTTTAGAAGGCGATATCCTACCAAGTTACATCAGTGGATGCAGATTCAAGTTATATCAGGAACCCCTCATATAGGAGATGTTAAATCGATCAACACTGCCAAGAAACATAAGGAAGAAGAAAAACGCGTCCGTGAAAAAGCACACGCAGAAGCCTTGGAACGTATCCGAAGAATGAAATTGAGAAGACAAGGTACATATCAGCCTAGAATCGATGCCTATGCAGCTTCAGGATATCATATGGCTATGTGTGAAGTCTCAGGTGTAAGTTCCCATAGAATAATTGATCGACGTCCTTTTGTGACCATAGAGATAGGACAAGGAAATAGTGCAAGAACTGTACGGGCTCTGATTGACTCAGGTGCAGCCACTAGTGCTCTTAAAATTTCTTACTATCAAGAATTGAACTTAAGTGTCAATCCTATAGAAGCATACCTCATAGGATTGAGAGGTGTGGAAACCCCTTGCATGGGCGAGGTGAAACTTCCCCTCTACATTCAAGATGCTCTCATGACAGTTAAGGTGCTAGTGTGTCAAGATGAGGACCTCACTGAGCCTCTTATCTTGGGTCAAGATTGGATCTATGATCATGCAGTCAACCTAAACCTAAGAAGTGGACTTCTTCAGGTCTGGGTAAATCAAAATCGCATTGTAATCAAGCTAGAAAATAAAGCACTCAAGGAACTCAGAAAGGCACCAACTCTTGGTGCTCTAGAGGAAAACAAACGACTTCAAAGGCAGAATGAAGAAAACCTAGAGGCAGCAATGGAAGGCTCCCCTCATGAGATCGACCTAGAAAAGTTTAAGGTATTCCCTTCAAAGACAATGAAAACGATCCTTGAAAGCTATGCTGATCTGCTGGAAGCGCATGAAGAATTGGGCAAACAACGGGATACTCTTGGCCAACAACTAATGACGCAAGAAGAACCAATAAAGATCACCGATTCTACCCCACCTACAGAAGAGATAAATGCACTGAGAGAACAGGTCGCTGAGTTGCAAAGCAAGTTACTTCAGTATGAAAGACAACCCTCCCCGGTCATAGAACCAGAACCAGAAGAGTTAGTGCCCATAGAGGTAGATGAATCATATGAGGAACCTTATGTTCCCATACCGATGTCGGGTGGCCAACAAACAGCAAAAGGATTGGACACGCTTGAAGTAGAAGCCCTAGAATGGATGCAGATGCTCGAAAAAACGGCCAATACACATGATGAGCGAGTAGTGGTACAAATTGAGTGAATGTCTAAGATTGAGGACACTATTATAAAATCAAAATACTTCTGCCACATGTCTCATCACCAATGGATAGGCACAAATGACGATCAATATGTGCCCCATTGTGTACTCTTAGCTGATTATAATGCAAAAATTCAACGATGATGTGGCAAGGCTCCAACCTTTGCCACTCAATTCGGTCCCGATGATATACCTGAAAGCGCTACACAAGGATCCATCTTCCAACCTACATGGAGGCTGCGTCTCCTAGAAACTTATCCCAAAATGGTTTGCACATGGAATAATATGCCACTATTCATCAAGCACAATTCATGTTATGCCCCCGTCCTCAGAAGACACACATGGCCGGACTTTGCCATCACTATAAAGAATGTTAAAGGTTGTGCAAAATTGTTAAATTACGTGTACCTAGCACCACCACGAGGACGAGCAACAATGGCATACATGATCTCTACCATCCGTCACTAGGGACTCAGGCTACAAAACATACCTGATGTAATGGCACAGATGTGCATGAAAATATTTGAATTAATGATGGTCACCTTCAAAACTTTCAAGAATATTAAAGATCCGCCTTTCTCAGGAGTCAGTTTTACTGCAAGCAACCTCGACTTGGCCTATGACATGAGCACAACCCCCTCTATTAATGTGATATATGCATGGCACACAAGAATAAAGTACCTCCCAACATGCTACAAACAGACTTTTGAAGAGATGTTCATTATAGGGTTTTGGGAGTATCATTTCGAAATATTCATCCCCAGACCCTCACATCTCCTCCAACTCTTTGCTACGGAGCGAACCTTACATTCTAAACAGTTGTGTTTGCCACATCCAAAAGTTCTAGGTCCAGTTGATTGGGATGCCCTACTAACAGATTTAGAAAAGGGATTGGGGCTAGAAGAGCACCACTTAGCTACCGACATCCTTGAATATTATGTGAAACGTTCATCCCAACAAGGGTCTATCAGAGATGACAGATGCGAGAGAGGGGGGGTGTTGGTAGCAGTCAAGGCTCTCAGAGACCTACAAGATAGGGAAGCCAACAGAGGGAGTCAGAGCAAAGAGAAGGCACAAGTAGATAAGGCAATCAACGAAGATCCAGCAAGTAGGCCATCCAATTTTTCCAACCAAACCTCTTTTTAATAGTGATTTTCATCACTACATGAACATTGTAAATACTATTTTTGGTAGATTCGACTCCATTGTTTTAGGCCAAGGAGTCCTCAATCTTGAGAAGTATCAGTAGTATTTATGTACCAATTTTCATAATTTTCTGAGCTCGTTTGAGCCTCCAAAATAGCCTAGGAACCTAATTTTTAACTAGGCCAGACACTAGGTTTGGACATAACCAAAGCTAGTCAAAAACTATAAATAGAGCAAGAGAGCTCATTTTTGGGGTTAGCTTGTTGTAGATTTGAACTTGTATGAGAACTCTTTTGCAATAGAAATTACTCCATTGTCTCTCTCTTTGTTCTTGCCTTGTGTGCGCATGTGCATGTGTATGTGTGTGCATGTTTGTGTGCTTCTCACTCACACACTTGTGCCATCACTTGTTCGAGGTCTTCATACCATCCTCATGTATTCCTAGATTGACATTAAACGAGGTGCTACTCATCACTGAGCTACACACCCCCATTTAAAATTTTGTTTTAGTCCTAAAGTTACTACATGAAAAAATATGGAGCTGTTGGCTATACACATTTTGAGACATTCTTGGGACATCAAAGTGAGCACCAAGATACACTATCAGTTAGGAGTAGCATATGTAAGTGAATTGACACTCAACTCAAGATATGCATTATTCTTGGAGTTAGACTAAGCAAGTGTGAGCATATTCTACACTAGGAGAGAAGAGCTAGAGACATTAATCCAGTGTGTGACATAGAGAAGCAAGTGTGAGACAAAGTGTGCAAGATGGGTGATCTAGTGTGTGTAGAGAAGGTGTGTAGAGAAAAAATATGCAAGGCAACCAAGGTGGCACAAGGACCATTGAAGAGGGCTGCACGTCGACAAAAGGTGTTGAGAATTCTTCAAATTCTCTTGTATCTTTACTTTCGTTTGCTCTTTGAGGACCTTTCTGTTCTTCAGAACCTTTTCTGCTCTGATACCACTTGTTGAGGTTATGTAATGTCGCGGCAAAAGCTTGTTCACTAACAAGACTGTGGAAAATTGCCACACCTCAACTAGAACTAAGCTAAAGTGATGTTAGAACACCTCTATAATCATCAGTAGCTTAGCAACCTGAAAAATTTACTACTATTTTAGTGAAATTCAAAAATTCACTTTACAAGAAATTTCGCCTTTTCTTAAGTCTTCAATAGTGATCTGGTTTACTTCAAAACTTTACAATTCTGTGCTTGATTACTGTTAGATAATCTTTCAGCCACTTATCTATACCAAAACTGTGTATTGAACTCACCGGAATATCACCGGACTGTTACTGGACTGTCACCGTAATCGTACCGGAATGTTACTGGAATCAACTGCAATTCTGTTTGTAGTTACTTCAAATGATTGTAATTGAAGTAAGGAAGTAATACTTGAGCTTCCTTCAGTGAATGAACACTATCTGAAGTTTAAGAAAGAACTTCACCAGTTCTGGATGTCTTTACTTTCAGACATAGTACTGTGCGTACTTGTCCCGTTTCATAGAAGTCTTTTGATCAACTTATAGTTGAGACTACTGGCTTCAAGATGAGCTATCTCTCATGAAAATCTTTACACTATGTTGTGAGATCTAACTTGTAGATGTACCGGAAAACATTTCCTGAGAAAACTGTAACTGTTAACTAACTTTCATAGTAACATGAAATCACTCAGATTTCTTCACATACGAAGAATGCGCTCAAATTCTACCACATGAACATGTGTTTTCTATTAGAGAAGATGTGTACAAAAATAGCTTGGCTTCACTTTGCTCATAGCTATGGAAAACTCTCCTACTCTGAGTAGTTATTCCTTACCCTCTCTCTCAGATGAATACCTGACAGTTCAGGTTCTATAATTCATCTCTACATACACAATCTCTGGCTTCTTCTATATCACTATCCTCAGTTTCTATATGCGCTATTCTATTCTGGTTCTATGCGCTCTCTCTGCTCCCTTCTTCGCTCATTTTATTATGATCTTCTACCTCATATATATACATTTTGTTCTGAGATTCAAAACTCATATTTCTCGAAGTTTCTATGAACTATATTACAGTCGTGAATTTGTCCCTTCACTAAGGCTTGATTTTCTAATTGCTTTGTTTCTGCTTCTCTTTGTCTTTATGTCGTTATGCCTAATTAGTGAGTGAATCTCCAACATTTAGGAGCTAATTTTGGACAACTCTTAATAACACAATCATTTGCTTTACAATCTTTGCAAAACAATTTCTACTTTTCTGATTTCTTCTCATCTTTGTCTTCCTTCTTCGAATGTGCAGCATTTGCAAATTTTTGCTTACTAGTAGAAGAGCTCCATTTACCTTTGCCCTTCTGACTAGCCAGGAAAGCTTGATCTACAACACACATAATAGACCTATTTTGCCTAGACTGGTCTTCCTACGGTAAAACAAAAACTAACTCTTCAAATGTTAAGGCATTTTGATTGCCGTTCATCATCAAATGAAGAGTAGAAGAAAAACTTTGATATGAGTCTGAAAGACCATTCAGAGCAGTCTGCACAAGTGAACCGTCAGGAAGGAACTCATCTGTAGAAATCAATTGTTCATTCAAATCCTTGATCTTTGTCAAAAAACTATCCATATAATCACCTTCATTCATGTGCTCACTCTCCAACTGTTTTCGGAGGTAAGCAACATGAGCGTCATTCCTAGCTTAGTACAATGTGGTAAGTGTATCCCAAGCATCCTTAGTTGTTTTGCAAGAGCGAATGTGAGGAATAATGGCACGTTTGAAAGACAAAGCTATCAATGCATGTACTTGAGCATCTCTGCCATCCCAATGAATTTCCTCTACAATAGGTGCAACAAAAACAATAGCATGAACAAGAATATGTAAAATACCAGCATATTCAACACCATCTGCATTAGCTTTAGTACTTGTATTTGTAGTACCCATGTTTGTAGGTGTAATAGGACATTTTTCAACACCCTACATAATATTCCATAGTCCTTTTGAAACCAATACATGACGTATCATATAAGCCCACAATGGATAATTGGTACCATCCAACTTATCCTCAATAACGAACATAAAGAATACATCACTGCTTTCAGCCATGGCCATTGACTAAAATACCTTGATGCAAAAAAATGATTGTATTTGAAAAAGTTGAACAGAATTACCCAAACAAGTTTTGTTAGACCTGTAGCAGACTTCGAGATGCTTATACTGGTGGATCGAAACTGATATATATCTTTGGCACAAAAAGATGAAATAGCCTACATAAGCACTATGATAGTGCATTTGGAGGCTGAAAAATCACGATTTTGGCATGACAGAACGAAGCATTTTTTATCTCCTAATCGTCTTGAGTATACATACCAAATTTCGTGCGATTTTGAGACTATCACTGGAGGAGTTTCGATGATGCCCTAGATGAAGTGACGACCTGCTCTGATACCAATTTTTGGAGTTAGACTTCTACGGAAGCACGCGAATAGCACAAGAAAGAAGAAGAAGCTTGGAGCACAACACACAATACTGAATGTATTACTACTAGAATGTACAAAGATAAGTAGCCCGTTAGTGCAATAGGCATATATACAAGTCGGGGAAAAAAACCTCCCAAAGAGGGAAAATATTGCCCCGGTGGTCCTAGAGTGTTCACACACATCACTACCTAAATATATCAACAATTATCACCTTATTTTCCCACATGTTTCACATTTTTCCATGTGAACCCTTTGGAGCTATCATGTTTTAGAATTTTGGTCCCATCAAGAGCCGTTTCTCATACTCTATGCCCCTCCCTTATACCTCTGCCCAACCCCATCCTTTCCCCTCCTTACCCTATCCTTATTAACCCTTCAGCCCTCCCTAATCGTTCCTTCCTACCATCTATTCTCCCACATTTTCTTCGTCAATGCAAAATTTCTAGTTTTGGTTCTTCCATGGTGATTGTTCTTTACTACTCCTGGTGGCTTGGTAGTTGTTCAATTCTCCTTTTGAAGTTGTGCATAACAGGTATCAAAGTGAACCTCCTTGCTCATGGTTTGGTTGTTAGCTCTCTAGGATGGAGAGCCCATTAGGTGGTGGGCAATTGTTGAGCCCATCAAAGTCAAAGTGATCAAAGTCAAATTGGTCAAAGTCAAGATGGTCAAAGTCAAAGTGATCAAAGTCAAGTTGGTCAAGGTGTAGAGGTAGTGCACAATCAATTTATTCACTATGTTTATGTTTTCTAGAAAGGAGATGTAGGCTATTGACTGTCTTTCTGTAAGTTTCAAGGGTTTTAAAGGTGTTTGGAAGGTTCAAGTGAACCCTCCCTTAGGTACACATATTGAAGAAATGAAGGCAAAAGTGAAGGCAATTGAAGAAGAAGCAGTATGCAAAAGTGGAAGTATGGCCCCCATTTAAAATTTTGTTTTAGTCCTAAAGTCACTACAAGGCAAAATAGGGAGTCCTTGGTTGTATACAATGAGTCTTTGTCATTGTGAGCACCAAGATACACTATCAGTTAGGAGAGATGTATGTAAGTGAATCGACACTCAACTCAAGAAATGCATTACTCTTGGAGTTAGACTAAGCAAGTGTGAGCATAGTCTACACTAAGAGAGAAGAGCTGGAGACATTCATCCATTGCATGATGCAGAGAAGCAAGTGTGAGACAAAGTGTGCAAGAAGGGTGATCTAGTATATGCAGAGAAGGTGTGTAGAGAACCAGTATGCAAGGCAACCAAGGTGGCATAAGGACCATTGAAGAGGTGTGCGCATTGATAGTAGGCGTTCTTCTCTCGCCTATCCTATTGGAAGCTTGAGTACAAGCTATGCACAAGAGCAAGCCCCTAGAGAAGATGGAGGTATGGTGCAGAGAAGGTTAGCGGAATAAAGAACTTTGGATATCTTGTAACCTTGTATGTGTGAGTATTCATCGTGATTAAGCACTCCACACAAAGATCACTTGGTATTGTTTGGACATTATTATTGTATTTTTTCCATTGGTAATCAATATACAGAAGCTTCTGGTGTCTGCGTTCCATTTTTTCTCTTCTTCATTCTCCTACAAACACTCACGTCCATTTCTACAAAAAATCCCCCAACATCGGTGCAAAGGTCTCATCAAAATCAATGCCTCTATCTTGATCACAACCTTTTCCAACAAGCCTAGTCTTATACCTGTCAATTGTTCCATCAAGCTTACGCATCACCTTGTATACCCTTTTAGTGCCAATGTTATTTTTTCTTGGAGGCAAATCAATAAAGACTAAGTACCATCCTTCATAATAGTATCATGTTTTGATTGCATAGCAGCCATCCAATTTTTTTGCTTCATCAAAAGCAACATGCTCATTCTCATCACAAAGACTAGAGGCAGGAATTGCATAGCAATTTGATGTAAAAGAAGGACTATAAGAGCTTGAATGAGTATGATATGATAGAGGTGCATCTAATTTGCTATTTCGCAAAGTCTGCACCAACCATTTAGGCATAGTTTTTGCCTCCTCTATACTAGCCTTCTCATCAACAAGTGCATCATGTAAATGTGCATCAGAAATGGAATGATCTCCATCATCATGTGGAACTGATAAAGACTAAGAAATTGCATCATTTGGACTAGCAATTGACTATCAACCTATAAAAAGAGGCAGCAAAGTGTGGTACACATCTTTGGAGCTAATTGATGTCTCCCTAGTACATGAAAGTAATGGCTGAATTGCATTTTCCACAAAAACAACATCACGGGCTAACCAAAATATGTTTAATCTATGGATGATAGAGATGATAGCCTTTGCTTTCAAAACTGTACCAAACAATAATACATTTCACGGCTTTATCATCCAATTTTTTGTGTTGTTTTTTAGGCATTAATGCATATATCAAACAAGCAAAGATACATAGATGAGAAACAGATGGCTCCAAACCATGCCAAGCCTTATATGGAGTGATAGACTGTAGTGCTTTGGTAGGACACCTGTTAACTACATATGCCATGCATACATAACAACTTGAAGCCAAAAACTATGTAGAAAAACTTGACATTTGACATACACCTAGCCCTCTTCATAAGAGACTTGTTCTTTCTTTCAACAACATTATTTTGTTGAGGTGCAAATGGTACTCTACACTGATGTTTTATCCCATGCTCAACCAAAAATCCATTAAAATTTGAAGCACATAAACACTTTGGACTTTTCTTTTGATAACTATACACTGGGAAATCACTGTTTTGATGGAGTTATGATAGAGAACTAAGATGAGAATGCAACGATCATATATGTATTAAAACATGTACAAATACAATGTCATTGGCAATCATACATTGCTTAATGTGTGAGAGGTGAATGAGTTATGAGATAAGCTCTCATTTCACAATGAGCGTTCTTCAAAATGATCTCCTAAGCTCGAGATGCATGCAGGTCTTCTTGATCCTCTTCTTAAAGTTATGTTTGGATCCAAAGTTTGAATTCAAAGTCAAACTTGTACCTAAAAGGTGAATCCTAGAGTGTAGGGTAGATTCCCTCATCACTCAACAACCCAGTGATTCGTTATTTTAGAGCTTCCTAACTCCACGTGGGTATAATCCACTTTTACAAGGATAAATGTGAAGGATTTTTACAAGAGATTGATCATATGAAGCCTTGCATAAGTTATGCCAATAAATTAAGCACAAGCTAATTAACCAAGTTTGTGGGCTTGGTTTTAATTGCACCAACATGTGTGTGACTTTGTGTGTGTACACTTGTGTGCTTCTCACCTTCACCTTCATGCACATCACTTGTTCATGATCTTCACATCATCCTATCTCTTCTGTAGATTGACAATTAAGTAGGTGGAGCTTCTTGACATTGTACCTACCCTTGTTTAGAACAACACCAATTTTGGCAACGTTGCCAGGGATGAGGTCTAGGACAAACATGTGATGGTAAGAGTATTGGGAGAATTGGCATTGGAAGGTAATTAATTTCCGTTTTGTTGTTGTCTTTGTGCTATTCCCATCTTCTTTCACCTCCCATACACTCCTCTTTCATCCCTACATCATCTACTTTCATAGAAAAAAATCACAAAAATTCACCATATCCACCTTTCTCTCCTCATTTTGTTCATTTGCGAGAGAGCTATAGAGAGAGAGAGAGAAAGTGTGTGTGTGTGTTTGCATGCGTTATTGATTTTTCTTTGTGGAGAAGTGCATGAAAAATGAGATTATGACACTCCACAGGTAGATTTTTGAGTTTTTCACCATTTATGCCAAATGCCTCAGACCATTGCGATGGTCTGAGAAGTTCATGTTTTTGTGAAAGCATCATATGCATGGTGTAGAGCATCCTTGCGCTTAAAGGAATCCATAATTGCATCTAAAAAATTTGCATTTTGGTGAACCATCATGATGGTTCATCATCATTGTGATGGTTCATCATCATTGTGATGGTTCATCATCATTGTGATGGTTCATCACCATCACGACAAGGCATCACCATCGCAATTGGCTCAAGCCATCGCGATGAGACTAAACCATCACGACGGGCTCACGCCATCATGATCCTTTGTGACCATCGCAACAGTCCAAGGCCATCGTGATGACTTGCATACACCATTGTGAAGATCACCCTAGCCATGCCATCACGATTGGTTCATACCACCATGATGCTTCAAGGTCATCGTGTCTTCCGACCATCACAATTGGCTCATGCCATTGCGACTAGACCACATCATCACAATTGGCCCAGGCCATCACAATGAATCACCCGACCATGACCATCATGATTGTCTCATGCCATTGTGACAAGAATAGACCATCGTGCTAGTGCAAACCATCATCGAGGTCACACCATCGTCATGGTTCACCCCATTAGTGACCATTGCGATGATCGTCCATGCCATCGCGATTGTGCCATGCCATCGTGATAAGACTAGGCCATCGCATCGCATTCATTACATACCATTGCAATTACTCCATGCCATCATGATTGGATATAACCATCATGATGATTCATCACCATCACAATCTTGTCAGACCATCGTGATGGTTCGACAGAAATGCAAAAATTAGGGTTTGATTTTTTGCAATTTGAGGCTAATTTTGGGTGATTTTTTAAACCAAGTAGTGCATCCAGATCCCTTAGCATATGTTAAAGAGGTCCTATTTACCTGTCAATTAAACAATGATCCAAATTTCAGATTTTTACAGGGAAATTAAGGGCATCCAGAACAAGGTGAGGTGCAAAGCAAAGTAAGTCTTGGGAAGCACATCTTCTTGGGCATAAGAGCAATCAAGGAGGCATCGGACTTGAGGTTGGATGAATTCTCAACCCCCTTAGTCAATTGCTAGTTTGAGCTAAGTGCAATTAGTTTTATTGATTAATAAGGGTCACGATAGGAATGACACCAGTACAAGAAAAATTTAATTAGTCAAGTTCAAGCTCAAATTAAGACATTAAGACGAAAACCCTTAAGGGAAAGAACTTAATTCCAACGGTGCAAGAACTTAAACATACAAAAAAAAAAAGACTATACCTGACATACATAATTGGACAAGACAAGAGATTAAAGAGAGTAACAACAAACCAAGTGATTGAGAACACAAAATTTGAGTGACAATTAATCACATCAGGTACTTGAGGGAAACAAATTCATGAATCGTAGATCAGGGAAGCACATCGGAAAGGCTGATCGACATAGTGTTAGGTCATCTGAATCGAGTGGCAGAACTAGAGCACAATCTTGGGCTCAACAATTGAGTGGTTACCCTTACAAAACCAACCAATTAGGTGCTCGCATCTATGAGGATGGTTTGAGAAGATCGGTTGTTCAATTGAAAAACCCATATGAACTCATGGGACTGGAACATCCCATCATTAAGTTTGAGAGAGACTCATATATCGACAAGGAGGGAACAATGTACATACTTTCTCATCAACCCCACCTTATCAATGAATTCTGAATAGTAATTTGCGAAGTGGAGAGAGGTGACTTAGAACAAGAACCATTAGATGGTGAATGTAGAATACCAAGAGGAAATTAGTGTTGACACGGATGGTCAACCCAGAATGGATCCCTCAAGGTAACAAAAGTATTGAATTATTTCTAAATAGGGATACTAATTAGCCATTATGGAGATATAGGTCTGAGCAACCAACTAAAGTAAGAATAGTCAAGATCTATGAGTTCAAGGACCCTAAGATAACTAGAAAAATGGTATATTTAGACAAGACTTTGGAACCAGTGTTTATAGTGTCTGAACATGGGAAACATGCCTATACATGGAGGGGTGAATTGGTTTTTCCCCCATTTTGAGCAAATGTTGCCTTTGGACACCAAGGGGCAGGAACGTCTATGTCTCATGGTTCCCAAAGAGAAAAATGCAAGGAGAGGCCTGAAGTGAGCTTTGCTCATGTTGGAGTTAGACATATGTGGAAGCGCACAAACAACACAAGGAAGAAGAAGAAGCTTGGAGCACAACACACAATACTGAATGCATTACCACTAGAATGTACAAAGATTAGTAGCTTGTTAGGGAAATAGATGTATATTCAAGCCGGGGAAAAAAACCTCCTAAAGAGGGAAAAAAGTGTCTCGATAGTCCTAGTGTGTTCACACACATCACTACCTAAATATATCAACAAATCCCCTCTGGGAGTGATGCGGTGAACAAGGAGTTGGCACTCGTGTATAAGGAAGTCCCAAGCTATGTGGAATCAATCCAAAAAAGGAAGTAAGCCTAGAGCTTTGCAGAAAGCTTCAAACTTCTCCCTAGGCAGAGCCTTCGTGAAAAGGTCTGCAATGTTCTCTTGCGTGGGCACATATGCCAAGATGATCTCCCCAGCAGAGAACCTCTCCTTGACATAATGATAATGCACCTCAATGTGCTTAGTGTGACCATCAAACACAGGGTTCCTCACAACTACAAATGCGCTCTCATTGTCAGTGAAGATGGTGGTGGCAGAAGACTAACCAACACCCAAATTAGCCAAAAGGCGTCTGAGCCACACACACTCTACAGTCGCTGTGAAAGTTGCCCTATGCTCAGCCTCACAACTAGAAGTGGCTACAGTAGGCTACTTCTTGCTCAACCAAGAGATACACGAGCTACCAAGCATGAAGCAAAAGCCACTAGTGGACACATGAGTGTCATAGCAACCAACCCAATCACTGTCAGAAAAAGCATGCAAATTTAGCGGTAGTGATTCACCATTGGGATAAAACAATCCAAGCACCCAGGTACCACTCAAATAGCAAAAGATGCACTTAACCGCCTGCCAATGCTTGACACTTGGGCAATGCAAAATCCTGCTCATCTATGAGAGAACAAACTGAATATTTGGATGAGTAATGCATAAGTAAATCAAGCATCCAATAGCCTGCTGATAGAGAACAACATCAAATGCATCTCTAGCATCATAAAGACTCAATTAGAAACCTGTCTCCATAGGAGTGGCAATAGGTTTATAGTCTTCAAGGCCAAAAAGCTACAACAATGTGTGAATATATTTCATTTGACAAAGATCCATTCCACCATCAACGTGCATAAACTAAATGCCCAAATAATGATGCAAATGCCCCAAATCAGACATCTCAAATGAGGCATGTAAATCAGCCTTGAAATCAACAATATGCTTCTCATGAGGACCAGTGAGCAGCATGACATCAACATACACCAGAATGATCAAAAGTACATCATTAGCAGGCTTGACATATAAGGTGCTTTCAGTTGGAATGTTCTCAAAACCATGTGCAATCAGATAGGCATGTATCTTTTCATACCAAGCACGTGGTGCTTGTTTCAAACCTTTCTTCATGCAACTCACCATTCAAAAATGCTTTTAATTTCCAACTGATGTATATTCCAACCATGATGAGCTGCAAGTGCACAGATGGTACGAACAATAGTCATTCAACATGTAGGTGCAAAGGTCTCATCAAAATCAATGCCTCTTTCCTGCACATAACCCTTTGCAACAAGCGTAGCCTTATACATGTCAACTGTTGAATCAGGTTTATGCTTCAACTCGTATACCCACTTAGTGCCAATGAACTTCTTGCCAGGAAGCAAGTCACATAAAGACCAATTACAATTCTTCATGATAGCATCATATTTAGATTGCATTGCAACCATTCAATGTTCAAAATTTTGTGCTTCATCAAACGAAATAGGTTCAGACTCATCATAAAGACTAGATGCAACCATAGCATAGCAATCAACCAAAAACATGTAGATGCAACCATAGCATAGCATTCAACCAAAAATGCATTAAAGCCACAAGACATATATTCCTCCCCTCGATCCGAACAAAGGGTGCCCATGCTGATAGATTTTCAGCCAAAATCAAAGACTGTTTGAAGCACATAAACACTTTAGACTTTGCTTTGAGTGGATATACCCATGCATGCCAGGAAAAATCATCAATGAAAGTCACGAAGTAAAGATAGTTTCCAAAAGAATGTGTCTGCATAGGACCATAGACATCGCTATGTACAAGCTGCAATTTTTGAGTAGCCCAAATTGAACCATCTTTTGGAAAGGAGGAATGCTGCATTTTGCCCAAAATATAGCCTTCACAAACATGTTTTTTGGGTGCCTCAAGTTTGTTGATATATTTAGGTAGTGATGCATGTGAATGCACTAGGACTGATGAGGCACTTTTTTCCCTCTTTAGGAGGTTTTTCCCCCTGACTTGTATATATGCCTATTGCCCTAATGGGCTACTTATCTTTGTACATTCTAGTGGTAATACATTCAGTATTGTGTGTTGTGCTCCAAGCTTCTTCTTCTTCCTTGTGTTGTTCGTGTGCTTCTGCAAACGTTTAACTCCAACAATTGGTATCAGAGCAGGTTGTCACTTCATCTAGGGTGTCGTCTACACCTCTCCGATTGGAGCCTCAGAATTGCACAAATTTTGGTGAGCATACTCAGCGTGTTTTTGAGATCAAAATGACTTCGCTCTATTGTGCCAAAATCGTGATCTGAGCTCGTTTCAGCCTCCGAACGCACTATCGCAGTGCTTGTGTAGGTTATTTTGTTTTCTTGTGCCAAAAGTATATACCAGTTTGGGTTTGCCAATATAAGCGTGTTGAAGTCTGCTACAGGTCTAGTAGAATTTGTTTGGGCAGTTCTATTCAATTTTTTCACATACAATCAATTTTCTACATCAAGGTATTTTAGTCACCGGCCATGGCTGAAAGCAGTGATGTATTTTTTATGTTGGTTGTTGAGGATAAGTTGGATGGTACCAACTACACGTTTTCGGCTTATATGATGCGATATGTATTGGTGGCAAAAGGACTGTGGAACATTGTGTAGGGTGTTGAAAAACATCCTATCACACCTACAACTGTTGCAACTGTAGGTACTCAAGCTGATACAAAAGGTATCAAAGATGATGATACTTTGCATATTCCTATTCATGCTATGGTTTCTGCTACACCTTTTGTAGAGCAAATTCATTGGGATGGCAGAGATTCTCAGGCACATGCATTGATAGCTTTGTTTGTCAAACATGCCATTATTCCTCACATACACTCTTGCATAATAGCTAAGGATGCTTGGGACACATTGACCACATTGTACCAAGCTAGGAATGAGGCTCGTGTTGCTTACCTCTGAAAAGAGTTGGTGAGTGAGCACATGAATGAAGGTGATTCACATGAATGAAGGTGATTCTATGGATAGTTTTTTGACAAAGATCAAGGATTTGAAAGAACAGTTGATTTCTGTTGATGAGGTTATACCAGCTAGCTCACTTGTGCAGACCGTTCTGAATGGTCTTCCTGATTCATATCAGAGTTTTGATTCTACTCTCCGGTTGATGATGAAAGGTAATCCAAATGCCTTGTCATTTGAGGAGTTAGTTTCTATTCTATTGGAGGAAGATCAGTCTAGACAAAAGAAGTCTATTCTGCATGTTGTAGATGAAGCTTTCTTGGCTAGTCAGAAGGGCAAAGGAAAATGGAGCTCTTCTACTAATAAGTAGAAATCTACAAATGCTTCACATTCAAAGGAGGAAGGTGAAGATGAGAAGAAATCAGAAAATTAGAATTTTTTTTCCAAGTACTATAAAGGGAATGATCATATCATAAAGAACTATCCAAAACTGGCTACAAAAGAGGCAAAGAAAAAGGAGGTTGGAATGGTTGTTGGAGAGACCTTTACATTGAAAATAGAATCTGCTAATCTTGTGCAGGAAGAAGCATGGACGTTTACTATTGTTTGCAATTTTGACCCATCTTCTCATGAACAGTGCATGTCTACAGTAGACTCAGACTTTTGATACTTTGAGAGTGGGGCAACCAAACATATTACCTTGCAGCGCAGTTTCTTCTCTTCACTCAAGCCTGCCACTACAGAGAATAATGTTAGATGCACCAACAACTCCTCCTATCCTATTATGGGAGTTGGTAAGATCATTTTGACTACTTCTGATGGTAGTTCTTGTTGGAGATAGACGTCTGCGGAAGCACGCGAACAGCACAAGGAAGAAGAAGAAGCTTGGAGCACAAACACACAATACTGAATGTATTACTAGAGAATGTACAAAGATAAGTAGCCCATTATGGGAGTTGGTAAGATCATTTTGACTACTTCTGATGGTAGTTCTTGTTGGAGATAGATGTCTGCGGAAGCACGCGAACAACACAAGGAAGAAGAAGAAGCTTGGAGCACAAACACACAATACTGAATGTATTACTAGAGAATGTACAAGCCGGGGGAAAAAAACCTCCTAAAGAGGGAAAAAAGTGCCCCGGCGGTCCTAGAGTGTTCACACACATCACTACCTAAATATATCAACAAATCCCCCCTGGGAGTGATGCGGTGAACAAGGAGCTGGCACTCATGTATAAGGAAGTGCCAAGCTATGTGGAAATCACTCCACAAAAGGAAGTAAGCCCAAAGCTTTGCGGAAAGCTTCAAACTTCTCCCTAGGCAGAGCCTTCGTGAAAAGGTCCGCAATGTTCTCCTGCGTGGGCACATATGCCAAGCTGATCTCCCCAGCAGAGAACCTCTCCCTGACATAGTGATAATGCACCTCAATGTGCTTAGTGCGAGCATGGAACACAGGGTTCCTCGCAACTGCCAATGCGCTCTGACTGTCAGTGAAGATGGTGGTGGCAGAAGACTGGCCAACACCCAAATCAACCATAAGGCGTTTGAGCCACACACACTCAACAGTCACTGTGAAAGCTGCCCTATACTCAGCCTCACAACTGGAAGTGGCCACAGTAGGCTGCTTCTTGCTCAACCAAGATATACATGAGCTACCAAGCATGAAGCAAAAACCACTGGTGGACACACGAGTGTCATAGCAACCAGCCCAATCTGAGTCAGAAAAAGCATGCAAATCTGGCGGTAGTGATCCCCCCTTGGGATAAAACAACCCAAGTAGCCGAGTACCACTCAAGTAGTGAAAGATGCGCTTAACCGCTTTCCAATGCGTGACTCTTGGGCAATGCATAAACCTGCTCATCTGTGAGACAGCAAACAGAATATCTGGCCGAGTAATGCATAAGTAAATCAAGCATCCAACAACCTGCTGATAGAGAACAGCATCAAATGCATCTCTAGCATCATGAAGACTCAATTGTAAACATGTTTCCATAGGAGTGGCAATAGGCTTACAGTCTTCAAGGCCAAAACGCTACAATAATGTGTCAATATATTTCGTTTGACACAAAGCCATTCCACCATCAACGTGCATAAACTGAATGCCCAAATAGTGATGCAAATGCCCCAAATCAGACATCTCAAATGAGGCATGCAAATCAGCCTTAAAATCAGCAATATGTGTCTCAATAGGACCAGTGAGTAGCATGTCATCAACATAGACAACAATGATCAGAAGCACATCATTAGCACGTTTAACATATAAGGTGCTTTCAGTTGGACTGTTCTCAAAACCATGTGCAATCAGATAGGCATGTATCTTCTCATACCAAACACGTGGTGCTTGCTTTAAACCATATAATGCCTTCTTTAACCTGCAAACCTGGTTTTCATGCCCTTTCTGCACAAAGCCACGGGGCTGAAAAACATACACTTCTTCATGCAAGTCACCATTCAAAAATGCTGTTTTAATGTCCAACTGATGTACATTCCAACCATGATGGGCTGCAAGTGCACAAATGCTCCGAACAGTAGTCATACGGCATGTAGGTGCAAAGGTCTCATCAAAATCAATGCCTCTTTCCTGTGCATAACCCTTTGCAACAAGCCTAGCCTTATACCTGTCAACTGTACCATCAGGTTTACACTTGAGCTTGTATACCCACTTAGTGCCAATGGCCTTCTTGCCAGGAGGCAAGTCACATAGAGACCATGTACCATTCTTCATTATAGCATCATATTCAGATTGCATAGCAGCCATCCAATTTTCTGAATTTTGTGCTTCATCAAAAGAAACAGGCTCATTCTCATCACATAGACTAGATGCAGCCATAGCATAGCAATCTGATGCAAAGGAGGCACTATGAGAGCCTGAACGAGTATGATATGACAAAGGTGCATCTAATTTGCTGTCATGCAAAGTCTGCACCAGCCATTTTGGCATAGTTTTTGCCTGCTCAATATCAGCTCTCTCATCAACAAGTGCATCATGTAAATCTGCATCAGAAATGGAATGATCTGCATCATCATATGAAACCTGCAAAGGCTGAGAAGTTGCCTCATTAGGACCAGCACTAGCTTGTCCACTTGTAAAAAGAGGCATCAAAGTATCATACATGTCTTTGGAGCTAACAGATGTCTCCTTAGTACATGAAAGCAATGGCTGAATAGCATCTTCCACAAAGACAACATCACGGCTAACCAGAATGCCTTTAGTTTGTGGATGATATAGACGATAGCCTTTACTTCCAGAACTGTACCCAACAAAAATACATTTTACTGCCTTATCATCCAATTTTCTGCGATGTTGTTCAAGCACTAATGCATATGCAAAACAACCAAAAACACGTAGATGAGCAACAGATGGCTTGCGGTCATGCCAAGCCTCATATGGAGTGATAGACTGCAACGCTTTAGTGGGACACCTGTTCAGTACATATGCTGCACACATGACAGCCTCAAGCCAAAAACTATGTGGTAAAGCCTGACTTTTGACCATGCACCTCACCATCTCCATGAGTGACATGTTCTTTCGTTCAGCAACTCCATTTTGTTGAGGTGTATACGGCACTGTACACTGGTGTTTTATCCCACGTTCAACCAGAAATGCATTAAAGTCTGAAGACATATATTCCCCCCCTCGATCAGAACGGAGGGTGCCCATTTTACATGCTGACAGATTTTCAGCCAAAACCAAAAACTATTTGAAGCACATGAACACTTCGGACTTTGCTTTGAGTGGATATACCCATGCATGCCTGGAAAAACCATTAATGAAAGTCACGAAGTAAAGGTAATTTCCAAAAGAGGGTGTCTGCATAGGACCACAGACATCACTATGTACAAGCTGCAATTTCTGCGTAGCCCGAACTAAACCATCTTTTGGAAAGGAAGAACGCTGCATTTTGCCCAAAATACAGCCTTCACAAACATGTTTTCCAGGTGCCTCAAGTTTGGGCAAAGAGGACACTATTTCAGATTTCTGCAGGCGTAACAAACTAGCGAAATTCAGATGACCAAAGCGTGCATGCCAAAGCTTTGCATCTGACATAGCCTGAGAATCATGAACTGCACATGCCGAATCATTCACAAATCTTTCATAGTCTATGAGCTTATATAGCCCATGACATAAAATGCCTGAAGCAATAATCACATCGCCATTTGAGAGATCATGGACTGTACACCTGTCATCAACAAATTTCACAACCAAGCCAATCTTGGCTAATGCAGAAACTGATAACAGGTTCTTTTTTATCCCTGGCACAAATAAAGCATCTGACAAAGTGAAAGAACTACCATCAGCAGTAGTCACAATGATCTTACCAACTCCCATAACAAGATAAGAGGAGTTATTGGCGCATGTGACAGTATTCCCTGTAGGGGCAGGCTCGAGTGAAGAGAAGAAACTACGATGCGAGGTAATATGTTTGGTCGCCCCACTGTCAAAGTACCAAACATCTGAGTCTACTGCAGACATGCACTGATCATGAGAAGATGGGTCAAAACTGCAGACAGTAGTAAACGCCCATTCTTCTTCCTGCACAAGATTTGCAGACTCTTTTTTTGGTGTAGAGGCCTCTACAACAACCATTCCAGCCTCTTTCTTCTTTGCCTCTTTAGCAGCCAGTTTTGGACAGTTCTTTATAATATGATCATTTCCTTTATAGTACTTGCAGAACAATTTCTCCTTTTCTGATTTCTTCTCATCTTTATCTTGGTTCTTCCATTGTGTAGCATTTGCAGATTTCTGCTTACTAGTAGAAGAGCTCCATTTTCCTTTGCCCTTCTGACTAGCCAGGAAAGCTTGATCTGCAACACGCATAATGGACCTGTTCTGCCTAGATTGATCTTCTTGCAACAGAACAGAGACTAACTCCTCAAATTACAAGGCATTCGGATTTCCTTTCATCATCAACCGAAGAGTAGAGGCAAAACTCTGATATGAATCAAGAAGACCATTCAGAACGGTCTGCACAAGTGAGCTATCTGGTATAACCTCATTAGTAGAAATCAATTGTTCCTTCAGGTCTTTGATCTTTGTAAGAAAACTGTCCATAGAATCACCTTCATTCATGTGCTCACTCTCCAAATGTTTTCTGAGGTAAGCAACACGAGCCTCATTCCTAGCCTGGTACAAAGTGGTAAGTGTATCCCCTCTGCCATCCCCACGAATCTGCTTTGCAGTAGGTGCAACAGAAACAGCAGCACGAACAGGAATCTGCGGAATATCATCTTCGACACCATCTTCATCAGCTCCAACACCTGTATTTGCAGTACGTGTCGTTACAGGTGTAACAGGACGTCTTTCAACACCCTACACAATGTTCCACAATCCTTTTGCAACCAATACATGTCGCATCATATAAGCCCATAATGGGTAGTTGGTACCATCCAACTTATCCTCAACAGCCAACATACGGAATACATCATTGCTTTCAGCCATGGTCGGTGACTAAAATACCTTGATGCAGAAAATTGACTGTATCTCAAAAAGTTGAATAGAACTGCCCAAACGAGTTCTGCTAGACCTGTAGCAGACTTCGAGACGCTTAAACTCGCGAACAAAAACTGGTATATACCTTTGGCACAAAAGGACAAAATAGCCTACACAAGCGCTGCGATAGTGCGTTCGGAGGCCGAAACGAGCTCAAATCGCGATTTCGGCACCACAGAGCGAAGCAGTTTTGATCTCGAAAACACCCTGAGTATGCTCACCAAATTTCGTGCGAATCTGAGACTGCAAACGGAGGAGTGTCAACGGCACCCTAGAAGAAGCGACGACCTGCTCTGATACCAATTGTTGGAGATAGACGTCTGCGGAAGCACGCGAACAAGAAGAAGAAGCTTGGAGCACAAACACACAATACTGAATGTATTACTAGAGAATGTACAAAGATAAGTAGCCCATTAGGGCAATAGGCGTATGTACAAGCCGGGGGGAAAAAAACCTCCTAAAGAGGGAAAAAAGTGCCCCGGCGGTCCTAGAGTGTTCATACACATCACTACCTAAATATATCAACAGTTCTTTCACTTTGTCAGATGCCTTGTTTGTGCCATGGATCAAGAAAATCTATTATCAGTTTCTGCATTAGCCAAGATTAGCCTGGTTGTGAAATTTGTTGATGATAGATGTACAGTTCATGATCTATCAAATGGCGATGTGATTATTGCTTCTGGCATTTTATGTCGTGGGCTTTATAAGCTCATAGACTATGAAAGATCTATAGACGATTCAGCATGTGCAGTACATGATTCTCAGGCTATGTTAGATGCAAAGCTTTGGCATCCATGCTTTGGTCATCTGAATTTTGCTGGTTTGCTATGCATGGAAAAATCTGAAATGGTGTCCTCTTTGCCCAAACATGAGGCACCGGAAAACATGTTTGTGAAGGCTGTATTTTGGGCAAAATGCAGGGTTCCTCCTTGTTGGGATAGATGGATGGACACTCCAAGAAATGAGTAGGTACTGATGTTTGTTGTTACGCTTTGGACTTGTCCTCTCCAATCATTTTAGCATAAAGAATCAACAATACATCTTACTTTTGTCAATCCGGGAAGTATACAAAGACCACAACCCCTTCTAGTTAATGCAATACAAGAATAAGAGAAAAATGACTGGATTTCTCAGAAATGATGAAGATGAAGAGAAATTTCTAGGGTTTTGATTATCTTGAGCTAAACAATAGTATTTTCAATGATCTTGGTGCCTAAAGTGTGTTAATTTCTCAGCAGAACACAATTATGAAGTCAAATCTCAAAAATGATACCTATAACCCTCAGACGAGACAATCGTGGTTTTGTGAAAATTGACAATTTCCATCTCCAACTCTATTCTTCAGCACTTTCTCACTCAATTCATCAAGAATCACCTCTCTTCATACACATTATTCAGAAATACACAATAGAAGCTTGCAAATTCCATGGATCACACATAGAATAGACTCAACAAATCAAAGAAAATCACATAAAGGAAGAATCACGGTTTTCTACAAGAAACTCTTCTCATTACTTGAATAGCACAAAATACAACTAACCAACCCTCTCATAATAGAGGAAATTATCTTTTATACATTTTCAAGTGTTCCTTTTCACACTTGAATTTTGGTCCTTTTCCCTTCTAATCTAAAAATATGCTATCAAAGAGTTTCCAAAAATTCTAGAAAAAAATACATATGATTCTAATTTACATGAGGAAGACTCTTCCTCATTTTTACATCATTTGCATAAATATTTCTACAATTTTTTGTCATTTTACAAATACTTCTTCCAACGTTCTTCCCCTCCTAAACCTTTTGGCTCCTGACAAAAGATATTCTTGCTGATGTATAATGAGTGCTTCCTTCACTTCTTCTTTCTTTGATATACCTGTGACAGTAGGTCATGACTTTTTCTTTCTGTAATGTTCAAGTTATTCACCATTTCAAATAATGCTTTTCTCCATTGCACAGCAGCCTCTGGTTTATCTATTACATCTTTCTTCAGGTATTCCGTGTATGCAGTTTCATAGGTAGTGATTCGAGACTTTGTTACTACTGATAAGTTTCAACAGATTTCTGATTCTCTTTCAAAGAATGCATAATCAAATGCATCCTCAAAAATATGAAGATAATGACTACCCAAAAATATTGTTCTACTGTAATAAGCCATTAAACAGATCCTGTCTGGGGTTTCACTAAGATCAAATAATAAAGCATCAGATGGTGAATTAAAACCAATGTAATTGAGAGTTCTGACATCTGTATCTGTAAAAGTCTCTATACATGCCAATATGAGTCTCATTACTCTGATCAATAGAATACAGGATGGGTCATTTACATCTTTATATGTGGATATGACAGACTCTACTGTGTAAACCATATATTTCTTTGTTGGCCATGCTCCTGTCTTTGGTCCTGCTATCTTTGGGAAATTCATCCATTTTGATGGAATCTGTCCTACATTCCTTCTTTCCCAAAAGACTATCCAATCCCTTTTCCTTGCTATTGGACAATAAGCTGGATTGATTTTTAACTGAATTGGTGCTTCTTTCCATATTTTCGTGCATTCTTTGTTAGTGTCCAATGGCACCTATTTCTGCATTTAGGATTGGCTTTTTCAAATAATTCCTTTGTCACATTGGTGTCTTCTTCATATTCTAAATACTTGTTTGGTGATATTCCCACCCTTGCCAGCTGATAGTTTTTAATGCTTTCAATGATCATGCAAAATGGTATACCCAGGCCATCTGCTGCCCAATGTTGTTGATCAAGATTTATCCCTTTGTTCAAAGCAAAATTAACAATCTGTTCCTCATATTGATTATGCATTTTTCTAATAAATTACATTCTAGATTCTCTGTCTGTTAGAAGTCTCTGAACAAACTCCTCTGAGTACTCCTCCATTGGTACTTTGTTCTCTTGTTTATCACCATGTTGAATTCTGTTATCATCTCCCACTTCATATTCTTCTGCTTGTGTAGTTTCTACCTGCTCTTCAACCTAGGTTTGTGGCTTTTCCAAATTTTTCTGTAACTCTTCCACCATCATCATTAAACTTCTATTTTGAGAGGTCCACAATTCATTTTCTGATTTCCACTCATTTCTTTCTTTTTCTATACTCAACTGCCAATCACTTCTTTCCTTTTCTACATTCATATGTAACTTATTATATCCTCTCATTGAAGTGGCAGCATGTACACTGGCTTGCTTTTCCAACTCCTTAGCTTCCTTTAGCTCTGCTTGCAGTCTTATGATTTCTTTATTCAATTCTTCCTTCTCATGTTGTGTTACCTGTACAATCTTGCTCTCTTCTTTCAATTGGCCTTCTTCCATTAATAACTTGTTTATTTCCTCATTTGTTTTTACCATAATTTGATATGAACTCTAAAGTGTTCTGTATTTCCCTTCAATTTTCTTCAGCTCCATCTCCATTTTGCTACTGTGCTCTATTTGCTTTGCACATTTCTCTTCAAGAAATAGAATCTTATTCTGTTGTTGAATCTCCAGTTCCTCTAACCATATTATTCTTTTGGACAAATCCTCATTTCGTTCATGTACAATCTTCAAATGTTCTACTAACTGTTCTTGTCGCATCATGGGGGTTGTGAGAACACCTCTTGGGTGAGGTGGCAGAGATGCCACTTGGCACCAACAAGGACTTATGTCATATAGTAGAGGAATTAAGAGATATTTACTATGACTTATGTGTATGAGGAGTCACACACATGATATAGCATAGAAACAAGTGATTTTCGGACATGGTTGGGAGGAAACACAAACGCAACTCTCTGTGTGTGTGCTTGCTGAAGTTCAACGAAGAGCTTGAGGAGTTGCTGTCGCGATCGGCATCCAAAAGAAAGATTATCTATCACTGGTATCAGAGCTACAGGGGCCATTCCATGCGATTGCTTAACGCAGGGATTGAACCGAGAACCTCATCGAATAGAACCTTCTACTCTAACCACTAGGCCATGAAAGCTTGGTGATCAACCCTGTTATGTATTACTTCGGCTGTCGGTTGCTCAACTCAGAGGTAAGCTTTGTCCACTTATTTGTTGAAGAAGGAGCCCATCGGTTGTAGTCTTAAAGGCTTGAGAGAATGGGAGAGAGTTTCTTCTTTCTCTCCATGAGGAAAAGGAGCTCCACTTGTTATTTAAGCTATGGTGAACAAAGTTCGACTCTGGAGGTATAGTAGAAGAGGAATATCCATGGAACTTCCACACAATCAAAAGTCTCTTTGCAGAAGGATGGGATATACCATGTCCTTTCACTCCCACACAGGTATAAATTATATATATATATATATTTTGTCATTCTTTACGTTTAATATGAAGGTTATTTAGAATGAGTTGAAGGAGGAGAATAAGGTATCCTCAGAGAGAGGAGAAGACTTCCTCTAGGAGAGCGAATTCTCAAGACTAAGTAGAGAAAGGAGAGAATTTGACCCCTCTAAAGCCCCTCTTCAACCATTTTATGAGATCTCCAGAAGTTAATTGGATTAAAACTCCATTTTGGAGAGTAATGAAGAAAATAGATTAACCATAAGTTTTTGGAGGAATCTTATGTATGGAGAGTATGAGGTACATATTCTCATCTTGAGACAAGAACTCCCTCAAAATGCAAGCAAGCACAAGCTTTAGATACTGCCAAAATAGCTTACTTTCATGATTTTCACATAAATTTCAGGAGCTATTTTGGACAAGTAACCATTTTGGGGAAGGGAAATAAAGAGGGATTTTTCTTGGTTTGATGGGAAAAATCATTCATACACTTAGTCTAGTGTAATGAATTCCATATACAATCAAGAAATCCAAAATATACCTCAGTATGATGGGAGTTTGGAGCTCCACAAAACCCCCTTCCATCACAGCTTGAGAAAAAATTTCAGCACCTGAATCTAAGAAATTCCCATTTTGGAAGAGGGAAAAAGAGGTGCGCTTGTTACAGATGGATGAGAAAAAGTATATATACTGAGAGTATGGTGTATGAAATTCTTAGGCGAATCATTAGATTCATCAAAATGATAAGTTAAGGAGGAATTTTAGCTCCTCAAAGACACCCTTCCCGCACTTTTTGGAAAAAATTTAGATGTTAATTTTTACCAAACTCCACTTTTGGGAGTAGGAAAAAAGACCATTTAAGAGATTTCCTAGGAATTGGTGCATACACACATGACGTATGGTGTATGAATTACCTTGGAGAAGAGAAAATCCAAGAAAAATCCACAATTGAGGTGGATTAGAAGCTTGCTAAGAACTCCCATTTAAGTTTTTACATGAAAGTAAAATCTTGATTTAGGCCTTTTTTGAGGAGCGAATTAGCATGCTCGAAGGGAGGATTTGGAAAGGCGAGAATAGGCCTAAGCATCTTCATATACCACTCTCTGAGGTTATGGAGAGAATTTTAGGATTTGCTGGATGGAAAAATGCTTTTGGGCACCCCAAAAATCACATTTTCACACTTTTTCCAGCCCCTCCAACAGTCCACTAGTTTGCCATGTCCCGCTTGGAATGGCCATATCTTGGGCTAGAAAACTCCAAATTGGACGTGCTATGGCTCGTTTCGAAGAGCACAAGGTCTAATTTCATTTTATGAAGAAAATTTTGGAAAATAAAATTTTTTGCAGGTCTGAACAGGTCTGCAAAGTCTGAACAGTTTTTGGAGACTACCTTCCGGGAGCCATATCTTTCAAACCAGGAAGGCGATTTGATGATCCGATGTTTTCGGACACTTAAAAGTTTATCTTAGGACCTGAGAAGGAAGGTGCAGAGGTCTCGAAGCTCATCGAGAAGGATTGGATGCATGCAATTCAAAAATCAAAACTATTCAGGGACGTATGCTTTATGTTTCTGGCATTTTACTTTATGTTATGGCATGTTCTGTATGTACATGCATAAATTGGATTGCATACATCAAATGTTGATCATTGTTTAAATTCTAAAGTATGGATCGAGAGGCGAGAAGTACACTTTTTGATTATTTGCAGGAAAGAGGATTACAGAAACTATATGGCTCTACAACACAGAGAATGGTTGCTAGCAATTGCTCTTATGTTTTTGCAGGTTATGGAATTCATATATGAGTTTATGACGTGCATGCCATGGGCCTGTTGTTGGGAAAGATGGATGGATGATCCAGGAAACTGAGTAGGTACTGCTAAACCTGCTTTGTGCCAACCCTCTTTTGCTTCAGACTTGATTAGTGGACTTCCTTAGCTTTCCAATGACACCAAGAAATGGCCTATGTCCTTTGGAAATGATGTGTGCAATGATTGAATCAAAACAGATAACTTTGGAAGTCACAAACTCAAGAAAACCTTCTATTTTGGTCTAGATGCCTACTGGATGTTTTCCTCAGTGTGACCACCACAGTAGCAATTGATAAAATTCCTTCTAGGGGTATTCAATTAGCTTAGTAAGCTACCATTTTCAAGTGGAACGATGTAAAAAGACAAACTATGCTCAGAGAAATTAATTTAGCAAGATTAGCTATACCCCCGACTTTTTAGGACTGTAGTAGAAATAGACCAGTGAGCACCTCGACGACGATTTCTCTGAATCTGCTGAATGGAATATCTTCAATTTTTGGTAGCATGTAGTAGACTTCAAGCTGAATCCAACAAGCTTTGAATCATTGAATTTGGAGTAGTATTGATCGAGATATGCCCTTGATACGTTGACAGACTTTTGAGTAGACTAGCATAGAACACAGAGATGAATGATGTAAATGTATCTAGTAATTAACATTTGTGTACAATCCCATTGGCATGTCTAGCATTGCCAAATGGTGTAGAGAGGTGTAGGCTATGGTGTAGTCCTTACACACACTCAAACTCAGTAGAGTAAGCCTCGGGAATGAAGAGATCTACCCGCGACTTTTCCAAGTACATTTTTATAAGATGTGTAAAAATTTGAATTCAAATTCAAATTTTGGCTCCCTATGATCAAGGTCCTAAAAGCTTGGAGATATTCTCTCAATCAAATAGGCTACTTTTTCCACAACTCACTTTGGTAGGTGATTACAAAAGATTCCAAGTCATTTTGACTTTTACAAATGGGATAAAGTGGTAATTAACCACTAGCATATGTTCCTATGGTTCTTCATGTATGTAGAGTCTTCATGATAACTTCCAAGCCAAATGTGTAGGCTTGTAATTTACACCAACACCTGTCAAGCCCTATGTTATTGGGTGGCCTATGTGCCACTGAGCTTATGGTTAATTTGTTTTGGGATTCCATTTCCTGGGGAAATACTGTCAAAATTTTTCTTATCGCATGGCATTATATACACACTTGCCTTTAGGTAAGAATGTTATGGCATGGTAACATGCCCTTTCTGCAAACTTCAATAGGATTGCTAATGGAAGGAGCTACACCTTCACCATTAGTAATGTGCACAAGCAATCCTATAGGTTTAGGAAGTTGCATAGAGGCACGCGAGATACAGTTTGATAATCTCCAAGGTAGTGAAGATTCACTTATCTTCACAAGAGTCTCATAGTATGATTACGAGACTATGGGGTATCATGATGAATACCCAAAGAGTGACTAGCTTCACTCATGCACATCACTTGAGTAAGTAGTGAAACATTTCTGCTACACTACTAAGGAAACCAATTAGGTGGGATCACAAAGATGGGTTTCATGAGAGAGCATCGATGGGTGCTAATGTGATTTGAGTGATGGTTGGGAAGACCATAGGCATGGCATTAGCTCTTTGACTTAGAGCATAGATCGCTTAATTAAGAAATAGTTGGGATACCCAATACATATATGTATCTTGGGATCTACACAGAGGTACTTAGACTTAGTCTAGGTACCTAGGAACAAGTTGGTTTGGAACAGAAAGGGATATCCATTGTCACATATTGACCAGAACCAAACTAACTAGTTCAAGGATATGGGACTCATTTGAGTCCACTGATATGAGTTTATGATATGGGATTCCTTAGAGTTCACCTGCATATTCCATTACATGGAATATATATTTGGTTTAGTGTAGGTATGACACCATGTCACTCTAGCACAATGGTGAGTACCAACGTGAGGAGATACAACTCATAAATGTCAATCCGTGGAGACGTGAGGACCGGTATGAAGACCGCGAGCAAGTGATGGCACAAGTGCGTGAGTGAAAGCACACAAGCATGCACACACATACACACACACGCGCACAGGGTAAGAGCAAAGAGTGGAACAATGGAAAGCTTCGATTACCAAAGAGCTCTCTTACAAAACTGAAATCTACAACAAGCTAACCTCAAAAATGAGCTCTCCAGCCCTTTTTATAGTTTTTGAGTGGTTTTGGCCCTGTCCAGACCTAGTGTCCGGCCTAGTTAAAAAATAGGTTCCAAGGCTTATTTGGGGGCTCAAACGGAGTTTAAAAATCATGAAAATTGGTAGGATGGTAGTTCTAATACTCCTCAAGCTCGAGGACTCCTCGGCTTGAACAAAATGGAGTTACAAAAATGGAAAATGGTATTTACAATGGTTTTTAGTGATAAAAATCACTATTTTTGTAGGGATTTCTTCTGAAAATTTGACATGTGCTTCTTGGAGCTCCCTACTTGCTCCTTCTTCTTGTGTGTCCACCTCCTTGATGCACTTCCATTCTTTGTCCTTGATCTTGAGCTTCAACACTCCCCCCCCTCTTGAGTCTGTCGTCCCTGACAGACCCTTGTTGTAGTGGTCGTTCCATGTAGTACGTTGAGAGGTAGCGTCCTTTGCGTCCAACAGGGGCGATCCCTCTTCCCAATGTATCCTGGTCGTTTGTCTGGTTCTTCACTTTGCCACTGTTATCTCTTGCAGTTTGTAGTCCCTTTGTACGTGCTTCTGCCTTGTATTCCATCTGGGTGGTGCATTTGTGAGTTTTCCAAAACTGCTAGCTGCTCAAAGGATGTGGTCAATGTTGATTGTGAGTCACTCTCGGTGGTGGATGGCTCCCTTGTTCTTGTAGTGGTCACCGTGATGTCCTCCGATTCTTCCAAAGATGGCTTTCATAGTTTTCGTGCCAAGTACTTGTAACCCATAATGGATGATGGTTAAGTGCATTAGTGCATGGGTTGAACAAATTATGTGCCTTGTGCATGGCCTTGTAATGTGGCCCTACGTATGCGTACTTGGATAATGCATGGCAAGAAGTATGGTGCAAGAGATTGGGTCTTGAGCTAAGTGCTCAAGGGTATGCTGACGAAGAGGTTTCCTAATCTATCATGGTTATAGTGTTGTTGAAACATACACGTCTTACCATGGTGAAGGGTCCGTTGGTCTTCATCTCTTCGTGTTGTGGTTCCCTCATGATGTTTGATCGTCGGCTTGTCCTTTTTGTTGAGGGATGTCCTTGTTGGAAGTTCGCTGATGAGCACTTTCAAGCACATAGTCTCTTTTTTTTTTTTTTTTTTTTTTTTTTTTGGAACAATGGCATCAAACAAGAAGAAAGAGGTTAGTATCAATAACATATTTTTCATGTGAAAATTGTGTCGCATGTGCCTGGGATTTCTCAATTGTGTCTATGCACGGCCATGTAAGGTGGCCCTATATTGATGCATACTTTGGAAATGCATGACCTGAATGGTGCAAACGACTTGGTTATGCCAAAGGCACATGGTTGCTGCTGGTCGAGGCTTTGATGTTACTTGTATACTTGATGAATTCTTTGTTTGGAGGTGTCGATTGGATCTCGAAATGATGTAATCCTCCTAATGGGAACCCATTTCCGAATAGTATTTGGCCCTGTAGAGATCACCTCAGGCCAGTTCTTCTTTGGATGCTGTCCAAGCTTTGGTATCCAGTGTGGTTGACCCCTTGGTTTTGTGGATGTTGCTTGTGCTTTTGGCTTCCAAACCCATATCCTGGGTGAGTGCCTGCTTATTTTTGTAGAAGGGTTAAGTTTATCTTCTTTTGGTCTTTGTGCTCTGTTCTTATCCTTTGTTTTCCTTGGCTTCTTTGTTGAGACCTTTTGCAAGGTGGGGAGCATAGGCCTTTGTACGTGTAAGAGCTTCTTGGGTACCCACATCTGTAATCGCCCTTGTTGAGCAGTAGCTAATTTTTTAGGCATCCAAATTTGTACCTGATTGTGGTCGGCTTTCATTGATAGCTTCGGTACCCAAATTTGTTGGAGTCTTCGAGCTTGAGCCTTTCGTGGGTGTTTGGTCCTCCTGTTGCCATGGTCGATCTGGTTGGGTGGGAGTCTTTGAGGCAGCATCGATGGTTGTACTCCTTTCTTTACCCAGATCTGTGTCATGCCCAACGCTCCTTTGCTCTTGAAGGCTCTTTGTCTATTTGATAGATTGGCTGTCTTGCACTGTTTTGCTTGCTTCTGAGGTTGAGCTCCTGTGGATGCTTTGCTCTTTAGAAGACAAGAAGAAGGTTCATCTTGACTTTGCGACTGTCCTTCCGTGATTGCGTTCGACTGGATCATAGAGCTTTTGACATCTACAACATATTGTTCAAGAAGATTAGCCTTAGAGGAACAAAGAGAGTGTGTGGTGTCAGTTTCAGTGGGCATGTGATTCTCCAATTCTAATGTAATGCATTGATTATATACCCACACTTGAAGAAGTTGACTTCTTAGGTTCAAGTTGACAGCATGGTCGTAAATCCAATCTTGACCCAAGACAAGTGGTTCTGTGAGGTCCTCATCATGACACACTAGCATTTTGACTTTTATTGGAACATCTTGAAGGTAGATGGGAAGTTCCACCTCGCCCAAACAGGGTGTTTCCACGCCTCCTAATCCTATGAGATAGGCTTCTATGGGCTTGATGTCCAAATGCAGGTCTTGGCAGTATGAAAGTCTAACTGCACTAGTTGCTGCTCCTGAGTCAACCAATGCTCTCACAGTCCTTACACTCTTTCCTTGTCCTACCTCTATAGTCACAAAGGGTCGTCGATCAATTATTTGAGAAGTAGTTATGCCCGATTTTCGGCACATGTCCATGTGATATTTTGGAGCTTTTGTGTTGACATCTAGGCCTAGCCGCCGTAGCTTATTTCTTCTGATGCGCTCTCTAGCCTCTGCTTGTGCTTCTTCTCTAACCCTTAACTCCTCTTCTTTTCGCTTCTTAGCGGTATTGAGTCTCATGAGCATTTCCTCTGTAAGAGGTTCTTGATATAATTTGACTCGGCATCCACTAATATAGTTTGGTAGGATATCACCTTCTAAAGTGGCCAATTGCACTGCACCGCTAGTGGAGAGTCTATTAATGATCATGGGTCCATATCCTCGTTTCTCCAATTTGCGAGCATGTTGCTTTAGCGTATAAACCAGCACTAGATCTCCTTCCTTCAATCCTTTATCCTTTACATGGGCATCAAAGTATGCCTTTTGCCTTTTCTTTGCAGCATAAATGCCTGCTGCTGCCCGTAGCCTCGTCTCACCTAAGCGTTCTAGATCAAAGATCCTGGAAGACAACTCATGTCCATTCCACTCATGCTCTTGTGCTACTTTCAAGGCTGGGATTAGGAAGTCCAATGGTAGCACAGCATTCTGTCCAAAGACCATCTGAAATGGGGTAGCATTGAGTACCGTTTTGTAGGCAACTCGGTATGCCCAAACAGCATGATGAAGTTGTTTGTCCCAATCAGAGCGTTTATTATTTACAAGTTTCGTCAACACGTTACATAGGATCTTATTCGTGCTCTCGGCTTGTCCGTTGGCTTGTGGGTGATAAGGTGCAGACTTCTTGTGTATCACCATGAATCCTTGAAGGAGATTTTCAATGACCTCATTCAAGAAGTGCGTACCTCTATCACTAACCAACTCTATTGGTAACCCATATCTAGTGAACACATTTTCGAATAAGAACTTAGCCGTCGTTTGAGCATCATTCTTTGTCGTGGCTTTTACTTCCACCCACTTTGTAAGGTAATCTGTGGCTACAATAATGTATTCTGCATGGGAGTTTCTAGCTAGGGGGTTAATAGGACCAACAAAGTCTATACCCCACTTTGAAAATGCACGTCCTCCCATCATTGGCCTTAAAGGCATCTCGTCTTTTCTTATCGGATATTGGGCACGTTGGCATGTGTCACATTTCTTCACATAAGTATGTGCATCCATATGAAGAGTGGGCCACCAAAGTCCTGAGAATAAAATGGTCTTAATTACTCTGTCAGGCCCAAAGTGTCCACCTGCAGCACCGCTGTGTGCAGTTTCTAAGACTTTCAAATAGTCTGATTCATGAACGCACAGTCTTAGGTAACCATCCTTGCCTCTTCGATATAGGTTGTCTCCTACTAAGGCATAGTCTTGAGCCTCTTGCTCCATGCTCCGTTTTCTTGCAAGACTAGCCTGATTGGGTAATGTTCCCGATCTCATGAACTCAACCAATGGAGCACTCCAATCTGGGATTAATGACACGTGATAAAGAGTGGCGTGCTCCACTGGGGGTCTCTTCTGGCACACTGGACAATTCTGGATCCACTCCTGTATTTCTTTGTCCATGCTAGGCCAATACACTCCTAAACGTTTTAAATTCTGCAATGTTCGTTGTTTAGAGTAATGATTTCCTAGCAATCCCTCATGGGCTTGTTGCATCCAACTAGTATGTTCGTCGTCCTCAACACAACAAGCTAATACGCCCTCGGTATCTTGCTTGTACATACTTCCGGCCAATATTTGATACTTTTGTGATTTTACAATTTCTTCTTTGCTTGTTTTCACATTTTTATTTGCAGGTCCGAAGGTTAGGACTGGCACCAACTTATTTGCCCATTTAGGAACAACTTCTAAATTGAACAGATAAGCATCGGGCAATTCATCAGACACTCCTTGCGGTGGCTCTCCTGAAGTGATACGAGAAAGATGGTCTGCCCTAAGATGGGTTCTACCTTTCCTGACAACAACTTCAAAGTCGTATTCCATTAGTAAGAGGAACCATCTTACTAAGCGGCCTGTATTGCAAGGTTTATTGACCAAATATAGTAAAGCTTGATGATCGGTGAAAAACTTAAACTTATTGGCCAATAGATAGTGTCTAAACTTCTTCACGGCATATACCATGCCTAAGCCTTCTCTTTCCGTTGTGGTATAATTTCGTTCAGCTGCATTTAATTGCCTACTAGCATATGCTATCGGCAAATCTAGGTTTCCTTCACCGGTGGGTTGTGCTAGCACACATCCTATTGCATGATTGGAGGCATCTACATGGACATGAAAGGGTTTGCTCCAATCCGGAGTAGTCAATATTGGTGCTGTGCACAAACGTCTTTTCAGTTCGTTGAAGGAATTCTCGCATTCCTCGTTCCACTCAAAATTTGTTAACAACCCATAAAGAGGTTTAGCTATGATGGCATACATGTGGATAAACCTACGGTAATATCCACAATGACCCATAAAGGCTTGTACCTCTTTAACATTCCTTGGCCTGGGCAGCTCTGCTATTGCTCTTACTTTGTCTTCATCTGTTGAAATTCCATTCTTAGAAACAATGTGACCTAAGATCTTACCTTGTCGTACCATGAACACACACTTCTCTGGGTTCAGACACACTCGATAATCTCTACACTTGTTGAAGATTTGTCTGAGCTCAGGGATGTGGTATCTTCTTTGTTGGGAATGAGCACATAAGTCATCCACATATACTTCTAAGCTCTTCCGCAAGAACTCTTTGAAGACATGACACATGAGCCTTTGGAATGTTGCAGGTGCATTGGTGAGCCCAAATGGCATCACACGAAATGCAAAGATTCCCCATTCTGTGGCAAAGGCCGTTTTGTGTTGATCTTCGGGGGCAATGGCTACTTGGTTGTAACCTGAAAATCCATCAAGGAAGCTATAAACTTCCTTGCCTTCAACACGCTCCAATAGATGTTCGGTGATTGGAAGTGGATAACTATCTCTGATCGTTGCGGCATTAACTTTTTTAAGGTTAATGCACACTCGCAATTTCCCATTCTTCTTGGGCACCACCACAATGGGGGACACCCATTCAGTGTGCTCAATCTCATAGATGAATCCAGCTTCAATCAGCCTGTCAATTTCCTCCTTTATTTTGGCTGCATAAATGTCATTATATGTGTAGGGCTTTTGTTTGGTGGGCTTGGCATCAGCGGTCATCGGAATCGTATGAGAGCAAATCTTTGGATCTACTCCTTTCAAGTCTCTATAGTGCCATGCGAACACATCCCTATATTCCCTTAATAGAGCTACAAGCTCTGCTTCTTCTTTTGCACTTAGGTCATCTCCTATGTACGTACATCGTTCTTCGTTCCCTTCAATGGTCACTACAATTTTTTTGGTCTTTTCTTTATTGTCATATGCTTCTCCTATAATGGCCTCTCTCTTAGGCATTCGTACCAAAATTTTTCGGTCTTCCACTTCATATTTCTTGAAATTTTCTGGTACTTCAAACAACAATTCTTCTTCTTCTTGTTTTACTGCTTTTCTTTTCTTTTTCTTTTGACCTCCTTCACTTCCTTCCTTTGAGTTTATCGTTTTAATACTTGTGAGGGGTTCTTCTTCTTTTTGGGTTAGCACTCCTATGTCTTCTAAGTAGTGTTCCTCTGAGTCAAAGTAAGTATCCATCACAATGGATTCTAGGTCATCGTCATTCTCTTCTTCTTCTATGAACTCACTAGGATCACACTCTTCCAACAGGGGCTGACACATGAACACTGAAATATCATAACCCTCCTCATCACAATGAGGTGTCCACTGTTCTTCATTGACTGCTATGTCCATGGTAGCTAAGATTTCTGCCCAACCATGAGGTTCAAATTCCTCATCTGGAAATATCATCGGTGTATAGGCTGGGTCTTTTATTGGTCTATCTCCTGGGGAAGTTCCTTCTTCTCTCGCTTTTAGGCGCTTTTCCTCTTCCTCTGCGACCTTGCACATCCACAAGTGAGTATCTTCATGCAGCCAGGATGGATCAGGTGAACTTCCAGAATGCACGGAGATAGAATCTTCTTTCGCTTTGTGGATAGGATTCCACTGTAGGGGTGGTACATCTCTGAAGGTGTAATCCTTCAGATTGACCTTAGTTGTGACCCCTAAGTGTTGTAAGTACAAGGAGTTGGTTCCCCAATCCTGTACTATTTGCAACTGTCGTAGGAAGGGTCTTCCTAGGATCATCTCGTAGACATTATTTTTCTCAAAGTCACATATAGCAAATGTATGTTCAAACTCTACACCACAAGTGGTTAGAGTTATCCCTTCGAGCAATCCTAAAGGTCTTTCAAAATGACCATCTGCCATTTGAAGCTTCATTCTAGTTGGTCTTAATGTGGGTTTGCCCCATCGCTTCCACAAGGAGGTGGTCGCAATAGCAACACCGGCACCCGAATCTACAATTGCTTTGGTTGTGTAACCTTGATAGGTGATCGGAAGATAAGTGTTACCTTCTTCACCTTCGCTCATGTCTCCTATCTTGTCGAGAGGTATCTCTGGAACTTTTTGCTTAGAGCCTACTTTTGGCATATTGGATTCAAGTTCTGGAACCTGATCCTTCACATGATTCTAGAGCTCAGGTTTTGCTTTGAGCAGCTCTTCCACAGTGAGATGACATTGAACCTTAGTGTTCTTCACAACATCAGTGTTTCTTGGAATCACCGAGTCTTCATTTCTTACCAATATTGTGGGAGCTCTGATCTGGAGAGATTCAGATTCCCATGGGCCTGTGTAATGAGGCAACTCTTGTAAAGAATTAGATTCAAAATCTAATCTTTCATCTTCTTGTTGCTCAGCTTGGTCTCCATAGATAGACGGAATGTCTTGGGGAAATTGATCATGAAGATCATCAATCTCAGGAATAGGAGGGGAATTACCCTTCTCCTTGGCCCATTTCTCTTCCTGTATTTCCCGCAAGAACTCTTGAGAGTACTGTTGAATTGAAGGAGGCATTCCAGCATCCGTGGAATTAGGAACATAAGCTCCCATTGGTGGTGAGCTTCCTCTTTCAATAGTTGGTTGAGCCTGTGGAGGTAAAGAAATTTGTGGTTTATTTACCAACTACTCTAATCTTTCTAGTAAGCCTTGGAAATGCAAATCCGGTTTGAAAGAGTTTGTCTGATTGAACTTTTGACTAGTCTCAAGTATAGCTTGAGCTTGTTCTACCATTTTCATGCACATTTTCATCCGTTCAATCTCTAAATCTGCTCTAGGGTAACTCTTGTCTAGGTTTGCAGCTGTTGGCCCTTCTTGAAGACGAGCCTGGTAGGCCTTGAACATCATGTCCAAACCTTCTGGGGTTGGATCTGCAAGAACAGACCCTGGTTGAGGATTATTTACAATGGGTGTTGGGGTGGAATGAGGTGGAGTGGATGGAGCTTCGGCATGCGAGGGGCTTTGAGACGCGATGTCTTCTATTTTTGTTTTGGTATCCCTTAGGCTTTCTTCTAGCTCGGATAGCTTTTTGTTCCACTTGCGATTAGCCTTCTCTCTGGTATCCTTCCATGTTCTTGGTTTCCTCTTACTAGGTTCTCCTGCCTCACTTGACTCCGATTGCTCAGATGGTTTTGCTTGTTGTGCAGCCTGTGCCCTAGTAACTACCTGTATAGGAGCCACCTTATTACTACTTGGACTTGAATCTGCCACTAAGCCTACCACATTGATGGGTGTAACCTTGGGTGCACTAGAGGGGTTTCTCGGACACTCTCTAGGAAGATGTTCCTTGCCACACTCAGGACAAAAGCCTTGTATTGTGATGTTTTGTCCTAGTCCCAGAGCAGGTTGGTGGGGACATTCACGAATGAAATGATCGCCCTGACACCTAAAGCATGGTCCTCTAGGGGCTTGTGGTCTTGCTTGTCTCACTGGGGGCCTAGTATTTGGATTTGTATACATGACATTGGAGTATTCTGGCTCCCAATTTTGTTCCATAGGTGGTGCCTCATATTGACACTGAGAAGTCTCACTTTGCTCAGGTGACTCTATATAATAAGCATATGGACTATCTTCATGGAAGTAGTTTGAACCATGAGCATGAGAATCATTTTCTGGTATCAATGGGGTTAGTGGTACCAATGCTCTATTAGAGTTCTCCTCCGCCATCGTATATTTAACTGGGATCACATTGGCAGGAGCTGGCGGTTGGTTTCCTAGGACTGGTTGTGGCCTATATGGTGCCTGATATTGCTGCTGGTATTGAGGTTGATATTGTTGTGGCCTATAATATGGCTGTTGGTACTGATTCTGATACCTACCCTGCTGGTAAGGTTGCTGATAATTTTGTCTAACAGCTTGCCTGCTATACGGACAATCTTGGGCCGTATGATTTGTGTATTTCCTCTCAATGGTGCAATATAGAGCATTAGGGCTTCCTTGGGGTTGAGTCGTCAATGGGCAAACATTAGCCATGTGATCTCCTCCACATGTATAACATCGCTTCACTGAAGTGACCCTTGGCATTTGTCTATTTTGAACTCCTAGCTTTTTGGCCACTTGCTCAGCTATCTCATCTATCTCAGTGGAGGCTCTAGAGGTATGACTTGTAGAACTATCAGAGTCCTTATAGAGTTTGGATAGTCCTAACTCCTCACCCAAGTTGTCTTCTATGTCAATGCACATCCGTATACACTCTTCTATGGATCTAGGCTCTTTCAGGTATACATATGATCTTAATTTTGTGCTCAATAGGCCATCTAAAAACAGTGCCACCTGTTTGGCTGATGTGGGTAATTCTGGTACAGGGCATCTTTCCAAGTACTGCCTAAATCTTCTTCCTGCAAGTCGCACTGTTTCTTGGGGTGTCTGCTTGAAGCTGTGGATCAAGGATGATGTGTTATGCCTGATACCACTCTTGGAAAATTCCACAATGAATTCTTCTAGCAGCTGACCTATCTCTCTATAGTTGCGACTGTTTAGAGGTTGAAACCAAGCTAAGGCAGTACCCTTAAGAGTCAAACCGAATGCCTCGAACTGGGTGAACAAGTCTTCAACCTGTTCAGCTCTTAGCACTTGTTTGAACTCCGCCACATGATCATAAGGATCTCCAAATCCATCAAAGTAGTTCTTCATTGTCTTAACCACTTGAGACGGTCTAAGGGTTCTTGAGTGCTCTCGTAGTCTAGGCAATGGGAAATCATGATCATCTCTTTGATGCCTATACACTCTATGTCTCTCCCTTTCAAGTCTTTCCGTTCCATATCCTGATCTGTCTCTACCTATAGTGTCTGCAAAGCTTACCTCCGGTCTCTCTCTAGTTCTTTCTCTCTGGGTTTCATGAGCCTTGGATGATCCGGCTCCTTGGAGGCCCTGGGAAACATTAGATCTTGGTGGAGGGAAAATTGATTCACCTTGCCAAGTGTAAGCATGTCTGTCATGATCTGATACCAAGAATAATTTCTGAGATGTGTGATCTAGGTAGACAGCTTTCCCTGGTGTCTCTGGGTCCTTGAATTCGTAGATGGTGATTACTGGGCTGGGTTGATCCGGCCTAAATCTCCAAAAGGCTTCCTCCGTTTCTCTATTCACGAATAGTTCTATGCTTTTATTATCTTGAGGAATCCATTCTGGAGTGAGCACTCTGGTTAAGACTGACTTACCTCTAGGGGTCTTGGGTTCTCCTCCTAGGTCTCCTTGCTCTAGGTCTCCTATCTCATTCTCAAGGATGATATTTCCAAACTCATCTGTCCTATCTGGTAAGTTGGTAACCACATACATGGTTCCTTCCTTATCAATGTAAGCACCCTCTTCAAACTTGACCACTGGGTGTTCAAGTCCAAAGAGTTGGTCAGGATTTTTGAGTTGAACCACTGATCGTCTTAGACCATCCTCATAGATGCGAGCACCTAATTGGTTGGTCCTGATATACTCCAATTGGGTCTTATAAGGACCTTCTGGTGTCTGTAAATAGGCAATGCCTGAGCTACGTGTGGGTCTTTCCATGCTAAAAGACATTTCCGAGTCACTGGTTTCTGAACTTCGTGTGTAAGGATAACCACTAAGCTGTTGAGCCCAAGACTTGGATGTATGGTTGACACTAGCCTCAGATGACCTAATGCTTTGTCTATCCTTGCCTAAGTGTCTGCCAGATCTCAGGTTCATAAGCCTTGGCTTCTAGTCCCAAAGTTCTCTTATATTGCTCAAAATCCTTTGGAACACCTTGGTTTCCCAATTTCCCTGAGGGTCAACTTCAAAATACCCTATCTAATAATCCTGGTATTAATTTAACCATAACCAGTCGATGTTTTGGTTGTATTCCCCACGAGCTTCCCAACAAAACCAAAATCACAGTAAACGGATTTCGTATGAGAAAGTTATGCAAGTTCAGGGTTTTGGGGGTTAAAACAGGGAAACAGGATCTTTCAGGAAATGCTTCAAAGCAGGCGATATACGATATTTGTAGGACACGATACTTGATACTTGAGGAACTCGATACACGATACTTGATCTTTGAACCGACGATACACGGTATTTCAAGGAAAACGATACTTGATACTTCCCCTAAACGATACACGATCTCTAGCCCCAAACGATACACGACCAAACGATATCTGGATTGAGCGATCTCTGACTCAACGATACACGACCTTTGGGTCAAAACGATCTCTGGCCGAGGCGATACACGACACTTAAGCCAAACGATACACGATATCTAAGAAAACGATCGCTGGACAAAACGATCTTTGACGAAACGATCGCTGGGAAACGATCGCTGACTCAAAACGATACTCGATACTTGCTAGGTATCGCGATCGCTGAACCAAACGATACTCGATCGACGATCTCTCACAAAACGATCGCTGGAGAAAACGATCTTTGACAAAACGATCGCTGGCAAACGATCACTAACTCGAAACGATACCTGATAAACGATTTTTGCGAAACGATCGCTGATGAAACGATCTTTGAGAAACGATCTTTCACGAACGATCGCAGACCAAACGATCGCTGGTCAAAAACGATCTTCGACCGAAACGATCTCGATACTTGAAACGAAACGATACGCGATCTGAAACGATCGGCGATCTTTGTTCTAAACGATCTCTGATGGGAACGATACCGATCTCTGAGCTAAAACGATCTCTGGATCAACGATACGCGATCGCTGGGAAATATCGCGATACTCAACCACAGGAGGTCACGATACTTGCCAAGTATCGCGATACTCGACCGCGGGAGCAAAACGATACTTGACCCTTTGCCAAGATTTTTGCAAGATTTTTCAAGTTTTGTTTTGATGCCCTTGTTTTCCTAGTCCTTCTCCCCTCTCCTCACTCTTTGTATCACCCAAAACTCAACATTTAACCTCTGTAAATCCCAAACGATACTTGACGCAGGTCGACTTTTTTTTCTGAAAAAACTTGGATTTCCTGAGAGTTCATGAGTATGAAGTGGGTTTGCTTACCTTTGATACTCTCTTCCAACTCTCC
Source organism: Ceratopteris richardii (assembly GCA_020310875.1). Lineage (NCBI taxonomy): Eukaryota > Viridiplantae > Streptophyta > Polypodiopsida > Polypodiales > Pteridaceae > Ceratopteris > Ceratopteris richardii. The sequence goes on along the minus strand of CM035408.1, from coordinate 4,425,176 downwards.
TAGCACCCTATTTTGCTCCGCGTAGCTCCCAAAAGCTTTGTTTCTCAAAAACGATACTTGACGCAGGTTTTAGCACTTCCGAAAATGGCCGCTCAGATTCTTGGTGTTTGGAGAGTGTTTCACGAGTTTTTCTTCAGCGATTCAGTTCTGCACCCCCCTCTAAGCTTCTTGCTCACAACCACAAGTAAAAACAAGGTGAATGTACTCTAAAAAATGGAGAAAAACTGAGAATATGAAGGTGGGTGGAGATGGTGATGATGGTGAAGATGAAGAAGAAGGAAAATTCAAAAACTGAACTGAAAATGATGATTTTTTTTTTTACCTTCCAACGTGGCTACTCTACGTCTTACCGTCACACGCTCGTCCTCCAAGCTCTCTCCCCGGCAACGGCGCCAAATTTGGTGTCACTCTAGCACAATGGTGAGTACCAACGTGAGGAGATACAACTCATAAATGTCAATCCGTGGAGACGTGAGGACCGGTATGAAGACCGCGAGCAAGTGATGGCACAAGTGCGTGAGTGAAAGCACACAAGCATGCACACACATACACACACACGCGCACAGGGTAAGAGCAAAGAGTGGAACAATGGAAAGCTTCGATTACCAAAGAGCTCTCTTACAAAACTGAAATCTACAACAAGCTAACCTCAAAAATGAGCTCTCCAGCCCTTTTTATAGTTTTTGAGTGGTTTTGGCCCTGTCCAGACCTAGTGTCCGGCCTAGTTAAAAAATAGGTTCCAGGGCTTATTTGGGGGCTCAAACGGAGTTTAAAAATCATGAAAATTGGTAGGATGGTAGTTCTAATACTCCTCAAGCTCGAGGACTCCTCGGCTTGAACAAAATGGAGTTACAAAAATGGAAAATGGTATTTACAATGGTTTTTAGTGATAAAAATCACTATTTTTGTAGGGATTTCTTCTGAAAATTTGACATGTGCTTCTTGGAGCTCCCTACTTGCTCCTTCTTCTTGTGTGTCCACCTCCTTGATGCACTTCCATTCTTTGTCCTTGATCTTGAGCTTCAACACACCATGAATTGGAAGAAGTTTTCACTGGTATGGGATGGTGGAAATGACTTCCTTTTGAGCACTCTTCTTCTATGGCCAGGGAGAAAAGGACTCATCATTCATGGTGTCATGTCTCACTAGATCAGAGGAGAGCTCTTAGTAGACATCTCCTTAGAATTGGAAATTATCCTTCAGAGTTTAGGGAAGATTTATTCTTCCAGTAGAGAATGTGGTAGGTGATTTTGTCACCATGGATATCACAGACTCATGTTGGGGTTTTCAGTAAGGATAATACCATTAGTTTGAATGGATCGTATAGATCCATGCATAGAGTATGGTTAGCATAGATAGATCTTTAGTATGGAAACATATGTGTTTATGGTATCATGTCATATCATTGCTGACCATTTAGCAGAGGGCTTTGACCCTTATTAGGAATTTATTTTCTCCACTCTTCACTACATACACCTTCATTAGTCAGGGGAGATTTGTTCTCCATCTTCATAAGAATATAGATAATGAGGGATTATGCATTAGTTATGGAAGAGAGGACTAAATAAATTCATGAGTTTCTCTTTTAAGGAAAGGAGAAAGTGGGAATCAACTCAGAGATCCATGAGAGATCTCACTTTAGTTCAGTGGTCTCACTTTAGCTCCTGCTCTTTGAGAGAGAAATAAGGAAAGGAAAACATGATTTCTTCATAGGAGAAGAATAGAGTATGTTTTCCTTTACGCAGAAGAGGTGTCTGGGAAACATCTCTTAGTCTTTATTTCAGAAAGAATTCATTTACTCTACTTTTCAATGTAATTTTCCTTCACATGGGAGTCTCTTTCTCCACTAGTTTTGAAGGAAAACATGGAGAACTTATGTACATGTTCTCAGTTATGAGCAGAGTAAATGGATTCAACAGAATCTCTTTCAAAGGGAAAGGGAAAGTGGAATAGATTCCACTACCAGAGCTCTTTTCCTTAGAGGAGATTACAGAGAGAGACAGAGAGAGAGTTTTACTTTCTCATTTTGGTTGTCTAGATAGAAGTGGCGCTCTTCCCTCCAGTGATGGTCTTTGACTAGATGAGATGATTTAGTTATCGACATTAGTTAGACTGGGAGTAGAGTTATGAATCTTCTCTTTAGGGTTTATATGAGATAGAGATATATCTAACCTATTAGGAAACCAAACTCTTAGTTGGTGTTACATCATGAGTATGATGAGTAAACATCAGTTAGGAGGATGGGTACTAAGGGATTATCTAAATCTCAAAGGGAATGCTTTTGCATTCCTATGGCAAACTACAGGGAAGAGAAATATTAGAGTTTGCACTAGTGCCAATAGATGCTCTTCCAATAGAACTTAGTCCAATGGTAAAGGATGAAAAACCACGGACTTCTTGCTTGGTGAAATGTAGAGATTGCATTTTAGTCTATCATTTAGTCTTAGATGGGTTTGAAGTCACTTTTTATGGGACTTTGTTCTATACTTCAGAGGATTCTATGGTCTATTATCTCCATTATGGTACGGTCAAGCTTATAAGCTTGGCACTTTACACTTGTTTTTCATATTATTGCTCCATAGAGATACATCATATGCACTTAGGTCATTTGGATGATGTTGTATGTCATGGGAGTGATAATTTGAAAGTTGAGTGTACATGGGAGATAGTAGGCACCACTCAGACGGTTTCCCACCTTTGAGATGATCTCATATGAGACTTCTTAAGGGGAAGGATACAGGGAAACAACACACAGAGATGACCATGTACATAGAGTACGTGGGGTTCAGGGGAGTCCGAGCACTTTCTTCTACTATTACGGACATTTCATCTACATTTTCGAGGACAAAAATGCTTTTAAGGGGAAGGAAATGTCACATCATGGGGGTTGTGAGAACACCTCTTGGGTGAGGTGGCAGAGATGCCACTTGGCACCAACAAGGACTTATGTCATATAGTAGAGGAATTAAGAGATATTTACTATGACTTATGTGTATGAGGAGTCACACACATGATATAGCATAGAAAGAAGTGATTTTTGGACGTGGCTGGGAGGAAACACGAACGCAAATCTCTGTGTGTGTGCTTGCTAAAGTTTGACAAAGAGCTTGAGGAGTTGCTGTCGCGATCGGCATCCAAAAGAAAGATTATCTATCAGTTCCTTTTCTTTCTTTTGCTCATTAATAATTCTGCTGCCTTTTTACAAACTCAGATTCAGCCACCATCCCTGATATAATCATGTTTCTACTTGATGGTCTGAACTGTTCTATATTGCTCATAATAACTTTGCAAGTAGATCTTATACCCTTGGGTATCCTTACCAACCCAGCTTCTAATTCCATTTGTCTTACTTCTATCTGCTTTTCTTCCTTGCAGTCATTCTCTTCTTCATATTCTTCCTCATATTCCATGACCTGATTCTTCTGTTCTTCATAGCCCTTTTCTGTTTCTATTTCTTCTTTATCTGCAACATCTTCCTCATACTCCAATGTCTGATCCTCTTCCTTCTCATGATCTGATGTTTCTTTAGTTATCTCTTCTGCCTTCTTTTTCTCCATTCCTTGTTGTTCCTCTTCAAGGACCTGTTCTTCCTTTTCTTGCACTTTATTTTCATGAGTTGTGGTTGAATCAATCTCCACAGAGAGCTTTATTTGATCATTGATTATCTGCTCCTTTTGTCCTTCCTCTTGCTCGTCTATATCCATGAGATCCAAGTCTTCTTCTTTTCCTTGATCTTCTGTAGTTGTGAACTCCTCATTATGATTCAAATCATAAAGTATATCTTCTATACTTTGATTTATCTCTTTTTCTATATTTCCTTCTTTCACCTCTTTGGAATTCATTTTTTCTACTACCTTCTCAGTTTCTTTGATTTGATCTGTGTCTTCTTGCTTATGTACTGAGCTGCATAATTGAGCTTCTTTTTTTGCTTCTAACTTCCCTTCATTAAATTTGAAATAGGTTTGATGTACAGGTTTTTTCCATATTGTCTTAAACCCTCTATCCACTAATCCACAACTAAACTCCTTCCTTACTTCAATCTCTTCTTCCATCAACACTGCTTTACCTTTTAGTAACCTTTTCTCTTCTCCAGGACTAACCTGTTTTGCTGCTTCTTCTTGGACTTGTTTTCCTTGTGGCCTTTTACCCAAATCATCTGGTGTTTTATTTTTTTCAGAGGCTTGCACTGTCACATTTGGTGTACTAGGCACTAATAGATTCAAACTTTTCAATAAGAAGTTTTCAATGTCACTCTCGGAATCTGAAGAGAATTGTGAAGAGCTTGCTATTCCTGATTTGTCCATTCTTGATTCTTCTATAACAATGGATTCCTCCTGCTTTTTTTCTTCTACTGACACTTTTTTTGTCCCCATCCTTTGTACAGGTTCTACTACTCCTTTTCCTCCTATTTTTCTTAGTCAACTTCCTTTTTTGCACAGGTTTCTTTTGAACCTTCTTCTTCACTACCACTGTGGTCCTAGTTTCAGGAGGACCTTGTAACTCCTTGAAGTAAGCCAATAGTTCTACTTCCTTTTTAACAAAAACCTCTTCAGTCTCTGCTGCCATCATCTGATCATGCAACTCTTCATAGTGTTCCACTTCTTCTTGTATCCAGTCAGTTGCTTTGCATGAATAGTCTTCCAACATTTTTTGATATTGGGCTTCATATACTGCCCTTTTATTGTTTCCTTGAGTCAAATAAGTGTACAATTGCTCTTTGCTTGTCTGAGGTGGATGAGGGTCATTTGAAGACTGAACTTCCTTCTAAGTAGCTTCATGTTCTTCCTTAGTTGCTTCCACCTATTGCAATTCCACTTTTCTTGGATCCAATCTTCTTTTTTTTACTGGAATGACTTCTTCTAAGACTCCCTTTCTCTTCCTTTCTGCTCCCCTCATGCTTGGTTGGCCTTCTGCCTCTCTTACAGACATCATCCTGGAAGGACTTTTGATTCCTATCATCAAGCTTCTGAAGTATTGAGCTTTTGGAGCCAATTGCAATTGATCCTCCATCCCTAGAACATGATATATAATTCTTGTTAGAAAATGAGTTCCATTCATGAACTTCCTTTGCTCCCAATGTTTGACTGCTTCCTTTAATTGTTCGTAAATATATGGAGTTACATCCATTACTCCAAAAGGCTTGGTTCTGTCCTTATTATTGAACATGATTAATGTCACTGGCTTGTGTGGCATGGTGTACCTAGGTAGTTTTGGAAAACAGAAGTATTGAAGGAACATTCTAATAGCATACTCTTCATTCTCTTTTCCTTTAAAATCAGAGAATTTGGAATATGCTGCATAGGTTGCTTTATTCTTCTTGACAAAACTGTTGTCCAGCTTAGTTCCCATGGTATAAAACTGAAGGGCTACCCTGATATGCTCTGCTTTTATAGTAATGTTCACTTCTTTGTTCTCCTTATCCTTGATTGAACACCTGAAATATGCATCATTGCCCTTTCCAACTTCCAACAAACTGTTCATTACCTGTGCCACTCTTTCAAAGTCTATGAAGAATATGGGTTCATCCAACAGTCTATGTAATCCCACTGCTTTCCATCTTTTGTAATTAACTGCAATTCTTTTGAACATGGTGTACTTGTGACCTCCAACTCCTACAGTAAAAATGTGTTGTCCAATGATACCCAAAGTTTCCTTGAGTTCCTTGGCTACCTTTTCTGTTTCTGGAATTTCCCGCTCTTCATCAATCTCTAGCTCCACTTCTTCTATTGCAGCTTCACTGTCCAAGAACCAATGTCCTCTAGACAAAGTTACTGAGTCTCCTTTAAAATCATGGATTGGTAGTTCCTTTGGATTCACCATTCTGGAGAAAATATAACATCACACAGAAAAGAAAACTCCACCCACATAAGTCACAAGATCATAAATAAAAATCACATTTGTTCTTGGGATAAAAATGAAAAAGAAATGAACATAAAACATTAGAGAATTCTGACTTTCTTATTTGTGTCAAAGGTAAAAACTCAATTGAAGTGATCATTACATGTGTAGCAAGATGTCTAGTGCTTTCTTTCCTTTTCACAGCTCCTTTTTTATATTTTTTTTAATAATAAAAAGAACAATTGAAAAAAGAAAAATTGAATGAAAAAATAGAAACCTGCTAAATTACACCCTATATCTTGCTTGTGCAATATAACTTATATAACAAAAGGATTACAAAAGAATTGATAATTTTTTCTATAATTTTTTCCTTCTTTCTCTTTTTTTTTTTTAAATCTAATTTTTCTCTTACTCTTTTTTTCTCTTTTTCTCTTCTCTTTTCTCTTTTTTCTTTTTTTTATAAATAATAATAATTTCCTCCACTTCTCTCTCTTCCCCTCCTATTTCTTTTCTTAGAAAGAGAATAAGCTAGTCAAATGGAAATAATTTCCAAGTTGTCATGATTTCCTTCTTTTAAAATTTTGAATTTCTTCAAGAATCCCATGTGTGTATCAGATAAGTCTCTCCCTCCATCCGTAACTTTGTATACTTTTTTGAGCTATTTTAGTATCTTCCTGCTTGTTTCCTTTCCATTGAATCAGATCTGATTTTTTTACCCAATAATACTTAATTTCTATTGACTTTGTTCTAGGAACAAAACCATCTTCTTTTGATAAGCTGTATTTGGAAGTTTTTGGCTTCCATATCCATTTAGTTCTGGGAATTTGTTTTGATGAGCAGTGCCTGTATGTGCTTTGTTTCCACATTCTTTATGTGTTGATGCCTTGATTCTTCTGACCATTCCATACTTGCCACCCTTCTTCTGTTTTTTCAACATTTTTTGTTTCTTCAATTTTCTCCTGTTTTTGATTGAAGTAAATTTGGTCATGAAGAGGTGGTGTTTGTGATTTCTTTGTTCTTCTATTGAAAAAGTAATTCCCTCCAATTCTGAGTCATAGATGTCCTGTTGCTTTTCCTGTTCTTCATCACTCAACAAAAACATTAAAAATCTTTTGTTATTTAATGTCAATTTAAGCTTCATATTTTCAAAATCCAAAATTACTTTACCTTGCTTGAGCCATGGTTGTCCCAGAATCAATTTCTCAGTCATCATATGATCTAGCCATTCTTCACAATCTATTTTCATATATTCTCCATTGAACTTAACTTTAATAGATAGTGAAGACATGCTTTGTATTATCTGACCTTCTAAGGTTTTGATAAGTGTTTTACTTTCAGTCCTTTTTAGGTTAAATTTCTCCAACAAAGCTGAACTGATCAAATTTACTTGTGCACCTGAATCTATCAAAACCTTGATTTTTTCATCCTGAAAATCCATTGTTATAACAGGCAAATGCTCTCTTACTCTTAAAGGTGTTTCTCATAAAAGGACTTCTCTAAGCTCCTTGAATTTTCTTATCCTTTCCTTTGCCTCCTGTTGAGCCTCATTCCTAATTTTTTCCTCTTCTTTTTTCCTGTTTTGAGCTTGATGTATTCTTCTCCATTCACTAACAGTTAATGGAAGATCATACCTTTTAACTCTACATCCACTTATGAAGTTTGGCATGATTTCTCCATCTATATTAGGTAATTGGATAGCTCCACTGTTACTTATTTGATTGATAACATAAGGCCCATGTCCTTTTTTCTGAAATTTTTTCTGATGATCTTTTACTCTATATGCCAAAACTAGATCTCCTTCTTGTAAGTCCTTTTCTTTAATGTGAACATCATGATAAGCTTTCTACCTTCTCTTATCTGCATATATGCTCATGATTGCTTGAAGTCTAGAAGCTCCTAGTTTTTCCAATTCCACCATTCTCTCAGATAATTCATGTCCAGTCCATAAGTATTGACTACCCACCTTTAGTGTTGGAATAAGGAACTCTAAAGGCAGAACTACATTGTCCATAAACTAAGTTAAATGGTGTGGTTCCAAGTGCAATTTGTATGCCACTCTGTAGGCCCATAAGACATGATTCAGTTGCAAATCCCAATCATTCCTATTTGTGTTTACCAATTTTGACAATACAGTGCAAAGTACTTTATTAGTACTTTCTGCTAATCCATTCGCTTGCGGGTGATATGGGGCTGACTTTCTATGACTGATCATGAAATATTCAGTTATGTTTTCTATGATTTGGTTCAAAAAATGAGTTCCCCTATCACTTACCAATTCAATTGGTAATCCGAATCTGGTGATGATATTTTCATAGAGAAATCTTGCAGTGGTCTGAGCATCATTCCTTTTTGTAGCCTTGGCCTCTGCCCATTTAGTTGGGTAATCTGTGGCTACTAATATGTATTCAGCATGAGACTGTTTTGCTGGAGGATGTATGGGTCCAATGAAATCCAAACCCCATTTACTAAATGCTCTTGCTGAAATCAGTGGTATCAATGGCATGTTATCTCTTTTAGTTGGTTGACTCACTCTTTGACAATTGTCACATCTTTTCACATATGTTCTTGCATCAAGAAATAGAGTTGGCCACCAAAAACCAGAATATAATATGAGTTTAGCAGTCCTATCACTTGAAAAATGTCCTCCTACCACTCCAAAATGTGCCATTTCTAACATTTCCACATATTTATCTTTAGGAACACAAACTTAAATATCCATCCATCCCTTTCTTGTACAATTGTTCTCCTATCAGTTGATACTCTTCAGAATTTCATTTGAAGATTCTTTGAGTCTGCACTATCTCTTACTGGCTTTCCCTTCTTATTTCTTTTCAACTCCTCAATTATGTTTGCACTCCAATCTAGATTTTTTTGAAACCAATATAAGGTTATAATTTCTGAATTTTGTAAGGATTGGCATTCCCAGCAATTGGAAATGTACTTTTTTACATGTTGAATCTTATTAGGCCAGTGTACCCCCATCCTATTGAGGTTATTTAGGGTGATTATCATGGAAGCATGAACACAGGGATTCCACCAATGTGCTCTTCTTGAATATTCCTGCTGCTCATCTTCTGGAGTACAATATTCTAATATGCCCATATGATTGAGATGATACAAATGCCCAGCTAACAACATAAAATTCTTGCTTTGTAATACCAAATGTGTGTTGTTTCCAACTATTCTGTAGGGTCCCATAGTTAACAAAGGTACTAAAGTCATGGCCCATTTAGGAATACTTTCTACTTGAACAAATATGTATCTGGCAAGTCATCATCTAAAGGTGAGCTTGACTCTTTAGCTTGGATCCTAGACAAATGGTCTGCTCTCAAATGAGTTTTCCCTTGTGTGACCACTACCTCAAACTCAAAATCCAGTAGTAGAAGAAACCATCTGACTATCCTACCAGTGTGACAAGGTTTGTTTACTAAGTAGAGTAAAGCTTGGTGATCCACAAAGAATTTAAACTTGTTGGCCAAAAGATAATGTCTATATTTTTTCACAGCAAATATCATTCCCAATCCTTCCCTCTCAGTGGTTGCGTAATTTTTCTCTGCTGAATTCAATTGCCTACTAGCATAAGCAACTGGAAAGTCTAGTTTGCTCCCTTCTATTGGTTGTGCTAACACACATCCCAAAGCATAATTTGAAGCATCCACATGAACATGAAAAATTTTATTCCATTGTGGGGTTTTTAGAATTGGTGCTGTTACCAAACAAGTTTTTAGAGTCTCAAAAGCTTGGTCACATTCTCTGGTCCACTCAAATTTTGTGATCAAAGCATACAAAGGTTTTGCTATGTCTGCAAACTTGTGTACAAACTTTCTATAATACCCACAATGTCCCATGAAGGTTTGAAGTTCCTTTACATTTGTTGGTATTGGAAGTTCCACTATGGCCTTAATTTTTCTTTCATTAGTTGAAATTCCATTTTTGGAGACTATGTGACCTAACATTCTCCCTTGTCTTATAAAGAACACACACTTCTCTGGATTTAAACATACTTTGTATGTTCTACATTTCTTGAATATATTTTCTAAATCTTTCAAATGATCTTGTCTTTTTAATGAAAAAGTACAAAGATCATCCACATAAATTTCCATTATATTCCTCAGGAATTCTTTGAAGATATGACACATCAATCTTTGAAAAGTTGCTGGGGCATTAGTTAACCCAAAGGGCATAACCCTAAAGGCATAGATTCCCCATTCTGTGGAAAAGGCAATTTTATGTTGGTCTTCCAAAGCTATGGGTACCTGATTGTATCCTGAAAAAACCATCCAAAAAACTATAGACCTCCTTTCTTGCAACTCTTTCCAAAAGATGGTCTGTTATGGGTAATGGATAGCTATCCCTTATAGTTGTAGCATTCACCTTTTTCAAGTTAATGCATACCCTGAGTTTCCCATTCTTTTTTGGTACTAAAACTATAGGAGATATCCATTCTGTATACTCAATCTCATAGATGAAATTGGCAGCCAACAAGTTGTCAATTTCTTCCTTTATTTTAGTAGAGTATTTATCATTGAATGCGTAGTGTCTTTGTTTGCTAGGTTTTGCATCAGGTGTAATAGGAATCTTATGTTCACAGATTTTGGGGTCAATTCCTTTCAAATCCTTGTAACTGTAAGCAAACACATCCCTATAATTTCTGGCCCAATTCCTTAATGCTTCCTCCTCTTGATTTGTCAAGTCATTAGCTATTACAATATGTCTTTCTTCCCCTTCTTCCTGGGTGATCATTACCTTTTTAGTTTGTTCTTCATTGTCATATGCCTCCCCTTTTTTCTTTTCTCTCTTTGGTTTCACTTTGAGAAGTAGTCTGTCTTCTACTTCATAAGTCTTAAAACTTGAAGGTACATCAAACTGTTGATCTTTGCTTGTTATTTTCTCTTTTGTTTTCTATTTCTTGATTTTTTTATATTTCCTTGTGTTTGTTTTTTCTATATTTGCCTGAAATTTTGTCTTTTATTGCATCTGTAGCTTCTACTTCTTCCGAATATTGTGTTTTACCATTTTTCAATATTATTCCTTCCTCCTGGTCCTCTTCTGATTGTGACACTTTTATCATTTGTATTCCTATGTGAAAAATATCATATCCTTCTTCATTTTGGAATTTCACTCCCACATACTCACATCATTAGCTAGATCCATAGTGGTCAAAATCTGATTCCAACCATAAGGCTCAAATTCTTCATCTTTGAATTTTTGTGGTATATAGCTCTCATCTTGTGATTTCCTTTCTTCTACACAATCTTCTTTTCTTAACCTTCTTTTTCTATTTGTGAGGTTCCTTATCACATTACATTTCCATATTGATGATTCTGTTTCATTCTTGTCTTCAACCTCTGATTCTTCACTTAGTTCCTGATTTTGATGTATTTTGAACCATTCTTGAGGGGACATGTCACAATATTGACCATTTCTTAAATCCACTCTGGTTATCCTTCCTTTACTTTGAAGATATAGGCAATCATTACCCCAATCTTGCACAATTTGCATTTGTCTCATGAATGGTCTTCCTAGGATGATTTCATATGAAGTGGATTGTGGAAATTGAACTATGGCAAAAGTATGCTCTATTTCTATTCCACATATTTCCACAATCACTTTTTCCCATATTCCTAGGGGTTTCTCTATGTGTCCATCTGCAAGTTGTAATCTCATTTTAGTGGGTACTAATTCATTTTTTCCCCATCTCCACTATCCAATATAGCTTTGGTATGATTTTTACCAAACTGTATTCTCAGAGTTGAGTTCCCTTCTTCTCCTTCACAATATCCTCCTATTTTATCAATAGGAATGTACAACAATTCCTCCAATTCTTGTTGTTGTGGATCAAAATTCTCTGGTATTGCTTCCCACTTTTTCATATTGTGTTGTAAGTGAGGATTTTGTTTTACCAAATCTTCCATTGTGGTGTGGTATAAAATTGTACATTGCTGGTCTACATTGATTTGGAAGGTTATTTGTGTATTATCTTCCAGATCAATAGTTTTCCTTGTTTCTGTTGCATTTGCTTCCTCAACTGTTGTTGGACAACTATCAGGTTCCCTCATTTTGAGTTGTGTTTCTTGTATGATTTGTTTGCATCTTTGCATTCTTTCATGCTCTAAATCTGGCATAGGGTAAGCCATTACATGGTATGTAGGATTTGGTCCCTCTTGAATTCTTCCCTTGTATGCTCTTATCAAAGTTTCCAAACTTTGTGAATTTTTTGCCTCTTGCGGAGTTGGTTTATTTTGAGGTTGACTATTGTTTGACTGTTCTATAATCTCTTCTTCCAAAATTTTTCCCATTTCCCTTTTTGTCTGTTTTTCTTTTCCTTTGGAAATGAATTCTTCTTTTGTTCCTTAGTTGTTTCCTGTTCTTTAGCTTGTGCTCTTGTTATAGCATTTACATTTACTTGATCATGGTCACTCAATTCTTCTTGCTCCATTATGTTGACTGTTTTTAATGGTATGTTATTAGATGTGTTTTGTTGTTTTTGAGGGTTTCTTGGACAATCCTTTATTAAATGTTCCCTGCCACAATCCTTGCAATAAGCTCCTTCTACTCTTAGTGTAGGAGGTTGTGGGTAGTCTCTAATGAAATGTTCTCCCCCACATCTATAACAAGTTATCTTTTGACTCCCTTTGTGCTGAGGTTTCTGATTAGACATGTAATTATTGGTTATGTACATGAATGTGGCTGTATCCATTTCAATTCTCCCATTTCCCAAATTTAAGGCTTGTAGTTCTGGTTCTCTTAGCTTATATCCTTCCCACTCTTCTTGATATCCCTCATTCCAATGATAACATTCTCTATATTATGATCTTAGTCTTGAGCTTTCTTCTTCTATTGGTGTGTATTTGACTGGTACCACATTTGTTGGTAATGGTGGTTGTTGCCCAAGTATAGGTCTTGGTTGCTCAATAAATCCAGGTTCTCTTTGTGAATTGTGTTGATTCGCATATTCTCTTTCCTTTATGGGTTGTTTATTATAGAAGCATTCTTCTCTGGTATGGTTTGTCCATTTTCTTTCTAGTGTACAATATTTGAGTGTTTTTCTATCTTGGAAATGTTGTGGTTTTAGATATGGACATTATTGTACCAAATGATTTTCTCCACAATTATAGCATTTTTTATTTGTTGCTATCCTGTTGTCTATCAAATTTGTTTTGGTACTAACTGCTAGGGCTTTAGCAATGGCTTGCACTAATTCTTCTATTGGTGGGATTTTATCTTGATTTGTTCTAGGTTGATCAAATGCTAACAGATCTTGTCCTCTGTTATCCTCCAAATCTATTGCCTCTTTCAAACATGCTCCTAGGTCAGGGCATCTCCTATAATACACCAGGGTTCTTAATTGGGCACTTCTCAGTCCTTCTATGAATAGAGATACTTGTCTTGCCATGGATGGTACCTCCTCTCTGGGGCATCTGTCAATATATTGCTTGAATCTCCTTGCTGCTTCTCTGACATTTTCATCTTTTTGTTGTTTAAAGCTATGTATCAAGGTAGTTGTACTATGTTTTATTCTAGTTTTTGAGAATTCCCTTATGAAAGCTTCAAGGAAAGACTCAATATCTAGATACATATTCTTTCTTAAGGGAATGAACCAAGATAGCGCAGGTCCAGTTAGGGTTAGACCAAATGCTTCAAATTGTACTTTGTAATCCTCTACTTCTTCTGCCCTAATTAATTGTCTAAATTCTGTAGCATGAGCATGAAGATCAGAATATCCTTCATATTGGTTCTTCATGCATTTAGCTACTTGATAAGGCCTGAGCATTCTTCCCTGATTTTGCCACTAATGTCTCCTTCTAACTGGAAAGTCATTAAGTCCTTCCACATTCCTTTCAAAAGGATTTGGGGAAGTATATAGTCTCTTACCTTGTTGTTGTTCAATATTATTGTGAGTTTCACTTTGTCTTGGCAAGTCGGGTTGCCCTAGGTTTTGTTCCCAAGGTCTCTTGTCTGCACACTACCCTAAATCATTAGAGTTTTCTAGATCCTGTGAGAAGGTGTATACACACCCCTGTCTATCCTCATATCTACCATCCTTAAATTGTTCTACTAGTGTTATATTTAGGGGAACTTCTAAGTTTTTCAACCTAATGAGAAACTTATGCATCCCATCCTAATACACATAGGTTCCAAACCTATTTGTATACATATATTTGAGAATATTTCTATAATCACTAGTTTCAAAAGGTTCATTAGTTTCATTTAGATTTTCCATGTTATTTTCCTATCCTAAATCTTTTTTTTGTATTTCTCCTATTACTAGCTCTATCTCCTTTCTTTTTAGATCTTGTTTAGAAGGTGTGATCAATTTATTACCAGATCTCAAAATCATCCAACTTACTCACAATCTGGTGAAGAGAATCGTGTTTTCCATGATTCTGTGAATAGAATCGTGATTTTCACGATTCTGTGGAGGGAATCGTTTTTCTCACAATTCTATGACTAGAATCATGAATTTTTCACTATTTTGTGAATAGAATCGTGTTTTTCACGATTCCTTGAATAGGATTGTGATTTTCACGATTCTGTGTAAAGAATCGTGTTTCTCACGATTTTGTGGAGAGAATCGTGTTTCTCACGATTTTGTGGAGAGAATCGTGGTTTTCACGATTCTGTGGAGAGAATCGTGTTTTTCATGATTCTGTGGAGAGAACCATGGTTTTCACGATTCTGTGGAGAGAATCGTGTTTCTCACGATTCTCTGGAGAGAATCGTGATTTTCACTATTCTGTGGAGAGAATCGTGTTTCTCACGATTCTGTGGAGAGAATCATGGTTTTCACGATTTTGTGGAGAGAATAGTGGTTTTCACGATTGTTGACCTAAGCTTCAACTTAGGGACTTGCGGAGAAAGAGACTGTACCTCAATCCCCTCACAAGTGCATATAGTGGGGATACACGCTTTTAATTTATCAATCCGAAGAGTATACTAACCTAGCCGAGTGTATGAAGACATGCAAATGCGTAATGGTCAATGCAAAAGTATTACTCAAAAGTGAAAATGAGGAAATCACTTATCCTAACAAGCTTCAACTGTAGGTCAAGACGAAACGATACTTGGTGCAGCAGCCGTCAGTATTTTGGACTTTTCTCCTAGCTCCGAGCTCCAAACATAGCGAATAGCATATGCGTTTCGAAGCTCTCGAGAAGACGCATCCAATGGCAGTGGTTTCACGCAATTCCGACACTCCTACTTCAAGTTATGACAGAAATACTGAGTCGCGGGAATACTTTCCTACACTTCAGCACCTCCTACACCTCGCACACACCTCTCCTACAGCAAAGAAACACTCTCAAGGATAGATCACACTCACAAGCACTCTTTCCAAGCAATACACATGCATACAAGTTCACAAAGAAGAAGATGAAGAGGGAAGAAGACACAAATTCGAATTTCTGTGCTCTCTATTCTCACAATGGCAAAAAGTCCTTTACAAAGAGTCACATTTGACTTATATACTAGTGCCCTAAAAATGGTCCTTTCACATAAGTGACCGGCACTTTATTCCCTAAGAGCTAATTTCCTACTATTTTACATGGATAAGCTTCTATTCTTCTATGGGAATGCATCTAGAGGACTCCTCTAGTGCCTTTACAAGGGAAATATATTACAGAAATGAATATGTTACAAAAATATCTGGTCCAAATCGGAAAAATTTTGGGGCCCGTCTTTTTTCTCTGCTTTCTGCGCTCTTTAGCTCTGCAACACTCTCCCCCTCTTCGCCTCTGTCGTCCCTTGACAGACTTCGCTTCTTTTGACAGACTTTGCTTCTTTTGACAGACTTTGCTTCGCGCACGCGCCCTGTGGTCAGTATTGTCTGCAGTTAAACAGACATGCAGATTCGATGGCCTTCTTGATTCAAGCTCTACTACTCGAGAGCCTGATGTAGTCGCCTTGCCTGTTGACTTGGGTTGCCACGCACGCCACCAGTGACTAGGAATGTGCTATTCTTAGTCACCCTCTTCAACTTTTCAGCCTCTACCCCTTTCTAACTTTTGGTCCTACTCTGATGTTTGAAAAATCCACTCCTCTGGACCCTGGGGTTTAGCTTTGTAGCCTGGTGCGTGCCCCTGCGGGGCTCTGTGCAGAGATGGGTGTTGCGCCCCTGCGGGGCTTCCTGCAGAGATGTATCTTTACCTTTGTCTATCTTCAAATTTGGCTTTTAGTGAAGCTGTTTCTTTCGTTGCTTTCTTTTTTTCCTCTTCTTACTCGTTTCGCCCTCAACACTGCCCCCCTCCTGAACTCTGTCGTCCCCGACAGGCTTTGATAAGCGCCGGGCATATGTTTTGTATACTTGTTGCTCTGTGTCATTTAGCAGATTAGCTTCACGTATCATGATCTGTTTCCATTGTTCAGCTTTGACTCCATCGTTCGGCGGTTGTCTATGATCTGCGAAGAAGCTTAATTCATATGCCACAAGTCTGGCATTCAGATCTGATGACATCTTCAAAAATACCTCTGAATCTATTTCAAAAAATCCTGTAAAAAATGCTTCTTCAAATATTTGCATGTATGGACTTGGCAAAAACATAAGTCTAGAATAATAGGCCATTATTGTGGGGCGGCTCGGCATCACTGATAGATCGAAGATAAGTATATCGGTGCCTTGATTAATGCCGATGAAGTTCAGAAATGTATATGCCGCATGTTTGAAAACCTTCAGAACTGTAAGTAGCATACCAAGTATTTTATTTGTCATCTTAACTGCTAAATCTGGTACAGTCGCATAGTTTTGTAGCCAAAATTCTATGGTTTTGATCATATAATCCTCGGTTGGCAAATAATTATGTGGCGGGCTAGGTAACATCGGATAGTTTAGCCACTGTTTATTAATAGTGCCGCTGCGTTGTAAAGCCAAAAATTCTGTTGCAACCCTTCTGCGTGGTATGGGACAAAACGAAGGGTTTACCTGTAATAAATAAGGTGCGGCCTCCCAGTGCACCCGTAGTGTGGGATATTTCTCCAAAAACTTTCTCCTCCACACTGGCTGTGCAGCTTCAAACTCTGCTTGAGTGTACGTGAATGTGTCATTCTTGAAATTAAGCTGCTGATCCGGACTTTTGTGTGTAACCTTCTTTATATATTGTCTTGTTTTCTCTTTCAACAGTCCATATGGAATGTTGAAAGGCTTTATGATCTTCTCCAAGTCTTTACCTTTGATTTTGGCTTCCTTCATGACCTTGATGACTTCATTCTCAAAACTTTCCGTCAATCGGGACACCACTAGTGCCCGTTCCTTCTGACTTATTTCTGCAGTGTATGGCATTGGATGATCATCATGCATATCCGCCATCTGCTCATGCATTGGAGAATGATAGATCGGTTGAGATAGAGGGCTTACCTCTACCTCGTCAGTAGGATGTTCTTTTTCTGGCACTACTGATGTCCCGATCGGTTCTTTACCTTTCTGCTGATTCTGTAGCTCTTCAATGCATTCTTCTTTTTCTTTTATCTTTTGCAGGGCTTCACTGAGTTTTTCTTTGGTGGCTAGGAGCTCCTTACCTATGTCGGCTACGTGATCCATGTTTTCACTGTAGCTCTGTACCAATTTGGCCTGTGCTGAATTCAGCTGCCTTTTGAGCTCACTCATTTCTTGATCGTGCCGCTGTTCTGATTCTTCTTGTACTTCCTTAGCTTGTTGTAGCAATTTGGCATACTCCGCTATCTGTTCTTTTAATTCCTGTTCTTTAGTTTCTGCGGGGCCTTGTTGTATCAGTGGTTGATCATATAATAAAGATTTCATCAATTCTTTATTCCTATCGCGCAGGCTGTCGTTCTCTTCGAGATATAGCTTGAGTTGCTGCTCTAATAGCACACTTCGCATCTTCATTTTTTCTTTCTCAGCCTCGCTTGCTTTGTGCAATTGTTGCAACTCTTCTAGTTGTGTAAGCAACTTTTGATTTTGGGCAATGGATTCGTCATATTGTGTCTTGATTGCTTGCACTTCAGTATTTTTGTTCGCCACTTCTTTTTGTGCTGCAATTAGCTGTGCCGATAACTGTTCGCTCATGAGTTGAAACTGATTTTTTTCTCTTCGTGCTTGATCATATTCAGCATCTGTATCCATCATTTGCTGCTGGGTGTCCATAGCTGTCTGGATCATTTGCTTTACTACCGGCTTCAGTTGAGTCACATCCACATTGAGCCATGTTTTTGGTATTGATGGTTCTTCTCCGGTAGTCACGTCTTTACCTTGAGCAATGTGTAAAGTGGTATCATGGGGCTGCCTGATTTGAAGCTGTATCCGTGGCTCAGCCCTCATGTTTTCATCCTGTGCTTGAGGTGTGTCATCAGGCACCTCGATTATTGTTTGTTCTTTGTGTGGGATCTCTCCCGCATCCATATTCTTTGGGGTTTGTTCTTCCTCTTTAATAGGTATCTTGACATGTGTAACCCCAGTAGTTGTGTCTTCCTTGATACTTACTTTGGTAGTGTCATTCAATTGAATGACATGCTCCTGTTCCTGAGCATCATCCTTCTTTTCTTTTTCCTTCTGGCTTTTCGGTGTCACTTCCATTTGATTGAGTTCCGGTCCTTCCTCTTCATAGGTTTCTGTCCTGATATCAGTATCTAGCGTGTCTTTCTCCGGACTGGATTCCGTATTTGTACTTGAGTCATCAATGCCCAATTCTTGGTATCTTCCAGGTTGTTTTGGAGTTGTTTCTGTACTCTGTTTTTGCTGAATTTGACTCGCTTGTCTATATTGATGTCCTTGGACATTTAGATTTACCTGCCCTTGCATATACTGGTGTGTTTGCTCGAGGGCAGCAGACAAGTCTCTTTTTGAAATCGGCATTTGAGCCGTCGTGATCTTAGGCAAGAGGTGCGTTCTCTTGGACTGAGGTGTTGCTTGGGCTTCTTCTTCTCGCAAGCGTTTTGTACCCCTCATGGGCTTCTGTGTGCTGGTTCCGGCCTCTTCCACTACAACTGCTGCTTTCTTTTTCTTAGGGACAGAAGCGGATTTTGCATACCTTGCTAGTCCTTCTGCTGTTGGCATCTCTCTTATGCAGTGTCTCATGTCTAGGGCTTCATATATCAATAAGGTCAAAGCTGAACCACCGTTCAGGAACTTCTTTTGCCCCCATTTCTTCTGAGCTTCAAACAATCGCTCTTGTACGTAGCCTGTGAGATTCACTTTGTTTCCTATCTGTCTCATGGCATGCGATAGGAGTTGGACTACTATCTTCTGAGGTGCAGTGTATCTGTTCATGCCAGGAAAACAGAAGTGTTGGTGTACCAAACGTACTGCATCTTCAATATCCACTCTGTTAATCTCCAGGAATGATCTTTTCTTGGGGTCGTGGCATTCCTCTTTAACATTGGTAATGCCTTCTTGATTCCATCCAAAGGTCTTATTGATCAATTCATGAGTGAATTGAATGGTCTTCCACTTGCCCACCTTGTCCAAAACCTTTGCTTCTGGAACCGAAATCTTTGTAGCAGCCGGCTGCATAGTATTCATTACTTGTGTACATCTTTGGAAGTCGGGTACACATATAGGTATCTTCAAAAATGCTTCAATGCCAGCTTGAGTCCATACTTCTTCGATATGTGGTAACCCTTGTATTATGGTCTTGAAATCCTGTGACATAATAGGGAAATAGTGGTCCCTGTCCATAATCTTGATGGTTGCCATGAATAGAAGTTCCGAGATAGGTTGGTCATCTCGAAACCAATGTCCTCTGACCTTGGTTATTGACCCCAATGGAAGAAGTAGTTCCTCTTCCTGCTGTGTAGCTTCTGAGTCAGAAGATGTCATCTGCACTCAATATAGAGGATGAATTAGTATCCATATATTTTTTTTCAGAAATCCTCCTCCATATGTTGATTAATAATTTGACGAAGTTCCGAGTGCATGGTGTCGTCCCTTTCCCGTGGGTGTGAGAAAGGTAATACCTGAATTTTTCATGTATTTTTATATATTTTTTTTGCTGAAAGAAAACATAAAAGTTAGTACATAGCCGAAGCGGTTAGTGAAATTTTTTTGGAGTAATATTTTAAGTATGTACAAGTGCTCTCCTATTTCCAAAGGGAAAATGTGCGATACTATCTGAAAATAGAAGAAGGACGTGCCGAATGCTTGGCCTTGTAATGTGGCCCTATCATGCATACTTTGGATCTTGGCAACTCCTCATGTGTGCAATTGGAAGTAGTTGCTTGATATATGCAGTTTGTCTTGTCTTTCGGCACCCATATTTGCTTCACTTGGGTGCGACGTAGTGTATTCTCCACCTTCTTGACGAATGCTGTTCGTTTTCGGCTGTATGTCTTCTGATTCTGTTTTGGGAATCTCAAGTCGGTTTGTATGGCCTTTGGAGATTCCTTTCTTCTCCAATATGTCCTTTCCCTCGTCTGATGTGTCTGTTGACCAATGTGATTATGATAGCTCTTCTGAGGATGTTCTTTGTTTGGGATGGTCGTCCTTTGGGTATGTGACTTTGGGATCCAAATCTTTGTTCGATCAGGTTGTGCAGTCATCAGTTTCTTTGGGATCCATATGTTCTTGAGTCGTGTTTGCCTGATGTGTTCGAAATTCTTTGTCTTCTTATGCAATTGCTCATGCTGCTGTCGAAGACTTTTCTGTTGCTGGAGATATGCCTTCTTTTGATCCTTTGTTATCCAAGCTAGTGTAGAATGTGGAATGGGGTACACTTTCACGGTTGTAGACTTCACGTCTTGCAGAGGAATATTTTTTCTTGGGCTTTGTGGTTCTCTGTGCTTGATTTCATGTTCTTGTGCAC
Source organism: Ceratopteris richardii (assembly GCA_020310875.1). Classification (NCBI taxonomy): domain Eukaryota; kingdom Viridiplantae; phylum Streptophyta; class Polypodiopsida; order Polypodiales; family Pteridaceae; genus Ceratopteris; species Ceratopteris richardii. The sequence goes on along the minus strand of CM035408.1, from coordinate 4,404,588 downwards.
TCTTGTGACTCTCTAAACTCAAGGATGGAGTGCACACAGGACTCACGGTATTTTCACATGAAGTACTTGATGATGGGGTTTCTATATTGCTAGGGAACATACAATCATGACTTTGTTCATTAGGATGAACTCCTGGCTCTATAATAGCAGCTTTGGGTGGTCGTTCGTCTAGCAAACTATATACTTCACGAGGTCCTATTCTGGCAGAGATGTATCCTAAAGCCAATTGAATGGTTACCTCATATTCATATATCAAATCTTGGCCTAACACCACATCTTCGAGCAAATCCTGGTCCTGACATACTAAAAGTCTCTGCTCCATTGTGTTGTTCCCCATATGTAAAGGTAAAGTGATCTCACCTATGCATTGAGTAACTTTTCCTCCTATTCCAATTAGCTGTGCCTTCGATGGCCGTAACTCCTCTTTAAGTCTCTGAGACAAAGAGAATCTAATGCAGCTTATTGCTGCTCCTGTGTCTATAAGAGCATCCACTAAGTGGTACTCTTTTCGTCCTGCTCCCAGATTCAAATAAGGCTGTCTTCTTTGTTGTCCAGAGTTCTCTGTGGCTCTAAAATTAGCCATAGGGATGAGTTCTTCTCCTACTCGATATCTCTCGTCTCTTTCTCTCATCCACTCTTTCCGTTTTCTGATACGTTCTAGGGCTTCTTGCCTCGCTTCTTCGCGTATGCGTTCTTCTTCCTTTTTTCTACTCTGAGCTCCTAAGAGTCGTGCTAACATTTGATCCGTTAGAGGCTCCATGAATCTTTTCACTCTGCAACCACTGATGTAGTTGGGAAGAATATCTCCGTCTAGTGTGGCGAGATTGACTGCACCACTAGTAGAGATTCGATTTATAATCATGGGTCCATATCCGCGTTTTTGGAGCTTCTTTGCATGCTGTTTGAGGGTGTATACTAAGACTAAATCGCCTTCTTTCAGTCCCTTGTCTTTTATATGTGCATCATAATAAGCCTTTTGTCTCCGTTTGGCGGCATAGATGCCCGCTACCGCTTGCAGTCTTGTCTCATGCAGCTTTTCTATTTGATCTAATTGCTGAGATAATTCGTGACCGTTCCACTCATACTGTTGGGCTACTTTTAATGTAGGCACTAAGAAGTCAATTGGCAAAATTGCATTTTGCCCATACACTAAATTGAAAGGTGTAGTTCCAATAGCCGTTTTATAAGCCACTCGGAAGGCCCAAATTGCGTGATGCAATTGTTTGTCCCAGTCTGACCTTCCATTATTGACAATCTTTGTCAATACCGTACAAAGTACTTTGTTGGAACTCTCAGCTTGCCCATTAGCTTGAGGGTGGTATGGGGCTGACTTTTTATGAATCACTAAGAATTCATTCATTAGCGATTCAATGACTTCGTTTAAGAAATGAGTTCCTCGATCACTCACTATCTCGATCGGTAGTCCAAAGCGTGTGAATATGTGCTCAAAGAGAAATTTTGCTGTAGTTTGAGCATCATTCTTTCTAGTGGCTTTTGCTTCTACCCACTTAGTCAAGTAGTCGGTGGCTACTATGATGTATTCCGCATGTGATCCTTTCGCAGGTGGATTGATAGGTCCTATGAAGTCAATTCCCCATTTGGTAAATGCTCTCGCACAAACCATGGGTCTTAAAGGCATGTCATCTCTTCTAATAGGATATTTTGCTTTCTGACATGTTTCACAGCTTCTCACGTATGTCTCTGCGTCCATATGTAGAGTTGGCCACCACAGGCCTGCAAAGAGAATCATCTTGACCGTTCTGTCTGCTGAGAAGTGTCCTCCTGCAGCTCCTGCATGTGCCATTTCTAATACAGAGAGATATTCATTTTCATGAATGCACAGTCTTAGCTGGTTATCCTTTCCGCGTTTAAAGAGTTGTTTTCCTAGGATGACGTAATCTTTGCTCTGTTCTTCAAGAGCACGTTTCCTTGCTAAGGTAGCTCCCTCCGGGTACTCTCGAGTTTTCAAGAACTTTACTAAAGGCATGCTCCACCTTGGTGCTATTGTAGAATAGCATAACGTAGAGTTCTCATCTGGAATTTGTTCTTGACAGGTTTGACAGTTTGACACATAATGATGTGCATCTCGTTGCATGGTTGGCCAATATATGCCGAATCTCTTGAGTGTTTGCCATGTTCCATTTGCATTCAAATGAGTGTTCCATTGGTTTATGTGTGCTTTCTGAAGCCACATTTCTTGTTCCCCTTCCTCCACGCATCTCATCAACAGTCCGCTTGAATCCTGGTGGTACAAACTTCCAGCAATAATGTGAAGGTTTTTAGTCCTCCAAAGATCTTGTTTTCGGTTTGGCGTGATCCCATCTTTAGGTCCATGTGTGAGTATCGGGATCAACTTTTCTGCCCACTGAGGACATACTTCCAGGTTAAAGAGATAAGTGTCTGGCAGATCATCAGGAACTCCTATAGGTGGTTCTCCATGGGTCATGCGAGATAAATGATCTGCCCTTATGTGTGTGTTTCCTTTCTTGACTATTACTTCAAAATCAAATTCCATTAGCAATAAAAACCATCGTACTAGACGTCCTGTATTGCAAGGCTTGTTGACTAAGTACAATAGAGCTTGATGATCAATGAAAAATTTGAATTTGTTTGCCAATAAGTAATGTCTAAACTTCTTGACGGCATAAACCATTCCTAGGCCTTCTCTCTCCGTAGTAGTATAATTGCGTTCAGCTTGATTTAACTGTCTACTGGCATAGGCTATCGGGTGGTCTAATTTACCTGTATCCGCTGGTTGAGCTAAGATGCAACCAATGGCAAACTTGGAAGCATCAACATGAATATGAAACGGTTTATTCCAGTTAGGGACTCGAAGAATGGGTGCTGAACTCAATCGATTCTTCAACTCATTAAAAGCTTTTTCGCATTCTTCGGTCCAATTGAATTGAGTTAACAATGCATAAAGAGGTCTAGCAATTATGGCATACATATGTATGAATCTTCGATAGTAACCACAATGTCCCATAAATGCTTGAACTTCTTTAGCAGTTTTCGGTCTCGGTAAATCCAAAATGACTTTGATTTTGTCTTCATCCGTGGAAATTCCATTCTTAGAAACAATATGTCCTAAGATTTTCCCTTGTCGCACCATGAAGACACATTTTTCTGGATTGAGGCATACTCGATATTGTCGACATTTGGCAAAAATCTTTTCTAGTTCAGGGATGTGCTCTGATCGTATAGCTGAATATGTACACAGATCATCCACGTATACCTCCATGCTCTTTCGCAAAAATTCCTTGAACACATGACACATCAGTCTTTGGAACGTAGCTGGGGCATTCGTTAAACCAAAAGGCATGACTCTAAAGGCGTATACTCCCCATTCAGTTGCAAATGCAGTCTTATGTTGGTCCTCAGGAGCAATGGCTACCTGATTATACCCTGAAAAGCCATCCAAAAAACTATAAACTTCCTTCCCTGCTACCCTTTCCAAGAGATGGTCAGTGATCGGTAAGGGATAGCTATCCCTTATGGTGGCGGAGTTCACTTTTTTCAAATTGATGCACACTCTTAACTTCCCATTTTTCTTTGGTACAACTACCAAGGGTGATACCCATTCCGTGTGCTCAATTTCGTAGATGAATCCAGCGTCTAACAACTTATCTATTTCTTCTTTTATCTTGGCTGAATATACATCATTATAAGTATAAGGTCTCTGTTTGGAAGGTTTGGCCTCGGAAGTCATGGGGATTCTATGTGCACATATAGATGGATCTACTCCTTTTAAATCCTTATAGGTCCAAGCAAAGACATCCCGGTATTCTCTTATGAGTCGAATTAGCTCTTGCTCCTCTTCCTCTGAGACATCCTGTCCTATGAAAGTACATCGTTCCTCTCCTCCTTCCATGGTTACCACTATTTTCTTGGTCTGCTCTTTATTATCATATGCTATTCCCGGTCGTGCCTCTCTTTTAGGCATTTGAATAGCAATCTTCCTCTCTTCTATTTCATATTTTTTGAAATGCGCTGGTACCTCAAATTGGTCTTGAAGCTTATCATCTCCATCTTCTAACTCCCTTTCAACTTCTAATTTTTTCTTTTGTGCGAGATCCTCATGTTGTTCATTGGCAGTGAAGTCCATGTTGGTGGTACTAATTCCTAAATCCATGGGTTCTTGTTCCATTTCAATGCTCTCGTAGTCCTCCTTCCAGTTTTGCTCAAATACTTCTCCTTCTTCTGCCTCCTGAAGGACTACCATATACAGGCTAATGTCATAACCCTCCTCGTCAATACATTCGTTCATCGTTACCACTTCTTCGTTTACACAAACATCGAGGGTAGCTAAGATTTCCATCCAACCATGAGGTTCGAATTCTTCGTCTGGAAATACTTGTGGCATATAAGCTGGATCTTGTACCGATCTCACTACACCTCGTTTCTGCTGCCAACTTTTTCTTCTCTCTTCTTCCTTTTTTGCCGCTTGGCATATCCATAGATGAGTGTCCTCGTTCATCCAGGATTGGTCACTAGAACCTGCACTATGAATCGATTGATCGTCTTCCTCTTTATGGATTTGATTCCATTGCAGAGGTGGTACATCCTGATATGTGTACGTATGTAGGTTGATCCTAGTGGTGACTCCTGCGTGTTGTAGGTACACTGCATCCTTTCCCCAATCTTGTACTACCTTTAGCTGTCTCATGAATGGCCTTCCCAAGATCATCTCATAGTTGCTCGGCCTTTCAAAGTGACAAATTGCTAAGGTATGCTCGAATTCCACTCCGCACGTAGTGAAGACTACTCGTTCCAACAATCCTAAGGGTCTTTCTGTATGTCCATCGGCCATCTGAATTTTCATACGTGTTGGTCTCAATGCTGGTTTTCCCCATTTCTCCCAAATTTCTTTGGTAGCAATGCCTACACCAGCTCCTGAATCTAATATGGCTTTGGTTGTGTAACCCTTGTAAGTGATTGGTAGACATGTATTTCCTTCATCTCCTTCACTAAAGTCTCCTACTTTATCCACTGGAACTCTCACCGTTTTCACTTCGTCATCTACCTCCTTCTTTGCCTCCTTGACTTCCCACTGATTGATCAATTTTTCCTTTAGATGTGGTTTTACCTTTAGCAATTCTTCGAATGTTAAGGTACATGGGATTTTCACTTCCCTAAGGCGTTGTATGATTTCCGATGTTTGAACTGATGGATTCGTTTCCCGTCTTTGTATTGATGGAATGCGATACAATTCTGAGTTGTGCTCGTATTCCCCGGTGTAATTAGGTAGCTCTTTTACATCGTCTTTCACTTCTTTGTCACTTGCATCCATTGGAAAAATTTCTTCTGAATTAAGTTCAGGTATTGAATCCTCTATTTCGTTTTCTGCTTTCAGTTCTTCAAAGGGCGGTTCCATTCCCTCTACTTTTTTCCACTTGTCCTCTTGAACTCTCGCCCATAAATCCTTAGTCCAGTCTCCTTCTGTTTCAGGGACTATGGATCCTTCCTTTCTTTCAACACCAATTTCATCATCCCGAGGTCTATTTACATTAGGCTTTTCCTGATTGTTTAGACACTCTTGGAATTTTTCTTCGCCAATTCGATTGTTTGGTAAAGGTGATGCGGGTTTTTCTAACGTTTGTTGGGCAACTTCTATTAATTTTTTGCAGATTTCCAATCTTTCTTTCTCTAGGTCACCTCTCGGATATTCTCTCTCATGTTGTTCTATGGTAGGTCCTGCTTTTATTCTCGCTTTGTATGCCTGAATCCACATCGCTAAATCTTCAGGCATTGTGTCTGCTAATACCGATTCTACCTCCTCCTTTTTATTCTCCTTTTTATTGTCTTCTTCCGCTTGTGATTCCTCTGTTGATTTCTGTTCACTCTTTTCCTTTTCCTTCTTTTGCACTAACTTTTTTTCTTTTATCCTGTCTCTCCTTTGCTTCCATCTTTGGGATCGTTTACTGGTGATACTTTTTTCTGGTTCTTCTGAGTCTTCTACTCTGTGAGGGATGGGTGTATTTCCCTCTTTGTCACTTTGATTATTTTCTTCGGTTTTATCGGGGTTTTCTCTAGCCTTTGCTCTTGTTATGGCTTTTAAAGGTATAGTGTACTCTTTATCACTCCCTGACGATTCAATTACCTCTATCACGTTAATCTGTACGTTAGATGTGACTTTGTTTGGGTTCTTAGGACAATCTCTGAAAAGGTGTTCCTTTCCACAATCGCTACAGTATCCTTCCCAAATTCGTTGTGGTGGTGGTGGGTTCGGTAATGTACATTCTCTGATATAGTGGTCACCTCCACATCTGTAGCATGGTCCTCTAGGTACCGGTAGTCTATTCATTGGTCGAGGTGGCCTGGTTGCTCTAGGAGCTGAGTACATTAATGGTACATAATCTTGCTCGTAGTTATATGAACTCTCCGGCGTCTCCATGCCATAAGCATATGGGTCGTACTGTTGCCCATATTCCATTGTTGAGCTTTCATAACCTGGGTATGCTTCTTGACTAAGTTCGTAAAATGAGTCATATGGTTCACTGCTAGTCAAAGGCGTTGCCGGCACTATGGCCCTTTCTAAGTTTTCCTCTGGTTGTGCTATCTTAACTGGGACAACGTTCTGAGGGTGGGGCGGTTGTTGTCCTAGCACTGGTTGAGGCTGTGTATATCCCTGGTATGCGTATGGTCGTGGCATGGGTGCCTGCGGCTGATATGATGGATATCTGAAGGCTTCTCCTCCTTGCTGGTTCTGCGGATATCCATATGGTCTCACATAAGGCTGGGTGGGTCTGGTTTGCCTATTGTAAGGGCAGTTCTCAGTGTTATGATTTGTGTATCTCTGCTCTATGCTGCAATACTGCAGTGGTCCGGGGACAGAGGGTCTCTGAGGAGCATAGGCAGGTGGTGGGACTACTCCCCTAGTACACAAGTGAGAAGGATGATCTCCTCCGCACTGCATACATCTTCTAAGCATAGGCATTCTCATAGGATTGGTGGGATAATTCCTCTGTCCTTGCATATTCAATTTTTTTGCTAGCAAGTCGGCAATTTCCTCTATGTTGTTTGTAGGGTGTGATGTGCTATTTGATGACTCTTCACTTTTCACACTCCCTTGGGGTATTTTCAAGTCTCCTGCCAGGTTATCCTCTAGGTCTATACATTCCTTCATACACTCTTGCAAAGTTTGAACTCTCTTCACGTACACCAATGACCTCAAGGTTCCGTTCAATAGTCCTTCTAAGAACAATGATACCATTTTATTTTGAGTTGGTCTCTCCTCTACGGGGCATCTATCCACATACTGCTTGAATCTCCTGGCTGCCAATCTGACTGACTCAGTTGGAGCTTGTTTGAAGCTGTGGATTAATGACGAAGAATTGTTCTTGATTCCAGACTTGGTAAATTCTTCAATCATTTCTTGATACACTTGATCCATGTTCTGGAAGGTATTTGGATCCAATGGCTGAAACCAGGCCAGGGCTGTGTCTGACAAGGTAAGGCCAAAGGACTCATATTGAATCATGAAGTCATCTACCTGCTCGGCTCTGACTACTTGTTTAAATTCAGCTATGTGGTTATAGGGTTCACTCGAGCCATCATAATGATTTCTCATGCACTTGGCCACTTGAATCGGCCTTAGTCTCCTTCCTGCTTCAGGTTGTCTCGGCATTACCGGGTAATTGGGTCTTCCTATTGGTATGCCTGGTCCTCGTACTACCTGTGGTCTGACTGGAGCATGAACTCCATGTCTTGGGTCAATGGCTGGTTGTGGCCGGTAGTTAGGATTAGTGGCAGGCCTTGCGAATTGTACATGTGGTCTGATGGGGATCTGGGTTTGTTGAGTTTGTTGTGTTTGTCCCGAATGTTGACTTGAGTCATATTGAGAAGTTCCATGTGGGTTCCGTGAAGTGGTGGCTTGGTCCCTTGGGGGGAACACTGGAATGTTCTGATATTTCAGCTCAGCTCTCTCTAATTCAGTGACTGGCCAATATCTTCTGTGGTCTTTGTCCAAATATGTAATGATGGTGGGGAATTCAGGATCTTGTAACTCATAGATGGTAACTGGATTAGGAGCAGCGTCCCAAATAGAGGAATGGGTTCTGAGCAGGTGCTCCATCCCATTGATCAAATACACATCTATTAGAGTGTCATCCTGGGGGACTAAGTCTCCTCTCCAAAGTTTAGTAATTGTCGATCTACCTCTAGGAGTTGTTACTTGTTCCTCAGTTCCATGTCTATTTAAACTTGAAGTATCATTTTCCTCACCACGCTCATTAATGATTTCCGGGTGTTCAGTGACCATGTATTGAATGTCTTGTTTATCCATGTACAGTCCTCCTATGTATTTGACTGCTGGTCTTGGCACTATGCAGGCCTCTGAAGCCTTCCTCAATCTGGCCACTGATCTGTTTAGACCATCTAAATAGATAGGGATCTCATTGTGGTTAGTGCTCACATATTCTAAGGAAGTTCTGTATTCGCCCTCAATGATGGACATCTGGCCAATCATGGGCACAGTGTTTTGCATATCCTCGGAAGCCATGGGGATTTCTCCTTCTGACTCACTGGAGGTCTCAGAATAGTGTGATCGGTTACTTGGTTCGGCAACACTCCCTACAGAAGAAATTACACTTCTTCGGCTTCCTAGGGTTCTTCCTGATCTCAAGTTCATTCACTTAAGAGCTCTAATCAAATCTTGTCCACCTCTAGTCTCTAGAGTTCTAAGTTATGGCTCAGAAGTCTAGGAAAACTTAGGCTGGAATGTGACTGAAAGAAAATTTCAAGTCACGATACTTGACTCTCACGACCTCTGAAAAAAAACGATCGCTGACAGACGATACTTGGGTGAAACGATCGCTGGAAAACGACCTTTCCCCAAACGATCTCTGACTGGGAACGATACACGACCTTTCCACAAGACGATCTACGATCTCTGACCCAAAACGACCGCTCACAAACGATACTTCATCCAAACGATCGCTGGAAATCGACACTTGGGTCTAACGATACTTGATCAACACGATCGCTAGAAAACGATCTTTGACCAAACGATCTCTAGCAAAACGATCTCTGGCAAAAAGCGATACACGACCGACGACCTTTGATCAAAACGATCTCTAGCGAAACGATCTACGACCGCTGTCTGAAACGATCTCTAGTGAGACGATACACGATACTCGAATATAAACGATCTACGACCTTCACTAGAAACGATCGACGATACCTATCTGAAACGATACCGACCTTTGACAAGTGTCGCGATCTCTGGATCACGATACTTGGCAAACGATACACGACCGACGACCTTTGATCAAAACGATCTCTAGCGAAACGATCTACGACCGCTGTCTGAAACGATCTCTAGCGAGACGATCTCTAGCGAAACGATCGACGACCTCTGGGAAATATCGCGATACTCAACCGCAGGAGTAAAACGATACTCGACCGCAGGAGCAAGGCGATACTTGATCCTTTTTCAAATTTTTGTGTTGTTTTTTGAGGTTTGGATGTTTCCCCCTTTCTCTCCTAGGTTCTCTCTCTTACCCCTACCCACTGTATCAATCAACAAACTACTTTTAACCCCCTGAAAGTCCACACGACACTCAGCGCAGGTCGTTTTTTTCCTTCTCCTAGGTTGAAATGCTGAAATTTTTGAGCAAGGAGGTGTTTTAGTTTACCTTGGAAGCTCCCATGATCTCTTGGTCCACTCCTTTGCACAGAACTCTCCTCTATTACTTGCTTGCCTCAAAACGACCGCTGGGCTCACACGACACTCGATGCAGCTCTCCACGATACTTGTTCAACAAGTAACTTGAAAAATGAAATTTTTTGGCTTTTATACTTGGGAATTCCTAGCTTACTGAAAAATGAAAATTCTTGAACAATCCTAAAGTCTACTCTACTCTCCACTCACTCCTATTCTACTTCTTCTACTCACTCCCCTAATCTATCAACTTACTACACACACTCCAAGAATGAGAAGTAGCAAGTGCGGTTGAAATTGACTTACCAAAGAAGAGAAGATTTCCGCTCCTCCACGTTCTTCAAAGCAAAAAGCTACTTACCATCACGCGAATGCCTCGGTTTGATTCGTCACTCCCCGGCAACGGCGCCAAAAAGTGTGTTGACCTAAGCTTCAACTTAGGGACTTGCGGAGAAAGAGACTGTACCTCAATCCCCTCACAAGTGCATATAGTGGGGATACACGCTTTTAATTTATCAATCCGAAGAGTATACTAACCTAGCCGAGTGTATGAAGACATGCAAATGCGTAATGGTCAATGCAAAAGTATTACTCAAAAGTGAAAATGAGGAAATCACTTATCCTAACAAGCTTCAACTGTAGGTCAAGACGAAACGATACTTGGTGCAGCAGCCGTCAGTATTTTGGACTTTTCTCCTAGCTCCGAGCTCCAAACATAGCGAATAGCATATGCGTTTCGAAGCTCTCGAGAAGACGCATCCAATGGCAGTGGTTTCACGCAATTCCGACACTCCTACTTCAAGTTATGACAGAAATACTGAGTCGCGGGAATACTTTCCTACACTTCAGCACCTCCTACACCTCGCACACACCTCTCCTACAGCAAAGAAACACTCTCAAGGATAGATCACACTCACAAGCACTCTTTCCAAGCAATACACATGCATACAAGTTCACAAAGAAGAAGATGAAGAGGGAAGAAGACACAAATTCGAATTTCTGTGCTCTCTATTCTCACAATGGCAAAAAGTCCTTTACAAAGAGTCACATTTGACTTATATACTAGTGCCCTAAAAATGGTCCTTTCACATAAGTGACCGGCACTTTATTCCCTAAGAGCTAATTTCCTACTATTTTACATGGATAAGCTTCTATTCTTCTATGGGAATGCATCTAGAGGACTCCTCTAGTGCCTTTACAAGGGAAATATATTACAGAAATGAATATGTTACAAAAATATCTGGTCCAAATCGGAAAAATTTTGGGGCCCGTCTTTTTTCTCTGCTTTCTGCGCTCTTTAGCTCTGCAACAACGATTTTGTGGAGAGAATCGTGTTTTTCACGATTCTGTGGAGAGAATCGTGTTTCCTCACGATTCTCTGGAGAGAATAGTGTTTCTCACGATTCTGTGGAGAGAATCGTGATTTTCACGATTCTGTGGAGAGAATCGTGTTTCTCACGACTCTATGGAGAGAATCGTGGTTTTCATGATTCTGTGGATAGAATCGTGTTTTTCACGATTCTGTGGAGAGAATCGTGTTTCTCACAATTCTCTGGAGAGAATCGTGTTTCTCACGATTCTATGGAGAGAATCGTGTTTTTCACGATTCTGTGGAGAGAATCGTGTTTCTCACGATTCTGTGGAGAGAATCGTGATTTTCATGATTCTGTGGAGAGAATCGTGTTTCTCATGATTCTAATGAGAGAATCGTGGTTTTCACGATTCTGTGGAGAGAATCGTGATTTTCACGATTCTGTTCCCAGACAATCGTGATTGCTCACAATTGTTTAAAAACACGATTTTCTTATGAAAATCGCGTTCTGGGAATCGTGTTTTCGTGTTTAATTCAGAGAATCATGATTTTGTGTTTGACTACAGAATCTCGATTCTGTGCAGATTTTTAAAATTTTTGAGGTTCTTGATTTTTAAGTTTTTGTTTCTCCAATAGAATTGCCTTATTAAAATTTTAACATACAATAAAAGAGTTTAAACAATATTGTTATTTTTCTCACTAAAACTCAAAAAATCTAAAAATCATGATTTCGTGTTTTTTACTATTTTTTGTGTTTTTGTGCTCTAATCATCAACTTACACTTGAAGTAATGCAAAAATTTATTGGGAATTCCTTACCTTGCTTGCTTGATCAAAAAAATATCCAAAAGCTTTGTGGTTGCAGGAACTAACAATTCTGTCCAACTCTCTCTCTCTCTCATGCAAATGAGTTTTTTTTCTTGAGATTCCAGGGTTTTATAGACTTCACACAATCACGATTTTGTGCAATTTTCTCATAATTTTCACTTTTCAATTTTTCATTTCTTATCCCTCAATAATTTTATGGTTTTAATTCACAGTTCCTAACTTTTCAACACTAGTTACCTTATCCCGCTGGTGAAAATCGCGATTCTGTACCCTATTTTCAATTTACTCACTTGATGCTCAATTCTCACTGATATTTTGAAATTTGATTTTCTTTACTCACCCACTTTATGAAAATCTCTTACAACCACTTACCTCAATACCAGATGTGCAAAAATAATTCAAATTCTTTTCCTTACAGAAAATCGTGATCCTGTGAAGAGAATCGTGTTTTTTCTGAACTTCTAGTTTTTGCAGTTTTTGGCTTTCCTTTCCACTTGGTCCCTTTCAATGCTCTTTATCAACTCCAAATCACTTGTCACCTGCAATTACATCAAACTTATTTTAAAAAGTATTTTTTTGAAAAATTGAAACAACAACTTCCACTCTAACTATTTTTTTATTTTCTCTTAATTTTTCAGAATTCTTTTCCACTTTTTCTCCTCCACTCTTAACAACAATACTCCAGTCCTACTTTTGGAACAAAAAAAAAATGTTTGAATTTCTTACTAGATTTTATGAATTTTTTGTTAGTATTTTGCCCTAAATCAAGGTGAACACTCCATTTAGGGTTTTCTTGTTTCAAGATCCATTGATCTTTTGTTCATGATTGGTTATACTCTTTTATGCTTGCTATCTTAATCAGTTTATGAGCAAAGCTTCCCAAAGAAAAATTTGCTAAGAAGTGTAATTTATCAATTCATGCAAAGATAAACTCAAACATTTTTTTCTTTTCAAGATGCAAATAAATCTTTTCTCAAGATTACTGCTTTGCCTTGGCTCAACAAAAGTCTTATCTACTTGCATACAGCTACTTTACTTGACTTTCCTCAATGCAATCATGTCACCTTCTCCCAAGATCAACAATTTTGCTTGGTACTTGGTCAAAAAGCACTCTACAAATGCAAAGATAGTCACATTTTACCTTTTCTTCAGCTATCTTGATTCAGTTTTTCACACACCTGCACTTTACTTTCACAAATGATATGAGCAACTATCAATTTGCAAGAATTTCACCACTTCTTTATCTCAAAAGGTTATCTATTGCTTCCTTTTCCCAAAAGACAAACAAAGAAACCTACCTTTTCATGTTTCCTTTTCTTGATTAAAGAGTATTACCTTTTCAATGTGTTCAATACCATCAACAATGGAAGATCCAGCAAGGTCCAACTTCAACGAAGCTTTTGCTTTAGTTCCCTAGCAACGGCGCCAAAAAATGTTTGTTGTTACCCTTTGGAGTTGTCCTCTCCAATCATTTTAGCATAAAGAATCAACAATACATCTTACTTTTGTCAATCCGGGAAGTATACAAAGACCTCAGCCCCTTCTAGTCAATGGAATCCAAGAATAAGAGAAAAATGACTGGATTTCTGAGAAATGATGAAGATGAAGAGAAATTTCTAGGTTTTTGATTATCTTGAGCTAAACAACAGTATTTTCAATGATCTTGGTGCCTAAAGTGTGTTATTTTCTCAGCAAAACACAATTATGAAGTCAAATCTCAAAAATGATACATGTAACCCTCAGACGAGACAATCGCGATTCTGTGAAAATTGACAATTTCCATCTCCAACTCTATTCTTCAGCACTTTCTCACTCAATTCATCAAGAATCACCTCTCGTCATACACATTATTCAGAAATACACAATAGAAGCTTGCAAATTCCATGGATCACACATAGAATAGACTCAACAAATCAAAGAAAATCACATAAAGGAAGAATCATGATTTTCTGCAAGAAACTCTTCTCATTACTTGAATAGCCTATTCAAAAATATGCTATCAAAGAGTTTCCAAAAATTCTAGAAAAAAATACATATGATTCTAATTTACATGAGGAAGACTCTTCCTTATTTTTACATCACTTGCATAAATATTTCTACAATTTTTTGTCATTTTACAAATACTTCTTCCAACAACTACCAAATCCTACTTAGTACCAGCCTCTTGAAGGTTCACAGATGATATGTGGGTCCTCTTAGCTTTCCAATGACACTATACAAGTGCCTATGAACTTTGGAAATGATGTATGAAAAGATTGAATCAAGACAAAATACTTCCAAATAGAAGGATCAAAGAAAAACTTCTATTTTCTATCATACACGTACTGCTTGTTGTGCTCAGTGCTACTAGTACAGTAGGAATTAGAAAACTTCCTTTTAGAGGTATCTAATTAGCTTATTACGCTAATGATTCCAAGTAAAATGACTTGAAATGATGCACTATACATAGAGCAATCAATTTAACAAATGAATTATTACCCTCGATTTTTTAGGACCTCTACAGAGTTTGACCAGTGAGTACTTTGACATGCTTTTCTCCAAATTTGCTGAATGGATTTCCTTCAACATTTCTCAGCATCTAGATAACTTGGATCGGATTCTAACAGACTATAGATAATTGAAATTGGTGGAGAATTGACTAAGATATGAGCAGCACAAGTTGACAGTTATGAAAGACTATAACAGAGAGATCATAGATGAACAATGTAGATGTAATGTATTAATGAACAATGTAGATGTAATGTATTAATGAACAATGTTGTACAAGATAATAGGCTTGGTAATCATAGCCTAATGATGGAGAGTAGTGTAGGCTACAATGTAGGCCTCACACTCTTACAAAAATAAGTATGGAGAACTCGGGAAGTGACACCTCTTAACTGTGACTTTTCAAGTCACTTTATATAAGTGTTACATTCAAATTTGAATTTGAATTCAACTTTTGGCTCTCTCTAAAAGTGATCCTTCAATCTAGGAAATAATCCCTCAATGAAGTAGATGCTTTTCTAACTAACAAGTCCACGAGTTTTTGGTAGGTGATTACAAATATTCTCTCAAGTCAAATAAATGACCTGTACAAATTTAAAAGGATAAATTTGTACTAGCAAGGGTTTCCATGGAGCTTCATGTGTTTATGAACTTCAAGACAAATGTGTAGGCTTGCACTTTGCACCAATAGCTCCCCCTCAAGCCAAACATTCTGGCTTGGTCTTCATCTTCAATCTTCATGAATATCCTGAAATCTAATCATTGATTTAAATCTGCAAGTTTTGTACCATCTAATTCTTTAGTTAACAAGTCTGCACATTGCATATTAGTTGACACATATGCCAACTGAATATCCTTGCTCAATAGCTTCTCTCTCACATAATGGTAGTGGACCTATATATGCTTGGTCCTAGCATGATAAATAGGATTTGCTGCAAGGTGTAATGAACTGGTACTATCCCCAAAAATCTTTGGAGATGTAGTATGCAAACCTAATTTTGTATATAACAATATGATTCATATGGCCTCTTGAGAAGCATTGGCCAATCCTCTATACTCTACCTCTGTAGAAGATAGAGCAATATTAGGTTGCTTCTTTGAAGACCATGAGATTGGTTTATCATCTGCAAAGGATAAGTATCCTGAGGTACTCCTCCTATCATCTTTGCATCCTACCCAATCTGCATCTGAATATATCTTGATATCCAAGTCTGATGTATAAGGGAAATATAATCCATGATGTTGAGTACCCTTGAGGTACTTCAAGATCCTTTTGGCAACCTCCAATTGAGGTGCCCTAGGTTTGTGCATAAATTGACTTAAACCACTTACTCCATAAGCAATGTCAATCCTTGTCAAAGTAGCATAATTCAAGCTTCCCACTATGCTTTGGTAACCTGCAATGTTCTCAAGTACACAACCTTCATGAGCACTTAATTTTAGGTTTACCTCCATTGGAGTACTTGCAACTTTGGCATCCTGCAAATGAAACTTCTTCAACATATCCTGTATATACTTTCTCTGAGTAATATAAATTCCAAAGTTAGTATAGACTAACTCAAGTCCAAGAAAATATTTTAGTGATCCAAGGTCACTAATTTTGAATTCCTTCATCATCTGATTCTTGATCTGTTTTATGCCATTGGCATCCTTACCTGTGAGTATGATATCATCAACATATACACATAGGTATATTACCTCTGAATTACTTCTCTTGATGAACAGAGAAGTATCTGCTTTACTCATGATAAAACCTTGATCCTGAAGGTATGTAGTCAACCTATGGTTCCATGCCCTAGGTGCCTACTTCAATCCATAAAGAACTTTGTTCAATTTACATACATATGTTACCTTGTTTGGGTCTTCATAACCAGGAGGTTGAGACATGTACACCTCCTCTGAATTCAAGCCATTTAGAAATGCATTTTTTACATAAAACTGATACATGTTCCAATTCTTTGATGCAACCACACTTACCAATACCCTAATGGTTGGCATTTTGGCCACACGTGAGAAGGTTTCTTCATAATCAATTCCTTGGGTTTGTGCAAACCCCTTAGCCACAAGTCTAGCTATGTACCTGCTTATTGATCCATCAGAATTCCTTTTGATCTTATAGATCCATCTAGAACCAATTACCTTCATAGAATCCTTCTTCGGTACTAGTTCCTAAGTATCACTCTCCTTGCGTGCTTCAATTTCCTCATCCATAGCTTCCTTCCATTTTGTCTTGGTCTTTGCCTCTTCATATGATGTTGGTTCTTCAATTGACAAATCTTTTGCAATAAACAAAGTGCTTACTAACTAAGGAAGTGTCATACCCATACTGATTGGCTTCTTGCTCTCCCTTTGTGATCTTCTAATTACTTGGTTGGATGATTCAGGTATATCCTCCAATTTCTTCATCTTGACTTTGCCTTTGGAATTCCATGCCTTGAACTCTTCTAGGTTGGTGATGTCCTTATCATCTGAATTGATGTCTCCATTCTGAGTAGACTCCTCCTTGTTGAGGCTTGGAAACTTCTCTTCCAAGTCATAAGGTAGTTTTACTTTCCTTCATTCACTATCAAACCAAGAGTCATTCTCATCAAAGAAAACATCTCTACTGACCAGGAATCCTTTGTTTGAAGGATTGTAGAGCCTGTATCCTTTCTGATTTAGATCATACCTATGAAGATGCACTTCTCTACCTTAGGGTCTAGCTTACTCTTATATGAGAAGGGATATGCACATAAGCTACACATCCAAAGATCCTGCAGTGATCAAGTGAAGGCCTTCTACCATGCCATGCTTCATATGGGTCATCTCATCAAGAGATTTGGATGGCAACCTATTTATAAGATAAGTAGAAGTAGATACACTCTCTGCCCACAAATAGTTACACTCTCTGCCCACAAATAGTTAGGTAATTTTTTCTCATTTAACATTGACCTAGCTATTTCAACAATTAATCTATTTCTCCTCTTTGCCACCCCATTTTCTCAAGGGTATACCTTGTTGTGATACACTCTCTGCCCACAAATAGTTAGAAGTAGATACACTCTCTGCCCACAAATAGTTAGGTAATTTTTTCTCATTTAACATTGACCTAGCTATTTCAACAATTAATCTATTTCTCCTCTTTGCCACCCCATTTTTCTCAAGGGTATACCTTGTTGTGATTTCTCTTTTGATTCCTCTATCCTATAAGAATATATCAAACTCATTTGAGAAGTACTCACCTCCTCCATCTGACCTTAGTCTTTTTAAGTTTCTCCCTGTTTGGTTCTCAACAACTACAAGATACTTTTTAAAGCAATTGAATACTTCATTTTTGTGCTTCATAAAGTACAATACAGTCCACCTATTGTAATCATCAATGAAAGACACATACTACCTTGATCCAAAGATTGAGGGATCCTTACTTGGTCCCCATACATCTGTATGGACAAGCTCTAGGTAGTCCTCATGCATGTAGCCTTTCCTTGAGAAGGGTAACTTGTGAGATTTTCCAAACTGATAAGCACCACATTTATAAATCATGTGTTGCTTGGATACATTAGGTATTCCAAGCACACATTGGTCTCTACATATTTGTTTCAAGGTTCTTTCACCAACATGCCCTAATCTCTTATGCCAAATTCAAGCTTTGATAATGTTTGATCTTTATAACTATAAAGTGCAATGTTCCTTGTATCCTCAAGTTCAAAAGTGAATAATCTACCTGTCTTTTCTCCTTTGGAAATTCTCCTCCACAAATGCCCCATATTGGTTGAATCTAACTTGCAACCTTTTTCCACAATCTGTCCAACACTCATCAGATTTTTGGTAATTGTTGGTACATATAGAACCCTACTCAACACATTTTTCTTTTCATCAAAGGTCTTAAAATTTTGTACTTTAATCACTAAGTCTTGGTGTCATTGCTTGTTTGTACCTGATGCTTACCCTTTGGTTCCTCAAGATCAGAGAAGAGCTACATTGCCTGCCACATGGTTTGAGCATCCTGAGTCAATGTAGAAGAGATGGTCATCATTTATACCTGGTTTTGAAGTCATGTTCATAATCAGAAGAGATCTTCTTGCTCCTCTGTGTAGTTGTTGTAATCTTTTCTGGATTTCTATACTCCTTGGTAGCACCTATTGTAGTTGTTGTTGTATCCTTGGTGATGATTAAATCTTCCTCTTGATTGTGTATATCCACCTCTTTGATATCCTCTACCTCTCTGATTCTTGAAGTTCCTGAAACACTCATCTGTAGTATGATTGATAAACCACAAATATTACATAGTGAGGAGTTATAAGTCTCCCCCTACCTTGCTTACCTCCTCTGCCCCTTCCTCTTGATGTTCTACCTCTCCCTGCATAGTTGGCTTGCGAGGTAGTTCCTTCATCTTCAACCTCTTGTTCTTCCCTTTCTCTTGGACTTTTATTACTGTATAGGGCAGAAGAGCTATTACCTCTTGATGAGTCTCCATTCTGGTTGAGCTTGGCTGCATGGGTAAATAATTGCCCCATGAGTGTGGTAAGGTTTGGAATCTACATGTCCATGTACAAGTCCATGGCAGTTGTGAAACTCTCCCATTTGTCGTCAGCTTTAATACCATTGATTACTTGTCTTACAATCTGCTCCTCATCAATTTCTTCTCCTATGCTTGCCAATTGATCTGCTACATATTTGACTTTGGTCACATAATCTGAAATGCCTTGCTTAGGTTGCTTTCTTTGAGTGGTAAACTCAATCCACAATTGGTTCTTCCTAGCCTTTGTGTTGGAAGAGAAATAAGAAGACAATGTTCCCAAGTCTCTTAGGATGTCTTACAGTTCCTAATATGTGGAAGAAGAAAATCAAAGATTGAGTTAAGTAAGTAGGACCTTGCTAATGCATCCTTGGCACACCATGTGTTGAGTCTTTCTTGCTCCTCTCTTGTAAGTTGTCCTTTGCTTCTGAATATGGGCATCTCCTCATCTCTTGAGATGTATCCATAGAGGCTCCTTCCTTGTAAGTATGTCTTCATCCTTAAAGACCATGCTTGATAGTTGTTCCTGTCCAATTTATGAATGAAAGAAGGAAAACCATCTCCCATTTTACCTTAACTTTTCTCTGATACCACTGTTGGGATAGACGGACTGACGCTCCAAGAAATGAGCAGGTACTACCAAATCCTGCTTAATACCAGCCCCTTGAAGGTTCAGAGATGCTATGTGGGCCCTTAGCTTTCCAATGACACTATACAAGTGCCTATGTACTTTGGAAATGATATATGAAAAGATTGAATCAAGACAGACTACTTCCAAATAGTAGGATCAAAGAAAAACTTCTATTTTTGATCATACACCTACTGCTTGTTATGCTGAGTGCTACTAGTACAGTTGGAATTAGAAAAATTCCTTTTAGAGCTATCTAAGTAGCTTAGTAATCTAATGATTTCAAGTGAAATCACTTGAAATGATGCACTATACAGAGAGCAATCTATTTAACAAATGAATCATTACCCCTTATTTTTTAAGACCTCTACAGAGTTTGACCAGTGAGTGCTTCGATGTGCTTTTCTCCAAATGGCTGAATGGGTTCCCTTAAAAATTTGTCCGCCTGTAGATAACTTGGAGCTGATTCCAAACAGCTATAGATCATGGAAATTGGTCGAGAATGGCTGAGATATGAGCAACACAAGTTGACAATTATGAAAGACTATAACAAAGAGATCATAGACGAACAATGTAGATGTAATGTATTAATGAACAATGTTGTATAAGATCATAGGCTTGGTAATCATAACCTAATGATGGAGAGTAGTGTAGGCTACAATGTAGGCCTCACACTCTTACAAAATAAGTATGGAGAACTCGGGAAGTGACACCTCTTAACTGTGACTTTTTCAAGTCACTTATATAAGTGTTACATTCAAATTTGAATTTGAATTCAACTTTTGGTTTCTCTCTAAAAGTGATCCTTCAATCTAGGAAATATTCCCTCAATGAAGTAGATGCTTTTTCTAGCTAACAAGTCCATGAGTTTTTGGTAGGTGATTAAATATTCTCTCAAGTCAAATAAATGACCTTTACAAATGTAAAAGGACTAATTTGTACTAGCAAGGGTTTCCATGGAGCTTCATGTGTTTATTGAACTTCAAGCCAAATGTGTAGGCTTGGAATTTGCACAACACTCCTTTTCCAAAAGATGGTTCAATTCGGGCTACTCAGAA
This sequence comes from Ceratopteris richardii, assembly GCA_020310875.1. Lineage (NCBI taxonomy): Eukaryota > Viridiplantae > Streptophyta > Polypodiopsida > Polypodiales > Pteridaceae > Ceratopteris > Ceratopteris richardii. The sequence goes on along the minus strand of CM035408.1, from coordinate 4,384,117 downwards.
ATTGCAGCTTTGTACATAGTGATGTCTGTGGTCCTATGGAGACACCTTTTGAAATTATCTTTACTTCGTGAATTTCATCAATGATTTTTCCAAGCATGCATGTATATCCATTGAAGGCAAAGTCCGAAGTGTTCATCTGCTTCAAACTGTTTTGGTTTTGGCCGAAAATCTGTCAACATGTAAAATGGCCACCCTCCATTCTAATTAAAGGGGGGAATACATGTCTTCTGATTTTAATGCATTTTTGGCTGAACATGGGATAAAACACCATTGTACAGTGCCGTATACACCTCAACAGAATGGATTTGCTGAACAAAAGAACAGGTGACTCATGGAGATGGTGAGGTGTATGGTCAAGAGTTAGGCTTTACCACATAGTTTCTGGCTTGAGGCTATCATATGTGTAGCATATTGTAATAAAGTAAGTCTATGATCTAGGGATCCGATGGCTTCAGACATATCTCAAAATTGGATACCGTTTGGTCACTCGTTTGAAGGAACAAAGATCTCAAGAGTAGATTCAAGCATAAGTTCATATGCTCTCATAGTCAAGTAATCCACTTAGCCTAGTGGTTAAGTCTCATGGTTGTGAAGGAGGAGGTCTTGGGTTCAACTCCCATGGGGAGCATGGGGAGAGAGTTTTGCCCAAAGAGCTCTAGAGCCTTCTAACTCAAGTTAACTTGAGTTAACTTGAGACCAGTGGACTTAACTCAAGAGGTGAGTACAACAACCACTAGTGGACTCTAGTGGAAGGTACTAAAGTAGTGGTCGAGATCACTCCAGCACTAATATACTCTAGCTTCCCCGACTTGTATATATGCCTATGCCCGAAGGGGCTACTTATCTTTGTGCATTCTAGTGGTAATACATTTAGTATTGTGTTGTTGTGCTCCAAGCTTCTTCTTCTTCCTTGTGTTGTTCATGTGCTTCCACGGATGTCTAACTCCAACAAAGTTTGGGCAAAGGAGGATACCATTTCAGATTTCTATAGGCATAGCAAACTAGCAAAATTTAGATGACCAAAGCATGCATGCCAAAGCTTTGCATCTGACATAGCTTGAGAATCATGTACTTCACATGCCAAATCATTCACAGATCTTTCATAGTCTATGAGCTTATATAGCCCATGACATAACATGCCAAAAGCAATAATCATGTCGCCATTTCATAGATCATGAATTGTACACCTGTCATCAACAAATTTCACAACCAAGCCAATCTTGGCTAAAGCCGAAATTGATAACTGATTCTTCTTGATCCCTGGCATAAATGAAGCATCTGACAAAGTGAAAGAGCTACCATTAGTAGTAGTCAAAATGATCTTACCAACTCCCATGACAGGATAAGAGGAGTTTTTGGAGCATGTGACAGTATTCCTTGTAGGGGTAGGCTCAAGTGAAGTGAAGAAGCTACGTTGCGAGGTAGTATGTTTGGTTGCCCCACTATCAAAATACCAAACATCTGAGTCTACTGTAGACATACACTACTCATGAGAAGATGGGTCAAAACTACAAATAGTAGTAAACACCCATTCTTCATTCTGCAAAAGATTAGCACACTCTGTTTTTCAGTGTAGAGGCCTCTCCAACAACCATTCCAACCTCTTTTGTCACCAATTTTGGATAGGTCTTTATGATATGATCATTTCCTTTACAATACTTGCCAAAACAATTTCTGCTTTTTTGATTTCTTCTCATCTTTGTCTTCCTTCTTAGAATGTGTAGCATTTGCAAATTTTTGCTTGCTAGTAGATGAGCTCCATTTACCTTTGCCCTTCTGACTAGCCATGAAAGCTTGATCTGCAATACACATGATGGACTTGTTCTACCTAGACTGATCTTCTTGCAATAGAACAGAGACTAACTCCTCAAATGACAAGGCATTTGGATTTCCTTTCATCATCAAACAAAGATGAGAGGAAAAACTCAGATATGAATCAGGAAGACCATTTAGAATGGTTTGACAAGTGAGCTATGTGGTATAACTTCATCAATAGAAATCAATTGTTCTTTTAGATCCTTGATCTTTGTCAAAATTGTCCATAGAATCACCTTCATTCATATGTTCACTCTCCAACTGTTTTCGGAGGTAAGAAACACAAGCCTCATTCCTAGCCTGGTACAATGTGGTAAGTGTATCGCAAGCATCCTTAGCTGTTCTGCAAGAGCAAATGTGAGGAATAATGGCACATTTGACAAACAAGGTGTTGGAACTCAAGGTCAAGCACAAGCATGGAAGCACATCAGAAAGGTGGACACACACAAGAAGAAGGAGCAAGTAGGGAGCTCCAAGAAGTACATGTCAAATTTGCATAAGAATCCTTATAAAAATAGTGATTTCCATCACTAAAAACCATTGTAAATACCATTTTCTATTTTTTTAACTCCAGTTTGTTCAAGCCGAGGAGTCCTCAAGCTTGAGGAGTATTAAAAGTATCATCCTACCAATTTTCATAATTTTTAGACTTCGTTTGAGCCCTCAAATAAGCGCTGGAACCTAATTTTTAACTAGGTCGGACACTAGGTCTGGACAGGGCCAAAACTAGTCAAAAAACTATAAAAAGAGGTAGAGAGCTCGTTTTTGAGGTTAGCTTGTTAGAGAATAGATCTTTTGTAAGAGAACTCTTTTGCAATTGAAGCTTTCCATTGTTCCTCTCTTTGATCTTACCTTGTGCGCGTGTGTGTGTATGTGTGTGCATGTTTGTGTGCTTTCACTCACGCACTTGTGCCTTCACTTGCTCTTGGTCTTCATACCGGTCCTCACGTCTCCGCAGATTGACAAGTAAAGGAGGTGGTGCTTACGCTTGAGCTACACCAGATTTTGGCGCCGTTGCCGGGGGAGAGAGCTTCGAGGACGAGCATTATGATGGTAAGATCGTAGTATTTGCAATGTTGGAGGAAAAAAAAACTGTCATTTCTGTTATTTTTCTGATTTTTCTTCTCCATCTTCATCATCATCATCATCTCCATCTTCATCCATCTTCATCTTCATAGAAATTTCTTGTTTTTTTAGTGCATTTTCACCATTTTCATACCATATTTCATGCATTATTGTATGGGAAGGAGTTAGGAAGTGCAAGGGAGAGCAAGCGCCTGTGTTTTTTTCACGATTTTCTGCACATATGGAGCTCACCATTGATCGGTGCTCAGAAATTTCGAAGTTCTCGCCAAAAAACACGATTCTGTGATGAAAATCGCGATTCTGTGAAAAATTCAAATTTTTTGAAAATCACGATTTTCTATTTTCCGCTTAAAAGCTCTCTGAAGGAAACATGATTCTGAGGTCATTCTCAGAATCGCGATTCTCTAGTTGTGCTTAGAATCGCAATTCTCTAAGTTTTTCAAAAACACGATTCTCTGGTCACCCTCAGAAGCGTGATTTTTTTTGGCGATTCTCAAAAAATACAATTCTGAGCAAAAACAAGATTCTCAGCCAAAATCGCGATTTTTCAAGTAAAAACACGACTTTGAGAAAACATGATTTTCAGTGGGCTCAAAATCGCAATTCTTACAAAAATCACGATTTTTAGTCAAAAACACAATTGTGATCAAACACGATTCTTTGTTGACAATCGCGATTTTCAAAACACGATTTTCACTAAGATACAAAATCGCGAACCATTTTCAAAACATGATTTTCAAAAACACGATTTTGAGGAAACACGATTTTCAATCAAAATCGCGATTTTTTGGTCATTCTCAAAATCGCAATTTTCAGGCCAAAAACACGGTTTTCTATCAGAATCGCGTTTTTCAGGATTCTCTCTCAAAATCGTTGTTTTTCACGATTCTCACTCAAAATCGCCTTTTTTTGGGGTTGTTCAGAATCCCGATTTTCATCGGTGCTTAGCATCGCAATTTTCATGATTTCACAAAATCGTGATTTTCATGATTTCACAAAATCGTGATTTTTGTGTTGCTCAGCATCGTGATTTTCATGATCTCTCAGAATCGCGATTTTTCATAGGTGCTCAGCATCACGATTTTCATGATTTCACAAAATCGTGATTTTTGTGGTTGCTCAGCATTGCGATTTTCATGATCCCTCAGAATCGCGATTTTCATAGGTGCTCAGCATCACGATTTTCATGATTTCACAAAATCGTGATTTTTGTGGTTGCTCTGCATCATGATTTTCATGGTCTCTCAGAATCGCGATTTTCATAGGTGCTCAACATCGCGATTTTCATGATTTCACAAAATTGTGATTTTTGTGGTTGCTCAGCATCGCGATTTTCATGATTTCACAAAATCGTGATTTTTGTGGTTGCTCAGCATCACGATTTTCATGATCCCTTAGAATCGCGATTTTCATAAGAGTCCAACATGGCGATTTTCAGACCCCCCTAAATTGTGATTTTCACACAAAATCGTGATTTTTCCAAAAGGTCCCGTTTGTCTGTTTTGACCCCCAGGAGCCTCATTTGACATAACTTTTTCATCAAAAGTCCATTTTTCGAGCTCTATAGAATAATGCCTTGATTTTCAGATAGGATAATTTGAAGTTGACCTTCAAGTGGGACATGGAACCCAAGGGGACTCCAAAGGATTTAGAACCATACCAAGGGGAAATTTTCGACTCTTATCCAAAGCTTATGAACCTGAGATCTTGTAGACACCTAGGCAAGGATAGAAAAAGCATTCGATCTTCTAAGGCTAGTGTCAACCTTACAGCTAAGTCTTGGGCACAACAACTGAGTGGTTATCCTTACGTACTAAGCTCTAACACAAGTGACTCAGAAATGTCTTTTAGCATGGGGAAACTTGTAGGTGGCTCAGGAACTGCCCATCTACAAACACCAGAAGGTCCCTATAAGACACAGTTGGAATATATTCGGACTAACCGATTAGGTGCTTGCATCTATGAGGATGGCCTGAGGCGATCGGTGGTCCAACTCAAAAATCCATATCAACCCTTTGGACTTGAACACCTAGTAGTCAAGTTCGAAGAGGGGTCATACATTGATAAGGAAGGAACCATGTATGTGGTCACGAACCTACCAGATAGGACCAATGAGTTTGGAAATATCATTACTGAGAATGAGATAGGAGACCTAGAACAAGGAAATGTAGGACAAGGACCCCAGACTCCTACAGGTACGTCAGTTTTGACCAGAGTGATCACTCCATATTGGATCCCTCATGACAAAAAAAAGCATAGAACTATTCTTGAATAGAGAAACAGAGGAAGCCTTTTGGAGATTCAAGCCAGATCAACCTAGCCAATTGGGCATAGTCATCATCTACGAGTTGTTAGGCCGCCAGATTGGAATATGTAATTTTATTTTTGATACTCGCACGCATCGAAAAGGTGTAGCGAACAGATGTAAATCGTTATTCATTAATGAAAAGGCAAGCACGATGTTCAACGAGAGACGGGAATCGCCAGACTGTTTGTCTGGGCGATTGCGTTGGAGTTGTTGTATTGCGGATTCACCAAATTCTGAGTATTGTATCTTGTTCTTAAGGTTTCAGTAGTTAATCATTAACACAACATTGCTCCGGTTAATATTAATAAGTCTGTGCAACTTCGTCGTTGTTAATTCACGTGATAAGCGTACTGCGTAGTGCTAACCCGTGAATTGAAGACGGTTAACTATTTAGTGAATGCCGAATTGGGAAAATCAAACAAAGGGTCTCTGCACTATCAGACGCCTATCCATTCCCAAGAACCCAGAAATGAGATTAAAAGTGGCTTAACGAAAAGCGCTTTTTAACACTTGCGCCATCTGTGGGAAGATGGAAACAGATTTGGAATAACCAGTAAGGGCAGAACAGTACTCAAGATGAGCAATGGAGAATAGTAACTGCTAGTTAAAGAAGTGATATATGCCGGTTAATCATTCTGGTGAGTCCTACCCAAAGTATAGAAGCGACCAACATCTGTGGACAATTCCTAGTGTATTAGGAACACCCCTCGGTAGCATAAGTGAAGGACAAGCAAGTACAGAAGAGAATAGTGCGCGGCAGGAAACAGGTACACATTCCGGTGCAATTCTGGTGTGTTTCGGTACCACTACGGTCTGTTCTGGTGATACTTCCTTACGTGCAAAAGACAATTCAGCAGTGACTGGGTGTACATTGACCTAGTTTGGAGATAGGCCAAGTACCTATTAGTGATCATTTGTGCTTTTTAGTGAGCGTTCGGGCCTCTCCGGTGGAAGTTCATTGCTTTCTGGTGCACATCCGGGGCTTTATGGTGAAGGATCCACACTCTTGGGTGCGGGATCCACGTTTCTGGTAAAGGATCTACGTTTTTCGGTGAAGGCTCCATGCTCCTGGGTAAGGGATCCATGTTTTTCGGTGAAGAACGAGCGCTTTTCAGTGAAACCTTAGGGTCATCCGGTGGTACTTCGGTTGAATTGGGTGCTAGTTCCGGCATCTTCAACGAGCATTCGATAGCGGAAAGTGGTCAACCATAAGGAATAGTACTTCCGTAGATAGGAACCATGAGAACAGCAGTAACAACAGCAGCAGCAACAACAACCGCAGCCACAGCCACCTCGACCGGTACCAACCCAAGTGAATTATATGAAATTCGGTGGATTTCTAGGGGATGACCCCGATGCACATGTTCGCACATTCAAAATCAGTTATAGAGTGTTGAACCACCCACCAGATCCAGCGTACAAGGTTATTGTGTTTCAGGCCACACTAGTTAATGAAGCAGCAAGGTGACTGACAGAATATGATATTAATCATTTTGGTAATTATGACGATGTGAGGGGCGCGTTTCTACAGAGGTTTAGTTCGAAGAAGAACCCTGCAGAAATTTTTGATTATCTACAGAACAATCGGCAGAAACCACACCAGAGTGTCCAGGAGTATGCAACACTGTTCAGAACTCACTTAAGGCAGCTACCACCGACACATGCCAACCTGCCAGACGATGTCATAACACAATGGTTTATCAATGGCTTGAATCCACAGTTAAAACAAATCATGATCATTCGTTGTGTGGGCGGAATGACATTGGACGCTGTCATTGCAATAGCCTTACAATTGGAGCAAAATGTGGGAGGGTTTACAGAGGATCTGGAATGGTTGAAAGCAAGTAAGAACGTGACCGAGGATCCATCCAATCAAGTGTATTGTACTAAGTGTAAGAATCCCGGTCATACCAGTTCCACATGTGCTCTCAACCAACTGTATTGTGCCATCTGTAACATGACAGGGCACTCAACAGAAACCTGTGCATATAATGCAAAGGTGCAGGGTTAGAGCAGTAGTAAACGCTATAATACAAGAACCGGGCCAGCTAGCCACCCATTACGTACTGCCACAGTTACTGACTAACTAGCAGCAGGGATATAGGAACTATTCGGGTCAGTGCGATAACAATTTCAATCAAAATCGATGGCATACGGGTACATCGGCTGAAGGTACTTCTCTCCCACCTCCTCGTTGTCATTTTTGCGGCGAGGTGGGGCATATTTGTAGATTTTGTAAAGAGCAGAATATGACAAAAGAAAGAAGGAAAGACAAAATCCGATGACAAGTATGGTTTATATTTCCCCAGTCGAGTCACAAGCAGCCGTAGTACAGACAAGATCAGGAAAACAGTTGCAACCAGCAGCTGAAGTTTTCGAGCCCAAAATTTGTGAGCAATAGCGGATGTTTACAAATTCCAGTCAATGGACAACTAAGGAACCGACGGTGTTCCCTGATCCAGTTCCAATAACTCAGTCCTCTCTGGCAAATCCAAGACCGAATGCACAGAATTCCACCCAGGCACCATCAGGCTCCCATCCAGAGTCGGTTATGACCACAAAACAAACAGACCAGGTATGGGACATTATATCTAAGGCCTCAATCACACTTCCTCTGGGGCAGTTGCTCGCCCTCGTTCCCAATGTAAGACAGCAATTTCAACAGCAAGTCAGCCCCAGACTTTCTTGCACTCTGACAACTACGACCATACAACCCGAGATGGATTCTACAGTGGATCATTCAGTACCCTTGATCACCATTTAGTATAAAAACCAGAAAATTACACAAGTTTTGATTGATGGAGGGTTTGGAGTGAATATTGCGACAACAACACTCTGTAAGAAACTGGGTTGGACCCAAATTGAACCAGTGCAGTTCTTTGTGCGAATGGCAAACCAATCCAGAGTCCATCCGGTGGGACAAGTACGTAATATTCCTATTACCTTGCAGGGAACTACATTTTAAAATGACTTTTGTAGTCCCGAATCTAGCCTCGACTACAACTTACTTTTCGATCGACCATGGCTCAAGCAAGCCAAAGTCGTGCAAGATTGGTCATCTCAAGAGTTGGGTTATCTGATGATGAGGAGGAGGCTTTCCTCAAGACCAATAAGGACCTTATCCCATTAGGTACTGTATACTTACAGTCGATAGCAGATAAGTGGAGTCCGGCAGCTTGTACGGTCGTACCAATGACCGGAGAAGCAGAAGTAGATGATGACATAACTATGGATGAATCGACCTTACAACAACTCTTGCAGCCAGCTGATGATTTGGCAAAGCCTCGACAGTTTTATGTACCGGAGGATCAGTTGGTAACGTACAATTTGGGAGATACGGATAACCCGAAACCAGTAAAAATTAAGGCACGATTAGCAGATAACTTCTAGGACAATTTGGTACAACTATTGCACAAATTCTCAGATGTCTTCGCTTGGGGCTATAGGGACATGAAGGGTCTTGACCCACGGATTTATCAACACCAGGTGGTTGTGAAGCCAGATGCACGACCCTTCAAGCAAGCCAGCTACCGGATGAATCCGCATTATGCAGCCCAGGTAAAAGCAGAGCTAGATCGCTTGTTGAAGGTTGGATTCATTGTTCCCATTGAACATGCAGAGTGCATCTCACCAATAGTGATTGTGCCAAAGAAAAATAAACAGTTACGTATTTGTGTCGACTATCGAAAGCTTAACACAACCATCGTACCAGATCCGTTTCCTCTTCCTTTTCTAGATACAATGCTTGATGGGGTAGCAGGTCACGAAATGTATTCTTTCCTGGATGGCTACAGTGGATACAATCAAGTGAGGATGGCGGAACAGGATATACCGAAGACAACATTCATCACCAACTGGGGTGTTTATGCTTGCACTGTAATGTAGTTCGGTTTATGGAATGCCCTGAGCACCTTCCAAAGATGTATGCAGGAAGTGTTCTCCCCTTATCTGACAACGTTTATGCAAGTCTATCTGGATGATTTTTCATTATTTGGTGACACTTTAGCACACCTGTATCATTTACGGTGTTGCTTTGAAAAGTGCCGAGAGTACTGACTATGTTTGAATCCTACCAAATCATTTTTTGCGGTCTCCTGTGGAAAGTTGCTCGGTCATATCATCTCTAAACAAGGAATACAGGTAGATCCCGATAAAGTAGCAGCCGTGTTGGAGGCACCGGTGCCAAAGACGTCGAAAGAAGTTATGCGGTTCCTTGGCCAGATCCGGTGGCATGGCAGACACTTACGGTGGTTGGCTCATCTAGCAACACCACTTAACCAACTTATAACCAGCACCCCGCGGAAGTATGAATGGACTAATGAGTGTCAAATGGCATTTGAGCGTTTGAAGGTTCTCTTGACGTGGGCTCTGATCTTGCAACCGCCTGAGTGGGAACGTCCATTCCATGTCTTTGTGGATGCGTCAGATATAGCAATTGGTAGTGTGCTAGGCAACAAACCGACAAATGGTTTCGGCCTGTGTACTATGCGAGTCACCGATTAGCTCCGGCAGAGAGAAATTACTCTATGACAGAACGAGAGTGTCTTGGTTTGGTGTACTCTGTTAAGAAGTTCAGGCATTACTTTCTGGGATGAAAATTCACTTTTCATGTGGATCATGCCGCACTCGTGTATTTGGTTCATCAACAACACTTAGGTGGCAGACTCGCAAGATGGGTTTTACTATGTCTTGGCGGACTTTTTATCTCGACTGGATTCCAGTGAGTCTCCAGTAGGTGTGGATGATACGATGTCGGCTATTTACGTCACCAAGGCAACTCCCGAAGAATTTGCAGAACTTCCTGTTGCCCCTACATACTATGATACATTAATGATTTTTCTCATTGATGGTTGTCTCCCTCCTAATACTTCCGCTACTATGTGTCGGAAAATTGCGGTCTACAGTAGACGATTCCAGTTGATTGTGGGTCAATTGTATTACATCGATCAAACTGGTGTCTTACTCAGATGTATCCCTCCACATGAATTGGCATCAGTTATTGCCATGGCTCACTCAGCACCCACTAGAGGACACTTTGCAGCTGATCTTACTCATCGCAAAATCTTGCAAAGTGGGCTCTCGTGGCCTACCATGTACAGAGATGTTGTTAAATTTGTGCAACAGTGTGATGTCTGTCAACGGTTTGGACAACCCTTGTAGTGACATTTCTTTCCTCTACAGCTTGTCTTGCCACTTGAATCCTTTCAGAAGTGGGGTTTAGATTCATTGGTCCAATTACACCCCTAGCTACCCTCACCAACAACCGATATATTTTGACTTGTACAGGTTATGCCACTAGGTGGGCGGAAGCTTGGGCTTTGCGTTCTGCCACAACTGTTTCGGTGGCCAAATGTTTGATGAAGGATGTCTTCCCTCGATATGGATTACCTCTAGAAATAGTGACGGACCAGGGTACACATTTTGCAAATAGCTTAATGCACGTGCTGACTCAGACTTTCTAGATTGTCCACAAATTCAGCTTACCTTACTATCCGCGTGGCAATGGTCTGGCTGAAAGTACCAATAAGACTCTGTTGAATATGCTCTGGAAATTGATCTTGGATTGTCCGGAACGATGGGACCAACTCTTACCTACGGTATTGTGGGCTTACCGGACTACGTATAAAGTGGCAACCGGAACAACTTCGTTTAAACTTGCTTATGGATTGGAAGCTATTGCGCCAATGGAAGTAGTGGTACCGAGCCTGCGAGTTGCCTTATCTCAGAAATTGCTGCCGAAAGAATCTTTTCCATTCTGGTTAGATGTGCTCAAATCGTTGGATGAACAATGTTGGAAAAGCTTCATGATTCTTCAAGAAGTTCAGTTACACGAAGCCCATACTCATGATTGATTTCTAAAAACCCCTATCTTCACGATTGGCCAACTCGTTTTATTCTATAATGCTAAAGGCAACAGATCTGTTGACAAATTTAAGTTACGATGGTTCGGTCCATACCAAATTGCTGAGCAAGTGGGACCCGATACTTTTCGGTTGGTAACCTTAACAGGTGTTTTCCTTCCAAAAGTGATTAATGGCTCTAAGCTCCACCCTTATCACACGATGTCTAGTACCTCTTGAGGTGTACTCAATTGTTTTTTTCTTCTTTTCTTTTTTTTCGCTTGTTAATGGCTTTCTTTTTCTACTTCCCGTGTTTTGGTTGACTATGTGACCGTAATCCTTCCGTTTTGCTGATCTAATCATGATTAATAGCCGCCTCTGTGTCATTGCTTCTGTTGATGAATGCATGCCGCACTTATGAAGAATATCTCTCCAATCCTACGTTATGATTAGGGTTCTTGCCACCTAATGTTTCCCGTGATCTTACTTAATCATGTTCTTTCCACTGATAATCGCTATTGTGTTTGTGTGTTTGCAAGCTCTGTATACTCTGTGTTTTCGTGTCTCCTTGTGTGCGCCATGGAAGCTCTCACTAATATAGCAACCTTCCGTGCAGGTCTCACTCCAGAGGTGAGTGAGTACTTGGGCACTCGGGGATTACTGACCTTCACTGAATTGCCTTGGCATTCAGTGGAGTGCCATCCGTTCCATGCGCAGCTTATTTCTGCCATTGCCGCACCACCTACTACAGAGCAATGTTGGCCGATTCCATGTCTAAATCCTCGGGTAATAATCACTTTAGCCACTATTGATGAGGGATTCCGACTCCCTCAGGAAGGATTGGAGAATGGACCGCTCCTTCCTCTTGCCACCATGAAAGACCTGTTTCCCTGGCACTCGTCTAATGAGTATGCCATCTTTTGTCGACCTGAACCAAAGCATACTGCTCTGCAATTCTTGGTCTCTACGCTAAATTTACAAAATGCACCTACGACATTTCACGACCCTTCTATTCCATGATAGATACCATTTCCCGTGAACCTGTGAATTTCACGTCCTTCTTTTGTCGGCGCATTCACCGTGAATGCATGACGGTTACAAAGCAAATCACAAAGAACGACATCCCTCGCACATGCTTACCCCATATCCTCACCTTCCTCTTTCCGGTGATCCGAGCCGCTCAACCACCTCCGAATACCATGCTGTTACATGAAGAATCTACTCAAATGATCCACGACGATGACGATGAAGATTTGCTTCAATTCTTTACACACAAACGCAAACGAGTTAGTCCCTCCTAGAGCTAGGTACAGGGTTCCACTGCGGAACAGGAAGCTAAAGTTTTTCACGATACTGCCACCTCCCTACAGGTAGAGTCTTTCATTCCGTCTTCTTCTCCCAAACAGATGGATCAGGATGTCAACATGGAAGATGTCGTTGAAGTCTCATCGCAGGAGGAATCTCATCAATCGGATGAGGATGCTGTGAAAGAGATCGCACATGATATCATCATGGAAGTGATTGCCACTACTGAGGCCGTGATCAAAGCTGCTGAGGAGAACAATCAGAATGAGACCGGAATCGTGTTGGTGCCGAACATCCTTTTCCCTCTTCCTCCGCCAACTACCAGTTTCTGAGCATGTAGAAGTTCTTCCTGGTGTAACCTCCATTGTCATTCGAGAGGCATCCGTAGCTCAATTATCTTCTCCCAATTACTCTCCCCCATCCTCCCCTCATCTACTCTCTGCTTCGTCATCTCAACCCCCTCCTTCTCTTCCACCTCCAACAGTTATGTTCACTGAATTGGAGTCTATGGGGCATCTTCTTATACAATTTTCCCAACAATTGCCCCTCCAACTGAAGTTAGCCACTCAGCATATTTAGCAGGAATTGCAAGGTAAAGTGGATTTACTTGAAGCCGATATTGCCCCACTCCAGGAAGAAACCATTGCGGTCAAAGCTGAGAATCACGCACTCCACCTTCAACTACAACAACTTCAAGATCAATTAAAGGAAAAGGATAACCTGCTTGCTCAGCGTGACACCGAACTTACTAATCTGAAGCAAGACCTCACCGACAAGACAGATGCTATGACTACTTTAGGAAATGAGCTTCATAGTACAAGGGATGCCCTCAGCCTATTAGAACAAGCTTCTCAATCCCTTGCGGCCAATGTGCTTAAAGCAGAAGCTGAGTTACATAATGTAATTGAAAGACTGTTTCAGCGAGATCAAGAGTTCATGGAGGAGATTGCTAAGTATCTCAAATTGAAGAAAGAACTTGAAGGTGTGCAGAGATAAAGAGAAGCTTACTATAAGACGATGCAGTTTCAAGCTGAGGAGCTGGAATGATGTGAGAAGCAATTAGGCGTTCAAGCTGATCGGCTTGCGAGAATTGATACAGAGATCGCTAATATGAAGCAGGAAAGAGATGTTGCACTAGCCAATGACTTTTATCTGCAAGAATCATTTTTGCATATGTAGAACAAATTGCTGATGAGTCAAGTAATTGCTGCTAGTTCGGTTCGAACAGATGCACAACTGGTCGAGCCGGATATTTTAAAGACTATGCTGGACTCCTTAAAGCAAAAGATCACAAGAACTTTTAGATTAGCCTGAACCCTGTATATACAAGGCATTATTCATGAGCCTTGACTGTATTTTCCTTTTTGGGTTCGAGTCCACCGTGCGTGCTAGTGTTAGGCCACCGGATTGGAATATGTAATTTTATTTTTCATACTCGCACACACCGAAAAGGCGTAGCAAATAGATGTAACTCATTATTCATTAATGAAAAGGCAAGCACGACATTCAGCGAGAGACGGGAATCGCCAGACTGTCTGTCTGGGCGATTTAGCTAGAGCTGTTGTATTGTGGATTCGCCAAATTCTGAGTATTGTGTCTTGTTCTTAAGGTTTCAGTAGTTAATCATTAACACAATATTGCTCCGGTTAAAATTAATAAGTCTGTGCGACTTCATCGTTGTTAATTCGCATGACAAGCATACTGCGTAGTGCTAACCCGTGAATTGAAGATGGTTAACTATTTAGTGAATACTGAATTGGGAAAATTAAACAAAGGGCCTCTGCACTGTCAGACCCCTATCCATTCCCAAGAACCCAGAAATGAGATTAAAAGTGGCTTAATGAAAAGCGCTTTTAACAGAGTTCAAGGATCCAGAGATACCAGGCAAAGTTGTCTACCTGGATAACACATTAGAGAAAATATTCTTGCTAACAGAACATGATAGACATGCATATACTTGGAAGAGTGAGTTGATCTTTCCTCCACCATGATCCAATGTGTCCCATGGCCTCCAAGGTGTAGGATCATTCAAAGCTCATGAAGCACAACGAGAGCGAACAAGAGAGGGACCTGAGGTCAGTTTTGCACACACTCTGGGCAGAAATAGATCAAGATTTGAAAATGAAAGACCTGAAAGAGAGAGACATCAAGCACATAGGCAACAAAGAGATGAACATGATTTTCCATTGCCTAGACCCCGAGAGCACCCAAGAACCCTTAGACCTACTCAAGTGATCAAGGCAATGAAGAATTATTTTGACAGGATAGGAGATCCTTATGATCATGTGGTCGAGTTCAAACAAGTGTTAAGAGCTGAATAGGTTGAGGATTTTTTCACCCAGTACGAAGCATTTGGTTTGACTCTTAAGGGCATTGCCTTAGCTTGGTTTTAACCACTGAGTAGTCGCAACTATCGCGATATAGGTCAACTACTAGAGGAATTGATTGTAGAATTTTCCAAGAGTGGTATCAGGCATAACACATCATCCTTGATCCATAGCTTCAAGCAGACACCCCAAGAAATAGTGCGACTAGCAGGAAGAAAGTTCAGACAGTACTTAGAAAGATGCCCTGTTCCAGAGTTACCCACACCAGCCAAACAAGTGGCTTTGATTTTAGATGGCTTATTGAGCACCAAGTTAAGATCATTTGTGTACTTGAAAGAGCCTAGATCCATAGAAGAGTGTGTGTGGACTTGCATTGACATAGAAGACAACTTGGGTGAGGAGTTAGGACTATCCAAACTCTATAAAGACTGTAATAGTTCTACTAATCATACCTCTAGAGCCTCCACTGAGCTGGATGAGATAGCAAAGCAAGTTGCCAAGAAGCTAGGAGTTCAAAATAAACAAATACCAAGAGTCACCTCATTGAGCCGGTGTTATACTTGTGGAGGTGACCACATGGATAATGTATGCCCATTGCACAACCAAAACATGAGAGAAAGGAATGCTCCATATTGCACTATTGAGAGAAAATACATGAACCATACGGCTCAAGATTGTCAATACAATAGATCGGCCATGTAAAAAACAGAAAAGAGGGTCAGCTATATGGATGTCGTGCAAAGGAAGATCCGAGGAGGGACTACGAAATAAGAAGAAGAAAATGAACGAATGAAGGATGGCGAGTTGGTATTGAGTGGGTATGGCATCAACGCCATATAATGATATGCAGAAAGCGATGGTCTCTTCTCGAGATAACCCCGAGTAGAGTGTCAGTGGAGTATGAAACGAAGAGATGCTCGAACCTATGCCTGCAGCTACGACCGCAGGGGTCAATGAACCAGATGGAAAATGAGGGAAGTCAAGCAGTGCTGTGCGAATATCGGACCCCTCTGCCTCGGATAAGAGGAGGGAGGCGAGTCGCCAAAGACCGGCCTGACGGAGGCAACCCTCGGGAAGTAGATCGATGAGCGGAATGGGAGGCAAAGCTAAATGCAGGCGGAGGGGTAGGGTCGAAGATGAGTCTCTATGGTCAACGATGGATGACGACGGTGGACGGGGAACAGTAGAGGTGGAATGGCTACCAGAGCTGCGGGTGGGGTGGCCACTAGAACCATCTGAGTGCATCGGCACGGCTGTGGTAGCTGCAACAGGAAGGTGAAGACCAGGGGAAGGGTCCCGGGGCTATACAACGAGGAACCAGAGAGGGAGAAGCATGGAAGTGAAACCGCAAAAGGCTGACTACCATGGAAATGGGTAGGGGTGGAAGGGGTAGTAGGGCGTGGAACTGGTGTGCGAGGGATGGAGTGGACCGTGGAGGGGAGGGAAGAGGGCGGGGGGGCTCTAGGGGCGGGGTGTAGGGTGGCGACAGGGACGGTGGGGGTGGAGGCCAGAGGGGCAGACGGGGACGAGGCCATAGGAAAAAGGGGGCCTACCTCGGGATGGATAGGACCGAAGGCCAAGGCCGAAGGAGCAAGCTCCGAGTACGCCTCGGTAGCCATGGATGAATCCTGCTGGGGAGCGGAAGACGCCATAGGTGCAGATCAAGAACGTGGTCACAAAAGACCACAGAGAGCAATGTTCTATGAAGGGAACTCTATAGTGAACATGGAGAAAACATCCGAAAAACATCGTAACTGAGAGCACACAACCCAAAATTTGGATTCGGCACAATCAATTACCCTAAAAACGACTGTGAAAACGTCAAAAACGGAGGGGTACGTGAGTAATTACAAAAGGAGATAATTAAAATAAAAAGGGAAGTGAAAGAAAAAAAAAGAAAGAATCACCAAATATAAAAAGAAAAATAAAAATAAAAGAATTATATATATAAAAAAACACGAATATACAATTCTTAATGAAATTATATACAAAATAAAAATAAAGAAATAAGAAATACGTAAATAAAAATAAAAATAAAAAATAAAATAAATTAAATTTAAAAAATAATAAATAAAAAAAATAATAAAATAATAAAATAAAAAAAAACCTGGAATTGGCCGACACGCTGTATGCCTTTGCTTGAAAGTGAATATGGATTTATATGGGGGGGGGGGGGGGGGAGGGGGGGGAGCGGGGGGGGGGGGGGGGGAAGGGGAGGGAGGGGGGGCGGGGGGGAGGGGGGGGGGGGGGGCGAGGGGGGGGGGGGGGGGGGATGGGGATGGGGGGGGGGGGGGGGGGGGGGTTTCAACCTGAAAATCCTGGGAGGTGTTTTTTTTTTTGTTTTTTATGAACGCTCATACAGAAAAAGAAAAAAAAAAGATAAAGAAAAATAAAGAAAATAAATAATAAAATAAATAAATAAATAAAATAATAATAATAATAATAAAATTAAATTAAAAAAATAAAAAAAATTTAATAAAATAAACAAAAAATAAAAATTAAATGTGGGGGGCTGTCAGAACCGGGGGGGGAAGGGGGGGAGGGGGGGGGGGAGGGAGGGGGGGGGGGGAGGGAGGGGGGGGGGGGGGGGGGGGGGGGGAAGAGGGGGGGGAAGGGGGGGGGGGGGGAAGGGGGGGGGGTTTCAACCCAAAAATCCTGGGGGGGTGTTTTTTTTTGTTTTTCTTTGAACGCTCATACAAAAAAAAGATAAAGAAATATAAAGAAAATAAATAATAAAATAAATAAATAAATAAATAAAATAAATAAATAAATAAATAAAATAAATAAAATAAAAAAATAAAATTAATAATAATAAAATAAAATTTTAAAAATAATAAAATAAGCAAAAAAATAAAAATTAAATGGGGGGGGGAGGGGGGGCGGGGGGGAGAAGCGGAGGGGGGGGGGAGGGGGGGGGGGAGGGGGGGGGGAGGGGGGGGGGAGTTTTTTTCTTTTTCTCAAACCGAAGATCCTGGGGGGGGGGTTTGGAAAATAACCCAAAAAATAGAGAAAATTGAAGGAAAAATAAAAAAATGCCAAAAAATTGCCAAAAAATTCTGAAAAAATTCTCATGAAATTTTCTACAGGGCTAGACCCAATTTCCTTCATCAAACCACAGAGATCCTCCTTTTATGCCTCCTATTTGGCAAGAAAATGAAGGATAAAAAATGCTAGAAAAATGCTAGAAAATTTTCCAAAAATACCCAAAATTTTTACTTTTGCAGAGGTTATGAAATGCCTTCTAGGTTTGCTAAAAACACAAGGAACAAGAATGAAATTGATAAAGAGAACTACTAAAACTGAGCAAAATGAGATGAGAAAGCTATGTACAATCTGGACAGATTTTGCAGTTCCAAGTGATCCATACTTCTTCAAGTGTGTTGATGATAGGCCTTGAGCCTTGATATGTTGACCAGTGGCAAGGCCTCTCCTTTCAGCGTCTCTAACTCCACAGCACCCCAATTTAGCATTGTTTTGACTCGATAAGGTCCTTCCCAATCTGGAAGCCATTTTCCTCTCAATTGTGTATGAAGATGAGGTCTATGGAGAAGAACTAACATGCCTGGTTCTATGTTGTTGTTCCACAGATGTCGATCATGTGCCTCCTTCCTCTTCATCTGAGTCTCTATCAATTGTTTTGTTGCTAGTAGACGAATCTCCTCCACTTTATGTAGTGCTCTTAGCCTCTGAGAGACATCACAATCTTTCTTGCCCTGCATGAATGTTATCTTAGGTGATCCATGTAAAAATTCAAAGGGCTCAATGGGCAATATGCCATAAACCAGTTGGAATGGAGAATATCCTGTGGCCTCTTTGTAAGCTAACCTGTATGCCCATAGGGTACCTTGATAAGCAATGCCCTAGGAAGTGGGCTGTAACATACACTCCTTCCTTAACATTGAGATTAAACCCTTATTTGTCGATTCAGCCTGTCCATTGGCTCTTGGATAGTAGGCACAAGAGGTCCTATGTAGAATTCTATACCCGTTGAAAATTTCCTGCAGGACCTTATTGACAAAATGGGTACCCTGATCTGTAAAAATTTCAAGTGGACATCCAAACCTACAAATGATGCTACTATAAATGAAATCAGCAACAGTTTGGGCAGTGCATTCGGGGGAGGCAATAGCTTCAACCCACTTTGTCACATAATCTGTAGCTATCAAAAGATATTTCTCTCTTTTTGGAATCGCGGGAGGGTAGATGGGCCCGATAAAATCTAGCCCCCACTTGCCAGGAAGTGGAAACAATCAAGGGGCTATGCCTCTGCTTTGTTGGCTTAGGTCCACACCTCTGGCAAACGTCACATGCCTTTCCCCATTCATCTGCATCCTTAAATAGTGTAGGCCACCATAAACCAGCATCCAGTATCCTCTGACTCATAATATGCCCAGGAAGGTGCCCACCACCTGTTCCTTCATGTGCAGAGTGAAGGACTTCCCTCACTTCTTCTTCTTCCAAACACTTCCTAAACTTGTCATCCTTGCCCTGTCCATATAATTTATCTTCAATGAAGGTATATGGTCTACTCTTGATTAGCAGTCTCTTCCTTTGCACATCATTAGCTTTTTCTGGATACAAACCAATTTTAATGAAATTCTTGATATCATAATACCAACCTTGAGCTTGTACAGTGAACAGATGGGCATCTGGAAAATCATCATTGATTCCACTAGCTTGATCCATCATATTGATTCTGGATAGGTGATCTGCCATAACATTTTCTTTACCTGGTCTGTGGACTATAGAAAAATCAAACTCTTGGAACAACAATAACCACCTCCATATTCTACCAGTGGCTTGTGGTTTGTTGAGCAAGTATTTTAGTGGTTGGTGATCTGTTATAATAATAAATTTTACTCCCAGTAAGTAATGACGGAATTTTTGGACAACAAAAACCATTGCTAGGGCTTCCCTTTCTGTAGTACTGTAATTCCTTTCAACCTTGGTCAAGATTCTACTGGCATATTGAATTGGTCTGTCCACTTTAAATTCTTCACTGGGTTGGGTCAAAACTGCCCCCACTGCATAGGCACTGGCATCTACATGTATATGAAAGATTTTTTACCACTCAGGTGTGATCAAAATAGGAGCAAACACTAACCTTGACCGTAATGTTTGATATGCTTTTTCCTCCTCTTCTTCCCATTTAAAAGGTACTTCCTTACCTGTAAGTCTAGCCAGTGGTCTGGCTATCTCTGCATACATTTTTATAAACCTTCTATGGTATCCAGTATGCCCCAAGAAACTCTGAATCTCTTTAGGAGATTTAGGTTTAGGCAACTTTAATATAGAAATGATTTTGTCAGGATCTGGGGCCATACCTTTAGCCGACACCACATGTCCTAAGAGAGTTCCTTCTGTCACAAGGAAATGACATTTGTTTGGATTGAGCTTTAGCTTAGTCTCCCTGCATCTTTTGAAAACATTCTGTAGCTGTCTCAAGTGATGGTCCAAACAATCTAGAGGAGTCTCCTTGTGGGAACCTGAAAACGAAGAGAAGTCATCCATGAAGATTCTAAGTGATTCCAACAATAGGGGGCCAAAAATGAGATTGACCGTTCTGTTAAAGGTGGCTGGAGCATTTCTAAGCCCAAATGGCATTTTTACATACACATATGTTCCCCAAGGTGTGATAAAAGTAGTCTTTCCACGATCCTCTGGTATTGATATTTGATTATAGCCACTAAATCCATCCATAAAGCTATATAATGCATGCCCAACCACTTCTTCAATGACCTGCTCTGCAAAAGGCATTGGGAAACCATCTAGAATGGTCACCTTGTTGAGTGCTCTAAAGTCAACACAAATTCTGATTTTATTAGTATTCTTCTTTGGTACTATAACGATAGGTGAGAGCCACTCTGAGTGTTCCAGAGGAATGATGATTCTTGCATCCTCCATCTTCTGTATTTCCACATAGACAGCTTCAGCATATTTTGGATTAAGTCTATAACTCTTCCCTCTTATGGGTTTGGCTCCATCAACCAGAGGGATTCCGTGCTCTCCATAAGTTGCAGGCACTCCTTCTAAGTCTTTATAATGCTAGGCAAAAACATCTGTATAATGGGTCAAGAATGATTTTACCCTTTCAAGGAGCCCTCGGTGACTCCACAACCAAGTGGCCACCAAAACTGGCCGATTATTGTCTTGAGTGCCTAATTGTATTTCTTTGACAGGATTTCTCTCTACCATATTATCTTTGTGCTCATCTTCTTCCTTGTCTTCTTCTACTAGCTTTTCGTGCATTGCTTCATAAGCAGGTGTATTTTGGATTTCAATGTGTTCCTCCTTGTCCTGCATCCATCCTGCAGGGATTTCTTGAATCGGGAAAGAACACTCTTCACTAGAATCTTTTACCTTGCCTTTAGCTTTAGTAACCTCCTTATCTGTGGTTGTCATATCCTCCTCCAAGTTGTATTTGAGGGGTGTCTTCCTGCCCCTTCTATGGTCTGTGATTGGCTCTCCCAATCCATCAACCTGGACTTTCTCCTTATCTTCATCATAACCTTCAGTCGTGCAAGAATTATTAAGAAAAATTCCAAAACAAGAGGAAGAGTTGTCTGCTTGGAGCCAATTTAGAATATCCTCTTCTTCCTCGAAATCTATTTGGGGTTGATCCTCCGATTCTGGTTCCATGCATATGCCAACTGTTTGCATCATGCTAGTGTTTCCTTGATTATCTGGGCCCTCTTCTAAATGAATCTGTGTTAGCTCTTGCCCTTTCTTTTGTACCCACATAGTGTCCTTGCCCCAATCATGAATGACACTTGCGTGCCTCAGCCATGGTCTTCCAATTAATCTTAAAACCACAAAATCCAGAATGAATAGATTACCTTGTACTTCAAGTGGAACTTTTGGGATCACTCCCAAGGGCCTTACTTTGCTCTGATCTGCCAAAGTAATAGTGAAATTTGCAGGCCTTGAAGGGTGGAGTCCAATCTTTTCCATTGTATGTTCAGGGATCAAGTTAATGCCAGAACCACCATCCACAATAACTCCTTGAAATTCATGACCTTTGATAGATAGTGTCAGCCGAGAACTTTTATAAACTGTAAGGGGTGCTTCCCCTACAATTTTTCCTTTATGTAAAACAACGGTCTTAGCCACCAAACTTGTATTGGAAGCTTCATCAATTATCTGCAATAACTCTGACCTGAATTTCCCATCCATCTTTATTAAATCAAAAATACTAACCTCCTTTTTCATGGACTTGAGTAGTTTTGAAGCCTCTAATTCCTTGAGAGCATGGGCTCCAGTTGACTTATCAAACTCCTCATGAGCCCTGTTGAAGGCATGCCCAATGGCATCACTGGTGCATATGAGATCTCCTTTTTGACTTGTATCTGCACCTGTGGTGGCTTTATCTTCAGATGGTTCTCTATCTTGATTCCATTCCTTAATCTTTGATCCTTGTCCTATGTCTGCTTGAACCCTCCCCTTGCTTCTTGTCTGCACAGTCAAAGATTCTATTTCTTCTAATTGCACCACCCTGGTAGATGGTGATGGCTCATTTACTAGATCACACACTTCTTCTTTGTGCACATAAATCATTTGAATATGGGGCCCGGATGAAGAGGCTTGATTCTTAGGACAAAAATTGGTATAATGGTCTCTTGCCTCAGGGCAGTTCCTGCAAGGAGGGGCATTTTCTACTAGGGTGCACCTACTTTGATAGTGCTCGCATTCTCCACATCTGAAACAGATGATTGGCCTCCTAGGCCCATTTCCAAAGTTATTCCTCTATCTAGGATTATAATTGTTACCTTGATTTGGTGCAGCAGCCATCACATTTGCTGGTGTTGGGGGTCCTCCTTGTGTCTAGTATGTTGTTGTAGGCACTCCCCTTGATTGGCATTCATGGGCCTCATGACCAACTTTCCTGCATAATTGGCAAGTCACATTTAACAGAGGACATTCACTTACTATGTGACCTTGCTTGCTGCACATGGAACACCAAAGTCCACTCTTGATGCCACTCCCTTTGAGTTCCTGCAGCTCATGTCGTAGCTGAGCCAATTCCTCTGCTTGGGCCTCCTCCTCCTTTTGGAGCTTTAGTGCTTCAATCTCCCTCCTCAACGGAGCAACAGCAATCTCCTCCTCTTTGTAGGGCTTATTCCTTTTTAAGCCCTCCAGCTCCTTCCTTAGCTGGATCACTAGATCCTCCATTTCTGTACCATATGTTGGTTGGTAAGAAGTTGCTCCATACTGGTGCCTTATCTGCTCCAAGTGTGTGGCTATGAACTCCTCTATGGAGGCTGTAGGTAACACTAATTCCTTTATTTTGCATTGGGTGGCCACTGGTAGGGGCTTAGCTAACCATTTCTTAACAAAAAATCATGTGGTGGATCTGACAATTTAGCCATTAGTGCTTTGGCTCTAGTCACAAACTCTGGGAACTTTTCTCCTGGACCCAATCTCAAATTTTCTAGTTCTTCTATGATAATCTCCGCAGTGTTTCCATGCTAGAATTAATTTTTAAATGCATCTTTCATCACATCCCAAGTGGTAAAATGGTTTTCAGCAAACTGGCTGAACCACTTATCTGCTAATCCCTCTAATGTGGCAGGGAAGAGAATAAAAAAGGCATCCTCCCTACCCATTAAGCCTCTAGTCTTACATAGTGCCAAAAACCTTCTAATGTGTTCATCCGGATCCTCCTGAGCTAGGCCTTTGAGAGAAGGAAACTTTATATTTAATCTAGAGAGTAAAGTTTCCAAGTCTACCTGACCCGCCATGCTCTTTACTGATGAGGTTGAAGATAGTGGACTGGAGGATCTTCTAACAACCTTCCTTCTTGTCTGCTTGCAAGTGGCCCTCAATGTTTGTTTCCGGTCATGAGCAACTCATAGCCCACTTAATATGAGACACTTGATAAGAATATTTACCTTTTGTTTGATGAATTAGCACTATAGTAGCACTGTAGACACGTGACCTCTGCTATACTTTGCACTTGGTTTCTCCTAAGCTCAAATCTCCTTGGAGGTCCCACCGTGCGTGCCAAATTTTGTTGGGGGTTTCTTGGACAAGAAGGAGTTTGAGGGTTTGTAGGAGAAAAGGGAAGAGACAAGAAGAGAAAATACACCTTGGAAGCCTCTGCCGATTGATTACAGTAAGACAATTACAATGTTTGAAGTACAATACAAGCCAATACCTCTGTGCACAATCCACTGAGTGCTCAATTACAAAATACCAAATGTCCCAAAGTCTTCTTGCCGCCGGCCTCCTCTGCACCAGACCTCCACCTGCTTCAAGCTTATCCTTGTGCACACCTTGCACCAAGCTTCCACTAAGGGGGAGGAATGAATACCTTCTGTCGACACGCGCACACTGCAAAAAGACCTTGAGATCCTTGGGGGACTAACTTAGCACTCTCTACACAATCCCTCAGTCACTCTCCATGCACTCCTTCACTTCCACTTCTCTGCGTCGCACACTGGTGACTCTTGCACTTCTCTTTCTTGCTTCACTTAGACTATGCTTCTCTTGCTTACTCTAAGATTGGTCCAAGAATAGTCCTTGCCTTGATTTGAGAGTGTCGATCACGTATGCTCCTAACTGCAATAGTATATTGGTGCTCACTTTGATGTCCCAAGATTGTCTTTACAAGTGGCAACCAACGACTCACTGTTTTGTCCTGTAGTGACTTTAGACTAAAACCCAAAATTTTAATGGGGGGGCCATATTTTCACCTGTGCGTACGCTGCCACTTCACATACCTTCACATTTTCCTTTTAAGTCTTCACTTTTGCACATAAGAGGGGGTTCACCTGAACCTTCCAAAATACTTTAAAAAACACTTTGAACCTTAGGGAAATTAGAGAAAATACCTCTGCAACCTGCAACCCACTTTCTCCAATTTACCCTTTGTGGACAATTAATTGTGCACTACCTGTCCACTTTGACACCTGCACTTTAGCACTTTGACTTTGCACCTGTTGACTTTGACCTTGACCTTGTTGACTTTGACCTTTTGACTTTGACTATAGTTGACTTTGACCAACATGACTTTTATGGGCTCAACAATTTCCATCACTAAAAACCATTGTAAATACCATTTTCTATTTTTGTAACTCCATTTTGTTCAAGCCGAGCAGTCCTCGAGCTTGAGGAGTATTAGAAGTATCATCCAGCCAATTTTCATAATTTTTAGACTTCATTTGAGCCCTCAAATAAGCCCTAGAACCTAATTTTTAACTAGGCTGGACACTAGGTTTGGACAGCGCCAAAACTAGTCAAAAAACTATAAAAAGAGCTAGAGAGCTCATTTTTGAGGTTAGCTTGTTAGAGAATAGAGCTTTTGTAAGAGAACTCTTTTGCAATCGAAGCTTTCCATTGTTCCTCTCTTTGATCTTACCTTGTGCGAGTGTGTATGTGTGTGCATGTTTGTGTGCTTTCACTCATGCACTTGTGCCTTCACTTGCTCTTGGTCTTCATACCGGTCCTCACGTCTCCGCGGATTGACAAGTAAAGGAGGTGGTGCTTATGCTTGATCCACACAAGGCTATCAGTGCATGTGCCTGAGCATCTTTGCCATCCCAATGAATTTGCTCTGTAGTAGGTGCAGCACAAGCCGCAACACGAATAGGAATCTATAGAATATCACCATCTTTGACACCATCTCCATCAACTCCAGTACCTACATTTACAGTACCTATATTCGAAGGTGTTAGAGGACATCTTTCAACACCCTACACAATGTTCCATGGTCCTTTTACAACCAATACATGTCGCATGATATAAGCCCATAACGGGTAGTTGGTACCATCCAACTTATCCTCAATAGCCAACATACAAAATACATCACTACTTTTAGCCATGGCTAGTGACTAAAATACCTTGATGCAAAAAATTGATTGTCTCTCAAAAAGTTGAATAGAACTGCCCAGATAAATGTAGCAGACTTTGAGATGCTTATAGTGGTGAACCGAAACTAGTATATATCTTTGGCACAAAAGGACAAAATAGCCTACACAAGCACTGTGATAGTGCATTCAGAGGTTGAAACGAGCTCAAATCATGATTTTGGCACCACATAGCAAAGCCGTGATCTCTGAAACACCTTGAGTATGCTCACCAAAATTGGTGTGATTCTGAGACTAAAACTAGAGAGGTGATGATGATGCCCTAAACGAAGTCGCGACCTACTTTGATACCAATTGTTGGAGTTAGAAGTCGATGGAAGCACACAAACAGCACAAGGAAGAAGAAGAAGCCTAGAACACAACACACAATAGTGAATGTATTACCACTAGAATGCACAAAGATCAGTAGCCCATTAGGGCAATAGGCATATATTCAAGCCGGGGGAAGAAAGCTCCTAAAGAGGGAAAAAAGTGCCCCGGTGGTCCTAGTGTGTTCACACACATCACTACCTAAATATATCAATAGCTCACACAATAGGAAGAGACCGATCATTAGTAGAAATTGATAGGATGGAGAGACCAAGAGAACCAAGACCACAAGGTGAAAGAGAGGACTTTCCTCTACATAGACCCCAAGAACATCCAAGAATATTGAGACCCACATAGTTAGTGAAATCCATGACAAACTATTTTGATGGGATAGGTGATTCCTATGAGCACGTTGCCAAGTTCAAGAAAGTGCTATGAGTCGAACAAGTGGACAACATGTTCACTCAATACAATGCATTTGGAATCACATTGAAATACACTACATTAACCTGGCTCCAACCTTTACAGCAAAGCAAATTTAGAGACATTTATGACTTATTTAGAGTCATTCATCATTGAATTCTCTAAAAGTGGGATCAAGCACGACACCTCTTCTTAATTCATAGTTTCAAACACACCCCCAGGATATAGTCAAAATAGCAAGATGTAGATTTAGAAAGTACATCGAGAGATGCCCTATGCCACAGTTACCCACTCAAGATAAACAAGTACCTTTGTTTTTGAATGGGCTATTGAGCTCTAAACTAGGATCCTATGTATACCTTAAAGAACCCAAAACACTAGAACACTGTGTGAGAATTTGTATAGACATCGAGGAAAACTTAGGAGATGGCATGAAACTCTGCAAGGACTATAAGGACACAGATAGTTCTACCCATTCATACTCGAAACATTCTAGTTCCATAGAAAACCTATCAAAGAAGCTAGCTAGGAAGCTAGGAGTCTCAATCAAATAGATATCGGGGATAACTTTAGTCAAATGTTGTTACACTTGTGGTGGTGACCATATGGAAAATGCTTACCCAAAAATGGTACAACCTCAAGGTAACCCTAGTGGTCAGTACTGCATGATAGAAATGTGGTACACTAACCACAGTGCACAAGATTGTCCGTACAACAAGGAGGTGTTTAGAAACAATTATCCCCAGGCATATCAACAACCCAATAGATATTCATGCCAATTCAACACTAATCCTCATTATTATAGGCCCCAAAAGAACTACCAGGTACCCTACCAAACACAACCTAGACCCCAACCCGTCTTGGGCTAGTAACCACCACCCCTTGCCAACGTAACCTTTGTCAAATATGCTACCATAGAAGAGAATCTTAGTAGAGAATTAGTATCCTCATCCTCATTAATCAAAGAAAATGATACTAACTTCAATAGCTTTGATTCTACGCATGTAGATAGTCCACCTGCATACTATACCAAGTCACCTGAATATATGGAAACTGTAGCTCAAGCGTAAGCACCACCTCCTTTACTTCTCAATCCATGGAGATGTGAGGACTGGTATGAAGATCACGAACAAGTGAAGGCACAAGTGCGTGAGTGAAAGCACACAAACATGCACACACATACACACACACACACACACGTGCACAATGCAAGATCAAAGAGAGGAACAATGGAAGGACTTGATTACACAAGAAATCTCTTACAAAAGCTCTATTCTCTAACAAGCTAACCTCAAAAATGAGCTCTCTAGTTCTTTTTATAGTTTTTGGACTAGTTTTGGCCCTGTCCAGACTTAGTGTCCGGCCTAGTTAAAAATTGGGTTCCAGAGCTTATTTGAGGGCTCAAACGGAGTCTAAAAATTATGAAAATTGGTAGGACGATACTTCTAATACTCCTCAAGCTCGAGGACTCCTTGGCCTAAACAAAATAGAGCTGCAAAAATGTGAAATGGTATTTACAATGGTTTTAGTGATAAAAATCACTATTTTTGTAGGGGATTCTTATGAAGATTTGACATACACTTTTTGGAGCTCCCTACTTGCTCCCTTTTCTTGTGTGTCCACTTCTTTGATGCGCTTCCATGCTTTGTCCTTGACCTTGAGCTTCAACTCTCCCCCCCCCCCCTCTCGAGTTTGTCATCCTTGACACACCCTTGTTGTAAGGGTTGTTCCATGTAGAGAGGTAATGTCCAGCCTTTGTATGTGCTGCTTTCTAGGTATTGATGTTGTCCCCATGATGTCCTCTAGCTCTTCCAAAGATGATGTTCAGAGCAGTCATGCCAAGTACTCATAACCCATAATGAATGATGGGTAAGTGTGTTCGTGCATGGGTTGAGGAAAATATGTGCCTTGTGCACGGCCTTGTAATGTAGCCCTATGCATGCTTACTTGGAAAATGCATTGGAAGAAGTATGGTGCAAAAATTGGGGGTCTTGAGCTAAGTGCTCAAGGGTATGCCGATGAAGAGGTTTCCTAATCTATCATGGTTATGGTGTTGCCAAAGTAAAGATACTTACCATGGTGAAGGTTTGATCGATGTTTATCTCTTCGTGTTGTACACCCGGCATTTGTGATGGAACATTGTCGATGAATGTCCGTGTTGATGGTCCACTGATAAAGTTTTTTGAGTGTCTGGTCCTGTCTCCTCTTTTCAAAGCAACATTTGCCGAATACTGAGAATTGAATTTCTTTATATTCCTTGGCAAACAACATTGGGCAACTACACCAAACTTAGTTTCACATATTCTCTTTAGCTCACCATAAGCAAGATTCTTCTCATACAGTATACATGCAAGAATCTGCTGCGTACCAAAACTACCCCTTGTAGATATCTCCTCGGATGCTCTCATGCATACAGTAGTTAAGCATCTCTCAAATTGCGGACCTTCAAGCTCTTCCCTCCTACTAAGGTAAGGGGAAACAATAGTTGTGGATGCCATGTGCATGCCAAGTGCTTGACGTCTACCAGATAAGGCAACAATATATCATCTGCTAGCCGAGACACACTTCTATCCATACTGATAAATGTCCAGTAATCAATGGTTCCACCTTCAACTAAGCATGACTCATTCATGTTCCATGAGCCAATCCTGTGAACAAGTTCTTTCTCTCTCTTTTTTTTTTTTTGCAAAACAATGTCCCAAAACAAGGAGACAAAGGTTAGTATCAAAAAAATAGTTTACATGTGTCAATGTGCTCTTGTGCATGGGACTCTCAATTGTGTCTATGCATGGCCATGTAATGTGGCCCTATATTAATGCATACTTTGGAAATGCATGACCTGAATGGTGCAAAAGATAGGGTTGTGCAAGGAGCACATGGTTGTTGCTCGTCGAGGCTTGATGTCACTTGCAGATGATGATGCCATCTTTATTGGAGGTATCCATTGTATCTCGAGATGACAGCTGATCATTCCTCCTTATAGGGATCCATTTGAGAACGGTCTTCGACAGTGTAGTGATCTCCTTTGGCTGCTTCATGTTTGGATGGTTTCTTGAGGGTTTGATCCTTCCTGGTTGGCTCTTTGGTTTTGTGGGGCCTACTGGTGCTTTTGGCTTCCATAGCCATACCATTGTTGTTGGTCTTCTAGCTATTGTCAAAGAGGTGAGTTTATCCTCTTGTGGTCTCTGTGCTTGGTTCTTTCCCTTTTCTCTCCTTGGCTTCTTGGTTGAGACCTTTTTCATGGTGGAGAGCATAAACCTTTGTGCATGTAAGAGTCCTTTGGGAACCCACATGTGTAATTGCCCTTGTTGTGCTGCAACTAATTTCTTAGGCACCCAAATTTGTCGCAGACCTTCTTGTTGAGCTGGTCATGGTTTCTTGGTTATGGTCTTCACATGGTTGGCTTGCCTCGGTGGGAATTGCATTGGCAAGGATGGTGGTTGCTCTCGTTTTCGTACCTAGATCTGCTTCATGCTCGGAACTGCTTTCTTGTCGAATGGGGCCTTTCTATTTGATATAGTAGTTGTCTTGAATGGTTGTGTTTGCCTTTTTGGTGGAATTACTGTGGCTACCTGAGTGTTTGAAGAAGAAGAGAGATCCACTCGCCTTCAAACCTATTCTTCCGTAATTGACTCCTTCAGCATCATAGAGCTTTTGACACATACAACATCTTCTTCTATATGATTAGTCTTAGAAGAACTAAGAGAATGTGTGACATCTGGATTTGTGAGCATGCAGTTCTCTAATTCTAATGTAATGCATTGTTCCTGTACCCAAACTTGAAGAATTTGACTTCTTAGGTTTAAGTTAACTGCATGGTCATAGATCCAATCTTGACCCAAGACAAGTGGTTCTGTAAGGTTCTCATCTTGACACACTAGCATGTTGAATTTCATTGGAACATCTTGAAGGTAGATGGGAAGTTCAACCTCGCCCAAACAAGGGGTTTCCACACCTCCCAATCCTATGAGGTAGGATTCTATGGGATTGATGTTCAATTGCAAGTCTTGACAGTATGAGAGTCTAATGGCACTAGTTGCTACACTTGAGTCAATCAATGCTCTCACACTCCTTACATTCTCTTTGTGTCCTACCTCTAAGATCACAAAGGGACGTCGATCGACTATTTGAGAACCAATTATGCCTGATTTTTGGCACATGTCCATGTGATATTTTGGGGTTTTCGGGTTGACATCTAGGCATAGTCGCCTTAACTTATTTTTCCTAATGCGCTCTCTTGCCTCTGCTTGTGCTTCTTCTCTCACCCTTAACTCTTCTTCTTTTTGCTTCTTAGCAATGTTGAGTCTCATTAGCATATCCTCTGTAAGAGGTTCTTGGTACAACTTGACTCTACATCCACTAATATAGTTTGGCAAGATATCACCTTCTAAAGTGACCAATTGAACCACACCGCTAGTGGAAGTTCTGTTAATGATCATGGGTCCATATCCTCGTTTTTCCAACTTGTAGGCATGTTGCTTTAGTGTATAAACCAAAACTAGATCTCCCTCTTTCAGTCCCTTCTCCTTGATGTGTGCATCGAAGTATGCCTTTTGCCTTTTCTTTGCAGCGTAGATGCCTACTGCCGCTCGTAGTCTCATCTCACCTAAGCATTCTAAATCAAAGATCTTGGATGACAACTCATGTCCATTCCACTCATGCTCTTGTGCTACTTTTAAAGCCGGGATTCAGAAATCTAATGGTAGCACAACATTCTGTCCAAAGACCATATGAAATGGGGTGGCATTGAGTACCGTTTTGTAGGAAACTCGGTAAGCCCAAACAGCATGATGAACCTGTTTATCCCAATCAGAGCGTTTGCTATTTACAAGCTTGGTCAAGACATTACATAGGATCTTGTTTGTGCTCTCAGCTTGTCCGTTAGCTTGTGGATGATAGGGGGCAGACTTCTTATGTATCACCAAGATTTCTTGGAGAAGATTTCAATGACTTCCTTCAAGAAGTGTCTCTATCGCTCACTAACTCTATTGGTAGTCCAGATCTTGTGAACACATTCTCAAATAAGAACTTAGCACTTGTTTGAGCATCATTCTTTGTTGTGGCTTTTACTTCCACCCACTTGGTAAGGTAATCTGTGGCTACAATGATGTACTCTCCATGGGAGTTTCTAGCTGGGGGGCTAATAGGACCTACAAAGTCTATACCCCACTTCAAGAATGCACGTCCTCCCATCATGGACCTCGAAGGCATCTCGTCTTTTCTGATAGGATATTGTGCACATTGGTATGTGTCACATTTCTTCACATAGGTATGTGCATCCATATGAAGAGTGGGCCACCAAAGTCCTGAGAATAGAATGGTCTTGATTACTCGATCACGACCGAAGTGTCCACCTGCAACACCGTTGTGTGCAGTTTCTAAGACTTTCAAATACTCTGATTCGTGAATGCACAATCTTAGATAACCATCCTTGCCTCATTGATATAAGTTGTCTCCAACTAAAGCATAGTCCTAAGCCTCTTGATCCATGCTTCGTCTTCTTGCTAGACTAGCCTCTTTGGGTAACGTTCCCGATCTCATAAACTCTACCAATGGAGCACTCCAATCAGGAATTAATGACACTTGATAAAGGGTGGCATGCTCCACTTGGGGTCTCTCTTTGCACATTGGACAATTCTTAATCCACTCATGTATTTCTTTGTCCATGCTAGGCCAATACACTCCTAAACGTTTTAGATTCTGCAATGTTCATTGTTTAGAATAGTGATTTCCTAGCAATCCTTCATGGGCTTGTTGCAACCAGCTAGTATGTTCATCATCCTCGACACAACAAGCGAGTACACCCTCCGTATCTTGTTTGTACATGCTTCCTACCAATATGTGATATTTTTGTGATTTTACAATTTCCTATTGTGAGGTTCTCACATTCTTATTTGTGGGTCCAAAAGTTAGGACTGGTACCAACTTATTTGCCCATTTAGGAACAACTTCTAAATTGAACAAATAAGCATCAGGTAGTTCATCAGACACTCCTTGCGGTGACTCTCCTGAAGTGATGCAAGAAAGGTGATCCTCCCTAAGGTGGGTTCTACCTTTCCTGACAAAAACCTCAAAGTCATATTCCATTAGTAAGAGGAACCATCTTACTAAGCCTCCTGTGCTGCAAGGTTTATCGACCAAATATAACAAGGCTTGATGATCAATGAAAAACTTGAACTTATTGGACAATAAGTAGTGTCTAAACTTCTTCACAGCATATACCATGCCTAAGCCTTCTCGATCACTTGTGGTATAATTTCTTTCAGCTGGGTTTAGTTGTCTACTAGCATATGCTATGGGCAAATCTAAATTTCCTTCACCTGTGGGTTGTGCAAGCACACATCCTATTGCATGATTGGATGCATCCACATGGACATGGAATGGTTTATTCCAATCAGGAGTGGTCAGTATTGGTGCTGTGCACAAATGTCTCTTCAGCTCATTGAAGGAATTTTCACATTCGTCGTTCCACTCAAAATTTGTCAATAAGCCATAAAGTGGTTTAGCTATGATCACATACATGTGGATAAACCTGTGGTAATATCCACAATGGCCCATAAAGGCTTGTACCTCTTTAACATTCCTTGGATTGGGAAATTCTGCTATGGCTCTAACTTTGTCCTCATCTGTTGATATTCCATTCTTCGAAACAATATGACCTAAGATTTTACCTTGTCGTACCATGAAAACACACTTCTCTAGGTTCAAAAACACTCGATATTCTCTACACTTGTTGAAAATTTGTCTGAGCTCAGGGATGTGGTATTTTCTTTGTTGGGAATGAGCACATAAATCATCCACATATACTTCTAAGCTCTTTCGCAAGAACTCTTTGAAGACATGACACATGAGCCTCTAAGTCCAAATGGCATCACATGAAATGCAAAGATTCCTATTAAATGCGCATTCGCCGTCAGAGACGCGTTTAAGCTCTTTTCGGGTTCTTGGGAGTGGAAGGGTCTGAATAATCAGAGGCCCTATACTTAATTTCCCCAATTCAACACTCACACCACAGTCTAACTCGTTCTCTCACAGACTTCCGACTCGTGCACAAATTAAGACTTCTCAGTACATAACGCAAAAAGTAAACATTACCGTAACTCAGACTTACAAGACTTAACTTAATGGGAAAGTACTAACCACAAGTTAAGGTAATCAAACAATGACGACGAAAGGAACACAGTACTACTCAGAATTATCAGAAAACAATACTACGAAAACTCCACAGAACGTATCGCCTAGACAGACAGTCTTGCGATTCTTTCGAGTGTTACCAAAGCATCCTTTCATTAGATTATAAATGGTTACATCTCTTCGCAGTGACCTTTCGGTTCGTGCGGAATGCGAAAATGGAAAGATTTACAATTGCCAATCCGACGGCTTACACTGGCACGCACGGTGGACTTGAACCCGCAGGTATACAAAATTTTATGGCTTATCTATTATACCCTGTAGATACATTGATCTAGCTAATTTAAACGTTGGGGAAATTTTCTTTTTTAATGAATCGAGCATCTGTTTCAGTTTCTCTGGTTCTACTAACTGAGCATCAGTTCTCACTGAACTAGTGGCAATAACTTGGCTCATCAAAATATCTGCCTGTGTTTGCAGAAAAGCTTCTTGTAGATAATATTCATTCGATAGAGCTGCATCACAGTTTACTTTCATATCTACAATCTGTTGATCTATTAGTGATAAGCGTTCTGCTTGAGCTCCAAGTTGCTTTTCTCTTCTCTCCAATTCTTGATTCTAAAATTGAATAGTCCGGTAATATGCATCTCTTTCTCTTCGAATTGTTGGAATCTCTTTTTGGAGCTGAGCGACCAACATCATCTGCGTTTTAAGAGCAGAATTAGATTCAGCTAGGATTGCATTTGTGAATTCTAGCTCTGTATTGGTTTGCTTTAGTAAAATTGACATTTCCTGTCCTTTGTGCACTGCTTCATCCAATTGTTCTCTAGTTTCTTTTAACAAATTTCCCAGTGCTATGCGGGCATCCTCTTTATCCTGAACTAACTACCATAACTGAAGAATTTCTGCATCAGCAGCACATAATAAATCATCTTTTATTCTGACTTCGGCCAAGGCAGATGCCGAATAAAGAGAAATCATCTAGATATACTTGCATAAAAGAAGTGAGATAGGGTGAGAAGATTTCTTGCATACAACACTGAAAGGTGCTAGGAGCATTTCTTAATCCAAACCACATGACTATACAAGCAAAAACACCCCAATTCGTAATAAATGTTGTTTTCTGTATATCTTGTTCAGCCATTCGGACCTTGTTATAACCACTATAACCATCAAGAAATGAATACATCTCATGCCCAGCCACTCTGTCCAGCATAGTATCAAGAAATGGAAGAGGAAATGGATCAGGTATGGTGGTTGCATTTAATTTCCGGTAATCAATACATATTCGGAGCTGCTTGTTTTTCTTTAGTACAATCACGATTGGGGAGATCCATTCAGCGTGCTCAATGGGTACAATGAATCCTACCTTTAATAGGCAATCAAGTTCTGCTTTGACCTGTGTTGCATAGTTGGGATTCATGCGGTAACTGGGTTGTTTAATCGGTTTTGCTTCTGGTTTGAGCACGACCCGATGCTGATAGATGCGAGGATCCAGACCTTTCATATCACGGTAATCCCATGCAAAAACATCAGAGAACTCACGAAGAAGCTGGATCAAATCTGCTTGAAATGCTTTAGATAATCCTTCCTTTATCTTGACAGGTCGCGGATTAATTTCATCTCCCAAATTATAGGTGATTAACTGATCTTCGGGAACATAAAATTGACGAGGTTTCCCTGGATCATCAGCTGACTGTAAAAGTTGTTGTAGAGCGGCTTCATCCATAGCAATAGTATCTTCTGTCTCCACTTCTTCGGTCACAGGCACCGTCGTACAGGCTGCCGGACTCCAGCTATCTACAACAGATTGCAGATCGACAGTCCCCAAGGATATCAAATCTATGTTATTCTTCAAGAATTCTTCTTCTTCGTCATCGGATAAACCGTCTAACATGTGGACCGGCTCTACTACATAAGGTCTGGCATGTAATTCAGAGGGCTGAATAGCATCCAATTTGACAACATATTTACGGTGGTTGTCCTTAAAAGTAAGTTCCTGCGCTGACCAATCCTGTATAATCTTAGCCTGTTTCAACCAAGGTCTGCTGAAAAGAAGATTATAATCGAGACTGGACTCTGGTAGTTCTAAGACGATAAAAGTCATCTTAAACGTTGTACCCTGCAAAGTTATCGGGACATTTCGTATGAGTCCTACCATTCTAACGAAAAATTGAACAGGCTCGATTTGCATCCATCCCAACTTCTTACAAAGCACTGCAGTGGCTATGTTTACACCAGACCCACCATCAATTAGTACTTGAGTAATCTTGTGATTTTTGTACCATACCGTAATTAAGGGGACCGAATGATCCATCGTAGAATCAGCTTCCGGTTGTACCGTTGCCGTCGCTTGAATGCAGGCAGACCCAGGATTGAGCTGTTGCTGGAATTGCTGTCGAACTCCCGGTACTAGTGCAAGTAACTATCCAAGAGGAAGAGTAATGGACGCCTTAGATAAAATTTCCCATGCCTGATCTACTTGAATTGTACTTTTCACTGATTCTGAAGATGATGCGCCTGTTACTGGGGTAGAATCTTGTTCCTGCGATCCTTCCTTTGACAGTGGAACTTGGATCATCGGAATTGGATCTGGGAAAACTGTAGGCTCTTTGGTGGTCCATTGGCTAGCCTTGTTATACATTTTCTATTGTTCATGGATGCCAGGTTCAACCACTTCTGCTACTGGTTGTAACTGTTTACCAAATCTTGTTTGAATCATTGCGGCCTGAGTTTTGACTGGTGAAATATAGACCATATTGGTCATTGGGTTTTGACGCTCTTTCTTCCTCTGATCATATTTGGCTGCATCTTTACAGAATCTGCGTATGTGGCCTAACTCACCGCAAAAATGACAGCGAGGGGGTGGCAAAGAATTACCTTCCTGTGATGTTCCTGTTTGCCAACGATTTGTATTGTAATTTGTATTCCGCTGTCCTCAATAATTTCTATATCCTTGCTGCTGATTATTTCTCATCTAAGGTGGTACATAATGAGTGGTCGACTGCCCTGGTTCTTGTATGATAGCATTTACAGTTGCTGGTCCCTACACTTTGGCGTTATATGCACAGTTTTCGGTGGAATGTCCGGTTGTATTGCAGATAGCACAATACATCTGATTAAGTGCACATGTGATACTGGTATGCCCTGGATTCTTGCACTTAGTGCAGTACATCTGTCTAATCGGATCCTCTGCAACAGTTTTACTAGCTTTTAACCACTCCAGGTCTTCAGTAAAGCCTCCAACCTTATGCTCGAGCTACAAGGCCATTGCAATAACCGCATCTAGTGTCATAGCTCCCACACAACGGATGATCATAATCTGTTTGAGCTGCAGAGTCAAACCATTAATAAACCACTGAGTGATGACATCATCCGGTAAATTAGCATGTGCCGGAGGTAGTTGTCTCAAATGAGTTCTGAATAGGGTGGCATATTCCTGCACTGTTTGATTCAGCTTCTGTCTATTGTTCTGTAAGTAATCGAAAATTTCGATAGGGTTCTTCTTCAGCCGGAATCTCTGCAAAAACGCATCCCTTACCGCTTCATAGGTGCCGAAATGGTTGATATCATACTCTGTAAGCCACCTCACTGCTTCATTCACTAATATTGACTAGAATATTATGGCCTTGTATGCCGGATCAGGTGGATGGTTTAGTACTACATAACTTATTTCAAAGGTACGTACATGAGCATCACGATCATCACCTAGAAATCCACCGAATTTGGTGTATGTTACTCCTGTTGGAACCGATCGAGGTGGAAGTGGTTGTTGTTGTTGTTGTTGTTGTTGTTGTTGTTGTTGTTGTTGTTGTTGTTGTTGTTGTTGCCCACTCATGGTGCTAGTGGCGGTACTGTTACTATTTCCTGAGTTCTGAGGATGTGTTTCCGGTCCTTCAGAGTCTATATGATCAAACTGATCACTTTCCGATTCGAAAATAGCACTCAACCTTTTACGAATTTCCAATTCGAATAGCCTATCCTCTTCTTTGGTATCAAACGTAGGCAAACTTGCCCCGAACAGTGGTGTCCGGAATGAAGATTCACCAGGAAGTATAACACTGTCATCGGAAAATTGTAAATTTTCTATAACCGGGACCGAAATGCCACCAAAATTAGTGGAACTTTCCCCAATCCAGGGTATTCTTTCACCTTCAATGATCTCTCTGGATAACACACCTCTATCCGCAGAGAGGTTCGAATCTTGACCAGACGGTGTCGGATCAACTACACAATGTGTTCCTGTAGACTCCGAAGTTACTGTATCTTCTGCAGACTGTGCCGAAATTACACCAAAATCTACCCAAATTGCAATATGTTCTACCGGAATGCTAGCGGAATCACTGCTAACGTGCTTCGTTTCTTCTACTACTGGGCTTAACCGATCTGTGCTTCTGCTTCCTGGGGGTGTCCTTAACAAATTTGATACCACCCAAGGCTGTCGGTCTCTCCTGTACTTCGGATACGACTCACCAGACCGAGTAACCGGCATATATCACCTTTGCAACACTTACATACTATTTCACCTTACTGTGGATTCACAATTTATGGTCACCTTCCCACAATCACTTTGCAACACTCTGTTGCCACCTTCCTACAATTAATTTGCAACACTCTGGTGCCACTTTCCCATAGACGGCGCCAGTGTTAAACGTGCATTTGCCATCAGAGATGCGTTTAAGCTCTTTTCGGGTTCTTGGGAGTGGAAGGGGTCTGAATAATCAGAGGCCCTATACTTAATTTCCCCAATTTAACACTCACACCACAGTCTAACTCGTTCTCTCACAGACTTCCGACTCGTGCACGAATTAAGACTTCTCAGTACATAACGCAAAAAGTAAACATTACCGTAACTCAGACTTACAACACTTAACTTAATGGGAAAGTACTAACCACAAGTTAAGGTAATCAAACAATGACGACGAAAGGAACACAGTACTACTCAGAATTATCAGAAAACAATACTACGGAAACTCCACAGAATGTATCACCCAGACAGACAGCCTGGCGATTCTTTCGAGTGTTATTGAAGCATCCTTTAATTAGATTATAAATGGTTACATCTCTTCGCAGCGACCTTTCAGTTCGTGCGGAATGCGAAAATGGAAAGATTTACAATTGCCAATCCAGTGGCTTACAATTCCCCATTTGGTGGCAAAAGCCGTCTTGTGTTGATCTTATGGGGCAATGGCTACTTGGTTGTAACCTCAAAATCCATCAAGAAGGCTATAAACTTCCTTGCCTGCAACACGCTCCAATAAATGTTCGATGATTGGAAGTAGATAGCTATCTCTGATCGTCGCGGCGTTAACTTTTTTAAGGTTAATACACAGATGCAACTTCTCGTTCTTCTTGGGCACCACTACAATGGGGGACACCCATTCAGTATGCTCAATCTCATAGATAAGTCCAGCTTCAATCAGCCTATCAATTTCTTCTTTTATTTTAGCTGCATAGGTGTCATTATATGTGTAGGGCTTTTGTTTGGTGGGCTTGGCATCAGCACTCATGGGAATCGTATGAGAACATATTCTTGGATCTACCCCCTTCAAGACTCTATAGTGCCACGCAAACACATCCCTATATTCCCTTAATAGAGCTACAAGCTCTGCTTCTTCTTTTGCACTTAGGTCATCTCCTATGTATGTACATCTCTCTTCATTTCCTTCAACAGTTACTACAATTTTTTTGGTCTTTTCTTTGTTATCATATGCTTCTCCTATGATGGCCTCTCTCTTAGGCATTCGTACCAAAGTTTTTGATCTTCCACTTCATATTTCTTGAAGTTTTCTGGTACTTCAAACAATGATTCCTCCTCTTCTTGTTTCACTGCTTTTCTTTTCTTTTTCTTTTGACTGCTCTCACTTCCATCCTTTGAATTTACCGTTTTAATACTTGTGAGAGGTTCTTCTTCTTTCTGGGTAAACACTCATATATCGTCTAGATAGTGCTTCTCTGAGTTAAAGCAACTATCCATCACAATGGACTCTAAACAGCGAGTCGTAACAAACGAGAACTATGTCGTAAAAAGAGAACACTCTCGTCAAAAATCAAGCAAATGGCAGCTTATGTTTGAGATTCCTTTATACCAGTATACATATATTACAAAAATGAGGTGAAAACATGTGATTTTTGACATTTTTTGTAATTTTCTCATAAAAAAAGAGCTCAAAATGTAGTCGAAATTTCACTATATAAGGCATTGACATGTCCCAAAATGTATATGATAAGACATTGACATGTCCAAAATCTATATGATAGGACATTGACATGTCTAAAATCTATATAAAGAATGTAGAACTGAATAGTTCTTATACAAAAATAACATTTTAGACATATTTTTAATGGGTGGATATCTGATTGTTAGTCAAAATTGCTTCAAAACATGGTTTCATTAACCAAACTACTTCGAGGCATTTACAAAAGCACTAAAAATGTCTGAGAGCTTCAATGCATCTCACAACTTTGTCGATCTATGTCTACACCCTCATCATCTGATGCACTTGATTCAGTCTCATACTGTTGAGAGCTCTCTTCTTCTTCTTCTATATCCACAAGAGCTCTGTCTTCATCCACGTACATACCAAATTCTGCAGGATCATGCACAACTCTTCTTGTTTGCCTATGATTTCCTGTACCACATACATCTGGAAGCTTTTGTTTTATCATGTTGATGGTTGCTTTCCTCAAGTGACCTGTTTTTGTCAAGGAAAAATCATAAACAAGAATATCTACATCATCCATTTTAAGAGTGGATTTGCTTCGAATATTCTTTTTCTTTTTTGAACCTGTTCGTTTAGTATCACACACCATTTCTAAGTTATATTTACCTGTGAATGCATTACTACTTTTAGTGTAATACCAATGCACCATCAAAGCCTCTATTCTTCTCTGATCAATATCTTTAGTTATCTCTAAAACCTTTGCAATCCAAAATGGTCTGGTAGCCTCATCACCATCAGCAAGAACTGCAATAAGTGTTCCAACATTTATCTCTATTAAATTTCCCTGCCATCTTGCTTCTGCCTGTTTTGTCATCCTTGGGCCTACATAAATATTTCTTTCTGGTGGATGTATTAAACTTTGAAGTGCATCTGCATTACATGCTTGGGCCACATTCACAGATCTTTGTGTACAAAAATCCCATGTGAATGGAACATCA
This sequence comes from Ceratopteris richardii, assembly GCA_020310875.1. NCBI lineage: Eukaryota > Viridiplantae > Streptophyta > Polypodiopsida > Polypodiales > Pteridaceae > Ceratopteris > Ceratopteris richardii. The sequence continues at coordinate 4,343,546 of CM035408.1, read as the reverse complement.
ACTGGCCAGTGACTTGCAATTGTATACTGTATAATCTCTTCTTGATGATTGAAAAAGTCCTCCCACCAAGATACATCTTGATCTCCAGCATATTTTTTTGCACGCTCAATATGTCTCTTCTTTTCAATGAGTGCATGCATCCAGCTTTTACTTTGATCAACCACATTTCCACATCTTTCTGTATTGTTTTTATCTTCATATGGTGATTGTTCTGCACCATACACTGTCACACTAGACAAATTAGGCACCTGCAATAAGAATCTGCATCCCTCTTTAGGCTCCCACCCAAGAGAAGATGAATACTGCTTTGCAAATAAAAGGGTTATTTCATCAACCCTCCTCATCAAGAATACATGGTTGAAACTAATATTGTGCAATGGAGCCAAAACCTTAGCATTGTTATCAAGGCCCATTGAGCAAAAGTGCTTAAAGTCATAAATCTGTGTGAGGTGTTGAACTTCTAGTTTTGGAGTATATGCTTCTGAAATCAACTCAGATAAAATCGGAAGAGTAAAAGCATTGTTACGTGCCAACTTCTTAGAGAAAGTACTGAACATTTGATCAATGTGATCATGAGTGTGGCCAACCAGAAGGAAATTTACCTTAACCTTCTGAAATACCTGTTTTTCAACAAGCATGCTTAAATATCCAAAGACTGTAGAATTTTTATTCTGTCTTGCAGTATTATCTAGTTGCAAATATAGAGTTGGTGGCAAAAGACCCTTCCATGATTGCAAAACACGATGAATGACAGTAACTGTAAGGTTTGGATCATTATGCACATTCGGATATGTGAAGAAAACCTTGGACATTACAGTTCCATTGTATACCAAAGCACCAACCAAATGCATTTGCACAAGGACTTCATCTCCAATGTCCTTAGGGATGCGATAAAAATGTGGCAAACAAGTTTTTTTTTTATCCATACCATCGATCAACAAACACATATAACGCTCCGGATTTCTGAGTGCTTTACTTCGATGATGAATTGCTTTCTTTCTCTCTAAAGCTTGACTCTCACGATGGTTGTTAAGAAGGTTTTTAAAATTATTCTTTTCCTGTGGTGTTGTAGCCCCTTTTGCCATGTTTTTCAAAGTGGCGCAAACTGAACATTCACCCATTCTAACTTTACGAGGAATAGAAACATTGTTAAACTCTTCCTTCCATAATCGAGTAAAGTGACGATACAACACATACTTCTCATTTCTATTTCCCATGTCTTCTCTATATATTTGAAATACCTCTCGACGAGTAAAGTTATCTGACAAGTGCAACCTTCCAGTTGTAGGCATAACCTCACAATGCAAGCTAAAATAGTTCATCATCCAATTCATTGCATGACGTCCAACAGATCCTTTGGTCCCAACATGGAACGTATCCAAAATGAGATCCCCATTCAAAAGCCCTTGTTGAACCCTATGTATTCTAAAATTTCCCACACCCATTGCAATTTTAAATGCAGCCCTACAACATCGCATCCCTTGACTAAAGAAATATTCAAAACCAACACGTGTTACTGACATGTTATCCTCAATCATTTGCATGCGAGAAACAAGGTATATATCCTGCCTTTCACTATCTAAATGGAGGAATTTTTCTCTTAGGTGCTTTAGTTTCTTCATTCCTAAATTGTACAAACATTTCAAACCGCAACAATGCTTCACAATATCCAATGCAATCTGTCTATTTGAAGTAAGAAATTTAAATCTTTTTGCACTTACTTCACGAGGCCTTCTTTTAAATTGTAGATTGAGCTTGCTTTGCTTTTTCGTTGCTCCACATGCACTTGAGTCAGAAGGGAGATCAATGGTTGGATCAGATGGGAGATCAAGAGGTGCATTTGGTTGAGCAGCATTGCACTGTGAATTGGATAACTTAAATGACTCAACAGAAAACATGGAACCATCAACACGTCCTAAATCATAGGGATCATCACTTCTGTGGAAAGGATCAACTGAGAACAATGAATCCGAAACTGTATCAATATGAGCAGAAGAAGCTGATGCCCAAGCATCCACTGAAAAGATTGAGCTCATCTTCACTGAGTTCACAGAAGGCTGAAGATGAATGACCTTTTTAAATAAGTAGAAATCCGAGATCAAGTGAAGATGTCACATCAAATGTCACATCAAGAAGATATGAAATCAAAAGTTTATTAAAGTACATTAAATAACATTAAACATCAAATTACATCAAATAACTTAATTACTCAAATATACACTAATAAGGGAACCAAAGATTTGATTCACTTTTGAAATGAGAAACACAATTGATTTCTAACTAGATATGAGTCATTGAGTCTTAGCATTGTGAGTGAATCAAAATATATCCAAGTTGAGTTCCAACTGGATTATATATTAAAATTGTTTCTAGTAGTGCCATTGAAGACTATACAAGAAGAAATTTTACCTTTGGTACTAAATAAGATTTCAAGGATTAGGTTTCATTGTAGTCTTGGCTAGATCTCAAAGAGGTAGATGAAAGTATATTAAAAAAGAATTATGTGTAAAAGAGGTACTTGGAATGTTTATTCATACATTGATTTTCCATTTTAGTAATGTGTTACAAGATAAATGTGAATATGAACTAAAGTGAGGAGGATAACACTATAAAGATGTCATTAATCTCCCATATTCAACACAACTTAGACTTGAAGTGTAATTTCCATGCAAATGTACATAAATAAAGGTTCTTTACTTGAATGTTTATTCATACATTGATTTTCCATTTCAACAATGTGTTACAAGATAAATGTGAATATGAACTAAAGTGAAGAGGATAACACTATAAAGATGTCATTAATCTCCCATATTCAACACAACTTAGACTTGATTTTCTCCCAAGCAAGAGATTCTAAGAAAAAATTTCTACATGAGATTAGATATCCTCATGTACATACCATACTCTTGCCATTGAAGTGTAATTTCCATGCAAATGTATATAAATAGTTGCAATGTTCTATGAATATTTCATTAAAGTGGCTCTGAAACAGCCTATTTGTGTGAGTGGTATTCCCTGGTTAGATTGGTTGACAGATATAGTTAGCAATTGGACTCATTCAGTTAGATCCAGTTAGTCTCTGGTTCAAGTTACCCAATTGCCTATAAATAGCAGAGGAGGAGATCATTCTCATTTTCAAAATCCACGAGCAACAGAGAGCAACAGAGCACAAACAGCTATGGAGCACAGAGCTCAGCATACAAGCAAGGCAACTATGATGGAGAAGAAGAATGTTGGCAAGAGTACCAAGAGGTAGGCAAAATCATACCATAAAAAAAGATTCCTAAAAGATTCCCTTTGTATGTTTATGCAAAGAGTCTGCTCTCTAGGTTTTTATTTTTCTTAGCTCTAAAAATACAAATCCAATGAGGGTACAGCTCAATGCCTGGCATCGAATTTTAGGTGTAAGTCGATGCCAGGCATCGACTTGAGGCTGCAAGTCGATGCCAGGCATCGACTTGCACATGCAAGTCGATGCCAGGCATCGACTTGAGGTCTCAGGTCGATGCCTGGCATCGACTTGCACACAAAGTCGATGCCTGGCATCGACTTCCCTGGTATCGAAGTTTGCCTTAAAGTCGATGCCAGGCATCGACTTTAGGGTGCAAAGTCGATGCCAAGCATCGACTTTTGGGTGGAAGTCGATGCCTGGCATCGACTTGGGCCTTTGAAAACCACATTTACGTATGAGCTGATTATTCCAAGCGCCTTCAGGGATGCGGAGTCCAAGAGTGAGAGGCCCTTCAAGAAACTGAAAGGCAGCAACCCGCTAGGAATATCCTCAGGTGGACAGAGTAGCATCAAAATTCTTGAGGATGATACAACTATGAAGGATAGGTCGAGGGACGCTGAGGTTTTAAGGACAGATCGTCCACTGCGGGACATGACAAATCTGGAGTGGTGCCTTCAGTATGTTGAAGAGAAGAATGCAGTCCTTCTTGTGTTCGCAAGGACATATGGGAGAGGAAAGATCACGACAACACAAGGTTTTCAGTATGGCATTGTGTACAAACTGGATTATGAAGATGAGGATTCTGACAACCTCCTTTTCTTGGTAGAGACATCGAAAGGTTTGAGAAATGTTATATGCAAGATGGATTTCTTGTGCCCAGAGTGCTGTGTTCTAGATCGTCTAGCTGAGATATGCAGGGACTCAGTCAATCTTATCAAGGACTTGATGCCATGGATCCAGGGCAATATCATGCCAACACAACAGAAGATGACAACCCCTGTAAAGGCAAGGGGTAAGCAGAGTGTGCAGAAAAAGCTTCAAAAGAAAAAGAAGAGAATTTCAAAAGAGGAGTCTTTTGACTCAAGCTCTAGCTCTGAGGATATAATTGTGGTGGAGAGCTTGCCTCGGGTGTTCTTGGTACTGAGCAGAACAAGATGAGGGAGGATATAGCTAAAAGAAAAATTGTGAAGAAGGGGCAGTTGTTCCACCTGCCAATCAATATCATCCACAGGCCACCAATAGATCCAGTCACAGGGAGGAGGCCCCTTGAGATCAGGGAGCCACACAATTTGCATGTGCAGAATCTTAAGAAGAAAATGAAAATAAATCCTCATGCTACTGTTGTGCCATTCCTTGTCATGGTGGATCCGAATGAGTGCAGCTCTGTGGACGAGTTCAATGAGGGTTTATTTGAGGAGTATACTTATTATGTGATTGGAGGTTCACACTCTGCAGAGGCCCGTAGACAGCTAGTGAAGGAGCACCCTACCACTTTTTTCTTTAGGTATGCAGAGTGTAAGATATATGCTGGTCTTACAACTGAGGAAGCCAAGCTTGTTGCTTGGGATCACAACAATGACAATGACTACAGGCAAAAAATGTCCTCCATAGAGAGAATTCGGTTCTTCCACCATGAATATGAAGATTGTCTTGTTAAGGAAGCTGGAAGAATACATCCCAATCTACGAAAGCAATGCCTTATTGAGGTTGGAATTGCACTGGATCAGAATAGAAAGTCTGATGCCTTGAGGAAATATGATCCATGGTTTCAACTGGCATTCAGATCAGGTGAGATCTGGGATCTACAGGATAAAATTTTCACAATGTGGGAGAACAAGGAGGTCAAGGGCCAGAAGCAACGAAAGTCAAGGCCAGACCCACAGGTTGATCTGAAGGGAAAGGGAAGGAAAGCTGACCTCTCAATTGAAGAGGCTCCCGAGGACATGAAGCTGACACCATGGAGGGCCCTTCAAGGAATCAAGGATGATACATTGATCATATCAACTTTGTCAAGGGTAATCTCCAAGGACTTAAGCCTGGAGGAGATGGTGACTGAGCTCAATAAGTATGTATGTTATTCTCAGATCCTTTTTCCCTCCTCCCATGTTTCTGGTCTAACCAAGTCTCTTTTTAATTTCTGTGACTGTAGTCATAAAGTTTACATGAAGATTCAGGAGGTCATGATGAAGAGGCTGGGGTGCTTTTCTTGGACAGAGGTCCAAGCAGACTATCCCACCACATCATCCTACAAAGCTTTATCAGAATATTTCATCCTTTTTCGTGATTGGGTAGGTTCTCTTTCTGAGGTTGTGCCTGGTTTGCCATTAGGTTAGATGCCTTGATTCACCAAACCAATTTAATGCCAGGCTTTTAGTACGAATTCGATGCCTGGCATCGACTTACGGCTAAAGTCGATGCCTGGCATTGACCTGCAACCAAAAGTCGATGCCTGGCATCGACTTGGGGGCATAAGTCGATGCCCGGCATCGACCTGCAGCATAAGTTGATGCCTGGCATCGACCTCGTGGCATATGTCGATGCCAGGCATCGACTTATGTCCCAAAGTCGATGCCTGGCATCTACCCCCACATGAAATCGATGCCATTCATCGCTTCTTTATGTTCTGCTTGCTGTATTGAAGAGCTCATTTAGTTGTCTTTCCACTTTTTTCTGCAGAAACCAAAGAAAAGTAAGTCTGCGGAGCTACTAGATGATTGCCCCCCTGCATTCCTGGCTCGCATTCAAAGAGCAAGGCATGAGAAATCTAGGCTGAAAGCCAAGGAGATGGATTTTGATGATGAACCTGATCTTAAATGTTTCTCCAATCCCCTAGACCCCCTTAGGCCTGTATATTACAATGTATTCTGTAGTGATGTAAATAATATTTGTTCTGTTGTGCCTAGAAAACATTTCTCCCTTCTCATAGCGGACATACCCTATGGATTTAGGATGTTGGGATCAGTTAATGATGATGAACCCTTCAAACACCCTCAGATTCGGAAGATGGTCACTGATTTTGCAGAGTTGACTATGTCTCCTCTTTGGAGGATAGTAATTTTCCATAGCAGAGACCAATCCTTCTCTGTTTCAACTGCTCTGAAGGCAAGATGTCATGTTGTGGAGTGCCTCACGTGGTAAGTAATCTTCTTTCTATCTCCATGGCTTTAATGATGCTCTCTGTGACTCATAGTTCTTGTTTGTAGGGTGAAGACAAACGTAAATCACACTCCTTTGCATAGGTTTGTGAGCTCCACTGAATGCATTACAGTTGGCTATTATGATGAAGTAAGCAAAAGGAGAGTCAGGGAGCATTGCAATGAGAATGGGATCTCAAATGTGCTCATGTTCCCAGCCGTTACCAAGAAACTTCGTCATGTAGCTGGGGACATGACATTGGTTAACCCCTATCAGAAGCCACAAAAACTCATAATGAGATTGCTTCAGCTATTCTCCAATGATGATGACTGGGTCCTAGACCTTTTTTCGGGCACAGGTAATTTCAATTTTCACAATTTTCATTAGTCATGGTTGATTGACACCTCTAAGTGGTTTTCTGCTGTTTCAGGAACGACTCTGGCTTGCTCCTTAAAGATGTTTAGGCACTGCATAGCTGTGGAGAAGGATGATGCTCAAGTGAGCTTTATTAGAATGAGAATCAATGGGCTGAATGAATGCCCAGATGAAGACCAAGAGGTTGGAAGGAAGCACATTGCAGACACGGAGAGATTCCAACCGGCTTCAAGAGAGCCGGTTCCCCCACTTGCAGATGGACCGGGGGACATGGCTGACCTTGAAGAGCCAATCTTGGAGCAAGAGAGGCAGGATATGGGTTCTAATGTTCCAGAGGATCCCAATATCCTTGAGCCTGAGGAAAGCTATGATCAGCTTCTATTGTAGATTCATATTACTCTTGTACTTACACAGGAAATGTAAAACATCATTTTAATATAAATATAATGTCGAGTTCTGCTTCCACTTTGTGTTCAACTTGATTTATCTTGAGCATTTCTCTGATCATGTGTGAATGTTTCTTAGTATAATTTTGTTGATTATTATCTTCTCTTGGGAATTCTTTTGTGAAATGTATTTCATATTCTGTGAATATGGCCATGCATTCAATGAGGATCTTAACCATACAAAGGGGATGATCTTAATTGCCTTGTTAAAATGTTCCGATTTTTGCAACACATGTACTCTAATTTTCGAGTAGCTTTTAATCAGCTATAATCTGTGCTTGTTGAGGTTATGGATGTAAGGAAGGAGCTTCCCGAACTCTTACTTGTACCTTAAACACTAATCTATTGTCAAAGATCATGATGTGGGATTCTTGATCGGCTGAAGAACTAGTTTTCATGGCAACAAGAATTTTATTATATCTATCTTGACTACTTGGGATATGAGATCAAGGTTCTAGTGACAATATTTACAAGCAAGAACAAGTGATGCTTTCTAGATATTGTAAAATGCTCACTTTATTGCTTGATATAATGGTCTTTAGGTAAAAAGGAAAAGAGAACATGTCTTTGTTCTCCTTTGTTGTGACTCAGTGTTTCTAGATCATCGTCATTCTCTTCTTCTTCTATGACATCACTAGGGTCACATTCTTCTAGCAAGGGCTGACACATGAACATTGAAATATCATAACCCTCCTCATCACAATGAGGTGTCCATTGTTCTTCATTGATTGCAATGTCCATGGTAGCTAAGATTTCTACCCAACCATGAGGCTCAAATTCCTCATCTAGAAAGATCATCGGTGTATAGGCTCGGTCTTTAATTGGTCTATCTCTTGGAGAAGTTCCTTCTTCTCTTGCCTTTAAGCGTTTTTCCTCTTCCTCCACGACCTTGCACATCCACAAATGAGTATCTTCATGCAAGCAAGATGGATCAGGTGAACTTCTAGAATGCACAGAGATAGAATCTTCTTTCGCTTTGTGGATAGGATTCCATTGTAGGGGTGGTACATCTTTGAAGGTGTGTAATCCTTCAAATTGACCTTGGTGGTGACCCCTAAGTGCTGTAAGTAAAAGGAGTTGGTTCCCCAATCCTGTACTATTTGCAATTGTCGTAGGAAGGGTCTTCCTAGGATCATCTCATGGACATTATTTTTCTCAAAGTCACATATAGCGAATGTGTGTTCAAACTCTTCACCACAAGTGGTTAGAGTTATCCCTTTGAGCAATTCTAGAGGTCTTTCAAAATGACCGTATGTCATTTGAAGCTTCATTCTAGTTGGTTTTAATGTGGGTTTGCCCCATTGCTTCCACAAGGAGGTGGCCGCAATAGCAACATCAACACCTGAATCTATGATTGCTTTGGTTGTGTAACCTTGGTAGGTGATTGGAAGATAAGTATTACCTTCTTCACCCTCACACATGTCCCCTACTTTGTCTAGAGGTATCTCTGGTACTTTGTGCTTAGAGCCTCCTTTTGGCATATTGGAATCAAGTTCTGGGACCTGATCCTTCACATGATTCCATAGCTCAGGTTTTGCTTTGACCAGCTCCTCTACAGTGAGATGACACTGAACCTTAGTGTTCTTCACAACATCAGTGTTCCTTGGAACCACTGAGTCTTCGTTTCTTACCAATATTGTGGGGGCTCTGATCTGGAGAGATACAGATTCCCATGGGCCTGTGAACTGTGGCAACTCTTGTAAAGAATTAGATTCGAAATCTAATCTTTCATCTTCTTGTTTCTCTATTTGGTCACCATAGATAGACGAAATGTCTTGGGGAAATTGATCATGAAGATCATCAATCTCAGGAATAGGAGGGGGGGTTACCATTCTCCTTGGCCCATTTCTCTTCTTCTATTTCCCACAAGAACTCTTGAGAGTACTCTTGAATTGAAAGAGGTGTTCCAACATTCGTGGAATTAGGAACATAATCTTTCTTTGGTGGAGAGCTTTCTCTCTCAACAACTGGTTGAGCCTGTGGAGGTAAACAAACTTGTGGTTTGTTTATCTACTGCTCTAATCTTTCTAGTAAGCCCTCTAAATGCAAATCTAGTTTGACAGAGTTTGTCTGATTGAACTTTTGACTAGTCTCAAGCATAGCTTGAGCTAGTTCTACCATTTTCATGCACATTTTCGTCCGTTCAATCTCTAAGTCAGATCTAGGGTAACTCTTGTCTAGGTTTGCAGCTATTGGCCCTTCTTGAAGTTGAGCTTGGTAGGCCTTGAACATCATGTCCAAGCCTTCTGGGGTTGGATCTGCAAGAACAGACCCTGGTTGCGGTTTATTTACAATGGGTGGTGGGGTGGGATGAGGTGGTGTGGATGGAGTTTCGTCATGCGAGGGACTTTGAGATGCAATGTCTTCTATCTTTGTTTTCGCTTCTTTCAGGCTTCCTTCTAGTTCCGATAACATTCCACTTGTGATTGGCCTTCTCTCTAGTATCCTTCCATGTTCTTGTTTTCCTCTTACTAGGCTCTCCTGATTCACTCGACTCCAATTGCTCTGCTCGTTTATCTTGTTTTGATGCTTGTGCTCTAGTGACAGCTTGTATAGGAGCCGCCTTACTCCTACTAGCACTTGAATCCACTACTAAGCCTACCACATTTATGGGTGTGACCTTGGGCGCACTAGAGGGGTTTCTTGGACAATCTTTGGGGAGATGGTCTTTACCACACTCAGGACAAAAGGCTTGTATTTTGATGTTCTGTCCTTGTCCCAGAGTTGGTGAGTGGGGACATTCACGAATGAAATGGTCATTGTGAGTGGGGACATTCACGAATGAAATGGTCACCCTGACACCTAAAACATGATCCTTTAGGGGCTTGTGGTCTCATTTGTCTCAATTGGGGCCTAGGGTTAGGATTTGTGTACATGACATTGGAGTATTATGGCTCCCAATTTTGTTCCATAGGTGGTGCCTCATATTGATATGGATAAGTCTCACTATGCTCAGGTGACTCTGTGTAATAAGCATGTGGACTACCTTCATGGGAGTAGTCTGAGCTATGAGCATGAGAGTCATTATCTGGTATCAATGGGGTTAGTGGCGCCAGTGCTCTATTAGGATTTTCCTCTCCCACAACATACTTGACTGGAGTCACGTTGGCAAGAGCTGGTGGTTGGTTTCCCAAGACTGGTTGTGGCCTATATGTGCCTGATATTGCTGTTGTGGTCGATAATATGGTTGTTGGTAATGGTTTTGATACCTACCTTGTTGATAAGGTTGCTGATAATTTTGTTTGACAGTCTGTCTATTGTATGGACAATCTTGAGCCCTGTGGTTCGTGTATTTTCTCTCAATAGTGCAATATGAAGCATTCCTTTCTCTCATGTTCTGGTTGTGCGATGGGCATACATTAGCCATGTGGTCGCCTCCACAAGTATAAAACCGATTCAATGAGGTGACTCTTGTTATTTGTCTATTTTGAACTCCTAGCTTCTTAGCAACTTGCTCAGCTATCTCATCCAGCTTAGTGGAGGCTCTGGAGGTATGACTAGTACAACTCTCAGAGTCTTTATAGAGTTTGGATAGTCCTAGCTCCTCACCCAAGTTGTCTTCTATGTCAATGCAGGTCCACACACACTCTTCTATGCTTCTAGGCTCTTTCAAGTATACATATGATCTTAACTTGGTGCTTAGTAAGCCATCTAAAAACAAAGCCACTTGTTTGGCTCAGTGCGACTAGGAGGTAGAAGGTTCAGGCAATACCTAGAAAGATGCCCTGCTAGTCGCGCTGTTTCATGGGGTGTCTGCTTGAAGTTGTGAATCAAAGATGATGTGTTATGCCTGATACCACTCTTGGAAAATTCTACAATGAATTCGTCTAGCAGTTGACCTATATTGCGATAGTTGCGACTACTCAGTGGTTGAAACCAAGCTAAAGCAGTGCCCTTAAGAGTCAAACCAAATGCCTCGTATTGGGTCAACAAATCCTCAACCTGCTCAGCTCTTAACACTTGTTTGAACTCGGCCACATGATCATAAGGATCTCTTGTCCCGTCAAAATAATTCTTCATTGCCTTGATCATTTGAGTGGGTCTAAGGGTTCTGGGATGCTCTCGGGGTCTAGGCAATGGAAAATCATGTTCATCTCTTTGTTGCCTATATGCTTGATGTCTCTCTCTTTTAGGTCTTTCACCCTCATGTCCTGATCGGTCTCTACCCTTAATGTTTGCAAAGCTTACTTCAGGTCTCTCTCTTGTGCGTTCTCGTTGTGCTTCATGAGCATGTGATGATCCTACACCTTGGTGGCCAGGGGAAATCTTAGACAGTGGTGGAGGAAAGATCAACTCACCCTGCCAAGTATCTCAGGATCTTTGAATTCGTAGATGATGACTATGCCCAATTGGCTAGGTTGATCTGGCTTGAGTCTCCAAAAGGCTTCCTCTGTTTCTCTATTCAAGAATAGTTCTATGCTTTTGTTGTCTTGAGGGATCCAATCTAGAGTGATTACTCTGGTCAAAACTGACTTACCTCTAGGAGCCTGGGGTCCGTGTCCTACATTTCCTTATTCTAGGTCTCCTATCTCATTCTCAGGAATGATATTTCCAAACTCATCGGTCCTATCAGGTAAGTTGGTAACCACATACGTGGTTCCTTCCTTATCAATGTATGAACCCTCTTCGAATTTGACTATTGGGTATTCAATTCCCAAGGGTTGATCTGGATTTTTGAGTTAGACCACTGATCGCCTTAGGCCGTCCTCATAGATGCGAGCACCTAATCGGTTGGTCCGAATATATTCCAACTGTGTCTTATATGGACCTTCGGGTGTTTTTAGATAGGCAGTTCCTGAGCCACCTATAGGTTTCCCCATGCTAAAAGACATTTCTGAGTCACTTATGTCAGAGCTTTGTACGTAAGGATAACCACTTAGTTGTTGTGCCCAAGACTTAGCTGTATGATTGACACTAGACTCAGAAGATCTAATGCTTTGTCTATCCTTGCCTAGGTCTACTAGATCTCAGGTTCATAAGCTTTGCCTTTTAGCCCTAAATTCTCCTTTGTATTGCTCAAAATCCCTTGGAGCCCCCTTGGTTTCCTAGTCCCGCTTGAGGGTCAACTTCAAATTATCCTATCTGATGAAAAAGTTATGTCAAATCACCATCCTAGGGGTCAAAACAGGGAAACAGGACCTTTTGGAAAAATCACGATTTTGTGTGAAAATCGCAATTTTGGACAACCTTGGAAATCATAATTTTGAATGAAAATCGTGATTTTTAGGGGTCTGAAAATCGTGATGCTGAGCTCCTATGAAAATCGGGATTCTGAGGGATCATGAAAATCACGATGCTGAGCAACCACAAAAATCATGATTCTGTGAAATCATGAAAATCGCGATGCTCAGCATTGATGAAAATCACGATTTTGAACAATCTCAAATAAGGTGATTTTGAATGAAAATCGTGAAAAACGCGATTTTGAGTGAGAATCGTGAAAAACGCGATTTTGAGTGAGAATCGTGAAAAATGCGATTTTGAGTGAGAATCATGAAAAACATGATTTTGAGTGAGAATCGTGAAAAATGCGATTTTGAAGTGAGAATCGTGACAAACGCGATTTTGAAAATGATCACAAAAATATGATTTTGAATGAAAATCGTGATTTGTGAAAATCTCGATTTTGATCCAATTGAAAATCATGTTTTTCCCAAAATTGTGTTTTTGGATGAAAATCGTGATTCGTGAAAATCGTGATTTTGAGCCCACAAAAAATCGTGTTTTTTAAAAACTTAGAAAATCGCGACTTTGAGCACAACTAGAGAATTGCGATTCTGAGAATGACCCCAGAATCGTGTTCTTTTCAACAAGCTTTTAGGCGGGAAATAGAAAATCGCATTTTTTTGAAAAAATTTGAATTCTATGAAAATCACGATTTTCAGTCAGAATCGTGTTTTTTGGCAGGAAATTAAACTTTCTGAGTGCCGAGCAATGGCGAGCTCCGTATGTGCAAAAAATCATGAAAAAACACAGGCGCTTGCTCTCCCTTGCACCTCCTAACTCTTTCTCACACAATAATGCATGAAAAATGGTATGAAAATGGTGAAAATGCACTAAAAAACAAGAAATTTCTATGAAGATGAAGATGGAAAAAGATGGAGATGGTGATGATGATGAAGACGAAGAAGAAAAATCAGAAAATGAACAAAAATGATAGTTTTTTTACCTTCCAACGTCGCAAATCTACGATCTTACCATCACAACACTCGTCCTCGAAGCTCTCTCCCCGGCAACGGTGCCAAAATTTGGTGTAGCCCAAGCGTAAGCACCACCTCCTTTACTTGTCAATCCGCGGAGACATGAGGACCGGTATGAAGACCACGAGCAAGTGAAGGCACAAGTGCATGAGTGAAAGCACACAAACATGCACACACATACACACACACGTGCACAAGGCAAGATCAAAGAGAGGAACAATGGAAGGACTTGATTACACAAGAAGTATCTTACAAAAGCTCTATTCTCTAACAAGCTAACCTCAAAAATGAGCTCTCTAGCTCTTTTTATAGTTTTTGGACTAGTTTTGGCCCTGTCTAGACATAGTGTTCGGCCTAGTTAAAAATTAGGTTCCAGGGCTTATTTGAGGGCTCAAACGGAGTCTAAAAATTATGAAAATTGGTAGGATGATACTTCTAATACTCCTCAAGCTTGAGGACTCCTCAGCTTGAACAAAATGGAGTTGAAAAAATGTGAAATGGTATTTACAATGGTTTTTAGTGATGAAAATCACTATTTTTGTAGGGGATTCTTGTGAAAATTTGACATACACTTCTTGGAGCTCCCGACTTGCTCCCTTTTCTTGTGTGTCCACTTCTTTGATGTGCTTCCATGCTTTGTCCTTGACCTTGAGCTTCAACAAAAACATACCAATATGAGATTCCACTGATGGAACCTAGCTTGGAGCCAGAATATGCTAATGTCATGTACGCCAACCCCAACCCACGGCCCTAGTTGAGACAAACAAGACCACAGGACCTAAAGGACCATGATTTATGTGCCAAGGAGATCATTACAAAAGGGAGTGTCCACATCCTCCACTAGCATGACAACCCTAGTATTTTAACTTTCAAGGTTTCTTCACCGATTATGGTAAAGAGCATGTCATATGAGAATGCCCTAAAAACCCTGCCAATGCCTCTAAATTAACACCCATTAATGTGATAGGCATTGTGAACACTTCAAATGGATCCACCCTGACCTATGTACATATTCAAGCTATAACAAGAGCCTATGCATTGTTGCAAAATCAACAACCAAACCCTGATAAAATAGTTGAGAGTAGTGAACTTGGAGAGTTAAATGGAAGAAAAACCAGATCTTGGAAGGATTTGTGAGCGAGACTCTAAGGAAAATGGACTAAGAAAATAACGGAGCTAGAAGGAAGCCTGAAAGAGACTAGAGACAAAATTTTAGAATTGGCATCACAAGAGTTAAATCATGAGAACCTAACCCCAAAACCAAGATCAATTCTAACTGAACCTATACCTGAGAATCTAGATATGATGTTTAAAGCATACCAGGAAAGACTAAGAGAAGGATCCCAAGTGGGAGAATTACGTTAGAATTATCTTAGACTAGACCTAGGAATTGAGAGAACCAAGCTCTGCATGAAAATGGTGAATTGGCCCAAGCCATGTTTGAAGCCTCTCAGTATGTCAATTGGAGTAACCTCCAGAGCTACACTTTCAAGGATTATTTTAGAGGTTAGAACATTTGACCTCTACCAATGAGAAGAACGATCCTAAGAGGACCTATCCTATCCTGAAGGCACAAGGAGATGCTACATCATCCTCATCACAAGTGCCTAATCCTACAAATTGGGAGACTCTTTCTTCAAGACATAAGTACTCACATGATTTTTTGATAGAAATTCAAGAAGAGAAATAGAAGTTGGAGCAAGAGATTCACCCAACTATTCAAGAGATAAATAATCTTCAAGAACAATCTCATAGGACATACCCTCTATATATGACGAACCAGAGGAGGAGCAACCTAGTGAATAGACAAATTTTTAATCTAATTCTTTGCAAGAATTACCACATTTCACTAGTTGAGAAGAAAAATCGATTAGTATGAGAACAACCACCATATTAGTAAGACATGAGGAATCAATAATTCCCAAGAACACAGATGTAATAAAGAACACTAAAGTGTAGTGTCACCTGACCTTAGAAGAATTGTTAAAGGCTAAACCCGAGTTGTGGAAGCATGTAGGAAACCAATTACCATAAATAGTTGCTACCCACTCTCAGACAACTTCACACAAGAGAGTACCAGAAACACCCATTGAAAAGATTGGAGACATGCGCAAAGGAGAGGAGAGAAATACCTATTTTCCTATCTTCTACTAGGGCTACACCACCAAAGCAATCCTAGACTTAGGTGTTGGAGCAGGCACTGCCACCACTTACCTATGGAAACGATGGGGCAAGCCAGGCCTTAGACCCACTAGAATGAAATTACAGATGGCTGACAGTCATATTGAGAAACCATTAGGTTTATTGGAAGGGATATCTCTCACTACTTGTGGTGTAGAGTTTGAGCACACCTTCGCCATTTGTGAGTTTGACAAGAATCATGCATATGAGATGATTTGGGGATGTCCTTTTATGTGAAAATTGCAAATTGTACAAGATAGGGGAACCAATTCTTTGTGCCTACAACATTTGGGAGTGACTACCAAAGTCAACCTCAAAGACTATTCCCATTGTGATGTACCCCCACTAGAAAAGAATCCCATCCATAAAGCACGTGAAGAAATTGAGTGAGTTCAATCTTTAGAGTCAGACCCTTCATAATTGCATGAGGACACTCATTCATGGATTTGTAAGATAGCTAAGAAAGAAGACGAACGAATGAAAGCTAGAACTTTAGGCTCCAAACGACACCCAAGTACCCTCTAGGATCTTGTCTATGCGTCTATAGTATTTCTAGATGAGGAATTTGAGCCTCATGGCTGGGCAAAGATCTTAGCCACTATGGACGTAGTGGTGAATGGAGAATGATGGGTCCCTCATTGGTGATGAGGGTGGTTACAGTATCTCCATCTTTATGATTGAACCCATGGATGAAGAGCCTAATTTGGAACAATGCACTGAAATGACTCAAGAGTTAGATGAGACAAGAGATGAAGATCTAAAGTCCATTATTATGGAACCTTTTTGTTCTTCAAAAGAAGAATATCTGTATTTTGTAGAAGCCACCACCCCTAAAGTAGGAAAAGAGAATAAAATGGAGAAGCTCAAGACACTCAAGGAGAACAAGGAGAATAAGGACAAGAAAGAAAGAAAGAAGTCACCTAGGTTAGAAGAAGAAGAATCCCTATTGGAAGTACCAGAGAACTTTAAGAAATACGAAATAGAAGATCGAAGAATTATGGTGAGAATGCCTAAAAGAGAAACAAGTACTAGAGAAGCATACGACAATCAAGAGAAGGCTAAGAAGATCATAGTGACAATAAAAAAAGGAGAGGCAAACTGCACATATATAGGGCACAATAAAAGAGAGGAAGAGGAAAAAAATTGATAGCCCTATCGAGAGAATATAGAGATGTGTTTGCATAGCATTATAAGGATTTAAAAGGAGTAGAACCTAACATATGCTCCCATAGAATTCTCATGATTCAAGAAGCCAAGCCTTCAAAGCAACAACCCTACACTTATAATGCTAATTATGCAGCCAAGATTAAGGAAGAGATAGATCATTTGATAGAAGATGGATTTATCTATGAGATTGAGCATACCGAATGGGTATCACCCATTGTGGTTGAGCCCAAAAATAATGGGAAGCTATGTGTTTGCATTTACCTAAAAAAAGTCAATGCAACCACCATTAGAGATAGTTATCCATATTTGAACCCAGAAAAGTACATTTTCATGATACAACAAGGCAAGATTCTAGGACACATTGTGTCAAACAATGGGATCTCTATGAACAAAGAGGAACTTAGAGTAATCTTAGACCTACCTAGGCCGAAGAATGTTAAGGAAGTACAACCTTTCATGGGGCATTGTGGTTACTACCAATGCTTCATACACATGTATGCCATCATTGCAAAGCCTCTATACTTCCTTGTGACTAAGCTCGAATGGATGGATGAATGTGAGAAATCATTTAACAAACTCAAAAAATGTCTACGTTTTGCACTGATTTTGACAACACCAGATTGGAGTAAGCCATTCCATGTACATATGGATGCATCCAACTATGTTATCGGGTGTGCTAGCACAACCTACAACTAAGAGAAATACAGATCTCCCCATCGCATATGCAAGTAGGTAGCTGAATGTGAAAAAGAATAACATGACTACTGAGCGAGAAGAATTAGGAATGGTTTATGTAGTAAAGAAATTCAGACACTACTTGTTAACAAATAAATTCAAGATCTTCACAGACCATCAAGCATTATTGTACCTAATAAAAAAGCCTTGTAATATGAGAAGATTAATACATTGGTTTCTACTATTAATGGAGTATGATTTTGAAGTGGTCATCAGAAAAGAAAAGACCCACCTTAGAGTTGATCATCTTTCATGATTGATTAAACGAGAAGCCCCTCAAGGGATGGTTGATGATTTACTAGATGCATATTTATTTAACCTTGACGTAGTGCCTGAATTGGCCAAGCCAATTGTTCCTATTCTCACATTTGGACCCAAGAATGCTCATATTAGAATTAAGAAACAAGAGATAATCAGGTCTCAACAATACCAAATAATGGTAGGAATTATTTACAAACAAGATAATTAAAAAATCATCGCTTGTTGCATAGAGGAATCGGAGCACAAGAAATGGTTGCAATTAGCACATGTAGGTGCATTAAGACAACACCATTTGAAACACCACATACTGCAGACTCTGCATAGATTAGGAGTGTATTGGCTTTCGATGGAAGTAGACATTCATAGAATATGCAAGAAATTCCTAGTTTTTTGTGTTAGACCACCAGTCGAGCATGCGAACCTATACCATGTGTCTCTAACACCAGAATGGAGGGGACCCTTGGTAACCTACTTGCAGATGAAAACATTCCCTCAAGGAATGACTTTAGCAAGACAAAGAAGTCTAGAGCAAGAAGCTCAAGATTACATACTCATTGGTGATAATTTGTACAAAAGAGGAAGAGACGGATATTTGAGACAATGTGTTCATGAGAGTGACTACTTGAGCATATTTGAAACTGCACACCAAGGTGTTGCAGGCAGTCATTTTGGCCTCGATCGAATAATCAAGACCATACTATTCTTAGGACTATGGTGGGCTACTCTTCATATGGATGTACATACATATGTGAAGAGATGCTATATATGCCAAAGAGCTGAGTTTCCACTCATAGAGATGAGATGCCATTGAAACCCATGATGGGAGGATGTGCATTCTCTAAGTGAGGTATAGATTTTGTTGAACCTATTAACCCCCGTGCTAAAGGTATTCATGCAAAATACATCATCATAGCAACATATTATCTCACCAAATGGGTAGAGGCTAAGGCTACCAAAAAGAAGGATGCACACATGACTCCAAAATTCTTATTTGAGAATGTCTTTACAAAGTATGGATTACCTATAGAGCTAGTGAGCAACAAAGGGACTCACGTTCTGAATAAAGTCATCGAATTTTTGATATAGGATTTTATGGTGATTCACAAGAAGTCCACACCATATCATCCTCAAGCCAATCGACAGGCAGAAAGTACTAATAAGGTCCTCTCCAATGTACTGTCTAAACTTGTAAACAACAGACACACAAATTGGGACAAATAGTTACATCACATTTTTTGGGCATATCGAGTAACCTACAAGACCATACTCAATGCAGCTCCCTTTTAGATGGCTTTTGATGAAAATGTAGTACTTCCCTTGGATTTTTTGATACCCACCCTTAAGTTTGCACAAAAACATCAATGGACTGGCCACGAGCTATCATCAAGGATCATGGACTTGGAACAATTAGGAGAGACTAGGTTGAGAGCAGCAACAGGCATATATGCAATCAAGAAAAGACAAAAATCCTACTTCAATGCACATGTGAAGGACAAAGGCTTGAAAGAGGGAGATTTAGCCTTAGTCTATATGTTGAAACAACATGCACGAAAGCTAGAGAAACATAGGTATGGACCAATGATTATAAATAGGATTTCAATGAGTGAAGCAGTACAATTAGCCACTCTAGAAGGAGAAATAATGCCTAACTATATTAGCAATTGTAGAGTCAAGCTTTATCAAGAACCTCTCACCAAGGATATGCTTATAAAACTCACGTTGGAAAGGAAGCGAAAAGATAAAGAGAAGAGAATCAGAAAAGAAGCTCAAGCAGAGGCCTTAGAACACATTAAACGAATGAAGTTGTGACGACAAGGATTAGGGAGAGAATACTGTAATTAAT
Source organism: Ceratopteris richardii (assembly GCA_020310875.1). Taxonomy (NCBI): domain Eukaryota; kingdom Viridiplantae; phylum Streptophyta; class Polypodiopsida; order Polypodiales; family Pteridaceae; genus Ceratopteris; species Ceratopteris richardii. The sequence goes on along the minus strand of CM035408.1, from coordinate 4,323,971 downwards.
TAGAAGGCCTCAAAGTAACCCCCTATACTGACATGGAAGCCCCCGAATATCCAATGGCAATGTGCTAGACAAGGCTAACTGCGCATCCTCACAAAGTGGATAGGAGACCATTCATTATAATTAGGCTAGGGCAAGATAATGCACTCAAGGAGATCAAGGTGCTAATTGATTCAAGTGTTGCAACTAGTGCGATTAGGTGGTCTCATTGTCAAGACATGGGACTAGAAATGCACCTTGTAGAGGCATACCTCATAGGGCTAAGAGGCATGGAAACCCCTTCCATGCGTGAGGTGGATCTTCGTATTCTCATAGAAGATGTAACCTTGATGATAAATCTCCTATTTTGTTATGATGCTGACCTCATAGAACCACTGATTCTTTGCCAAGATTGGTTATATGATAGATTTGTTATATGATCACTCAATGAATTTGAATGTTAGAAAGTGCTCTCTTGAACTTAGGATAGCAAGCCAACAGTGAGTAATAACCACTCGAGTTATGTAACCATGTCCTCCTAGAGGAAAGTAAGCCTAGCTCATATGTAATGAATGCGAAGGAGGACCAGAAGATCTTTGGACAGATCCCTCCTCTGATGACTACTATGGGTCAAATTGGCACAATTAGTGGCCAAATGGGCACAATAGGCGGACAAATGGGCACAATCAATAGAAAAATGGGGACCATAGTCTCCTCGGATTCTCCCACCACACTTCCTATATACCTATTGTGTACCTAAGTTGTAGAGCCTTAGGGACTTGTGTCAACTGAGACTATACCTTGTTGGAGGAGATGGTGGATAGTCTTCAGAGATGAAGTGGTGTTGCTTAAACCTGCTTCACACTAGACATGGACAAGTGTTGGAGAGTGTAGTGGGTCTCTTTAGCTTGCTAACGATCATAAATAATTACCTATATTGTTTGGAACATGATCCACTTAGCAATGGATCAAAACACATGAGTACAAAGTTAACCCAAGGTCATAGACTTGTTATTTTAGTCTCTACACCTGTTCAATATAATGAACAATGCTCTGAGCATGATAGCAATTAGTCTAATTCCTTTTGATGGAATCTAATTAACTTAAAAAACTACCAATCATGAGTGATTTCAATAAAAAAATGAACTTCGTGATGAGTAGCAAATCATAGGACTTCCCCGACATTTTGGGGATGCATCAGATTAAAGACCAGAGAGTAAAGATATGATAATATCTTACGACTAAGAGAACCAATGATAATGCGATTTTGTAGCTATAGAATAGACAGTATAGTAAATATAAGATGCTTTAAATCACGACAAATGATCAGTCATATGCGGAGAACAATATGTGAGAAGACCACTATAATGATGTAGTCATGGCAGAGAAGTGAAGTAAAGATGTAATGAAAATGTATGTATTAGATCACATAAAAATACAATGTCATTGGAAATAATCTATTGCACAATGTGAGGGGAGTGATTGAGTTATGAAGTGAGCTCTCAAATCACATAGGATCCCTCTCTATTGCTCTCCAAAAGTCGGTTGATCACGCGAGTCATTTGATCTTCTTTTATAGTTGAGTTTGGAGCCAATCTTTGGAATTCAAATTCAAAAGTCCACTTAAAAGTAAATCATAAACTATATGTAAGAATTGACAAAGAAGATGAGATGAGGTAGAAGGAGAAGAAGTACTGACGGAATTGACAAAGAAGATGAGATGAGGTACTTACAATAGACAATGTACAGAATTGACAAAGAAGATGAGATGAGGTAGAAGGAGAAGAAGTACTGACAGAAATCATGTGCTACACGAATCCCAATGCGCTTGTTGTTTCATTACAAAAGCTATATATTTATACAAATTTACGTGCCCATTCCTATGGGACTTGTACCTTTTCATTGCACCCCCTTAGTCAACCCTTCAATTAAACCTTTAAAAACTAAAAATGCCCATGCGTACATGCCACTTTAATACTGGCACACACGGTGGACTTGAACCCCACACCGTGCTTACCAATGTCCTAGGTTTTCTAAATGCGTCTACCCTATGAAACATTATCCACCAACCAAAGTGCATGGCCCAAATCCATGGTATGGAAGGTAAGATAATGCCCATAACAGTCCGGAACTATGAAAAATGTGTAATGCAAAGAAAAGTGCCTGGAACTTAATCCAAGATATGCAAATACACTACACACAACTCATAGTCTGCCCTTCTATATGCTTTGGTATGAAGTACAAAAAAAAATGGCATAATTACATAGCTCATCAATTACATAATTTTCATAGGTCTTTCTACAATACATCATTATCATATACAATCTATGGAAATTTTCAAGCTGGATGAACCAGCCAATCAGCGCATTATCAGCACCAATCTTCACTCCGATGCTGCATATTCGGCTCCCCATAAGTACTACAACATAAATCATCAAATAATGATCAAGCATAGCTTGTCTGTGTTAGGATTAGTATGATCAGCATCAAATAACCATATATGAAGACTCAAATCAACATGAAGGTGTGTATCCCATAATCCCACATTAGCCACCAGTCAAATCATACACAAAAGAAAAAGAAAATTAGTGAATGCTTCTGCCGAATCAACGCTACCTCACATCCACATGGAGTGTTTCTGCCGACTTAACGCTACCTCACACTCTCTCATTACCGAAAAAAAAACAAATGAGTGCTTCTGCCGAGTTAACGCTACCTCGCACTCATACGCATCACCGCATACATCCTCACATCTCCATCGGTCATGCAACCAATCACTATAGGATACAAACCTTCACGTGATAGGGTTTCCATAACTCAGGCATACCCCTCAAACGAAATAACTACCCATGAACCATAATATGCATCATGCAAAAAAAAAAAACATACCTTACAACATACTTCCAAAGCCAACATATCCATATAACATACATCATCATCAAATATAAGGATAATTTATCGTAAACATGATCATAAGGTCTGCCATGGGATCAATAATTCAAAAATGCCAAAACTGGAATAAAAACCGCATTTCCTTCGTGCTCTTTCTCTTGGTTATGTTATGATGTATCTAGTTACTATTATTATTTAAAGATGTTATTATATATTTTTCACTTTCTCTCTCTCTTTGATTTTTCAATACAAGAAGGTTGTAACATTAATAAGGGGAAGAATAAGGAAAACCAAAGACTCTGGGAATCATCGGAAAGCACACCACACCAGAATCGTCTGGTGATCACCGAACTCGGTGGAACTGACCGAGGCCACACTGGAGGAAGATCGGAAGGGCAGATGGGAAGTTTCTCACACGTCTGTTCGGTGTCGCAAAGGTCGGGACAGGTCCGTGCAAGGGCCGCAAGTGGCAACAATGCTTAGCAATGGGTGCACGATGAGCAGAGGTTATTGCCTGGAGGACGATTGCGTTCTGTCATGACCTTCATAGTTGGAGTCCTTGAATTCTAACAGGTAGGAAACCATAACGATGCATATATGTGCTAGTAAAAAAAAACGTTTTCCTTTATTCTGCACTCTGGATGGGATATTGCGATCGTACAATAGAAAGATTCAAGGTTAGGATTGCATTGGTGCAGCGAGATATCAATTGCTAAAATATTAGGCGGTCCAAGAGGCGGAGCGAGTGATGGATGCGGGCTTGGACTTGCGATGCTCTTGAAGGGCGATCATGCCGAGGTGGGAAGGGTCCTCCAGCAGCATCTTGGAAACCACGTAGCCGACGATTGACCAGGTTTGGAACTTACGCGCTGGATTTTCCACGTAACGCCCACGCTTCCCATTAGAGTATGCAGCCCAGCCGTCCTTGGACAGCCAACTTTCTACCAGCTTGATTGCCCTCCTTGCAATCTACGGCCTGCCTGTCTTTATGCTCGCTGCCGTTAGCAACCACAATAGCCCAGGCCAAGAACCTCCATTGTGATAACTCCAGCGAGTGTTCTTGGGTCGCAACCGATGACGTTTTGCCATTCATTACCTTCTAGCACAGGATTAGTGATCTTAAGGGGCATTTCGCCGATCAGGTCCGACCAGCGCTACTCAAACAAATCCATAATCGCAGCTTCTTGCTCCAGAGATGATTATCGGACGGAGAAGGAGCCACCACAGCAAAGCGCTGGAGGAGCAAATTGTCACTGGATTATGGTCATCACCTAATTACGGTCAGCACCCGATTACGGTCAACAACCAATTACGGTCATCACCCGATTACAGTCATCACCCAATTACGGTCAGCACCCAATTACGGTCATCACCCGATTATGGTCAGCACCGTATTATCATCAGAGTTCTTGCAAGATTAGGAGGAGCACGCTCGCACCGCACTAGTGACCCAGAGGGCACCGGAATGGAAGTCACACCACACACGTCAGGGAAGGGAGGCAAGGATGGCGATGGCTATGCGGTCGTGTCGTGAGGGAAATGAAGTTGTAAGCCCAACAAGCGACGGCAGAAACTTGACTCGCGAGGAAGCACGAAAGAAGACGCACCATGAAATGCGCAAAGGCATAGAGCGACGCTATGTAGACAATGATTATCGATTGGAAACTTTGTGCGTCCTAAGCACGACCTTACACTGACAGATTATGTGCCACCATATGCGGCAGGCATTACATAAAGAGAAAACGGAAGTCGAGCCGGTAGAGCCAAGGGGGGGTAAGTCCAGACGGCACGAGTGTTAACAAATGAATGTCATAATCCGTCACAGTAGAAAGACAGAGATTCATACTTACAATAGACAATGTACAGAATTGACAAAGAAGATGAGATGAGGTAGAAGGAGAAGAAGTACCGACAGAAATCATGTGCTGCACGAATCCCAATGCGCTTGTTATTTCATTACAAAAGCTATATATTTATACAAATTTATGTGCCCATTCGCATGGGACTTGTACCTTTTCATTGCATCCCCTTAGTCAACCCTTCAATTAAACCTTTAAAAACTAAAAATGCCCATGCGTACATGCCACTTTAACAAAGGCTCCATGGGAAATATGCTAATCATCCAAGCATGTGGGCTTGGATTCTCTTGCACCAATAGCTCCCCCTCAAGGCTAACATGCTTGATCGTCATTCCTCCTTGATTTCCTACAAACCAATCATCAATTTGAACCTGTTTATCTTGCTTCCATCCAAAGACTTTGTGAGTATATCTGCATATTGTAAATGAACTGATACATAGGACAATTGAATGTCCTTTCTAAGCACTTTCTCCCTTACATAATGATAGTGCACTTCAATGTGCTTAGTCCTTGCATGATATATGATATTAGCAACCAAATGAAGTGAGCTAGTGTTGTCTCAAAAAATTATTGGAGTGTAAGAGTGTAACCCCAAATCTGTGTAGAGTTGCTTGAGCCATGTAGCCTCTTGAGTTGCATTTTCTAAACCTCTATATTCTGCCTCTATAGATGAAAATGCCACAGTTGGTTGCTTTCTAGATGACCATGATATAAGCTTTGAAATTGCAAAAGACAAGTATCCTGAGGTGCTCCTCCTATCATCCTTGAAGCTAGCCCAATCTACATCAGAATACATCTTTATGTCCAAGTTAGAAGTGAATGGGTAAAACAACCCTTCATTTATGGTGCCCTTTAGATACTTTAGCAAACTCTTGGCAGCTTCCATGTGAGGCTTTCTTGGTGCATGCATAAATTGGCTTAATCTACTTAATCCATAAGCAATGTCCACTCTTGTTAGAGTTGCATAGTTGAGACTCCCAACACGTTTTCAGTAACCTGTTGTTGATATACTTAGGTAGTATGTGTGTGAACACACTAGGACCAGTGAGGCATTTTTTTCCCTCTTTAGGAGGTTTTTTTCCCCAGCTTGTATATACACCTATTGCATAATGGGCTACTTATCTTTGTACATTCTAGTGGTAATACATTTAGTATTGTGTGTTGTGCTCCAAGCTTCTTCTTCTTCCTTGTGTTTTTCATGTGCTTCCGCAGAAGTCTAACTCCAACAATTGGTATCAGAGTAGGTCGTCGCTATCTAGGGCATCGTCATCACCTCTCCAATTACAGTCTCAGAATTGCATGAATTTTGGTGAGCATACTCAAGGTGTTTCAAAGATCAAAACAGCTTCGTTTTGTGTTCCAAAATCACAATTTAAGCTCGTTTCGGCCTCCGAATGCATTATGGTAGTGCTTGTGTAGGAAATTTCATCTTTTTGTGCCAAATGTATATATCAGTTTTGGTTCGCCAATATAAGCATCTCAAAGTTTGCTACATGTTTAGCAAATTTGTCTCGGTAGTTCTATTCAACTTTTTGAGATACAGTCAATTTTTTGCATGAAGGTAGTTTAGTCACTGGCCATGGCTGAAAGTAGTGATGTATTCTGTATGTTGGTTGTTGAGGATAAGTTGGATGGTACCAACTATCCGTTGTCGGGATGAAATCCCTCCGAGAACTTGTAGCTCAATGGTAAGTAGCACCTCCTTTAATGTCAATCCGGGAAGACATGAGGATGGTATGAATACCTCGAACAAGTGATGGCACAAGTGTGTGAGTGAGAAGCACCAAAACATGCATACACATACACACACACGCGCACACAAGGCAAGAACAAAGAGAGAAACAATGGAGTTCTTTAGATTACTCAAAATTGTACAATCTCAAATCACTAACAAGCTAACCTCAAAAATGAGATCTCTAGCTCTTTTTATAGTTTTTGATTAGCTTTGGTCATGTCGAGGCCTAGTGTCCTAGTTAAAAATTAGGTTCTAAGGCTATTTCGGAGGCTCAAATGAGCTTTGAAAATTATGAAAATTGGTACATAAATACTACTAATACTCCTCAAGATGGAGGACTCCTCAGCTTGCACAAAATGGAGTAGGAATAATAAAAAATGGTGTTTACAATGGTGTGAAGTGACTAAGATCACTATTTGGGAAATATTGCTACATGAAAAATTATAGGGCCTATTTGCCGGATCTGCATTGACTGCCTTGCCTACTTGGTCCTTCTCTTTGTTCTGACTCTCTTCATTGGCTTCCTTATCTCATAAGTCCTTGAGTGACCTGACTACTATCAACACTCCCCCCTCTCTCGCGTTTGTCGTCTCTCACAGACCCTTGTTGAGCTAACCATTTGACATAGTATTCAACGACATCTATGGCTAGGTGATGCTCTTCTAACCTTGGTCCTCTAGCCAAATCTATGAGTAAGGCATCCCAATCGACTAGCCCGGGTACCTCCGGATGTGGCATGCATAGATTATCTGAGTGTAGAGTCTGTTCCACAGCAAATAAATGTAACAGATGAGAAGGTCTGGGTATGAATATTTCTGAGTGATACTCGCAAAACCCTGTGATAAACATTTCTTCAAACGTTTTTTTGAAGCATGTTGGGAGATATTTGATACGAGCATGCCATGCATACACAACGTTGATGGATGGGGTGGTGCTCATATCATAGAATAGGTCGAGGTTGCCTTCATTGAAACCTGGGGCCGAAAGGTGAGGTTCTTTGACATTTTTGAAGGTCCGAAATGTGACCAGCATGGATTCGAATATTTTGAGGCATATCTATGCCATGACATCTGGTACATTCTCGAATCTAATGCCCCAATGTCAAAATTTTGAAATCATATATGCTACCATTAGTGGGCCAGGCGGTAGTGCCAAATATACATAATTCAGCCATTTGTCACATCCTTTGATGGTCTTCACTGTTTGAGTGAACTTAGGCCATGATCTTCGTCAAAAAACAAGACAATAGTAGGGGTTATACTTAATGTACAAGGGCATATTGTTCCATGTGCGCAGCATTTCGGGGTAGGTTTCGAGTAACCGTATTCTCCATGTAGGTTGAAAGATGTTGCCCTGTGCAACACTTTTAGGAATGTCGTCTGGGGCAAATTGTGTTGTAGAGGTTGGCTCTTTCGTGGTGCGATGTTTTATCTCAGCATTATAATCTGCTAATAATACACAAACAAGTACATACAAATAATCGAAAGTGCCAATCCATCAATGATGAGATATGTTTTTGAAGTAATCTTATTTGATGACAACTTCTTCTAGTCAAGACATGGACTGTATCTGCACTACTACTCTGTCATCATGAGTTGGGCCTACCTTTTCCAACCTTTGCATCCATTCTGGAGCTTCAATCTCAAATGTATATATTCCTTCCTCTGTTTGTTTGCCCCCTCGTGTAGGCATAAGTTCATATGGGTCCTCGAATGTCTCTTCTACTTCAATTGGAACTAGTTCTTCACGCTCTAGCTCCACTAGGGGAGAAGGTTGATGTTCATATTGGAGAAGCTTATTTTGCAAATCTATCAATTGTGATCTCAATTCTATTACCTCTTTAGATGTGTGAGTTGTAGCTGTTGTTGTTTTTAGTGGCTCTTGTTGATTAGCCAATTGCTTATGTAGGTCATCATGCTCTTTTTCTAAGGCATCAATGCCTCTAGGAGGTCAGCATGGGTGTCCAATATGATCTGCATGTTGGCTGATGGGATGTCTTTGAAGCGCTTTGGGTCAATCTCCTGTGGTGATCCTTCCATTGCCGCTTTTAGGTTTTCTTCATTCTGTCATTGGAGTCTTTTATTTTCTTTTAGTGCTACTAACATGTGTTTCTGTAGTAATGCGAGATTACAACAAAACTTGAGATTGTCTGGTATTTGGGCGTGTAAAATTTCATCGAGGTGTTTTTGTTCCTGTGTATCCAATTGGGGGGAATCGGCCACTAATTCATCATATTGTCTCTGCAAGGTATCATAATTTTGTTATAGTAGCCGCTAGTTTTTCTCCATGTTTGTAAGTCGCTCTTGTAGTGTCTCATGGACTCTGAACAGGTTCATATGTTGAGCATCTAAATGCTGGTAGTTTTGTTGTAACTGAGACACACATTGATATAAAGTATTGAATACATTATTTACAAGGGTGGATGTTGGGAAAGAGTGGAATGCAAGGGGATAGGGAGGAGGGAATGGGATGGTGAATGCTATTGTGAGAAGTGGTGATGTTGGTGGCGGGGGAATGGGAGATTGTGGGAATATGGGGGGAGGGGTAGGTGCACATGTGGGTGATATGTCCATGTGGTTGTGCATGGATGCGATCGTGGGAGTTACCATAAACATGGGAATGGTAGGTGTGGTGATGGTAGTGAAGGTGTACAATGGTGTATGTAATTGTGCATGTGGGCCGTCGAGAAGTGTGACAGGAGGAATGGGATTTTCGGTGACCATAGTTAGAATTACATTGTCCATGGTGGCAGTTACAGTAGTGGTGGTGTCAGATTGTGAGGGTTGTGATGGTTGACTCACATTGTGTGCTTCACTAAGGGAGGTGGAGACTGTGGCCGTGACAGTAGTGGTGACAGTGGTGGTATGAGGTGAGGGGGATGGAGTTGGAGGGGAGGGTGGTAGGGGTGGTGATGGGTGTGCACTTGATACGTGGTTTCTTCAGTGTGTTGAATGGAGTGTGCCATGTCAGTGGTAGTGGGGGTGGTGCCCTGTGGTTCTGATACAATAATATGTATCTGCTTAATTGATCTTGGAGGGTGTCTCCCCTGTCTTCACTCGAATCTCTAAGAGTGTGTGAGGGCGGTGTGCACAATCTCTGGCACCCCCAATGCATCAGCAAGCAAGTGGAGTGAAGCTCTGAATTGATCATCCACACCTTCTTCTTCAAGTATCTGGTTCATTAAGGCCTTCCTTGCTGCCAAGGATAGTCTATGTTGTTCCTGAACCAGGTTCATAGTATCATATAATCTTTTTATTTTCTTTGTGTATGTTGGGGTGCCTGCGAGTTCTGGTATAATGTGTTGCTCAGATTCATGCTCCTCTTTGTCGGATGGTCCTTCATTCTCCTCATCTTGTTCCTCTTCTTCAGTCTCCTTGTTGACAGTCAAGGTCATGCACAAGCATGGAAGCGCATCAACGAAGTGGACACACAAGAAAAATGAGCATGTAGGGAGCTCCAAGAAGTAGATGTCAAATTTTCAGAAGAAATCCCTATAAAAATAGTGATTTTTATCACTAAAAGCCATTGTAAATACCATTTTCTATTTTTACAACTCCATTTTGTTCAAGCCAAGGAGTCCTTGAGCTTGAGGAGTATTAGAAGTATCATCCTACCAATTTTTAGATTCCGTTTTGAGTCCCCAAATAAGCCTTGGAACCTAATTTTTAACTAGGCCAGACACTAGGTCTGGACAAGGCCAAAACTACTCAAAGAACTATAAAAAGGGTTGGAGAGCTCATTTTAGGGGTTGGCTTGTTGTAGATTTCAGTTTTGTAAGAGAGCTCTTTTGTAATCGAAGTCCTTCCATTGTTCCACTCTTTGCTCTTACCTTGTGCACGTGTGTGTGTATGTGTGTGCATGCTTGTGTGCTTTCACTCACGCACTTGTGCACTTCACTTGCTCTTGGTCTTCATACCGGTCCTCACGTCTCCACGGATTGACATTTATGAGGTGAAGCTCCTCACGTTGGTACTTGCCAGTGTGCTAGAGTGACACCAAATTTGGCATCGGTGCCGAGGAGAGAGCTTGGAGGACAAGTGTGTGATGGTAAGATGTAGAGTAGCGATGTTGGAAGGTAAAAAAATCACCATTTTCAGTTCAGTTTCGCTTGGAGGACAAGTGTGTGATGGTAAGATGTAGAGTAGCGATGTTGGAAGGTAAAAAAATCACCATTTTCAGTTTAGTTTCTGAGTTTTCCTTCATCTCCATCATCATCATCACCACTACCATCTCCTCTCATCTCCACCTTCTCTTATTTTTTCTCTTTTTTGACTGTACATTCCCTGTTTTGCCTCTTTTTCTTCCTTGTTGGCTATGCGAGGAGTTTAGAGATCGTTCACATCTTAGGTGCCCTTGAAATACAGAGATTTGCACCGGTAAAACACCAAAATCTAGGCGATAGTATCTCGAAGTGACGAGACCGGCATTTGGTATCGCGGCGCTGATATCGTGCATTTGGAGGCTGAGTTGGCACCTACAGGCACATAGGAGTGACAAGGAGAACATAAGGTACACATATCTACAAAAATTTTTGAATTTGAACTCCAAAAACTCCAAGTATCGTGTCCGGTTGAGATTTGGTATCGCAATACTAGAACTCCCGTGTATCACGATACTTGTCGAGGTATCGTATCGTGCATGCCCACTTGAGGTATCGTGGTACCATTCCGGTATTGTATCGTCAAGTGCTAGTATCGCGATCACGGTCGCCTCAGTGGTATCATATCGTGGCGGCCACGGCGTATCGTGGCGGTCACGGTATCATATCGTCGATCGAGTGGTATTGTTTGTTGTTAACCTTTGGAGTTGTCCTCTCCAATCATTATAGCACAAAAGATCAATTACACATCTTTAAATTGTCAATCCGGGAAGTATGCAAAGACCACAGCCCCTTCTAGTTAATGGAATCCAAGAATAAGAGTTAAGATGACTGTTTCTCTGAGAAATTATGAAGAAGGAGAGAAATATCTAGGGTTTTGATTATCTTGAATTCTACAACAGCATTTTCAATGATCTTTGTGCCTAAAGTGTGCCATTTCCAAAGTAGAATACAATTATGAAGTCAAGTTTCAAAAACAGTACCTGTATCACACAGACGAGACAATCGCGATTCTGTGAAAACTGAGAATTTCCATTTCAAGCTTTGTTCTTCTGCACTTTCTTACTCAATACAGTGAGAATCGCCTCTCTTCATACATCTTACTCAGAAATACACAACTGAAGCTTACAAATTCCATGGATCACACAAGGAATAGACTCAACAAATCAAGAGAAAGAGCATGAAAGGGGAAAACACGACTTTTTGCAGGAGAGCTCTTCTCATTACTTGGATAGCAAAAATAGTACAACCAACCTCTTCAAAATAGAAGAAATTATCTTTTATACTTTTTCAAGTGTCCCTTTTCACACTTGAATTTTGTTCCTTTTCCCTTCTAATCTAAAAATATGCTATCAAAAAGCTTCCAAAATTTCTAAGAAAAATACATATGATCCTAATTTACATGAGGAAGACTCTTCCTCAATTTTACATCATTTGTATAAATATTTCTACAAATTTTTAACATTTTACAAATAATTTCTCTTCAAAAAAAATGCTTCTTCTAACAATCTTCCCCTCCTAGACTTTTTGGCTCCTGACAAAAAATATTCTTGTAGATAAGTAATGAGAGCTTCCTTCATTTCTTTTTTCTTTGATAAACCTGTGATAACAGATCACACTAATGTTCAAATTATTCACCATCTCAAATAAAGCTTTCCTCCATTGTATTGCTGCCTCTGGTTTGTCTATCACATCTTTCTTCAAGTATTCTGTATATGCAACTTCATATGTGAGTCTGGATTTTGTGACTACTGATAAATTCCCAAATATTTCTGACTCTCTTTCAAAAAATCTGTAGTCGAACGCATCCTCAAAAATTTGAAGATAATGGCTACCCAAAAATATTGTTCTGTTGTAATATGCCATTAAGCAAATTTGGTCTGGAGTTTCACTTAGATCAAAGAGTAAAGCATTAGTCGATGAATTGAATCCAATGGAATTGAGAGTTCTGACATTTGTATCTATGAATGTTTCTATACATGCCACTATGAGTCGCATCACTCTAATTAATAAAATGCAAGCTGGATCATTTACATCTTTGTATGTAGATATAACAGACTCTGCTCTATCAATCATATACTTCTTAGTTGGCCATGTTCCTGCTTTTGGTCCTGCTATTTTTGGAAAATTCAGCCATTTTGCTGGGATTTGTCCTACATTTCTTCTGTCCCAAAACACTGACCATTCTCTTCTCCTTGCTACTGGACAATAGGCTGGATTTATCTTTAGCTGCAAAGGTGCCTCTTTCCAGATTTTCTTGCACTCCTTGTTGCGCATCTAACCACCTGTTCCTCCATTTAGGATTAGCCTTTTCAAACAATTCCTTAGTGACAATAATATCCTCTTCATATTCCAAATATACGTTTGATGGTAGTCCTACCCTTGCAATCTGGTAATTTTTAATACTCTCCATAATCATACAAAATGGTATACCTAGACCATCTGCTGCCCAATGGTGTTGGTCTGGGTTTACTCCTTTATTGAGAGCAAAATTCACAATCTGTTCTTCATACTCATTATGCATCTTTCTGATAAATTCCATTCTTGATTCCCTATCTGTTAAAAGCCTTTGAACAAATTCCTCTAAGTATTCTTCAACATCTTTGTCTTCTTGTTCACCAAAATTTTGAATTCTGTTATCTTCTTCTCCTTCATGCTCCACTGCTTGCATAGTCACCACCTGTTCTTCAACCTGTTTTTGTGAATCTTCCAAATTTTTCTGTAGCTTCTCCACCATCAACATTAATCCTTGATTCTGGGATATCAACAACTCTTTCTCTGATTTCCATTCACTTCTTTCTTTTTCTATATCCAAATGTAATTTGTTCCTTTCTTCTGCTATATCCAAATGTAGTTTGTTGTATCCTCTCATTGCACTAGAAGCATGCACACTAGCTTGCTTTTCCAATTCCTTGACTTCCCTCAATTCTGTTTGTAACTTCATAATTTCTTTATTCAACTCCTCCCTCTCATCCTGGCTTATTTGTACAATCTTACTTTCTTCTTTCATTTGGCCTTCCTGCATCAACAATTTGTTTATATCTTCATTCGCTTTAACCATGATCTGATACGAACGTTGAAGAGTTCTAAATCTTCCTTCCATCTTCTTCAACTCCATTTCAATTTTGTCACTATACTCCAATTGTTTGACACATTTGTTTTCAAGAAATTGAATTTTATTCTGTTGTTGAACCTCCAGTTCTTCCAATGAGATTATCCTTTTAGTCAAATCTTCATTTCTTCCCTGAACAACCCTCAGTTGTTCCTCTAATTGTTCCTTTTCTTTCTTTTGCTCAGTAATAATTCTACTGCCTTTCACAAACTCTGATTCAGCCACCATTCCTGATATAATCATATTTCTACTAGATGGTCTGAATTGCTCTATATTACTCATGATAACTTTGCAGGCAGACCTGATATCCTTGGGTATCCTTTCTAACCCAGCTTCTAGCTCCACTTGCTTCACTTCTATCTGCTTTTCCTCTCTGTATTCATTTTCTTATTCATCCTCTTCCTCATATTCTATAACCTGATTCTCTTCCTCTTCTTTTTCTTCTTCCATCTCTTCTACCTTCTTTTTCTCAATTTCCTGTTGTTTCTCTTCAATGACCTGTCTTTCCTTTATCTCGACTTTGTTTTCCTGGATTGAAATTGAGTCACTCTCTGTTGAGATCTTTATCTGATCATTTAATTGCTACTCCTTTTGTCCCTCCTCCTACTCATCTATGTCCATAAGATCTAATTCTTCTTCCTTTTCCTGATTTTTCTGTATGTGTGGATTCTTCATTATGATTTAGATCATAAAGTACCTCTTCTATACTCTGATTTATTTGTGTTTCTGTTTTCTCTTTTGTATATTCCTTAGAATCTGCTCTTTCTGATCTTTCCACTAGTACAATCTTTTCTTCTATTTTGCTTCCATCCTCTTGACTCTGCATCTGACTACATAATTGCATCTTACTTTCCAGTCCTTGTTTTTCCTGAGATAGTTGATACTGAAGTTGTTGTGAGGGTTTTATCCATATGGCTGAAATCCTGTGTCTATCAATCCACTGCTGAATTCTTTCCTTGCTTCAACTTCTTCTTCCCCCATTACTTCTTTACCTTTTAATATCCTTTTTTCCTCCCCAAGACTAACTTGTTTTGCTGCTTCTTCATGGACCTGTATCCCTTGTGACTTCTGGCTCAAATCTTCTGGTGTTTTGTTTTTTACAAAGGCTTGTACTGTCATTGTGCTAGGTACTGAGAGATTTAAACTCTTGAGAAGAAAATTCTCTATATCACTTTCTGAATCTGATGAAAATTGTGAGGAACTGGCTATCCCTTGTTTGTCCATTCTATGTTCTTCTAATGCAATTGATTCCTCTTGATTCTTTTCTTCTAATGACAATTTTACTGACTCCTCCCTCTGTGCATGTTCAACTGCTTTTCCCATATTCTTTTTTGTTAACTTCTTTTTTTGAATAGGTTTTTTCTGAACTTTCTTCTTTACTACCACTGTAGTTCTGGTTTCTGGAGGACCTTGTAACTCCTTAAAATATGCCATCAATTCCACTTCCTTTTTGACAAACACTTCTTCAGTTTTTGGAGCCATCATCTGATCCTGTAGTTCTTTGTAATGTTCCAATCAGTTGCTTTACACGAATAATTCTCCAACATCTTCTGATACTGAGCTTCATAAATTGCTCTTTTATCATTTCCTTGAGTTAGATAAGCATACAATTGTTCCTTACTGAGCTTCATAAATTGCTCTTTTATCATTTCCTTGAGTTAGATAAGCATACAATTGTTTGAGGTGGATGAGGTTCCTTTGAGGGCTGTACTTCCTTCTGAGCAGCTTCATGCTCTTCTTTTGTTGCTTCCTCTTGTTCCAATTCTACTTTCTTGGGGTCCAATCTTCTCTTCTTTACTAGAATAACTTCTTCTGATACCCCTTTTCTTTTCCTTTCTGATCCCCTCATGCTTGTTTGGGCTTCTGCTTCTCCTATGGACATCATCTTAGAAGGACTTTTAACTCCTGACATCAAACTCCTGAAATATTGAGCTTCTGGAGCCAATTTCAGCTGATCCTCCATACCTAAAACATGATATATAATTCTGGTTAGAAATTGTGCTCCATTCCTAAACTTCTTCTGTTCCCAATGCTTTGCTGCTTCCTTCAATTGGTCATGGATGTAGGGAGTTACATCCATTACTCCAAATGGTTTGGTCCTATCCTTATTATTCAACATAATCAATGTCACTGGCTTATGCGGCATGGTATATCTAGGCAACTTTGGAAAACACAAATATTGAAGAAACATCCTAATAGCATATTGCTCATTCTCTTTTCCTTTGAAATCCACAAATTTGGAATATCCAGCATAGGTTGCTTTATTCTTCTTGAAAAAACTATTATCCAAATCCATGGGATAGAATTGGAGAGCTGCCCTGATGTGTTCTGCTTTTATAGTAATCTGTACCTCTTTGTTTTCTTTGTCCTTGACTGAACATTTGAAATATGCTTCATTGCCTTTGCCAACTTCTAGTAGACTATTCATAACTTGTGATACTCTCTCAAAATCTACAAAGAAAAGAGGTTCATCCAGTAGTCTGTGTAACCCCACTGCTTTCCATCTTTTTTAATTGACTGCAATTTTTTGAAATTTGTAGAATTCCTGACATAGCATTGTATACTTATGACCTCCAACTCCTACTGTAAAGATATGCTGACCAATGACACTAAGAGTTTCCTTCAGTTCTTTGGCTATCTTCTCAGCTTTTGGAATATCCTATTCTTCCTCTGATTTTAGTTCTATATCTTCTATCACTGCTTCATTATCCAAAAACCAATGTCCTCTAGACAAGGTTACTGAGTCTGCTTTGAAGTCATGAATTGGTAATTCTTTTGCATTCGCCATTCTGAAAAAATGTATCATAACCAAAAGAAAACTCCACCCACATGAGTCACAAGAAACATAAAAGAAATCACATTTGTCTTGAGATGTAATGAAAAATATATATACATATAACTCAATTGAAGTGATCATCACATGTGTAGCAAGATGTCTAGTGCTCTCTTCCCTTCTCTCTTTTTTTTCCCTTCTCTCTTTTTTTTAATTTTTTTAATAATAAAAAAAATGAATGAATTTTTAAGGAAATTTAGATTTTTTTTTCAAGGAAAATAATTAAACAATGACTGAAAGAATAGTGACTGCTTAATCCTGCCAAATTATAACCTATATCTTGCTCGTGCTATATAACTTATGTAAACAAAAGAGTTGTTGTTTTTTCTCTCTTTTTCTTTCTCTTTTCTTTTTTGTTTTCTCATTTTTTTTAATAGTAATTTCCTCTTTTCTCTCTTCCCCTCCTATTTCTTTTCCTAGAAAAAGGATGAGGTAAAGTAAATGGAAATAATTTCCAAGATGTCATAATTCCTTTTTGATGAAATTTTGAATTCTTTAATAAGAATCCAAAGTGTGTGTCTGATGACCATTTTGCCCTTTCCTTCATTTGTGACTCATCATGCTTTTGCACTATTTTTGTATCTTTGATCCTTATTTTCTTTCCATTGAAGCATATCTGATTTTTTACCCAAAAATATTTGTCCTGTTGATTCCTTTTTTGGAGTATAAAAATCTTCTTTTGATACACAGTACTTGGATGTCTTTGGTTTCCACATCCACTTAGTGTTGCTACATTTTGTTGATAAGTAGTGCTTGGACTTTCAAGGTCTCCACATCCTTTCATTCTTGATGTCTTGATGTTTCTTATTATTCCACACTTTCCACCTTTCTTCTGTCTTTTCAACACCTTCCTTCAACTTTCTCCTGTTTTTTATTGAAATAGATTTGTTCATGAAGAAGTGTTGCTTGTGGTTCCTTTGTAGCTTCTAGTGGAAAAGTAAATCCCTCCAAATCTGAGTCATAGATATCCTGTTGATTTTCATGTTCTTCATTACTCAACAAAAACATTAAAAACCTTTTGTCATTTATTGTCAAATTAAGCTTCATATTTTCAAAATCCAAAATTTGTCCCAAAATCAATTTCTCAGTCATCATATGATCAGGCCATTCTTCACAATCTATTTTCATATATTCTTTATTGAACTTAACTTCAATAGATGGTGAAGACAAGCTTTGTATTATCTGTCCTTCCAGTGTTTTGATAAATGTTTTACTCTTAGTCCTTTTAAAATTGAACTTATCCAACAAAACTGAACTGATCAAATTAACTTGTGCACCTGAATCTATCAAAACCTTGATCTGCTCATTATGAAAATTCATTGTTATAACAGGCAAATGCTCTCTCATCCCTGAAGGTGTTTCACATAAGAAAACTTCTCTAAATTCTTTAGCCTTTTTTATTCTTTCCTTTGCCTCCTGTTGGGCTTCATATCTGATTTTTTCCTCCTCTTTTTTCCTGTTTTGATCTTGATGTATTCTTCTCCATTCAGAAACAGTTAATGGAAGATCATACATTTTTACCCTGCATCCACTTATGAAGGTTGTCATGATTTCTCCATCTATATTAGGTAATTGGATAGCTCCACTGTTACTGATTTGATTGATAATATAAGGTCCATGCCCTTTTTTTTGAAACTTTTTCTGATGTTCTTTTATTGTATATGCCAGAACTAGATCTCCTACTTGCAAATCTTTTTCTTTAATATGAACATCATGATAAGCTTTCAGCCTTCTCTTGTCTACATATATGCTCATGATTTCTTGAAGTCTGGAAGCTCCAAGTTTTTCCAATTCCACCACTCTCTCAGATAATTCATGTGCAGTCCACTTGTATTGATTTCCCACCTTTAATGTTGGAATAAGAAATTCTAAAGGCAAAACTGCATTTTGTCCTTATACCAAATTAAATGGTGTTGTTCCAATTAGCAAAGGTACTAAAGTCATGGCCCATTCAGGAATACTTTCTATTTTGAATAGATATGCATCTGGTAGGTCATCATCTAAAGGTGAACTTGGCTCTCTGGTTTGGATTCTGGACAAATGGTCTGCTCTTAAATGAGATTTTCCTTGTCTGACCACTACCTCAACTTCAAATTCCATTAGTAGGAGGAACCATCTGACTATCCTACCTGTATGGCATGGTTTGTTTACTAAATAGAGTAAAGCTTGGTGATCCACAAAGAATTTAAACTTGTTGGCTAAAAGATATTGTCTATATTTTTTTACAGCAAATATCATTCCCAACCCTTCCCTCTAATTGGTTGTATAATTTTTTTCTGCTGAATTCAATTGCCTACTAGCATAAGCAATTGGAAAGTCTAATTTGCTCCCTTCTATTGGTTGTGCTAACACACATCCCAAAGCATAATTTGAAGCATCCACATGAACATGAAAAATTTTATTCCATTGTGGGGTTTTTAGAATTGGTGTTGTTACCAAACAAGTTTTTAAAGTCTCAAAGGCTTGGTCACATTCTTTGGTCCACTCAAATTTTGTGATCAATGCATACAAAGGTTTTGCAATGCCTGCAAACTTGTGTACAAATTTTCTATGATACCCACAATGTCCCATGAAAGTTTGAAGTTTTTTTACATTTGTTGGTCTTGGAAGTTCCACTATGGCCTTAATTTTTCTTTCATCCGTTGAAATTCCATTTCTGGAAACTATGTGACCTAGCATTCTCCCTTGCCTCACAAAGAACACACATTTCTCTGGATTTAAACATACTCTATATGTTCTACATTTTTTGAATATATTTTCCTGATCCTTTAAATGATCTTGTCTTTTTAATGAAAAAGTGCAAAGATCATCCACATAAAGTTCCATTATATTTCTAAGGAATTCTTTGAATATGTGACACATCAATCTTTGAAAAGTTGCTGGGGCATTAGTTAAACCAAAGGGCATAACCCTAAAGGCATAGATTCCCCATTCTGTGGAAAAGGCAGTTTTATGTTGGTCTTCCAAAGCTATTGGTACCTGATTATATCCTGAAAAACCATCCAAAAAGCTATAGACCTCTTTACCTGCAACTCTTTCCAAAAGATGGTCTGTTATGGGTAATGGATAGCTATCCGTTATAGTTGCAGCATTAACTTTTTTCAAGTTAATACATACCCTGAGTTTCCCATTCTTTTTAGGTACCACAACTATAGGAGGTATCCACTCTGTATACTCAATCTCATAGATGAAATTGGCAGCTAGCAGCTTGTCAATTTCTTCCTTTATTTTAGCAGAGTATTTGTCATTAAATGTATAGTGTCTTTGTTTGCTAGGTTTTGCATCATGAGTAATAGGAATCTTATGTTCGCAAATGTTAGGATCAATTCCTTTCAAATCTTTATAACTGTAAGCAAACACATCTCTATGTGTTTTTGCCAATTTTCTCAATGCTTCCTCCTCTTGATTTGTCATGTCATCATCTATTACAATATGTCTCTCTTCCCCCTATTCTTGAGTGATCATCACATTCTTAGTTTGTTCCTCATTGTCATATGCCTCCCCTTTTTTCTTCTCTCTTTTTGGTTTTATTTTTAGAAGTAACCTATCTTCTACTTCATAGGTCTTGAAGTTTGTAGGTACATCAAATTGTTGATCTTCTTTCTTTATTTTTTTATTTTTTTCAACTTCTTGATCTTTTTCTATTTTTTTGTGTTTATTTTTTAATATGTTCCTGAGATTTTGTCTTTTATAGCATCTGTAACTTCCACTTCTTCCAGATATTGTGTTTTTCCAATTTTTAATATTATTCCTTCCTCTTGGTCTTCCTCTGTTTTTGACACCTTTATCATTTGTATTCCTATGTGAAAGATATCATATCCTTCTTCATTTTGAAATTTCACTTCCACATATTCATCATTGGCCAAATCCATTGTGGTCAAAATCTAATTCCAACCATAAGGCTCAAATTCTTCATCTTTAAATTTATGTGGTATGTAGCTTTCATCTTGTGATTTCCTTTCTCCTAGACAATCTCCTTTTTTTAACATCCTTTTTTTATCTGTGGGATTCCTTATCACATTACATTTCCAAATTGATGGTTCTGTCTCATTCTGATCTTCACTCCCCGATTCTTCACTTAATTCCTGATTTTGATGTACTTTGAACCATTCCTGAGGGGACATATCACAATATTGACCATTTCTTAAATTTACTCTAGTTATCCTTCCTTTGCTTTGAAGATATAGGCAATCATTACCCCAATCTTGCACAATTTGCATTTGTCTCATAAATGGTCTTCCTAGGATAATTTCATATGAAGTGGATTGTGGGAATTCAACTATGGCAAAAGTATTCTCTATCTCTATTCCACATATTTCCACAATCACCTTTTCCCATATCCCTAGGGGTTTTTCTATGTGTCCGTCTGCAAGTTGTAATCTCATTTTAGTGGGTATTAACTCATTTTTTCCCCCATTTCTCCCAGGTTTGTTTAGCCATGATAGCCACTCTTGATCCACTGTCTAATATGTCCTTAGCATGATTATTACCAAATTGTATTTTCAAGGTTGAGTTCCCTTCTTCTCCTTCATAGTATCCTCCTATTTTATCAATAGGTATGTACAAAAACTCTTCCAATTCTTGTTGCTGTGGATCTAGGTTCTTTGACTTTGTTTCCCAATTTTTTATATTGTGTTGTAAGTGAGGATTTTGTTTTACTATCTCCTCCATTGTGGTGTGGTATAAAATTGTACAGTGTTTGTCTAGATTGATTTGGAGGGTTATTTGTGAAATATCTTCCTGATCAAGATGTTTCTTAGTTTCTGTTGCATTTGATCCTTTAACTATTGTTTGATGATTGTCTAGCTCCCCCATTTTGAGTTGTGCTTCCTGTATGATTTGTTTACATCTTTGCATTCTTTCATCCTCTAAATCTGGCATAGGATATGCCCTCACATGATCTGTAGGATTTGGTCCATCTTGTATTCTTCCTTTGTATGCTTTTATCAGAGTCTTCAGACTTTGTGAATTTTTTCCTCCTCCTGAGTCTGTGTATTTTGTGGTTGACTATTGTTTGAATGTTCCATCGTCTCTTCTTCCAAATTCTTACCCATTCTCATCTTTCTTTCCCATCTTCCTTTTTGTCTGTTTTTCTTTTCTTTTGGAAATGGAATTTTCTTATGTTCCTGTATGTGTGTCTCCTTTGTTGTTTCTTGTTGTTTAGCTTGTGCTCTTGTTATAGCATTTACAGTTACTTGATCATGGTCACTCAATTCTTCTTGCTCCATTATGTTGAGTGTCTTTAATGGTATGTTACTAGATGTGTTCTGTTGTTTTTTAGGGTTTCTTGGGCAATCCTTTATTAAGTGTTCCTTCCCACAATCCTTGCAATAGGCTCCTTCTATTCTTAGTGTAGGATGTTGTGGGCAATCTCTAATGAAATGTCCTCCCCCCCCCCCCCCCCCCCCCCCCCCCCCCCCCCCCGCATCTATAACAAGTTATCTTTTGGCTTCCTTTGAATTGGGATTTCTGATTGGACATGTAATTATTAGTTATGTACATGAATATGGTTGTGTCCATTTCAATTCTCCCGTTTCCCAAGTCCAAGGCTTGCAGTTCTGGTTCTCTCTGTTCATATCGTTCCCAATCTTCCTGATATCCTTCATTCCAATGATAATCCTCTCTGTAAGATGATCTGAGTCTTGAGCTTTCTTCTTCTATTGGTGTGTATTTTACTGGTACTACATTTGTTGGTAATGGTGGTTGTTGTCCAAGTACAGGCCTTGGTTGCTCAACAAATCCAGATTCTCTTTGTAAGTTGTGTTGGTTCACATATTCTCTTTCTTTAATGGGTCGTTTATTGTAGAAGCACTCTTCTCTGGTATGGTCTGTCCATTTTCTTTCTAACGTACAGTATTTGAGTGTTTTTCTATCTTGCAAATGTTGTGGTTTGTGATAAGGACATTGTTGAACCAAATGATTTTCTCCACAATTATAGCATTTCTTATTGGTTGCTATCTTGGTGTTTATCAAATTTGTCTTGGTGTTAACTTCTAGGGCTTTAGCAATAGCTTGTGCTAATTCTTCTGCTGGTGGAATTTTATCCTCATTTGTTATTGGTTGGTCAAATGCTAATAAATCTTGTCCTCTGTTTTTCTCTAAGTCTATTGCCTCTTTCACACATGCTCCTAGATCAGGACATCTCCTATAATACACCAAGGTTCTTAATTGTGCACTTCTCAATCCTTCTATGAACAAAGACACTTGTCATGAACCTCTTCTCTTGGACATCTATCAATGTATTTCTTGAATCTCCTAGCTGCCTGTCTGACATTTTCATCTTTTTGTTGTTTAAAACTATGTATCAAGGTAGCTATACTATGTTTAATTCTAGTTTTTGAAAATTCCCCTATGAAGGCTTCAAGGAAGGATTCAATATCTGGATACATTTCCTTTCTCAATGGAATGAACCAAGATAATGCAGGTCCAGTTAGGGTTAGACCAAATGCTTCAAATTGTACTTTATAATCTTCTACTTCTTCTGCCCTAATTAATTGTCTAGCATGGGCATGAGGATCAGAGTACCCTTCATATTGATTCTCCATGCATTTAGCTACTTGATAGGGCCTAAGCATTCTTCCATGGTTTTGCCACTGATGTCTCCATCTGATTGGAAAATCATTCATTCCTTCTGCTTCTCTTTCAAAAGGATTTGGGGAAGTGTGTACTCTCCTACCTTGTTGTTGTTCAATATTAGTGTGATTTTCATTTTGTCTTGGAAAGTCTGGTTGCCCTAAGTTGTGTTCCCAAGGTCTCTTGTCTGCACATTGCCCTAAATCATTAGAGTTTTCTGGATCTTGTGAAAATATGTATACACATCCCTGTCTATCCTCATATCTGCCATCCTTAAATTGTGCTACTGGTGTTATATTTAAGGGAACTTCTAAGTTTCTCATCCTAACGAGAAACTTATGCATACCATCTTGATACACATAGGTTCCAAACCTATTTGTATACATGTACTTGAGAATATTTCTATAATCACTAGTTTCAGAGGCTTCATTTGTTTCATTTAGGTTTTCCATGTTATCTTTTTGTCCTAATCCTTTTCTTGTAAATCTCCTAACACTGGCTCTATCTCCTTCCTGTTTAACTCTTGTTTATCAGGTGTGAGCAATTTATTGCCAGATCTCAAAATCATCCAACTAATTCACGATTCTATGAAGAGAATCATGTTTGTCACGACCCTGTGAATAGAATCATCTTTTTCACGATCTTGTGAATATTACAGATTTTCCATGATTCTGTGAATAGAATCGTGTTTCTCACGATCCTGTGAAGGAAACCGTGTTTTTCACGATCCTGTGAAGGATGTTTTCCATGATTTTGTGAAGGAAATTGTGTTTTTCACGATCCTGTGAAGGAAACCGTGTTTTTCACGATCCTGTGAAGGAAATCGTGTTTTTCATGATCCTGTGAAGGGAACCATGTTTTTCACGATCTTGTGAAGTAAATCGTGTTTCTCACGATCCTGTGAAGGGAATCGTGATTTTCACGATGCTGTGAATAGAATCGTGTTTCTTACGATCCTATGAAGGGAATCATGATTTTCACGATCCTGTGAAGGGAATCGTGTTTTCCACGATCTTGTGAAGGGAATCGTGATTTTCACGATCCTGTTCCCAAACAATCGTGATTTCTCACAATCGTTAAAAACACGATTTTCTTATGAAAATTATTCTGGGAATCGTGATGTTGTGTTTGATTATGGAATCACAATTTTGTGTTTGATTACAGAATCGCGATTCTGTCCAACTTTTTGCAAATTTTTGGTTTTCTTTTTTTTTATTTCTTCTTACTCTAATGGAGGCGCCTTAGCAAAATTATAACATGCAGTAAAGAACTTTTGACAAAATAATGATTTTTTCTACCAAAAAATTCAAAAAACAGAAAGTCGTGATTCTGTGTTTTCCACTTCTTTATGTATTTTTTGAGCTTTTTTCCATTACTTCTAACTTGAAAATATGTAAAAATCTTATGTCAAGAGGATAACCTTGTAGCTTGATCCACCACTATCCAAAAACTTGTGATTGCAGGAAATCGCGATTCTATTAGTGCTCTCTCCACTCACTCCCTCACTCAAATGACTATTTTTTTGAACTTTATAGACTTCAGACAATCGCAATTGTGAGTGATTTTCACAATTTTGAGTTCCACTTCTTTTTAATTCTGGTTCTTTTACAATTTCTTTTGGTTTTATTCAAAAAAATCTTATCCCTTCCAACAAAATTTTGCCCTCTTTTTTTAACTAATGAAAATCACGATTCTGTATCCAGTTCTCAAATTTGATCACCTAATGCTGACTTCTTACTGAATGTTTACTTTCCTTTGATTGTGCACCTATTGGAACCTTAAAATGACTTACCTCAATACCCAACAGTGCAACTAGATCATTTTCATACTTTTACTGAAAATCGCGATTCTGTGATGAGAATCGTGTTTCTTCTGAACTTCTTTTCTTTTGCACTTTCTGACTTTTCTTTACAACTCGTCTTCTCCGCTGTTCTTCACCAACTCCAAATCAATTATCACCTACCATTGTACACCACCAACCTCATTCAAAGAGATTTAAAATTTTGAAAGAATTTAAACAGCAACTTTTACTTTAAATATTTTTTATTATTATCTTTTTCAATTTCTGGATTCTTGTTTCACTATTCCCCTTCCCCTTTTCAACACAAATCCTCCTACAAAATTTCCTAAGAAAAAGAAATTTGTTTAGATTTTTAGTAGATTTTATGGATTTTTTTTAGTATTTTAACCCTAAATCAAGGAAAACCCTCCACTTAGGGTTTTCTTGTTTCAAGATCCATTGATATTTTGATTCATGATTGGTTATACTCTTTTATGCTTGCAATCTAATCAGTTTGGAAGTAGAGCTTTTCAAGAAAATATGTGCTAAGAAGTACAAGTATCAATTCATGCAAAGATAAACTCAAATACCTTTTTTTTCAAGAGCCAAATAATTTTTTTCAAGATTATTATCCTTCCTTGAATAAACAAATGGATCAATCAATTTGCACATAGCTACTTTACTTGACTTTCCTCATTGCAACTTTGTCATCTTGTCCAAGATTTGACAAATTTTGCTTGGTACTTAGTCAAAAAGCAATCTTGTTATGCAAAGATAATCACATTTTACCTTTCCTTTAACAATCTTGATTCAATTTTTTCCACACACCTGCACTTTACTCTTAAAAGGTATGAGCAACTAACAATTTCCAAAATTTCACAACTTCTTTATCTCAAAAGGTTAATTCATGCTTCCTTTTTCCAAAAGACAAGCAAAGAAACCTACCTTTTCAGTTTTTATTTCTTGATTATAGAGTAGTACCTTTTCAATGTGTTCAAATACCATCAACAATGGAAGATCCAGCAAGTTCCAAGACTTCAATGAAGCTTTTTCTTTGTTCCCCGACAACGCCGCCAAAAAAGTTTATTGTTAACCTTTGGAGTTGTCCTCTCCAATCATTATAGCACAAAAGATCAACTACACATCTTTAAATTGTCAATCCGGGAAGTATGCAAAGACCACAGCCCCTTCTAGTTAATGGAACCCAAGAATAAGAGTTAAGATGACTGTTTTTTTGAGAAATTATGAAGAAGGAGAGAAATATCTAAGGTTTTGATTATCTTGAGTTCTACAACAACATTTTCAATGATCTTTGTGCCTAAAGTGTGCCATTTCCACAGTAGAATACAATTATGAAGTCAAATTTCAAAAACAGTACCTGTATCACACAGACGAGACAATCGCGATTATGTGAAAACTGAGAATTTCCATTTCTAGCTTTGTTCTTCTGCACTTTCTTACTCAATACACTGAGAATCACCTCTCTTCATACATCTTACTCAAAAATACACGACTAAAGCTTAAAAATTCCATGGATCACACAAAGAATAGACTCAACAAATCAAGAGAAACAGCATGAAAGGGGAAAACACGTTTTCTCATTACTTGGATAGCAAAAATAATACAACCAGCCTCTTCAAAATAGAAGAAATTATCTTTTACACTTTTTCAAGTGTCCCTTTTCACACTTGAATTTTGGTCCTTTTCCCTTCTAATCTAAAAATATGCTATCAAAGAGCTTCCAAAATTTCTAAGAAAAATACATATGATCCTAATTTACATGAGGAAGACTCTTGCTCAATTTTACATCATTTGTATAAATATTTCTACAAATTTTTGACATTTTACAAATAATTTCTCTTCAAAAAAAAATGCTTCTTCTAACAGGTATCGTATCGCCTCCTATTTGGTATTGTATCATTGATCGAGTGGTATCGTATCGCGTGCCTATTCTAGTATTGTATCGTGCAAAAACGTGGTATCGTATCATCCATAGAACAAGTATCGTATCGTGTAAATTTTTGGTATGCTATCACCCGTCACCTTGGTATCATATCATGAACAATCTGGTATCGTACCGCGTGATTTCCAGTATCGTATCGTGGAGTGGTCAGGTATCGTATCATCCACTAATGTGCTATCGTATCATCGAATGTAGAGGTATCATATCGTGACCATTTCCAGTATCGTATCGTGTGGATAGCAGTATCATATCGTGGAAGTTGGTATCACGATCTTGGTCTTCCCAGTGGTATCGTATCGTCTAAAGGTGGTATCATCTATAGTGGTATCGTGTAAAACAAAGGTATCGTATCACCTATCCTGAGGTACTCCAAGAGAGATCCTGTTTCCCTGTTTTAAACCCTAGAACCCTAAACTGGCATAACTTTCTCATACCAAATCCGTTTGGAATGATTTTGGGTTCGTTGGAAACTTGTGGGGAGTACTACCAAAATTTTTATTGCTCACGTAAAACTAGTATGTGGATTATTAGATAGGGTATTTTGAAGTTGACCCTCAAGTTGGACTAGGAAGCAAGGGGTTCCACAAGATTTTGAGCAATTCAAAGGACAATTTTGGAC
The DNA here is from genome assembly GCA_020310875.1 of Ceratopteris richardii. Classification (NCBI taxonomy): domain Eukaryota; kingdom Viridiplantae; phylum Streptophyta; class Polypodiopsida; order Polypodiales; family Pteridaceae; genus Ceratopteris; species Ceratopteris richardii. The sequence continues at coordinate 4,296,530 of CM035408.1, read as the reverse complement.
TTGTAGACAAGGATTATGAACCTAAGATCAATTTGATACTTAGGAAGAGATGGATAAAGTACCAAATCACTTGAACCTAGGGTCAATGTTGGAAGCAGCCAGAGGCACAGACGACACGGAAGCATGTAATGACGGAGCAGGGAGCCAGTCGAATCATTTTTCAAAGATTTATGTTTTCAAATACTTTCACAAAACCTCCAACAGTGATTTTCATCACTATTGTAACATCTGTAACATAGAAAACCCCATTTTGTAATCCATAGCTCCATTTTGTGCAAGCCGAGGAGTCCTCGAGCTTGAGGAGCTTAGGTAGAACAAGCGTATCAATTTTCGTTATTTTTAGACATCGTTTACCCTTCCAAATAGCATCTAGGACCTAATTTTTAACTATGCCGGTCACTAGATGTGAAACCGGTCAAAACTAGTCTAGAAACTATAAAAAGAGCTAGAGAGCTCATTTTTGAGGTTGGTTAGTGTTGGCTAGTGTGAGCTTAGAGCTATTTTGAGCTTGTAATAGTGTTCTTGAGTAATAGAGCTAATCTCCCACCTTCCATTGTGTCTTGCTTGTCTCTTCGTAGTGTGTGTGCATGCGTGTGTGCATTTCTATGCTTCTCACCTTCACTCTCACTTCATCTCACATTCACGATCTTCATATCACTCCTATCTCTTCCGCGGATTGACATTAAGGAGGTGGAGCTTCTTAACGTGGTTCTCACCATTGTGCTAGAGCAACACCAAATTTGGCGCCGTTGCCGGGGATCGAGTCTAGGACGAATGTGTGATGGTAAGAGTATAGCAAGAAGTGGCGTTGGAAGGTAAAAATTTCAGTTTTTGTTGTTGTTTTTACTTAGTTTTTAGTGTTTTTCACCTCCCCCACACTCCATCTTCATCACCGCATCATCATCTTCATTTCCAAAAAAATCAGAAAATTCACTATATCCCCCCATTCTCCTCATTTCCCCTCATTTGTGCATGCGAGAGAGTGAGAGAGAGCTTTTGTGCTTGTGTGTACTTTTGTTTTCTTGAGTTTTCTTGCAGGTACAGAGCTCCAGTGCATCAGGAAGGCTGCAAAAAGGTAAAAACTTCAGTTTCTGTCAGAAATTTCCGTCTGTGTCAGACCATCGCGATGGTTTGCAAAGTTCGGAATTTGGAGAAGGCGACCACACCAGCGTGAAGAGCACACCTGCGCCTACAGGAATCCATAGCTGCATTCACAAAATTTGCATTTTGGTGGACCATCGCGACGGTCTCTGACCATCGCGATTGTGTCACACCATCGCGATTGGCTCACGCCATCGCGACGGCTTGGCCGGACCATCGCGACGGTCTCTGACCATCGCGATTGTGTCACGCCATCGCGCGGATGGTGCCACGTGGCAATCTAGACCATCGCGACGGTGCACTTCAAACCATCGCGACGACACCCTTACACCATCACGACACTTCAAAAATTCAGACCATCGCGATTGGCTCACGCCATCGCGCCCAGACCATCGCGATTGGCTCAAGCCATCGCATCTGTGACCATCGCGACGGTTCACTTTGGACCATTGCGATTGTCCACGTTGACCGTTGACTGATGCCATCACGATTGTGCAACTTCACGCCATCGCGATTGTCCAGGTTCACGCCGTCGCGATTGTGCACTTTCAGACCATCGCGACGGTGCACTCTCACGCCATCGCGACGGTGCACTTTCACGCCATCGCGACGGTCCCAGACCATCGCGATCATCTCAGACCATCGCGATTGTGCACCCCCATCGCAAATTTTAGGGTTTCAATTTTTGGCCAATTTTGGGGCTATTTTTGGGAAATTTTTGGGTGATTAGACTCATAGGAGACTCCTTAGCTCATATTTGGAGAAACATCTGTTTGTCAGTTTTTACCCCCCAGGGCCTGAACGGTCATAACTTTTTCATCCGAAGTCCGTTTTTGGAGCTTAATAGCTCGTTAGAAAGCTCTCTACGAGTACTACGTGACCTCAACTGTTTTTGTCTTAAAGGATACGTCTATTTTTAGATAAGCTATTTTGAGGTTGACCTAGTTTGGGACTTGAAAGCCAGGGGGCAAGCATTAAAAAGTTGGGCAAAAGGGGAGGGACTCAAAAGGTGTATGTACTTAAGTGATTGATCATCCAACTGTGAATTGGTCTAATATCGGGCAATCGAAGGCAACCAAGGCAAGGCAGTGAAGGGCATAAAGCTTGGGAAGCGCGGCTTCTTGGGCATCAGAGCAACCAGAAAAGCTGACTCGAGGTTGGAAGATTACTCAACCCCCTCAGTGAATTCTTAGCTTAGGATAAACGTTAGCATTGTGGATTAATGACGATAGGAACGCCTCAAGTTCGAGAGAGTTAAATTTATCAAGTTCAAGACTAAAGTAAAGGTGTGTGACACGAAAACCTAAAGGAAAGAACCTAAGTCTGACGGAGCGAGAACTCAAAATTATCGCGGAAAGTCGAATTCCTGACGCATACATTAAGACAAGAATCTAAAGAAATCTAAAAAGAATCAAGACATTAATAACAAAGAATCATTGACGATCTGAGTGTGTACTGAGTGTGCAAGGAAGAAAATTAATGAACCTTAGATCGGGCAAACATATAGGTAAGTCAGACCGACGAAGCCTTAGATCATCAGAGGCAAGTGTAAGAACTACTGCACGATCGTGGGCTCAGCAATTGAATAGTAATTACCCCTACAAGAGTTCAGATACGAGTGAATCAGAAATGGCATTTAGCACAGACAGACCAGAAGGAGGGTCGAATGTAGCCTACTTAGAAAAACCAGAAGGACCCTATAGAACGCAACTAGAGTTTCTCCGAACCAACCGATTAGGTGCTCGCATCTATGAGGATGGTTTGCGAAGGCAAGTGGTGCAAATGCACAACCCCGATCAACCCATTGGATTGGAACATCCAGTGGTGAAATTCGAGAGAGACGCGTACATAGACAAGGAAGGAACGATGTACATCTTAAGTACGCAGCCAAACAATACCAACGAGTTTGGCGTGATTCAACCAGAGACGGAAGCAAAATCTCAAGGAAAAGAACCATTAGAAGAGCCTAGAACACCTAGAAGGAAATCTGTACTGACACGAGTACTAATTCCGGATTGGATCCCTGAGGACAACAGAAGCATAGAGTTGTTTGTAAATAAAGAAACTGATGAAGCCTTTTGGAGATACAAGACCGAAATACTTGGTGAGGTAGGTATCATCACTATATACGAGTTCAAGGACCCGGATACACCTGGAAAGGTTGTATACCTGGATGAGACTTCAGAAAGAGTCTTTGTGGTACCCGACCGCGCTAAAAACACATACACATGGAGAGGTGAATTGGTATTCCCTCCATCTAGGACGAACATGAATACAAGTCAACAAGGGGCAGGAACATCCTCAGCCCATGGAAATCAAAGAGAGGGAAATAAAGAGAGACCGGAAGTAAGCTTCACTCATCCCATAGGGAGAGACAGAACAACCACGAACACTAATAGAGCGGATAGACAAAGAGATCATGGAGTACTAGGTGGTAGAGATGATTTTCCTCTACCCAGACCACGTGAACACGCAAGAATATTGAGACCCACTCAATTAGTGAAATCCATGAAAAATTACTTTGATGGGACAGGAGATCCCTATGACCATGTCGCAGAATTCAAGCAAGTACTAAGAGCCGAACAAGTTGAAGACATGTTCACGCAATACAACGCATTTGGACTAACGTTAAAGAATACCGCTTTAACTTGGTTCCAACCTCTGCAACAAAGGCAATTCAGAGACATCCATCACTTTTTAGAGTCATTCATCACCGAATTCTCTAAAAGTGGGATTAGACATGACACGTCTTCGTTGATTCATAGCTTTAAACAGACCCCTCACGAAACAGTTAGACTGGCAGGACGTAGGTTTAGACAATATGTTGAACGATGTCCAATGCAAGAGCTACCCTCACAAGCTAAGCAAGTGTCATTGTTTTTAGATGGCTTGTTGAGCTCTAAACTACGCTCCTACGTGTACCTAAAAGAACCCAGAACGTTAGAGCAATGTATAAGAATTTGTATAGACATTGAGGACAACTTAGGAGATGAGTTGGAACTCTCCAAGGTCTATAAGGACTCAGACTGTTCATCTCTAGCATCCACAAAATTGTCTAGCTCAATAGAAGACCTAGCAGAAAAAGTGGCCCAGAAACTAGGAGTTTCTAGCAAACCTAGGGTGCTAACAAACAAGCGTTGTTACACCTGTGCTGGTGACCATATGGCAAATGTGTGTCCCAATACAACACAACCTCAAGCCAATCCTAGTGGCCAATACTGTACAATTGAGAGAAGATACACGAATCATACGGCTCAAGACTACCCATACAACAAACAAACCGTGAGACAGAACTACCCGCAAGCATATCCGCAGCCAGGTAGGTATCAAGGCCAATACAATGCTCAGCCTTATTACTATAGGCCTCCTCAGAACTACCCATACCAGGCCCAACAGAGACCTCAACCTGTCTTAGCTCAGCAGCCACCCCCACCAGCGAATGTCATCTCAGTCAAATACGCTGCTGCAGAAGAGAATCTAAGTAGGGCTTTAGTGCCTTCTTCACCTTTGATCACAGAGAGTGACCCGAATTCGAACAGTTTTGACTCTACGCATGTAGATAGTCCACCCGCATATTACACGGAGTCACCAGAACATGTGGAGACATATCATTATGATAGTCCACCAGTGGAACCTAGTTGGGAGCCCGACTATGCTAATGTGATGTACACAAACCCAAATCCACGGCCCCAATTGAGACAACAAAGACCACAGGGCCCTAGAGGACCATGCTTTAGGTGCCAAGGAGATCATTTCATAAAGGATTGTCCACATCCCCCGATAGCAGGACAATCACAGTACTATAACATCCAAGGCTTTTCTGCCGATTGTGGCAAAGAGCACATAATCAAAGATTGCCCCAAGAATCCAGTTAATGCTTCGAGTGTGACACCGATCAACGTGATAGGTATTGTAAATAATGCAGATGGATCCAACCCTACATACGTTCCTATCCAAGCTATAACAAGAGCCCAGGCGCTCTTACAGAACCAAAAGCTTAATCAAGAGAAAGTACCCGGAACCAGTGAAGTTGCAGAATCTAGCAGTAAAAAGACAAAATCTTGGAAAGATTCTAGGGAAAGGATAAAGAGAAAATGGAGTAAAAAGATAAGTGAGTTGGAAGGAAGTTTAAAGGAATCTAGAGCCAAAATCCAAGAATTGACTTCACAGGAATTAAATCACGAGAATCCAGCTCAGAAATCAGGATCAGTTTTAGCGGAACCCATATCAGAAAATCTAGATATGATGTTCCGTGCATATCAGGCTAGATTAAAAGAGGGACCTCAGGTAGCTGAAATGAGCAAAAACTACCCTCGAGCTGATCTAGAAATTGAGAGAACTAAACTGTGCATGAAGATGGTAGAACTAGCACAAGCTTTGTTTGAAGCCTCTAGATATCTTAATTGGAATAACATGGCAAAACCGGAATTACACTTTCAAGGACTAATGGAGAGGCTAGAATACTTGATAGAGAACAAAGAGAAAAAGGATCAGCCTAGGAACCCTATTGTCCCAGAGACACAGGAAAGGAATGCGCCATCCCTGTCTCAAGTACCCAATACAGAAAGTCAAGACAATTTGTCTTCCATACATAAATATTCACATGAATTTTTGAGAGAGATCCAAGAAGAGAAATGGAGAAAAGAACAAGGAACCCATCCTCCTATTCAAGAAATAGATGACTTGCAGGAACAATTTCCCGAAGACATTCCCTCTATATACGATGATGTAGAGGAAGAACAACTGAGTGAACACACAGGATTTGAATCTAATTCTTTACAAGAATTACCTCAGTTCACAGGACCTTGGGAAGCAAAGTCTATTAGTATGAGAGCACCCACGATAATAGTGAAGAATCAGTAATCCCTAGAAACACGGAAGTGATCAAGAATACTAAAGTACAATGTAACCTTACTCTGGAGGAGTTATTGAAGGTAAAACCAGAATTGTGGAAACATGTAGCAAATCAATTCCTTGAGCTTGCTACTACTCCCTCACAAATAGGATCACATAAGAAGGTACCAGAGATACCCATAGAAAAGATTGGAGATGTAAGCGAAGGAGAGGAAGGTAACACTTATCTTCCGATAACCCATCAGGGCTACACCACGAAAGCCATCTTAGATTCAGGAGCCGGAGTAGCCATAGCTACCACCGCTTTATGGAAACGTTGGGGTAAGCCAGCATTAAGACCCACCAGGATGAAGCTACAAATGGCTGATGGACACATAGAAAAACCATTAGGCTTACTAGAAGGCATATCTCTCACCACTTGTGGCATAGAATTTGAGCATACCTTTGCCATTTGTGACTTTGCAAAAAACCATGCATATGAGATGATATTGGGACGACCATTCATGCGTCAGTTGCAAATTGTACAAGATTGGGGAACCAATTCTTTGTACTTGCAACATTTAGGAGTGACTACCAAAGTCAATCTTAAAGACTATTCACATAGAGACGTACCCCCAATACAATGGAATACCATCCATAAGACACCAGTAGAGACAGAATCTGTGCACTCATTAGAATCAGATCCTTCTTGGTTGCATGAGGATACTCATTTATGGATGTGTAAAGTAGCCAAACAAGAGGAAGAAAGGTTAGAAGCCAGGACCTTAGGTGCAGAACAAAATCCACGAACCCTTCAAGATCCAGCCTATGCACCTGTAGTATTCCCAGACGAAGAGTTTGAACCCCATGGTTGGGCAGAAATCCTAGCAACCATGGATGTAGCCATCAATGAAGAACAATGGACACCCCACTGTGACGAGGATGGCTATGACATTTCAGTTTTCACGATAGAGCCAATCATGGGCGATGCAATTTTAGAAGAGTGTGAACCTAACACTGATGCATTTGAGGATGCAAGAGATTTTGATTTAGAATCAATTATCATGGACCCACCCTTTGCATCAGAGGAAGAATATTTCTACGAAGTAGAGACTCACCCTCAGAGACACGAGGAAATTATGAATGAGGTGAGGTTAGCCACGGAAGTGACTAACAAGAGTGAAGGCAAGAAAAGAAAGAAGAAAGAAACCATGTCAGAAAAAGAAGAACCTTTATTTGAGGTACCCGAGAACTTCAAGAGATATGAAATCAAAGATAGAAGAATCATGGTACGAATGCCTAATAGAAAAGCGAATGACGGACAAGTATATGATAACCGAGAGAAAACCAAGAAAATAATAGTAGCCATAGAAGGAGAAGAAGAAAAATGTACATACATAGGGCATGATTTGACAACTGAAGAAGAAGAAGAGCTAGTTGCCCTATTGCGCGAATATAGAGATGTTTTTGCGTGGAGTTACGAAGATTTGAAAGGAGTAGATCCAGATATATGTTCTCATAGAATCCCTATGACTCCAGATGCAAAACCTACGAAACAGAAACCTTACACGTACAACGATAGTTACGCTACGAAGATTAAAGAGGAGATAGATCGCTTGATAGAAGTAGGATTCATTTACGAAATTGAGCATACCGAATGGGTATCAACCATTGTGGTTGTGCCCAAGAAGAATGGAAAATTGCGTGTGTGTATTAACCTTAAAAAATTTAATGCCGCCACGATTAGAGATAGTTATCCTCTTCCTATCACGGAACATCTATTGGAAAGAGTTGCGGGCAAGGAAGTTTACAGCTTCCTTGATGGTTTTTCAGGCTATAATCAAGTAGCCATTGCTCCAGAGGACCAACACAAGATGGCATTTGCCACTGAATGGGGCATATTTGCATTTCGGGTAATGCCATTTGGCTTAACAAATGCACCCGCCACTTTCCAGCGACTCATGTGTCATGTTTTTAAGGAATTCTTACGCAAGAGCTTGGAAGTTTATGTCGATGACTTATGTGCTGATTCAAATGCAAGACAGACACATATCCCAGAGTTAAGACAAATATTTGACAAATGTCGAGAATATCAGGTTTGTTTGAACCCAGAAAAATGCGTTTTCATGGTCAGACAAGGCAAAATTCTAGGACACAGTGTGTCAAAAAATGGAATCTTTACGGATGAAGAAAAGGTGAAGGTAATTGCAGATTTACCTAGACCAACTAATGTGAAAGAGGTACAAGCATTTATGGGCCATTGCGGAATGGACAGATGAATGTGAAAATTCATTCAATAAACTTAAACGATGCTTGTGCTCAGCACCTATATTGACTACCCCAGATTGGAGTAAGCCATTCCATGTACATGTGGATGCATCCAATTACGCCATAGGATGTGTGTTAGCACAACCCATGAATGAAGGTAACATAGATCTCCCCATCGCTTACGCGAGCAGACAGTTGAACGCAGCAGAAAGAAATTACACCACGACGGAACGAGAAGGATTAGGGATGATCTACGCAGTAAAGAAGTTTAGGCACTACTTGTTGGCCAATAAATTCAAGTTCTTTACAGATCATCAAGCCCTATTGTACTTAGTCAACAAACCATGTAACACAGGACGACTAATACGTTGGTTTCTATTACTCATGGAGTATGATTTTGAAGTCGTAGTCAGGAAAGGAAAGACACATCTTAGAGCTGACCACCTTTCAAGATTAACCTCAGGAGAAGCTCCTCAAGGAGTAGCGGATGATCTACCAGATGCATACTTGTTTAACCTTGAGATAGCACCAGAATGGGCTAAGCCTATAGTCCCTATTTTGACATACGGACCCAAGAATCCTAGGATAAAGATCAAAGAAGGAGAGATTACCAAGTCTCAGAGATACCAAATAATAGCAGGAAGCATATATAAACAGGATAATCAAAAGATTCTTGCTTGTTGTGTAGATGAATCAGAACATGCAAATTGGTTGCAATTAGCACATGTAGGTGCACTACAGCAACATCATTCAAGACATCGAACATTACAGACTCTGCATAGACTAGGAGTATATTGGCCTACAATGGAAGCAGATGTCTACAGGTTGTGTAAGGAATGCCATGTTTGTTATGAAAGACCACCAATAGAGCATGCTACACTATATCATGTGTCTCTCACACCAGACTGGAGTGAACCTTTAGTGACATACTTGAGGACGCACACATTCCCTCAAGGAATGACCTTAGCTCGACAACGCAGTCTAGAGCAGGAAGCTCAAGATTATTCACTTATTGGCGATAACCTATACAAAAGAGGACAAGATGGATATCTAAGAGAATGTGTTCATGAGAGCGATTATCTGAGCATACTAGAGACTGCACACCAAGGTGTTGCAGGAGGTCATTTTGGACCCGATAGGATAATCAAAGCCATCCTCTTTGCAGGATTATGGTGGCCCACTCTTCACATGGATGCTCATACCTATGTCAAGAGATGTGATGTGTGCCAAAGAACTCAGTTTCCTACTCGCAGAGATGAAATGCCATTGAAACCCATGATGGGCGGACGTGCATTTTCAAAGTGGGGTATAGACTTTGTAGGACCCATTAACCCCCCTGCAAAAGGTACACATGCGGAATACATTATTGTTGCCACAGATTATCTTACGAAATGGGTAGAGGCAAAAGCCACGAAAAAGAATGATGCACACACAACTGCAAAATTCTTATTTGAGAATGTCTTTACAAGATATGGACTGCCTATAGAGTTAGTGAGCGATCGAGGCACTCACTTTCTAAACCAAGTCATTGAATATTTGTTACAAGATTTTATGGTGATTCACAAGAAATCCGCACCATATCATCCTCAGGCCAATGGTCAGGCTGAAAGCACTAATAAGATCCTTTGTAACGTACTGACGAAACTCGTGAACAACAAACGTTCAGATTGGGACAAACAGTTACACCACGCTGTTTGGGCATATCGAGTGGCCTACAAGACCGTACTCAATGCAACTCCCTTTCAGATGGTTTTTGGTCAGAATGTTGTGCTTCCTTTGGACTTCTTGATACCGACCCTTAAGGTTGCACAAGAACATCAGTGGACCGGCCATGAATTATCAGCGAGAATAATGGACTTGGAACGATTAGGAGAAACCAGGCTCAAGGCAGCAACAGGAATATATGCAGCGAAGAAGCGACAGAAAGCATATTTTGATGCACATGTGAAAGATAAAGGCCTAAAAGAAGGAGATTTAGTTCTAGTATATACGCTGAAACAACACGCACGTAAGTTAGAAAAGCGAGGTTATGGACCTATGATCATTAACAAACTCTCAACAAGTGGAGCAGTACAGTTAGCCACTTTAGAAGGAGATATAATGCCTAATTATATTAGTGGCTGTAGAGTCAAGCTATATCAGGAACCTCTTACTGAGGATATGCTTAGACGACTCACGTTGGCAAAGAAGCGTAAGGAGGAAGAAAATAGAATACGAGCGGAAGCTCAGGCAGAAGCAATAGAACGCATTACACGCATGAAGTTAAGAAGACAAGGACTAGGGAGAGAACATTATAACCATCTGGAAACTACACCCAGATATCCCATGGCCATGTGTGAAGTAAAGTCAAACACTCATCCTAGTATAGTGGATAGGAGACCATTCATTACAGTCAGGTTAGAGCACGGCAACCCTTGCCAAGAGCTCAGGGCTTTAATTGACTCAGGTGCTGCGACTAGTGTGATTAGATGGTCCCACTATAAGGATTCAGGAATAGAAATGCGGCCAATTGAGGCATACCTCATAGGCTTAGGAGGCATGGAAACCCCTTGCATGGGTGAGGTGGACCTTCCTATCCTCATTAAGGATGTGACCATGACAGCGAAGCTACTAGTGTGCCATGATGACGACCTGATAGAACCCCTAATCCTTGGCCAAGATTGGCTATACGATCACTCAGTGGACCTAAATCTTAGACAAGGCTCCTTACAGATTGGAACCTTAGAACAGAAGCGAGTGATACCGCTTGACTTCCCGAACGGCATTCCGATTGAGGTTTGTAACCCTAGACCCTATGAAACGCATGCGACGGAAGACCGGAAGATCTTGGGTCAGACCAGTCACGTTACGTCTACACCAACCCACTTGGGCTTGGCTAGGGACAATTGTCAATCAGAAGGACGATAGGAGATCTTCCTTGGGGCTTCCTGCAAACTAGAAGGGGCAGCTTCCCAACCGCTAGGGTAGTTGAACACAATCAGCGGTCAGGTGGGTTGCATAAGCGGCCAAATGAGCACAACACCCTGCGGTGCTCATCCTTCCAAACTTGCTGCGGACTGGCCTAGATTAAAGATAAAGAACGAATCACTTCCTAATGGGCAGGTCACGCAAGTGTTGGATCTCCCTTCTTTTCCAAAGCAGAGCGTCCAATGGACCTCTCAAACCCGACCACGAACGAGTCAACCACAACAGAGGAACCCAAACCAACGACATCACCAGACAAGGCAAAGAAAGCAGCAGTATCAACATCACAGAACAAGTGGCACGAGACAAATATGGGTGCCAAAAGGACAGCAACCACAGGATATTGGCAACACTGCAGACGAGAACAGGACAAAGTCTCAACAGAAGCAGAGTCAGCATCCAAAGTTCCCTCGATCTTCTTTTACAAGTACCAATACTCGGCAGATTTGGATCGCCAAGAAGTATCTTATCAATCGACCCACACCCATGCAGATTTGGGTACCCAAACAATGTATTATAGTCCAACCCTCTAGCCATGTAATATATACCCCTCAGAAATCTTTTCATCCTTCAATACCACCAAACCCGATACCGCTTTTTGTCCCTCAGCAGAAACACATCACCCACTCAAAGACTCTTAGGAAATGGATACCGAAACGTATCCAGATGTCTTCTTGTACCATCGTATCTAACAATTCTCCCACCCCGTTTAAACTCCACCCTTGTAATGATTCACCTTCAACCAAACCTTGTATAAATTCATACACCCAAACCCCACATTTTGCATAAGAAAAGCTCATCAAGAAATGTATGCATAATCTGAGCCATGTAGGTGTCTAGAGACCTGCATTAGTTTTGCAAATAATCATTGCATCAATCACTTCACGACACTTGGCTACACGGGTTACACATCGGTTATGGAAAGGGATTGCGGTCTCACCTTAATGGGATCATAATTAATTTCCATACTAATGTGCTAAACTTTTGTAGCAGACTTTTCCATTAGCACGACAAACACCATGCAAACCGAAGAAGGACCATCGGAAGCAGGCCCCAGCGTAGCTGCAGTGCCCCTCAATGTTTTACGAGCAGAACCCCACCCGACTGCTCCACCGCCAGAGTTCCAAGGATTTCTGGGACCCATGCCAATCGATAACCCACCTATGGGATACACAGAGAAGATACACCGTAACTCTCACTGGTTCCAAGGCCTAACAGGACCATTAGCTGATGCTGACTTCATTTTTGAAGCAAATATGACATTTGATGACCACACATGGGGCAAGTATCAATTCTTCTCAACAGAATTCGAAGGCCTACAGAACACCCAGGACTTAACTCATGTTTGGGCCAGAGCCGGCTTCACGGAGTATTTCAGTGATCCTCTGCCCAAACGTGACTTTTATAGGTGTTATTATTTAATCACCACTTTGCTGGCCTCAGAGAATAAGGACATCCCAGGAACCTTTATTTTGCCTTCTTTAGTGGATGATCCACCTTACAAAAGATTTTATCTTTCGAAGGATTTAATCAGAGCTGCCATCAAAATACATGGAACACACACTCCAACGGAGAAAGAACGGCTAGTCCCAGAGCAGATGAAACGTGGTGACGTAACTAAGTGGGAGGATATTTCTGCTATAACACCTAAGCTTTCCAAGCCATTACGGATATGCATGCAGCACTTTGCTTTCCCAGCTCAGGATCGTTTTACCATGCCCCACAAGAGAATCTGGTTTGGATTATACTTAGCATGTACTGGACCGCAAACAGTTGATCTAGCCAGCTAGATCATTGATCAGCTCTATTTGGCACAACATAGGTGGGAGCGAAAGAAGGTAATCAATGGATGCTGCGCCCTCACCAGGATCATATATATGTGCTTGGCATATGATTTACCCATAGAGCGTGCCATGACCAGTGAGGAACTGAAAGCATTCAAAGGGACCACTAGGAAGGCTAGAAAGTCTAGCAAAGGCAGAGCCGAAAAGCGGATGAGAGGTACTATCCCGTGCCTACAAGTCCCAGAATCACCCTCTCCACAACCATCTCCAGCGCAGTCACCAACAGCAGCCACTCCCACAGTACCACCAATTCGTATACGGTTATCAAGACCAGTTACGCCGGAGGGCACCACCAGTACTGTTGCACCCCAAGCAGCCACAACCACAAAACCTATCACCACAGCAGCTGAACTTCCCACCACTATTGGTGCGGAAGCTTTCTCTTTTCCAATACCGCATTTAGAACCAGGACAAGCAGAGCCACTGGACCAAACTTTTGATTTTGAGATGCCCGATGCATTCTCCAACGAGTTCCAGTTTTCAGAAGGACAAATGTTTTCTCAAGAATTTGAAAGGCCTAGCTACCCTACCACACCCAGGGATCAGCCACAAGGACAGATCGTGTCCAGCTCTGATGACGAAAGAACAACAACCGATGACGACGAAGGAGACGACGAAGCTAGCCAGGGAACACATGAATCCCAAGAGCAGGAACAGACAGATGGCCAAGGCCAACAAACAGACACACATGGCGATACAAGTACCCATGAAGATGAAACTTACGAGGCAGCAGCTTACACACTAGCTATCAAGAAGTTGTATAGAACTATGGAAAAAGTTTGGGCACGCAAAAAGCTGACAGAGGAAGAGAGTCAAACAATAATAGAACAAGAACTTGTCACAGGCAGATTCGAAGACGCATACATCAAAGGATTCAAAGAGTTAGTCAAATCAGTAGGCTCCAACGAAGCACTCAGGTACTTACAAAGAAAGCCACTACCACAGTTTGACCCCCGCAGAGTACGACTACTTTCAAATCCCGGTGAATACATTCGTGTACCAACCGGAGCACAATCTTCAGAACAAGCCAGGGAGGCACGCCTCGTCCCCGAAAGTTCATTGGCCATAGAAACCATCATTGTAGATTCCCCACCCCGCGCTACAACTGTACCTACCTCAGTAGTCACTGAAGTACCGACCACCCCAACCGCTCCTCTCTCACCACCCGTCCATCCAGCCTCCCCTCTTCACCCTCCTTCCCCCAGACCCACATCTTCATTCGCCGGTGGTGTTGCAGAAACCGTCTTTATGACCACTCACCCCACAATTCCCACGCCAATTAGCCCTAATCTACCCCCTCCCACACCCACCTTTCTATCCAACCCATTCCTTCATCGATCTTTTCCATCTTTCCCCACAACTCCAAGACCCCTTTTCCCATTCCCCCCGCCATTAACCTTCTCCCCCGTCTCACCTCCCCGACCCACTGTAACCCCTCTTTCCCCTTTCCACCAAGCTGCTCCAGCCAGCCCCCCTGTAAATTACCCCTCAACCTTTGTAAATCCCGTATTTACACCAGCACAAGCACCCACGATCACACCCATATTCACGGTCACCGCACTAGATACGTCCACTGACATGGACATCTCACCACCCGCTGCACCATCACTGATTTCACTCCCGGCACAAACATTTTTAGGCACATCACAATTTTCAACAATCACTACATCATCCACCTTCCCATCCCCATTCCCCGTTCCTGTTGCATCTACACCAACTGCATCTTCATTTAGCACCCCGTTAATACTATCACCCACTGTAGATAATGCATTCCGACAGATGTTCATGTGTATGACGCAAGTAAGAGATGAGTTCACATCTCTTGGTGATAATTATCAGCAGCTGCAGAGGACAACCAATGACTTACAGTCGCAGCTTAATTTATTGTCCATTGAGAATGCCTCTCTGAACACCCGCTACCAAGAATTACGCGAGGCTTATCACAAATTGGAACTAGAAAGCGAAGAAAAGACCAAGGAAGCCACTGCTAACCTGGATAATTTATTAAGAGCCCAGACAGTCCGCAATGCAACGCTAACACGAAACATGGGCTTATTACGAAGACACCTAGCAGCAGCCAAGGAAGAAAACCAGTGCTTACAGGATCAGAACCGAGAAAACTTAGAAGCAGCGCTCGACCACCCAGACCAACCACTCAGTCCTAGCAGGTTCAAAGCCATTCCTTCAGACTCGATGAGAATGCTGCTAGACGATCATGTAAGATTGCTAGATGAATACGACCGCATGAACGAGGAGTTACAGAAACTCAAAGAAGATCACAAATTACTCCAGTTACGAGAACCGGCACACCACGACATACCAGCACCTGTGGACCCCTCTCCTGACCTCCTAGAGGAACTCAACTCATTACGGGCCCAGGTATCGACCCTTGAATCAAGGATTGCAGTATATGAAGCGCCACCAAGGCCAGATTCCCCACCTGAGCTTCCAGCTGAGGAAGAAACTGTCACCATCCCGGTGGAGGAAACATTTGAAGAAGCATACGAGCCACAACCCATCCCAGGCGGACACGTCACGGCCGAAGGTCAGATGACGTACGAACTTCCGACCCCCGCGTGGATGAAGACTATTGAGGAACTTGGAACAACGCACTCAGCGAGAGTAGAGGCACAATTACATGCCATGGCGATGATAGAAGAAAGAATATTACAGTCTCCATTCTTTGCTCATTTGGCCCCGCGACGATACATATCTGGGCATGAGCTACAGTATAAACCGTATTTCATGTTAATGGCCGAATACCAACTAGCCATTGAGAAAGAGACAGGGAAGAAACCATCGCATGCAACTCAATTCGAGGCGGATGATTTGCCACTAGATGCACAGAAAGGAAGGATCTATCAACCAGAGTGGCGCAAAGATTTACTACAGCAGTATCCAGAGATGATGAGTACATGGGTAAAGGCACCTTTGCATTTGAAGTATAACCCGTGTTGGGGACCAGTACCACGACGCCGCTCCTAGACTACCTTTGCTATTAAGGTACAAAACAATAAGCAGTGCCAAGACTGGTTGAATTACCCCTATTTTAAGCCACCCATTGAGTTACCAACTGTTGGCTATATGATGGCTACAATTCGCCACTGGCTCCCTAGATTAAAGCATATGGATGATATAGCAGTGCATATGACTGTCGAAATCTTTGACATGATGCAAATGATTTTTAAAGTCTTCCGACGCGTCAAGGCACCACATGTCAACACCCCGGGCTTTGAGCATGGCAATTTCGATCTGGTATATGATATGAGTACAACGCCATCGCTACGGGTGTGTTATGCCTGGCACTGCAGAATAAAGTACCTACCGGCATGCTACAAGCAGACATTCGAAGAGATGTTCACAACCGGCTTCTGGGAATACCATTCAGAGGTATTCATAAGCAGGCCTACACATTTATTACAATTATTTGCCTGTGAACGAATGGTCTATTCCACACACTGTCAGCTCCCGCCACCGGAAGAACCGCAACCAATCGACTGGGAGAAACTCGAGGCAGACCTGGCCCGAGGCATTCGTATCTCCGAGCACACCCTCGCTCAAGACCTCCTACAGAACTATATCCGGCAGACCTCACAACAAGGTTCTGTCAGGGACGACAGAAGCAAGAGGGAGGGGGGTGTTGGAAGCAGCCAGAGGCACAGACGACACGGAAGCATGTAACGACGGAGCAGGGAGCCAATCGAATCATTTTTCAAAGATTTATGTTTTCAAATACTTTCACAAAACCTCCAACAGTGATTTTCATCACTATTGTAACATCTCTAACATAGAAAACCCCATTTTGTAATCCATAGCTCCATTTTGTGCAAGCCGAGGAGTCCTCGAGCTTGAGGAGCTTAGGTAGAACAAGCGTATCAATTTTTGTTATTTTTAGACATCGTTTACCCTTCCAAATAGCATCTAGGACCTAATTTTTAACTATGCCGGTCACTAGATGTGAAACCGGTCAAAACTAGTCTAGAAACTAAAAAAAGAGCTAGAGAGCTCATTTTTGAGGTTGGTTAGTGTTGGCTAGTGTGAGCTTAGAGCTATTTTGAGCTTGTAATAGTGTTCTTGAGTAATAGAGCTAATCTCCCACCTTCCATTGTGTCTTGCTTGTCTCTTCGTAGTGTGTGTGCATGCGTGTGTGCATTTCTATGCTTATCACCTTCACTCTCACTTCATCTCACATTCACGATCTTCATATCACTCCTATCTCTTCCGCGGATTGACATTAAGGAGGTGGAGCTTCTTAACGTGGTTCTCACCATTGTGCTAGAGCAACAGTCAACTACACAACCAAGTCAAGGACTCACAACTCAGTGGTTAGCACTACGTGCTGGGTTCATAGATAAGTGAGTCAGAAATGTCATTCAATTGGGAGAGACTCTTGGCTTCTGAAGACATGCATAGTTTAGTACCTAGGGAAGGTTTTATGTCTAGAGTGGAAGGGGAATATCGGATGTCTCTTCAATACATATCCACTAATTTGCAAGGAATACCCATCTACCTCGATGGTCTACACAGGTCAGTAGCAAGAATCTGAGATAGTTCTAAGACCAGCTGTCAAGTATGAATGGGGAGTTTACAGAATCTGAGATAGTTCTAAGACCAGCTCTCAAGTATGAATGGGGAGTTTACATGGACAAGATGGGCCAAATATCTGTAGTAACCAAAAACCATGAAAAGATTAATGAAAGAGGAGAATTAGAGGGACAAGGAAATTCTAGAAGAACCAACAGTGGAGATACGGTGACTACCCCTAGGGGAAAGTCAGTAATGACTCAAGTATTGCAAGCAGACAAGATACCTCAAGATGACTATCTGATGGATGTGTACTTAGTACAGGGATCAGAGCTACTCCTACAAACTGATTCACTGACACAAGGAGAGAGCATCAGCCCAACAACTATCTACGAGTTAAGGGATCCCAAAAATCCATCTAGAGCTACATACCTAGACCAAAATCAAACGAGATATTGGCATGTAGATGAAGCGGAAAGGTCTAGATTAAAGTACATGGATCTGCCTATCTTCCCTCCTCAAGATCACGAAACTACCTCACAAAACCCATTCGAGACCCAGCAAAGAACGGAAAATGTGATGTTGGGAAAAACAAGCCAACATAGTATGCCGAATAGACCTCAGGTGCAATCCACCATGCCAAGAATTAATTCCCATGACCACACTAGCCAAGGAATAGGAAATATGAATGGAACTGCCTTTAGGGCAGGACCATGCCAAGGTGTAGGACCTGGAATACACCCAGTAAAACCTACTATTCCCATCATGATTCAATCCCCAGAGCCAGGAAGAAGACTGAGACCAATCCAATTGGCCAAATGTATGCGAAATCGTTACGATGGCACAAGAGAGCCCTATGACCACATTGCAGAATACAAACAGGTATTGTGTGCGGAGCAAGTGGATGACTTTTTCATGCAATATAAATCCTATGGGCTAAATCTCATGGGAATAACCTTAGCTTGGTTTCAGTCCTTGGATCCAAATTCCTTTGGCAATATCGAACAATTCTGCCAAGAATATATTTGGGAATTCACTAAGCGAGGGATCAAGCACAATTCGGCATCCTTACTACATAGTTTCAAACAAGCTCCTAATGAAACAATAAAAAATGCATCATGAAGATTTAATCAATACGTAACCTGATGCCCTATGATAGATAGACCTTCTCAGCAGAAAATGATATCCCTATTTTTAGAAGGTCTAACCGATGGAGCATTGAGAATCTTATATGTAAAACAATTGCAAACTCTGGGTGAGTGTCTTCAAGAGTGCATAGATTTGGAAGACAACTTAGCGGAGGATCTCAAAATCACACAAGATCCTACCAAATCAGAGGATACAAGGAGTAATGAAACTTCTAGTTCGAGTTATGTGGAGGAAGTGGCAGCGTTAGTGGCCAAGAAATTCGGAGTACAAGGACAAAGGAACTACCAGAACTCCTCCTTGAGAGTGCCAATGTTAGAAAGTTGCACACTTTGTGGTGAAGATCATCCATCTCATGTCTGCTCTAGAGAAGGACTTGGGTTATCACAACCTTACCCTTATGATAGACAACCAACTCAGGAGCCTAACATATACTCTTATAGTGAGCAGAAGTACATCAACTACAACACCGAAAACTATCCAATGAATAGACAACCACGACCATTTGTACCACCTCAATGTAGAACATATGGGTACCCTCCTACAGAACAAGGCAGAGAAGTTCCTAGGTATAACCCCTGTCCAGGACCACGAGGAGCAACTAGACCGTATGAACACGGAGGATATAGCCAACCTCAACCTATACCTAGACAACGACCATCCTACCCACCAGCTCCGACACAAGGGTAGAATATCACAATACAAGTCGTTTGTCTTGAGTGTGGCAAGGAACAACTCTTGAGAGATTGTCCCGGACATCCCTCTACTGCACCAAAAGTTACACCTGTTAATGTAGTAGGCTTAGTAGGGGATTCAAGTTCCAGTAGTGATAATGTGGCTCCTATACATGCAATTACTAGGGCACAAGCCTTACAACAGCCTAAACCAGCTGAGAAATCAGAACCAAGTGAGTCAGGAGAGCCTAGTAAGAGAAAAACAAGAACATGGAAGGATACTAGAGAGAAGGCCAATCGTAACTGGACCAAAAAGTTATCCGAACTAGAAGAAAGCTTGAAAGACGTTGCTGCAGAGCAAAGAGGCACAAAAGGGGAGTCCCAAAATTTTCAAATTAATGGGCATATTTTTCTTCTTCAAAATCCTAGGAAATTCTCTAAAAGCTATGTAAATGCACTAGAGGAGTCCTCTAGATGCATAATTCCAAATCCTTGTAATATATTTCTTGTAAAATAGTAGGAAATTAGAGATTAGCCAATAAGGTGCCGGTCACTTGTGTGAAAGGACCATTTTTAGGGCACATGTATATAAGTCACTTTGTGACTCTTTGTAAGAACTTTTTGCCATTGTGAAGAGGGAGAGCTCCTGAATTTTGAATTTGCTTCTTTCTTGCATATTTTCATCTTCTCTATGATCTTTTGTGTGTGTGAAGCTTGGAATGTGTGTGTAGGACTGTTGTCTACCCCTTCCCATCACTTTTGAGCTACTGTTGTGTGTGTGTGAGCAAGTAGGAGTTGTGGAGTGAGTGTGTGTGTTTCCTGCCATTCACTATTTTGGTCATAACTTGAAGAGCGGTTGTCAGATTCAAGTGAAAATACCACCAATAGATGCATCTTGTCGAGAGCTTCGAAACAAGATATTGGCCATATTCGGAGTTCGGAGCTGGGAGAAACATTCAAATTTGTAAAAACTAATGTAAGTGGTATCACGACAGACACTTTCACAGGTTAAGTGAGTTGTAGAGGTAGATTAGTCTTTTCTCAGGCATTTAAGCTGAACCACTTCACTTTCCATCATGAGCACACATGTCCCCATACACTTGGTTAGGTCGGTTCTTCGGATTGATAAGTAAGCGTGTATCAATCCCCCACTATATGCACTTGTGTGGCAAATGAGATTTAGTCTCTTTGGCACGTCCCTAAGACTTCGTGACTTAGGTACACACGTTTTTGGCGTCGTTGTTGGGGACATGCCCAACCAAGGTGCCTTCATGATGGTTATAGTTCTAGAGTGAAGTAATCGTACTTGTAGAAGTGAATTCATTCAGTGGCAAGTAGTCGAACACTTCAGCACTTGTTACTTCACATCTTAGAGGTGTGTGTAATGAGTTTTTAGGTTTAGGGTTAGGAGAGAGGGAGAGAAGAAAGAGTTAGGGTTAGGTTAGGAAGAGCTTTAGAGTAGAAGTAAGTGGAAAAGTACTAAGAAAATCCCAAAAGAAATTGTTAGGATAGTGTAGGATAGGCCTTAGTCCTCAGAAAATATAAAAACCAAAAATTCGTAGTTCATTTCTCATTTGCTCAGAAAGTGGTATCATCTCTAGACAGTGATTGGTATCATCCACGTGGTATCATGCATTCCAGGCTTTCAAAGCTACCTAGTGAACTCAAGACTCAAGTAGGACATCACAAAGGTAAGTTACCCCAAGATTTCAATGGCAAAAACACAATAGAAGTGCATTAACATGTGATTAAAAGTGCATCTGGTATCACAGGGTGGGACAAAATGCTTTTAGAGTTCCTTTGAGTGAGACCGAGGGTGAGGAGTGAAGAGGAGAGAGAGAGAAACCAAGGGATGAAAAAAAAATTGGATTTGGAGTTGATTTGGCTGCAGTATTGCGATCGGTCGAGTTTTGGTATTGTGATACCAAAATTCCCTTGTATCGCGATACTTGCCAAAGTATCGTATCACTGGTTACCACTTGTGGTATCGCGATACCATTACTGGTATCGTATCGCCAAGTTGGTATCGCGATCGTGATTTTCCGAGTGGTATTGTATCGCGCACAATTCCAGTATCGTATCATTGCCCCCGAGGTATCGTATCGTGAGTTTTCTTGGTATCGTATCGTGATCTGCACAAGTATCGTATCGCGAGTTTCCATAGTATCGTATCATGCCAGGTCACAATATTGTATCGTGCATGCTCTTGGTATCGTATCGTGATGAATTGTAGTATCGTATCGTGCAAGTTTGTGGTATCGTATCGTGATGAATTGTAGTATTGTATCGTGCAAGTTTGCGGTATCGTATCGTACACTATCGTGGTATCGTATCATGTAGTGCAAAGGTATCGTATCGTGTCTTCAGGAGGTATCGTATCGCCTGAACACATGGTATCGTATCGGGGCTGAAGCAGTATCGTATCGTCCAGTCCTCTGGTATCGTATCATTGACTACCCGAGTATCGTATCACGATCGGTAGTGGTATCGTATCGCCGACAACCTGGTATCACCTAGTGCAGTATTGCCAAAGTGGTATCATCCAGAATACTTTGAGCATTTTCAAGGGTAAATTTGAGGCATTTGAGGAGCCAATTAGGGAGAGAATTATAGCCCAAGAAACCCCCAGGAGGGTGGATGAACTTGAGGTCTGGAAGGGTTCTAAGTAGCCGGAGAAGCGTCATATCATCGGTAGGAAGTACCACTCAGGTCAGCCACCGCTCTACCTATTTCGACACCTCTAGTGATTCGGAGGAGGAGATACCCATGGCTTCAGAAGACATGCAAGGTCATGTTCCCGGGAGAAACTTCATGTCTACAGTAGAAGGGGAGTACCGCACCTCCTTGCAATATGTGTTTACTAATGCCCAGGAGATTCCTATCTTCTTGGATGGGTTAAATAGATAAGTTGCTAGGATGGCAACCTCCACCAATGCCACAATTGTGCCCAGACTAGCTATCAAGTATGAAGGAGGGGTATATGTGGATAAGTTGGGTCACATCTATGTGGTGATAGGAGTTAGTAACTACTCCCAGAGGTAAGTCAGTAGTGACACGAGTCTTGAGAGGGAATTTGATACCTCAAGATGACTACTTATCGGAGGTCTATTTGATCCATGGAGTAGATTTACTGCTACAAACTGACTCACCTACACAAGGACGGGAAGAAAGCACAATGACATTTTATGAGTTAAAAGATCCTGAAGACGAGTCTCGAGTAACATATCTAGACAAAAACCAAAGAAGGTATTGGCTAGTTGATGACATAGATAGAGCTCGACTGAAGTACATGGGATTGCCTGTATTTCCCCAACAAGAGCAGGCAACTACCTCTCAGAATCCTTTTGGGACACAGCAAGAGATGGAACATACTATGTCGAGACAAATAAGCCATCAGAGTGTTCCAAACAGAACACATCTACAATTTACAATGCCTGGAATGCAAACACACAATCAGCCACACCCTGGATTAGGCAACCAAAATCGACCACCAGTAAGACCAAGACCACCACTACGAGTGCAACCTGGAATACCCCAAATTAGACGAGCAATCCCAGCATTCCCAGTGATGCCCAGACAACCAGAGGCCATAAGAAGATTAAGACCTATTCAAGTGGCCAAATGTGTGAGAAATCATTATGATGGATTGGGAGAACCTTATGACCACATTGCTGAATTTAAACAAGTTCTAAGAATTGAACAAGTGGCTGATTTCTTTGTGCAGTATGAGTCTTTTGGACTCACTCTCACAGGAATAGCTTTGACATGGTTCCAGCCATTAGACTCCAATCAATTCAGAGATATTGAACAATTCTTTCAAGAATTCATAGGGGAATTCACTAAAAGAGGGATTAAACACAACTCTTCATCATTAATCCATAGCTTTAAATAGAACCCCAATGAAACTGTAAAAACACTTGCCCAAAGATTCAACCAGTATGTTGATAGATGCCCAGTAACAGAACGACCAACACAAAAAAAATGATCTCTTTATTCTTAAACGGACTAACGAACGGAACTTTAAGAACCTTGGTCTATGTAAAGAGACTGTAGACATTGAGTGAATGTCTTAAAGAATGTATCGACTTAGAGGACAACCTAGTAGATGATCTCAAAAGTACAACCAGTCCTACTAAATCAGAAGACACCTGAAGCACAATAACATCCAATTCTAGTAATGTAGAAGAATTAGCACAGTTCGTGGCGAAGAAATTGGGAGTCCAAGGACAAAGAAATTATCAGCACCTAGCCCTAAGAGTGCCCGTGTTACGAAGATGTAGCTCATGTGGAGGTGATTGCCCCATCAAGGAATGGCCTTGTATTGTCACATAGAACAAAAATACACCAATCACACCACGAAAAATTTCCCATTCAATAGGCAGACGCGGCCTCTACAACCACCTCAGTATCGATCATATGGATATCCACCTAGAGAGCCAGGCAGAGAGATGTCCAGGTACAATCCCTACCCAACACCACCAAGAGCACCTAGACCATACGAGCAAGCACAATATACACAACCCCAGCCAGTGTTAGGACCACAATTGTCACATCCCCAACATGTGGTACCTGTCAAGTATACCCAACCAGAGCAAAACTTAGAAAGAGCCATAGTGCCAGCATCACCAATAGCCAGTGTAGAGTCAACAAACCTAGGATACGAGCAATCCCAAGGGGATTACTATTCCTATGATGCTAGTATAATGGAGTACGAGCATGTTTATGATCCGCAATACTATGGATACGAAGGATATGACAATACCTATGGACCAGAAGTGGCGACATTAATGTACACCGCGCCTAAAGCACAGGCACCCGTAAGACCACCCATCAGACCACCTGTGCTAAGAGGACCTTGTTATAGATGCGGGGGAGACCACTTTATCAGAGAATGCACTCGGCCTTACAACCCACCACCTCTTAGGATTCCCAACAAGGCTCAAGATACTACAGCTATTAATGTGATCGAAGTAATAGAAGCACCGGGAAGTGACAAGGAATACACTGTACCATTAAAGGCCATTACACGAGCACAAGGGAAGGAATGAGAAGGAAAATTACCAGACCTTGAACAAGAAAACAATAAAACCTTAGACCCCAAAATTCAAATAGTGGAAGATTCAGAAGACGGTCGCGAGAGTACTCAAGCAACGAAAAGCCAAAAGTGGAAGGAAAGAAGAGAAAAGATCAAGGAAAAATGGATGAAAAACAAAAATCAAGAAGATAAGAAACATACACGAAGCAACAAGAAGTCTAAAGAACCAGAGATTCGGGAAGAAGTTCCCATTCCACCGCCTATCCGAGAGTCAGAAAAGCCAAGATCAATTCTAGCCGACCCAAAACCGGATGATTTGGACATGTGGTTGAAAGCATACCAAGCTAGAATTAAGACTGGACCGAATGTGGAGCAACATGAAAAGCTTTACCCATTAGGAGAGTTAGAAAAGGAGAGGCTTGTGATATATAGAAAACTCATAGAGGTAGCTTAGCACAAACGACCCTAGAAAAGACTATCCCTACCGTCCCCAAGACAAGGATAGCAGAGGATCAATACAAGGATTGTGTTAAATTCAAGGACAAGGAACCGAAAGAGAAGAATGATAAATGTGAGCTAGTAAAAACCTAGGACAAACCTATGTCAACAGTACCGGATTTAGAAGCTAACTGGCCAAAAGAATTGTGGAATAGGATCCAATAAGAACAATGGAAAAAGAATGGAGTAGCTAAACCTCCTTTTGAGGAATTAGATGTGGAAGTTTATCAACCAAGTCCCAACATGGAAGAAGTATATGAGGAAGTATCGAGACTAGACCGAAATAGGGAAGAAGCTCAGAGCATTTCAACCCTACCAAATTACATGGGAGAGTACAAAAAAGAATCCATGATCTTCCGAGCGCCCACAGTACGAGGAAAAGGAAAGGGAAACTTAGATAAGAATTCACACAATTTAATAGAACTTAAAAAAACAAAAGTACAATGCCAATTGATTGTGGAAGAACTACTTCGTGTTAAACCACAATTATGGAAACAATTAGCAGGTCAACTGGAGTTAGGGCAGAAGAAGAACGAAAAGAAAAGCAAGGGAAATGAAAACCCTCCTAAGGTACAAATACCTGTGGACAAGGTTGGAGAATTTAGTGAAGGAGACGAAGGTAACACGTGTCTACCTGTCACTTACAATGGCTATATGACCAAAGCCATACTAGACACAGGAGAAGGAGTTTGCAGGGCAGGCTGTAGAGTATTCATAACTTGGACACATCTCTGAAAATCGGGCTTGTAGATCGGTAACTCAAAGTATTTATGGATGCCGGTTTTCTTCATAATGTCCATGGTTGATGTGAGCTCATGTACTACTTTGAAATCTTTAGATATCACAGGGAACTGTTGATCTGTATCCATGATTTTAATGGTGACGAGGAATAAGAAATCCCCAGCTAGTTGATCATCTCTAAACCAATGTCCTTTGGCTTTAGTCACACTTTGCAAAGGGAATTCCAACACTTCCCCTTGAATGGTAGCGTCAGAGTCTTCAGAGGCCATCTACACTCGTAATGCAAAGAGCATTAGCTGTTGTAGAATACATGTCGTTTAGTGACATGTATTGTAGTGATATTGCATGTGTTGTGTCACTCCGTTCCCCATGTGTGCATCAATAGAACTTCTTACCGCATATTTTTTTTCATTTGTACTTCTGAAAGAAAACAAGAATTAGTGTAGCCAAAGCAATTATTTATTTACATAGTAGGTCCATTCCTAAGGAAGTAGAAGCTATGACCTGTCCCCAGTTGGAGAATGTGCACCACTAATTCTATTATGTACATTATGTGCCGAATCCTTGGCCTCGTAATGTGGCCCTATCATGCATACTTTAGGTGCATTGGAAGCTTCATGTGTGCAAAAGAAATCTTCTTGGTTCAAGTGTTCCATTCCTTGCTGTTGCTTTGGTTTCCAAATCCATTTTGTAGTAGAGGTTTTAAGCCTTGTCTTATCCTCCTTTTGTCGTGCTGCATTTGAATCTCTTCCTTTTTTTGTTATCCGAGTTGTGGGGTCCCTTCTCTTGGGGTATTTGTGACAAATCTCACTAGTCTTTATGGCATTGTTGTGTCGATATAATGTTTCCTCGTGCTTGTCTATCTCTTGAATGGCCACTTGTCTGACCTTCTTGGGAATCCACATTTGTTGCCGTGTTTTTTGAGCTTCTATCAAGGGCTTAGGAAGCCATACTCTCAAAAGTCATTTTGGTTCTGATTTAGGTGAAGAATAATTCTTGTCCACCCTTGTCTTCCTATGAGAAATGATGTTTATTGGCGTTGCCTTCTCTGATTCCTTCACTCGATCCTTTGGAACCCACTTGAAGTTAACATTTCTTGATTGCGAGTAGCTGATGGTGGATTTCCAGGCTGCTGATCGCTGTTTTTCATAGAAGTCTTTAAGAGTATTGTCCTCGTCAGTTTCCTTCTGTTCACCAGTCAAGCATGATGAATCTACTTTCTCTTTGGATACATTGGTGTTTGAATTCCCTTCTTCTGTGAGACCTACTTCTGATTGATTTGTGCTGAAATCATTTGCTATGTGCTCTTCTATGATTTTTTCCGCACTTTCGATGACTCGTGGTCTATGTGAGGGTTTCTCTCCTAATAGACTAAAGATTTCCTTGTGCCCTATTTTGGCTGAAATGTATCCTTGAGCTAGGTGGATGCTCATTTTTATAGTTCTCTCGGCTGAAAAATGACCTCCTGCAGCACCTGCATGTGCCATCTCTAATATGGGTAAGTATTCTCCTTCATGCGCACATAGCCGTAACTGATTGTCTTTCCCTCTCTTGAACAAGTTTCTTCCCATGATTACATAATCCTTACTCATTTCTTCTAGGGACCATTTCCTTGCTAAGCTAACTCCTTCCTAGTGTTCTCGTGTCTTTAGGAATTTCACTAATGTTTCACTCCATTTGGGTGCTATTGTAGAGAAGGGTAAGAATGTGTGATCCTCTGGTATGGTTTCCTGACATTCTGTGCAATTACTAACATAATCATGAACATCTTTAGGCATATCAGGCCAGTATACTCCTAGTCGTTTCAATTCTCTTAGAGTTCCATGAATTCCTTTGTGCATCCTCCATTTGTTTACATGAGCTTGTTCAATCAACTTCTTTTGTTCGTCCTCCTCAACACATCTAGATAATACACCGTTGGGTTCCTTATAGTACACACTTCCTGTGATAATGTGCAAGTTACGTGATTGCAGAATTTCTTGTTTAATTTCTTTATTAATTGAGTGTTGTGGGCCATGAGTGAGTATCGAAATTAGTTTCTCTGCCCTCTTTGGACACACTTCCAAATTAAATAGATGTGTCTGGCAAATCGTCTAGTACTCCACTTGGTGGTTCTCCATGTGTTAATCTTGAGAGGTGATCTACTCTTACATGAGTATTTCCCTTTTTCACTATTACTTCAAAGTCGAACTCCATCAATAACAGAAACCATCTCACAAGTCTTCCTGTGTTACAAGGCTTATTGACTAGGTACAATAAGGCTTGATGATCTATGAAAAACTTGAATTTGTTGGCTAAGAGATAATGTCTGAATTTCTTTACAGTGTACACCATTCCTAATCCCTCTCGCTCTGTAGTTGTATAGTTTCTCTAGACTTGATTCAGTTGTCTACTCGCATAGGCAATTGGATGATCTAACTTTCCTTCGTCTGCCGACTGAGCTAAAATGCATCCTATTGCGTAATTTGAAGCATCCACATGAATGTGAAAAGGTTTGTTCCAATTCGGTGTTTTCAGAATTGGGGCCATGCTAAGTCGCCTTTTTAACTCGTTAAATGCCTTTTCGCATTCATCCGTCCAAGTGAATTGAGTCAAAAGTCCATACAAGGGTTTGGCAATTATAGCGTACATATGGATAAATCGACGGTAGTATCCACAATGTCCCATAAATGCTTGCACTTCTTTTGCATTCTTCGGTCTAGGAAGTTCTAAAATGACCTTGGTCTTGTCTTTATCTGTAGATATTCCGTTCCTAGACACTATGTGTCCTAAGATCTTCCCTTGTCTCACCATGAAGACACACTTCTCAGGGTTCAAGCAGACTTTGTATTGTTGACATTTATCAAATATTTTCCATAATTTAGGAATGTGGTCTTGCCTTTGATTTGAATATGTACATAGGTCATCTACATACACTTCCATACTCTTCTTTAGGAATTCTTTGAAAACATGACACATCAACCTTTGGAAAGTAGCAGGTGCATTAGTGAGTCTGAAGGGCATCACTCTAAACACATAGACTCCCCATTCAGTCGTGAATGTGGTCTTATGTTGATCCTCAGTAGCAATAGCTACTTGGTTTTATCCAGATAATCTGTCTAAGAAGCTATAGACTTCTTTTCCTGCAACTCTTTCCAATAGATGGTCGGTGATAGGTAACAGATAGCTATCACGGATCATGGCTACATTCACTTTTTTCAGGTTAATGCATACTCTGAGTTTTCCGTTCTTTTTAGGCACAACCACTAGTGGTGATACCCATTCAGTGTGTTCTATTTCATAAATGAATCCAGGTGCTAATAACTTGTCTATTTCCTCTTTTATTTTATCAGCATAGACCTCATTATAGGTGTAAGGGCGTTGTTTTGATGGTTTTGCCTCCGATGTCATTGGTATTCTATGGGAAAAAATGGAGGGTTCCACACCCTTGAGTTCCTTGTAGGTCCAAGCAAATACATCTCGATATTCCCGGATCAACTGCATTAGTTCTTCTTCCTCCTCGGTTGACATGTCTTTTCCTATGTATGTACATCTTTCTTCTCCATCTTCTATAGTTACCATGATTTTCTTGGTTTGTTCCTTGTTGTCGTATGCTTCTCCTTCTCTTGCCTCCCTCTTAGGCATTTGAATAGCTATTTTTCTCTCTTTTACTTCATACCTTTTGAAATGCTCTGGTACTTCAAAAAGGTTAGGATTTGGTTCGATCTTACTCACACGTTCCTCTTGCTTTGGTACTATGGGGGCTGCTTCTATTACTAACTCTTTGGTCATTTCATACGTGTCTTCGGTTCGAATGGCTTCTAGGTAACGTTCTTTAGAATCAAATTCAGGTTCCATCTCTATGCTCTCGTATTCTTCTTTCCACTCCTTTTCCAGTATTTCCCCTGATTCTACTTCTTGAAGGAAAACCATGTACAAATTTACGTCGTAGCCTTCTTCGTCCACACATTCATTCATCGTCAAAACTTCTTCATTCACACATACATCCAAGGTTGCTAGGATTTCTATCCATTCGTGCAGTTCAAATGTTTCATTAGGAAAGATTTGAGGCATGTACATTGGATCTTTTATGGGCCGGTAATTAGGATGCCCTATTGGCCATAACTGCCTTTTATTATCCTCTTTCTTGGCTTCCTTACACATCCATAATTGGGAGTCCTCATGCATCCATGATTGATGGCTTGATCTAGCACTATGGATAGACAAATCATCCTCTTCTTTATGTATGGGGTTCCATTGTACTGGTGGTACATCTCTGTACGCAAAGGTATGCAAGTTCATTTTGGTGGTGTTTCCTTGATGTTGAAGGTATAAAGAGTCTCGTCCCCAATCTTGCACTACCATAAGCTGTCTCATGAAGGGTCGTCCTAATATCATCTCATCGTTATTTGCTTTTCCAAATTGATAGATTGCTAAAGTATGCTCAAATTCAACTCCACAGGTGATTAATTTGATCTTCTCTAATATTCCTAATGGTTTTTCAACATGACCATCTGCTAATTGAAGCATATATCATGCCTTTGGCATTAGAGAGCATTTGCGAGAAATGCCATCATCGGAAGCCATGGCAAAATATGCAAAGGTTGCAACTGTCCTTAGGAAAAATAAGGGAGTAACAATTGTAAAGGAAGCAGAAACTAGCTCACAACCTAGAATGAGAGGTACCAAGAGGTTAAGGGAAATGATGCAGACAGAAGCCGAGGTGCCAGCCACGAAGAGGACACATGTACTTCCAAGGACAAGAATTGAAGACCATCGACCGATTACAAAAGAGGAATTGACAAGAGCACTGGAAGACACACATCAATATACCGAAGGTCAAGTAAATTAATCAGTGCAAGGGCACCATTACCAGCTATTTGTTATTGATCTTTGGAGTTGTCCTCTCCAATCATTTAGCATAAAAAATTAACAATACATCTTTAATTTTCAATCCTAGAAGTATACATGAGATCACAGCCCCTTCTACATGATAGAATCCAAGAAATAAGAGGTAAATGGCTGGATTTCAGAGAATAATGAAGATGAAGAGGAATTTCTAGGGTTTGGATTATCTTGAGAAAATCTCCATCATTTTCCACAATCTTGGTGTCTAAAGCATGTTATTTTCTCAGCAGAATACAACCATGAAGTCAAAACTTAAAAATGTTACCTGTACCATCCAGACGAGACAATCGCGATTCTGTAAAATCAAACGATTTTCATCTCCAGCACCATTCTTCATCAATTTCTCACTCAACATATCAGTAATCAGCTCTCTTCATACACATTCAACAGAAATACACAATAGAAGCTCACAAATCTCCATGGATACACAAGGAATAGACTCATAACTCAAAGAAATCACACAAAGAGGAGAAAACACGATTTTCAGCAGGAAACTCTCTCTTCACTTGGATAGCATGTAAATAAATAATCAACCAACCCCCTCATAATAGAGGATATTGTCTTTTATACATTTTCAAGTGTCCCTTTTCACACTTGAATTTTGGTTCTTTCCTCTATTATTCTAAACATATGCTATCTAGGAGTTTCCAAAAATTCTAGAAAAATTACATAAGGTTCTACTCTACATAAGGAAGACTCTTCCTTATTTTTACATCAGTTACATAAATATTTTTACAAGTTTTTGACATTTTACAATTGTTTCTCATCAAAAAATACTACAAAAAATACTTCTTTCAACATTCTTCCCCTCCTAGACCTTTTGACTCCTGACAAAAGACATTCCTGCTCATATATTCCAAATGCTCTCTTCACTTCTTTTTCCTTTGATAGACCTGTGACAATAAGTCATGGCTTCTCCTTTCAGTAACATTTAAGTTGTTTACCATTTCAAACAGTGCTTTCCTCCACTGTACTGCAGCTTCTGGCTTATCAATTACATCCTTTTTCAAGTAATCTGTGTATGCAGCTTTATATGCAGTGAGTCGAGATTTTGTGACTACGGACAAGTTTCCAAATATCTCTGATTCTCTTTCAAAAAACCCATAATCAAATGCATCTTCAAAGATCTGTAGATAATGACTGCCCAAAAATATTATTCTGCTGTAATATGCCATCAAACATATTCTATCAGGTGTTTCACTGAGATCAAACAATAATGCATCAGTAGGAGAATTGAAACCAATGTAATTTAAGATTCTGACATCTGTATCTGTATATGTCTCTATGCATGCCAAAATGAGTCTCATTACTCTGATCAGTAAAATGCATGCTGGGTCATTCACATCTTTGTATGTAGCTATAACAGATTCAGCTGTATCCACCATATATTTTTTTGTAGGCCATGTTCCTGCCTTTGGTCCTGCTAACTTTGGAGAATTCAACCATTTTGGTGGGATTTGTCCTTCTTTCCTTCTTTCCCAAAAAATTGTCCACCCTCTTCTTCTTGCTACTGGACAGTAAGCTGGATTAATTTTCAACTGAATAGGTGCTTCCTTCCATATTTTCCTACACTCTTTATTTGCATCCAACCATCTATTCCTCCATTTTGGATTAGCTTTCTCAAATAATTCTTTGGTCACATTGATATCTTCTTCATATTCTAGATATTTATTTGGAGGTAATCCAACCCTTGCCATCTAATAATTTTTTATACTTTCCATGATCATGCATAAAGGTATGCCTAGTCCATCTGCAGCCCAATGATGTTGATCAGGATTTATCCCTTTATTTAAAGCAAATGTGACAATCTGATCTTCATATTCATCATGCATTTTTCTAATGAAGTCCATTCTGGATTCTCTGTTTGTCAACAATTTCTGGACAAATTCCTCTGAATATTCTTCTTCTGGTCTTTTATTTTCTGGTTCACTGCCATGTTGACTTTTGTCATCATTTCCTTCTTCATAATCTTCTGTATATGTAGTCTCCATCTGTGCTTCTTCCTGAGCTTGTGGCTTTTCCATTTTTTTCTGTAGCTCTTCTATTGTCACCATCAAACTTCTGTTCTGAGTTGCCCATATCTCTCCTTCTGCTATCCATTCACTCCTTTCCTTTTCTAATTTTGATTGCCAATCACTTCTTTCTTTTTCCATATCCATATGCAACTTGTTATAACCCCTCATTGAGGTAGCAGCATGTGTACTAGCCTGTTTCTCCAGCTCCTTGGCTTCCTTCAACTCTGTCTGCAATCTCTTGATCTCCTTGTGCAATTCTTCCTTTTCTTCTTGTGTCACCTGAACGGTTTTGCTTTCTTCCTTCAACTGACCTTCTTCCATCAGTAGTTTGTTGATCTCCTCATTTGCTCTGACTATGATTTGATATGAACTTTGTAAAGTTATGTATCTACCTTCAACTTTCTTTAGCTCCATCTCCATTTTACTACTCTGCTCT
This sequence comes from Ceratopteris richardii, assembly GCA_020310875.1. Lineage (NCBI taxonomy): Eukaryota > Viridiplantae > Streptophyta > Polypodiopsida > Polypodiales > Pteridaceae > Ceratopteris > Ceratopteris richardii. Next base: position 4,263,564 of record CM035408.1, on the reverse strand, counting down.
GTCAGTTTTGCACTCTTCTCTTCAAGATATTGAATTTTATTTTGTTGTACTTCCACTTCTTCCAAAGAAATTATTCTATGTGTTAGTTCTTCATTCTTCTCCTGCACAATCCTCAACTGTTCTGTCATTTGTTCCTTTTCCCTTATGTGCTCCTTAATGATATTACTACCTTTTTCAAATTCAGACTCTGTTACCATTCCTGAAATGATCATATTCCTGCTTGAAGGTCTGAACTGCTCTATGTTGCTCATAATGATTTGGCAAGCAGATCTTATATTTTTGGGTATTCTTTCCAACCCAACTTCCATTTCTAGTTGTTTGACTTCTATCTGTTTATCTTCTTTGCACTCATTCTCCTCTTCTTCTTCTTCATACTCTATGACCTTAGTCTTTTGTTCTTCATAGCTTTGATCAACTTCCAATGTTTCTTGGTCTGCAACATCTTCTTCAAGTTATTCCAATGTCTGATCATCCTGGTCTTCATGTCTTGATCTATCTTCAACTACCTTTGCTTCTTCTACCTTATTATTCTCCAATTCTTGTTGTTCTTTTTCAGAGAACTGCGTTTCTTTCTCCTGTACTTCTTTTTCCTTAATTAGGGTTTCGTGAATGAAAGTTGATTCAATTTCCTCAGTGAATTTTATCTGATCATTACTTGTCTGCTTTTTCTGTCCCTCCTCCTGTTCATCTATGTCCATCAGGTCCAACTCTTCCTCTTGTCCCTGATCTTTTGTGATTGTAATCTCTTCATTATTTTTCAAATCATAAAGTATATCCTTTATGCTCTAGTTGACCTCCTTTTCTGTAACTCCTTCTTCTAATTCTTGAACATTCTTCTTTTCCATTGTTTCCTTTGTTTCCTGAATTTGATCTGCACCCTTCTGTTTTATGGCTGAACTGCTTATCTGTACCCCTTTTTCTGCTTCTACTTTCCCTTCATCAAATTTAACATAAGTTTGTTGGGAAGGTTTTGTCCATATTGACTTTAGTCCTGAATGCACCAGCCCACAACCGAATTCCTTTCTTACTTCACTTTCTTCTTCTGCCATTACTGCTTTTCCTTTCATCATCCTTCTTTCTTCTTCAAGACTAAGCTTCTTTACTACTTCTTCCTGGACTTGCTTCTCTTGAGGCTTCTCTCTCAACTCTTCAGGTGTTTTATGTTTCTAGGTGGCCTGTGTAACCACATTAGGAGTACTAGGTACTGAAAAATTCAAACTTTTTAATAAGAAATTTTCAATGTCACTTTCAGAGTCTGAAGAAAAATGTGAAGATCCTCCTATTTCTGGTTTTTCCACTTTTGACTCTTCTTCAACAGTAGATTCCTTCTTATTTTCTCCTACTGTCACTTCTTCTATCTCTTTTATAGTTACAGTTTCAACTATTGATTTTCCCTTCCCCTTCTTGGTCAACTTCTTCTTTTGCACTGGTTTCTTTTGAACCTTCTTTTTTACTACAATTGTGGTTCTGGTTTTTGGAGGTCCTTGCAGTTCTTTGAAGTATGCTAGCAGTTCTACTTCTTTCTTAACAAATACTTCCTCTGTCTCGGCTGCCATCATTTGATCATGAAGCTCTTCATAATGCTCTACTTCCTCCTGAACCCAATCTATTGCTTTGCAAGAATAGTCTTCCAGCATCTTTTGATATTGTGCCTCATATATTGCTCTTTTGTTATTACCTTGAGTCAGATAAGTATATAACTGCTCTTTGCTTGTTTGAGGTGGATGAGGATCACTAGAAGATTGGACCTGCTTCTAAGCAGCTTCATGCTCCTCTTTGGTTACTTCATCCTGCTCCAATTCAACCTTCCTTGGATCCAACCTCCTTTTCTTTACAGGAACCACTTCCTCAGATATTACCTTTCTCTTCATTCCTGCCCCCCTCATGCTAGTTTGTCCTTCTACTTCTCTCATAGACATCTTCCTGGGAGGACTCTTAATTCCTATCATAAGGCTTCTGAAATATTGTGCCTCAGCTGGAGCCAGCTTCAATTGATCTTCCATTCCCAATACATGATATATGATCCTGGTGAGAAACTGAGCTCCATTCATATATTTTTTCTGCTCCCAGTGTTTAGCTGCTTCTTTCAGCTGTTCATGTATGTACGGGGTTACATCCATGACTCCAAAGGGCTTAGTTCTGTCCTTATTGTTAAACATAATTAGTGTTATTGATTTATGTGGCATGGTATACCTTGGTAGTTTTGGGAAGCAAAAATATTGCAAAAACATCCTAATGGCATATTCCTCATTCTCCTTTCCCTTGAAATCAATAAATTTTGAATATCCTGTATAGGTTTCTTTATTCTTTTTCACAAAGCTATGGTCAAGCTTGGTTCCCATTGGATAGAATTGCAAAGGTGCTCTGATATGCTCTGCTTTGATAGTGATATTCACCTCCTGATTGTCTTTGTTCTTGACTTTGCACCGGAAATAAGCATCATTACCTTTTCCTACTTCCAACAAACTGTTCATTACTTGTGTCACTCTTTCAAAATCTATGAAAAAGATAGGTTCTTCCAGTAATTTATGTAACCCTACTGCCTTCCATCTTTTATGATTGACCGCAACTCTTTGAAATCTGTAGAATTCTTGACACAGCATAGTATATTTATATCCTCCTACTCCCACTATGAATATATGCTATCCAATTATACTCAGGGTTTCTTTGAGCTCCTTCACCACCTTTTCTGCTTCTGGAATCTCTTGCTCCTCATCAAACTCCAGGTTCACCTTCTCTACCACAGCTTCACTATCCAGGAACCAATGTCCCCTTGACAAGGTGACTGATTCTGCTTTGAAATCATGAATAGGCAGCTCCTTTGCATTCACCATTCTAGAGTAAATACACACATAAAAAGAAAGAACTCCACCCACATGAGTCACAAGAGAATAAAAAAAAATGCTTCTTATTTTGAGATGAAATGAAAGAAGAATGAAAATATTTTTTTTTTTTAATTAAATTCTGACTTCTTTAGAAGAACTCAATTAAAGTGATCATTACATGTGTAGCAAGCGGTCTAGTAAGATGTCTAGTGGACTCCCTACTTTTTACAGCTCTCATTCAGGAAGAAGATGTTTAGAAGAAAAAGAATGGAAGTACAATTAAACAAAATAGAAATAAAGAATTATAAAAAATAGAATAAAAATACAAAATAATAAATAGAAAGATGCTATCCTTCTACCTATATCTTGCTTTGTGCTTATATAAAAATGAAAAAATAAATAATCTTTCTCTGTCTCTCCTTTTTTTCAATAATTTCTTCTCTTTTTTTTCTATCTTTCCCCCCCCACCTTTTTTTTTCTATCTTTTCCCCCCCTTTTTTTTATTATTATTTTTTTCTATTATTTTTTTTCCTCTCTTTATTTTTTTTTTAATAATTTCTTCTATTTCTTTTCTTCCCCTCCTAATTCTCTTCTTAGAAAAAGTATAGGGTAAAGGATTTTGTTCTAATTCTCAATATGTTGTGATTTTCTTTTGTCTAACTTTCTGATCTGATTTTGAAAAGAAATCTAAATCCAGATCAAATACAGATGGTATTTTTCCATTGAATCAACTCTGATTTCTTTACCCAATAATATTTAACCTTAGTTGCCCTTATTTTAGGAAGAAATCCTTCTCCTTCTGATAAGCAGTTTTTTGAATATTTTGGCCTCCATATCCATGTTGTCCTAGGATTTTGTTTTGATGAATAGGCCTTGGGTATGCTTTGTTTCCATATCCTTCTTGGTCTAATGCTTTGATGCTTCAGATTATACCATGGTTGCCACCTTGCTCCTGGGTGTCCATCTTCCTTTGATTTCTCAATTTCTTGCAGATTTTGATTGAATGAAGCTTGATCATTTAGTATTTGTATTGGTAATGTCTGTGTTTCTTCTAATGAAAAAGACAATCCTTCCAAGTCTGGGTCATGAACATCCTTTTGAACTTCCTGCTCTTCATTACTCAATAAAAATATTAAAAACCTTTTGTCATTTATTGTCAACTTAAGCTTCATTTTGTCAAAATTCAAAATTACTTTACCTTGTTTGAGCCATGGTTGTCCCAAAATTAACTTTTCAGTCATCAAATGATCTGGCCATTGTTCACAATCTATTTATTCATTATTGAACCTAACTTTAATAGACAGTGAAGACATGCTTTGAATCATTTGTCCTTCCAAAGTTTTGATAAAAGTTCTTCTTCTAGTCTTTTCAAATTGAATTTACTCAACAAAGCTGAACTAATCAGATTCACTTGTGCACCTGAATCTATCAAAACCCTAATTTTTTCATTTTGATAATCCATTGTTATCACAGGCAGATGTTCTTTTTGTCTTAGAGGTGTTTCACACAAACAGACTTCCCTATGATCTTTGGTTTTTCTTATCCTTTCCTTTGCTTCCTGTTGAGCCTCTTTTCTAATGTTTTCTTCTTCTTCTTTCCTGTTTTGAGCTTGTTGCAATCTTCTCCATTCAGAAACAGTTAATGGGAGATCATATCTTTTAACTCTACATCCACTTATGAAATTTGGCATGATCTCTCCATCTATGTTAGCTAATTGGATAGCTCCACTGTTACTTATCTGATGTATAATATATGGCCCATGTCCTTTTTTCTGAAACTTTTTCTGATGTTCTTTGACTGTGTAAGCCAAAACTAGATCTCCCTCTTGTAGATCTTTTTCTTTTATGTGAACATCATGATAGGCCTTTTGCCTTTTCTTGTCCACTTATAAACTCATAATGGCTTGGAGTCTAGAAGCTCCCAATTTTTCCAATTCTATTACTCTCTTTGATAGTTCATGTCCAGTCCAATTGTAGTGACTACCTACTTTTAATGTTGGAATGAGGAATTCCATAGGTAGAACTCCATTTTGTCCATATACTAGATTGAATGGTGTGTTTCCTATTGCAGTTTTATAAGCCACTCTATAAGCCCATAGGACATGATTAAGTTGTAAATCCCAATCATTCCTGTTTGTGTTTACTAATTTTGACAGTATAGTGCAAAGTACTTTATTAGTACTTTCTGCTAACCCATTGGCTTGTGGGTGATATGGGGCTGACTTTCTCTGACTAATCAGGAAATATTCAGTTATATTTTCTATGATTTGGTTTACAAAATGGGTCCCCCTATCACTTACCAATTCAATTGGAAGTCCGAATCTGGTGATGATATTTTCATAAAGGAATCTAGCAGTAGTATGAGCATCATTCCTTCTTGTGGCTTTGGCCTCAGCCCACTTTGTCAGGTAATCTGTAGCCACTATTATGTATTCAGCATGGGATTGTTTTGCTGGAGGATGTATAGGTCCAATAAAATCTAATCCCCATTTACTAAAGGCTCTGGCTGAAATTAGTGGAACTAATGGCATATTATCTCTTTTATTCGGTTGACTCACCCTTTGACAGACGTCACATCTTTTTACATAGGTTCTTGCATCAGGAAATAGGGTTGGCCACCAAAAGCCAGAATATAATATGAGTTTAGTAGTTCTATCACTTGAGAAATGTCCACCTGCCACTCCAGAATGTGCCATTTCCAACATTTCCAGATATTTATCCTCAGGAACACAAATTCTTAAATATCCATCCATCCCTCTCTTATACAATTGTTCTCCTATCAATTGATATTCTTCAGAAATTACTTGTAGATTTTTTGAATCTGCACCAGCTATTACTTGTTTTCCTTTTTTCTTCCTTTTCAACTCTTCAATAATATTTTCACTCCACTCTGGATTTTTCTGAAACCAATATAGAGTTATGAATTCTGAATCTTGCAATGATTGACACTTCTAGCAATTAGCAATGTATTTTGTTACATCTTGAATCTTATTAGGCCAATGTACCCCCATCCTATTGAGATTACTTAGGGTGACTACCCTAGAAGCATGAGTGCAAGGGTTCCAACAATGAGCTCTTTTCAGATATTCCTGTTGCTCTTCTTCAGGAGTACAATATTCCAATATGCCTATATGGTTGAGGTGATACAAGTGCCTAGCTAGCAGCATAAAATTTCTGCTTTGTAATACTAAGTGTGTGTTGTTTCCAAATTTTCTACAAGGTCCCATGGTTAACAATGGTTCTAAAGTCATAGCCCACTCAGGAACACTTTCTACTTTAAACAAATAAGTATCTGGCAGGTCATCATATAAAGGTGAACTGGGTTCTTTAGACTGGATTCTAGATAAATGATCTGCTCTTAAGTGTGTTTTCCCTTGTCTGACCACCACCTCAAACTCAAATTCCATTAGTAAAAGAAACCATCTGACTATCCTACCAGTGTGACAAGGTTTATTTACCAAATATAGTAAAGCTTGATGGTCCACAAAGAACTTAAACTTGTTGGCAAAAGATAATGTCTATATTTTTTTACAGCAAATATCATTCCTAACCCTTCTCTCTCAGTGGTTGTGTTATTTTTCTCTGCTAAATTCAGTTGCCTACTAGCATAAGCCACTGGGAAATCCAACTTGCTTCCTTCTATTGGTTGTGCTAACACACATTCCAAAGCATAATTTGAAGCATCCACATGGACATGAAAAATTTTATCCCACTGAGGTGTTTTCAGAATTGGGGCTATTACCAAACAAGTTTTTAGAGTTTCAAACGCTTGGTCACACTCCTTGGTCCACTCAAACTTTGTAATTAGAGCATAGTTGTTGTGCGTGTACAAATTTTCTATAATACCCACAATGCCCCATGAAAGTTTGAAGTTCTTTTACATTTGTTGGTCTTGGAAGTTCTATTATAGCCTTTATTTTCTTCTCATCAGTTGAAATTCCATTTTTAGAGACTATGTGACCTAACATTCTTCCTTGTCTTACAAAGAATACACACTTTTCTGGATTTAAACACACTCTGTATGTTCTGCATTTCCTAAATATATTTTCTAAATCCTTCAAGTGATCTTGTCTTTTTAATGAAAAAGTACACAGATCATCCACATATATTTCCATTACATCTCTCAGGAACTCTTTGAAGATATGACACATCAATCTTTGAAAAGTTGCTGGGGCATTAGTTAATCCAAAGGGCATAACCCTAAAAGCATAAATTCCCCATTCTGTGGAAAAGGCAGTTTTATGTTGGTCTTCCAATGCTATAGGTACCTGATTGTATCCTGAAAAACCATCTAAAAAACTATAAACCTCCTTCCCTGCAACTCTTTCTAGAAGGTGATCTGTTATAGGCAATGGGTAACTATCTCTTATAGTTGCTGCATTCACCTTCTTCAAGTTAATGCATACCCTAAGTTTCCCATTCTTTTTTGGTACTACAACTATAGGAGATATCCATTCTGTATACTCAATCTCATAGATGAAATTGGCAGCCAACAGCTTGTCAATTTCTTCCTTTATTTTAGCAGAGTATTTATCATTGAATGTGTAATGTCTCTGTTTGCTAGGTTTTGCATCAGGTGTAATAGGAATTTTATGCTCACAGATTTTAGGATCAATACCTTTCAAATCCTTGTAGCTATAAGCAAACACATCCCTATAATTTTTTGCCAAATTTCTTAATGCCTCCTCTTCTTGATTTTTCATGTCATCTGCTACTACAATATGTCTTTCTTCCCCTTCTTCCTGAGTGATCACAACCTTCTTAGTTTGTTCCTCATTATCATAAGCCTCCCCTTTCTTCTTTTCTCTCTTTGGTTTCATTTTTAGAAGTAGTCTGTCTTCTACTTCATAAGTCTTGAAATTTGCTGGTACATCAAACTGTTGGTCTTTGTTTGTCATTTTCTCCTTCTTTTCATCCTCTTGGTCTTTTTCTATTTCCTTGTGTTTGTTCTTCCTGTACTTGCCTAAAATTTTATCTTTTATTGCATCTTCAGCTTTTACTTTTTCCAAATATTGTGTTTTCCCATTTTTCAATATCATTTCTTTTTCCTGGTCCTCTTCTGCTTTTGATACCTTTATCATTTGTATTCCTATGTGGAAAACATCATACCCCTCTTCATTTTGAAATTCCACTCCTACATACTCATCACTGGCCAGATCCATGGTAGCCAAAATTTGTTTCCACCCATAGGGCTCAAATTCTTCATCCTTGAATTCTTGTGGTACATAGTTCTCATCTTGTAACTTTCTTCCTTCCACATAATCTTCTCTTCTCAATCTTCCTTTTCTATTTGTGAGATTTCTTATCATATTGCACTTCCATAGTGATGATTCAGTTTCATTCTGGTCTTCCATCTCTGACTCTTCACTTAACTCTTGATTTTGATGTATTTTATACCCTTCTTGAGGAGATATGTCACAATAATGCCCATTTCTTAGATTCACTCTAGTTATTCTTCCTTTGCTCTGAAGGTATAGACAATCATTACCCCAATCTTGCACAATTTGCATTTGTCTCATAAATGGCCTTCCTAGGATAATTTCATATGAAGTAGATTGTGGGAATTCAACTATGGCAAAAGTGTGTTCTATCTCTATTCCACATATGTCCACAATTACTTTTTCCCATATTCCTAGGGGTTTTTCTATGTGACCATCTACAATTTGCAATCTCATTTTGGTAGGTAATAATTCATTTTTTCCCCATTTTTCCCAAGTTTGTTTAGTCATGATGGCCACTCTTGATCCACTATCCAGAATAGCTTTGGCATGATTTTTTCCAAATTGTATTTTTAGGGTTGAGTTTCCCTCTTCTCCTTCACAATATCCTCCTATCTTATCAATGGGAATATACCACAATTCCTCCAATTCTTGTAGTTGTGGATGAAGATTTTCTGATATCGTTTCCCATTTTTTCATTTTGTTCTGTAAGTGAGGATTCTGTTTTATCAATTCTTCCAATGTGGTGTGATATAGAATTGTACATTGTTTATCTATATTCACCTGGAATGTTATTTGTGGGTTTTCTTCTTGATTAATTTATCCTCTTGTTCTTGTTGCCTCAAATTCCTCAACTGTTTTTTGAGAATTGTCTACTTCCCCCAGTTTGAGTTGTGCTTCCTGTATGATTTGTTTACACTTCTGCATCCTTTCATGTTCTAGGTCTGGCATAGGATAAGCCATTACATGATCTGTAGGACTTGGTCCCTCTTGAATTCTTCCCTTGTATGCTTTTATCAAGGTATCTAGACTCTATGAATTTCTTATCTCTGACTGGGCTTGTGTTTTTTGAGAGGGAGTACTGTTTGACTGTTCTCTATTCTCCTCTTCCAAATTTTTACTCATTCCTTTTTTCCTTTCCCATTTCCCTTTTTGTCTATTCTTCTTCACCTTTGACACTAATCCTTCATTTTGTCCCTTAGTTGTTTCTTGTTGTTTAGCTTGTGCCCTTGTTATAGCATTTACATTCACTTGGTCAATGTCACTCAATTCTTCTTGCTCCATGATGTTGACTGCTTTCAGTGGTATATTATTAGATGGGTTTTGTTGTTTTTGAGGATTTCTTGGACAATCCTTTATTAAATGTTCCCTGCCACAATCCTTACAGTAAGCTCCCTCTATTCTTAATGTAGGAGGTTGTGGACAGTCTCTACTGAAATGTTCTTCCCCACATCTATAACAAGTTATCTTTGATCCCCCTTTGAACTGAGGTTTTTGATTGGACATATAATTATTGGTTATATACATGAATGTGGTTGTATCCATCTCAATTCTCCCATTTCCCAAATCTAGGGCTTGTAGTTCTGGTTCTCTCAGTTCATATCCTTCCCATTCTTCCTGATATCCTTCATTCCATTGATAATCTTCCTTGTATGGTGATCTTATTCTTGAGTTTCCCTCCTCTATTGGTGTGTATTTAACTGGTACCACATTTGTTGGTAATGGAGGTTGTTGCCCAAGTACAGGTCTTGGCTGCTCAATATATCTAGATTCTCTTTGACTTGCATAATCTCTCTCCTTAATGGGTTGTTTGTTGTAAAAACAGTCTTCTCTAGTATGATTTGTCCATTTCCTCTCTAATGTACAGTATTTGAGTGTTTTTCTATCTTGCAAGTGTTGTGGTTTTTGATATGGACATTGTTGTACCAAATGATTTTCTCCACAATTATAGCATTTTTTATTTGTTATTATCTTGGTATTTATCAAATTGGTTTTAGTGCTGACTTCTAGAGCTTTAGCAATGGCTTGAGCCAATTCTTCTGTTGGTGGGATTTTATCTTCATTTGTTCTAGATTGATCAAATGCTAACAGGTCTTGGCCTCTGTTATCTTCCAAACCTATTGCCTCTTTTACACATGCTCCTAGGTCAGGGCATCTCCTATAATATACTAGGGTTCTTAATTGGGCACTTCTTAATCCCTCTATGAATAGGGATACCTATCTCGCCATGGAAGGTACTTCTTCTTTGGGACATCTGTCAATGTACTGCTTGAATCTTCTAGCTGCCTCTCTGACATTTTCATCTTTTTGTTGCTTAAAGCTATGTATTAGTGTGGATGTGCTATGTTTTATTCCGGTCTTTGAAAATTCCCCAATGAAGGCTTCTAGAAAGGATTCAATATCTAGATACATTTCTTTTCTTAAGGGAATGAACCAAGATAAGGTAGGGTTAAACCAAATGCTTCAAATTGGACTTTGTAATCCTCTACTTCTTCAGCTTTGATTAATTGCCTAAATTCTACAGCATGAGCATGAGGATCAGAATATCCTTCATATTGATTTTTCATGCATTTGGCTACTTGATATGGTTTAAGCATTCTACACTGATTTTGCCAATGATGTCTTCTTCTTAGTGGAAAATCATTAAATCCTTCTGATTCCTTTTCAAAAGGATTTGGGGAAGTATGTGTTCTCCTACCTTGTGATTGTTCACCATTATTGTGAATTCCATGTGGTCTTGGCAAATCTGATTGTCCTAGGTTCTGTTCCCAAGGTCTCTTGTCTGCACATTGCCCTAGGTCATTTGAATTTTTTGGGTCTTGTGAGAAGATGTATACACATCCTTGCCTATCCTCATATCTACCATCTTTGAATTGAGCTACTGGTGTTATGTTCAGGGGAACTTCTAAGTTTCTCAATCTAATGAGAAACTTATGCATTCCATCCTGATATACATAGGTTCCAAACCTATTTGTGTACATATATTTGAGGATGTTTCTATAATCCCCAGTTTCTGTGGGCTCATTTTTTTCATTTAAATTCTCCATGTTGTTTTTTTGCCCTAAATCCCTTTCTTGCGAATCCCCTTCTACTGGCTCTATGTCTTTCCTTCCCAGTTCTTGCTCGGAATGAGTGTGCAATTTGTTACAGACCTAAGGATCATTCAATTAATTTCCACGATTCTGTGATTAGAATCGTGTTTCCCACGATTTTATGCTCAAAATCGTCTTTATTATGATTCTGTGGTCACAGTCGTGTTTTCCACGATTTTATGTTCAAAATAGTGTTTTCCACGATTTTATGAATAAGATCATGTTTAACACGATTCTGTGCTCAAAATCGTGTTTTCCACAATTTTATGCTCAAAATCGTCTTTATTACGATTATGTGGTCAGAACATGATTTTGAGTTCAAAATAGTGTTTTCCACGATTTTATGAATAAAATCGTGTTTTTCACGATTCTGTGCTCAAAATCGTATTTTTCACGATTTTATGAATAAAATCGTGTTTTTCACGATGTTGTGTTCAAAATCGTGTTTTCCACGATTTTGTGCTCAAAATCGTGTTTTTCACGATTCTGTGCTCAAAATCGTGTTTTTCACGATTCTATGCTCAAAATCGTGTTTTTCACGATGTTGTGTTCAAAATCGTGTTTTTCACGATTCTGTGCTCAAAATCGTGTTTTTCACGATTTTGTGATCAAAATCGTGTTTTCCACGATTTTGTTCTCAGACAATCGTGATTGCTCACAATGGTAAATAACACAATTTTCTTATGAAAATCGTGTTCTAGGAATCGCGATTTTGTGCTTCTAATTTCGAGAATCGCGATTTTGTGTTTGACTACAGAATCGCGATTCTGTTCAAATTTTTTTTATTATTATTTTTCAAGTGTTGATTTTCAAATTTTTAATTCTTCTATAGAATCGCCTTAACTATTTTTTGACATGAAATAAAAGGGTTTTTGTAAAATCTATTATTTTTTTACAAAAAATTCAAAAACTAAAAAATCGCGATTCCGTGTTTTTGGTTGATTTCGTGCTTATTTGTGCTCAATGACCATGTGAATGTAAAGAAAAACAAAGAAATTTTATTAAGGGCTCTTTACCTTGCTTGCTTGGTTCCAGAAAACTCAAAAGCTTTAATCTGCAGAAGATCGCGATTCTGATCCTGCTCTCACTCTCTCTCTCTCTCACTCAAGAATGAGTTTTTTTCTGAAACTCCAAACTTTTATAGTGACACAATCGCGATTTTGTGCAATTTTCACTGTTTTTCACTTTTTTACTTGTCCAATCTCTTCCTTCCACAACTTTTTGGTTTTAATCCTTAATTCTTAATTTTTCATGATTAATCCCTCCCATTGGCCATTGATGAAAATCACGATTTTATACTTTTCCACCTTTCTCACTTGATACTCAATTTTCCTTGATTCTTTGGAATTTAGCTTCCTTCACTTTCTCAATATTAATGAAATCTCTTGCAATTACCTTTCTCCAAAAACCCAATTGTACTCAAATTTCCCAAAAAAATTTCTCTTACAAAAAATCGCGATTTTGTGTAGAGAATCGTGATTTTTCTGTATTTCCTATTTTTTGCAATTTTGAGTATTCTTTTCTCTTGTTTCCCTTTAGTACCCTTTACCAATTCTAATTCAACTGTCACTTGTAATCTTGCATCATAATCACAAAATTATCCAGAAAATCACAATCCTGTGCAGAGAAGCTTTTCTAATTTTCTAGTTTTTGGCAAATTTTTTGCTTTCTTACCACCTGGTCTCTTCCACACTTGTCAATAAGACTTCAGTCCAACTTCCTAAGGAGAAAAGAAATTTGTTTGATTGTTTTAGTGAATTTTATGAATTTTTTTAGTATTTTGCCCTAAATTAAGGTAAACACTTCACTTAGGGTTTCTTGTTTGGTGATCTATTGATCTTGTGTTCCTTGATTGGTTATACTCTCCTATGCTTTGGCTATCAAAACAGTTAATGAGCAAAATTTCCCAAAGAAAATTATGTTAAGAAATGCAAATGTCGTTTTTTGCAAAGATAAACTCAAACATTTCTCTTTTCAAGATGCAATTCAGCTTTTCTCAAGATTATAACTTTGACTTGGCTACAAATGGATCTTATCTACTTGCATCTAGCTACTTAACTTGACTTTTCCATAATGCAATCTTGTCATCTTCCCAAGATCAACAATTTTGCTTAGTACTTGATCAAAAAGCAATCTACAAATGCAAGAATAGACACATTTTACCTTATCATCAGCTTTCTTGATTCAGTTTTTCACACACCTGCACTTTACTTCAAAAAAATGTCATAAGCAACTATCAATTTGCAAAAATTTCAACACTTCTTATTCTCAAAAGATTATCTAATGCTTTCTTTTCCCAAAAGACAAACAAAGAAATCTACCTTTTGATGTTTTACATTTCTTGATTAAGGAGTATTACCTTTTCCATGTGTTCAATACCATCACATTAGAAGATCCAGCAAGGTCAAACTTCAATGAAGCTTTTGATATATTCCCCGACAACGGCACCAAAAAATGTTTGTTATTGATCTTTGGAGTTGTCCTCTCCAATCATTTAGCATAAAGAATTAACAATACATCTTTAATTGTCAATCTTGGAAGTATACATGAGGCCACAGCCCCTTCTACATGATAGAATCCAAGAAATAAGAGGTAAATGGCTAGATTTCTGAGAATAATGAAGATGAAGAGGAATTTCTAGGGTTTGGATTATCTTGAGCAAATCTCCATCATTTTCCACAATCTTGGTGTCTAAAGCATGTTATTTTCTCAGTAGAATACAACCATGAAGTCAAAACTTAAAATTGTTACCTGTACCATCCAGACGAGACAATCGTGATTCTGTAAAATCAAACGATTTTCATCTCCAGCACCATTCTTCATCAATTTCTCACTCAACATATCAGTCATCAGCTCTCTTCATACACATTCAACAGAAATACACAATAGAAGCTCACAAATCTCCATGGATACACAAGGAATAGACTCATAACTCAAAGAAATCACACCAAGAGGAGAAAACACGATTTTCAGCAAGAAACTCTCTCTTCACTTGGATAGCATGTAAACAAATAATCAACCAACCCCCTCATAATAGAAGAAATTGTCTTTTATACATTTTCAAGTGTCCCTTTTCACACTTGAATTTTGGTCCTTTCCTCTATTATTATAAAAATATGCTATGTAAGAGTTTCCAAAAATTCTAGAAAAATATACATAAGGTTCTACTCTACATAAGGAGGACTCTTCCTTATTTTTTACATTAGTTACATAAATATTTTTACAAGTTTTTGACATTTTACAATTGTTTCTCATCAAAATATACTACAAAAAATACTTCTTTCAACACCAGCAAGCCCATCAAGATATGGAACAAAAAAAGAGGTTGACCAAGGTGCATAGATACAAGGAATTGGGTCTGGTAAACTTAAGCTCATCATCAGATGCATAAGAAGAATCGGACACCTCCTTGTTGAATGTGGACATTCGAAGTGACTCCAAAGATGATGGACAATGGGAGGAGTTAAATGAGGTAAACAAGAGTGTGGAAAAGGAAGGCACAAAGGTAAATCAACCGCACATCAACCACAGCCAAGACAAGGCAGGAAAGGAGGCTTCCCAAGAAAGAGTACATGTCATCATGTTAAATGAAGCTTCCAACCTTCAAATCCAAGAGACTATGCTTACAGGAGAGGGATTATTCAAAAATCCAAAGGAGGAACCAGAAGATCATACGGTGGAAGAGTAAGAACCCTTCACACCAATCAGGGTAGTGCCAGAACCCTCCCCCATGGATGTTACATTTCAAGGGAGTGCCAGGAAGATTGTCAACATGGAAGAAGAAAGCAACGAACCGGAAGTACAACTCCAAATCAGAAAACCACATAATGAGACTATACATGTGGAGCATGGAAAGGATGTCCAAACAGTGGAAGCTCCAAGCATCCCAAAAATTTGGTTGAATGTGGACGTTGCTCAGCTCAAGCCAGTAGTGCAACACATGATCAAAAACCCATGGACACTCAATAGTTAATGCTTGAGGTTGATGCTGACTATGACAAGGCGATGCGAGAAAAGAATCAACTTCAAGAAATGGGTGAGAACCTTTCCGCCCAATTGATTCAAGCACAAAAGAACATAGCAGATAAAGAGAAATAAGTCCAAGAGGCCAAGCAGCAATGAAACACACTAGAGACATACAATCAGGAATTGAAAGACCAACTACAGGAGTTACAAAGGAAATATGAAGCTAGCGAGCATGAATGCCCGAAGCAAAATACTTGAATCACAAATCAAAATATACATGGAAGAAGCTAAGAACATACAAAATAGAAACAAGGAGCTGATGTCAGCTCTTCTATGTAATCAACCTATAGAAGCTCCTGAAGTTCCAGAAAAGGACACAAAGGCATTGGAGGAAAAGATAGCAAAGTATGAAGATCAGCTCAAGCAGGAGCAAGTCGTTATCGTGGAATGGGAGAAAAGGTACATGGATGACACAGCAGAACTGAGAAGGAAGTGGAAGGTGGTAGAAAACAAATATTTTGAGCAATGCAATGAAGATGCAAATCAACTCCCGGTCATTGGCGAGGAGCTCCTAAAAAACAAAGAAACCATTATGAAGGCCACCGAGGAAATCAAAAGCAAAGATGAAATGATAACACAACTACAAGATCAACTAGCACAGAAGACAATAGAGGGGACACTAGTAGTTCCACACTCCACAACAGCTACTGAGGAGATTGAGGTACGTCCTCTCTCTCCCCCCTTACATCATTTGTTGATAAGGGAGGAAATGGAGATCCACTCTGAACAAACTCATCGAGATATTGCAGAACTAAGCCGGCATGAAAGGGCACTACTGGTGTCCCAACTTACAGAAGATTTTGAAGATCAAGTGGTAAAAGTCATGAAGGAAGCAAAAATCAAAAGCAAGAATCTGGAACAATAATGAAACCATTCAACGTACCATATGGTTTACTTAAAGAACAAACACGGCAATATATAAAGAACATAACCAATAAAGAGCCAGATTGCAACCTCTAGTTTAGCATGCAAACAGGGGTGGAGGCGTGGCATCCAATGTCGAATGGTAGCCATCATGTATGATACTGTTGGTGTGCCTGTTGGGGGTGCGATGGCGGGGTAATTTAGCCATTGTTTACAATTTGCGTTGTTCTGAACCTTGATGGCAAATGATTTCCATGATCTTCTTCTTTGTACGGGCCCAAAGCAAGGGTTATATTTCAAATGCATGGGAGCATGATCCCATGTTCGCAGCATTTTCGGATAGGTCTCCAATAATTTCTGTCTCCAGATGGGTTGGAATATTGCCCCTTTTTTGGCTGCCTCTAGAATATCCTCAGGTTCGAACTGTGTTGCGAAAATAGGGCACTTGGTGGTGACTCTTTTGATCTCTGCATTGTAGTCGGCCAATAATACAAAATAGGGTTTATATTGTAATTCTGAACTAGTTATCAGTCTTCTAGAGGCAAGGTGTCTGAAATACTCTGATTGAAGTATGGTTTCTTCAATAGTCCTCATTGTCAGCATCTGCATGGAGATACGTTCCTCATGAGTGGGCCCCATTTCTTCTACCTGTTTCATCCATGCCGATGGGGGCTCCTCATATGTGTCTTGTCCTTCCTTTGTGATTCTGCCTCCGGGAAGGGGTTGAGGCTCATAGTTGTCTTCAAATGTTTCCTCCACTGGAATGATCACTGCTTCTTCTTCTATTGGTTGCTCAGGTGGAGAGGGAGGTCGTTCATACTGTAACAATTTGATCTTTAATTCAGCCACCTGTTGTCGTAGCTCAAGTACCTCATTGGTCATTGATGATTCGGGCTCTGGTGAAGTTGCAGCATTGGCCATCTCTTTAGGTTCTCGTGGGTGTGGTGTAGGTCGTGTGCCTCCAGGAGGGTCGCATAATCTTCTAGCACCTGTTGAATGTGTTCTGAGGGAATAGCTTGGAATTTGGCAGGGTCTATAGGTGCTCCTGGGGTGTTCTCAATGGCTGCTTCTAGATTCTCCTGATTTTGTTGTTGTAGCCTTCTGTTCTCTTCTTGAGCCGTTGCTAAGTGGCGATGAAGTAAGGCCATGTTTCTTTGTAGTCTAGCATTGCGGCCCAGCTGATCTCTGAGTTGCTCTTCCATAGCCTTACCCATCTCCGTATACTTGGCTTCAAGCTCTGCATTCGATTGTTGGAGGGCGGTCACTTCATGTTGTAATGTTGTATTACTTAGCTCCAAGGCATTGACACGTGCCTGGAGTTGAGCCGAGAGATTGCACAGCTCTATGTTATTTTCTTCCAGTAATCTGTACTCTTGCTTAAGTTGAGTGGCCGCGTCGAACATGGTGTCTAGTGCATGACTAAATGATGTGGATGCGGGGGTAGAGGTGGAAAATGCAAAGGGTCGGGAAATGGGGAAGGGAAAAGTGGATGATGTGCCTATGAGTGAAGTGAAATGTGAGGATGTTGGAACAAACGTGGTGGTGGGTGCTCTTGTGGATGGTGAAATGTCCATGGGGTCGGACGTGATGGTGTGTGAAGTGTGAATCGTGAACACAGGAATGGTGGGTGGTGTGTTAGTGGTTGCCGTGAATGTGGGGGAGGTGGGGTGGGAATGGGATTTTCTCCTGTAATTCTCAATTTTCTCCACAAGGTTTGCCAAGAACGGAGGTAGAGTGACTTGTGTAGGCTGTGAGGAGGTTAGGAGTGGCCCAATGGGTTGGGGTTGGGAGAGAGGAAAAGTATGTGTGAAGGGAAATGGGTGTGTGAATGTTTGGGTAGGTTCATGTGGATGTCCGAGAGGTGGGGAAGACGATGGGTGACCTATTACGGTATGATCGGTGATGGGATAATCTATCTGGGGTTCGGAAAATGCGTTGGAAGTGATGGATGTAGGTAAAGGGAAGGATGGAGAAATGGTGGTGTGTAGATCGGGTTCATTATGGGTGGATACTGGTTGTGTAGGATGGCTAGTGGGAAGGGGTTCTGAGGGCTGGATGGGAGGTGATGGTGGAGATGGTATCTGGACCTGTACATCTGGTTCATCATTATCGGGTGGGCTTCCCATGTGAACATCTTCCTGAGTGTTTGTAGGGAGTGAGGTAGAGACTTCCATCTGAATCATCTTTCCCTGTCGTGGTCTTGTATCGATCCGTCGTTGGTCATATTGAGGGGTAGTACGATATACCATGGTCCTCATGGCTTCCACTATTCCGCAGGTTTCTGCCAAGAGATTCAATCATTCTACAAATTGCGGATCGACATTCTCTGCTTGCAGCATTTGGTTCACCAGTGCTCTATTTGCCTCTTCTGATAGCTTGTGTCTTTTTTGTACCTGCTTGATTGTCTTGTAGAGCCGTTTGAGTTGTGCCGTGTAGGCAGGAGCTTCCTCTTCACTCTCCTCTGGTTCATTTCCCTGTGCTTCTTCATGATTCTGTGTGCTCTGAGCATGAGGATGTTGTGCCTCATCTTCCCAATGTACTCTTCGGGCTTCACTATGTGTCCTTCCTGTCTGGGATGATGATTCGGGACCGTTCGTGTCTGAGAAGAACTCACTCTCATATAAGTGAGCTGTCTACAAGAAGCTTTCAAAGTCAAAATTTGGATCTTTTGCCAATGGAGCCATGGATGCAAACTCAACATCTGTGGGTAGTGGGGGGGCTGATGGAGTGGGTTGTACTATGCTTCTTGATTGGGGTCCTTGAAGATGGATCGTGAAGGGGGCTACTTGTTCTTCTTCTCTGAGGGAAGCTTCTGTGGTGGCCTCACGAGGGATTAGAACCTGTGAAAGCAAACCACGCATTCTTTTTGCAGGTTGAACCCCTGACTTCCACCCCTTGAAGAATTCCAGTTGTGAGTACTTAAGGGCCCTTGCGATCGGCACATCATAGGCAAGGCATCTGTAGATAATTCTTGTAATTGCACAGCAACCATTCAAGGTAGGCTTCCTCACGCCTCGTTTGCCTGCTTCATATAACTGGTCCAAGATCCACACTGGCATTTTGATTGGTAAGCTCCCAGTCTCTGCTAGGTATAGTCCATACCAGATTTTCTTATGAGGTTGGGTGAACCGGTCTTGCGCTGGAAATGCGAAGTGTTGAAGGCACATCCGCAATGGTATGGCGATGTTGGGGGTGAGAGCACACATCTCTTTCAACTTCTTGATTTTATTATTCTTCATAGACTCTGGTATCAAAGGATCTCGATCGGAGGGTACATGGGTGTCATACATCTAAAGGGCCTCCCTGATTAAAGTGATATTCAACTCAAACTTCTTCATTTCTTCCTGGTTTGATAGAGAGGGCATCAGGAATGTGCATGAATGATCTTTGTCTCCTGTCGCCTTGAGAGTTGCAATCAAGTAGTAGCACCGAAGAAAATCAGGTCTAGGCAAGGCTGCACTAAAATAATCTTGCAATCCCGCTTTTTGCCAAATATCTTGAAGAGGGGCAACATTTTGCAATGCTTCAAATTCTTGTGAGAAGAACTGAAAGGTCCACCACACTCCTCCACATTCCAACTTGGATTCCCATATATGATCTGCATCTCCCAAATCTCCTGGCATCTCATTGAACCAATGAGAATGCCCCTTTACTCTTTCTGTCAGGCCACTTGGTGGATCCGGAATGGAATTCTTCTCACATTCAAAAGCTCTTCAGGCCTTGCTGTCAGTGGGGCCTCCACAGGCATGGTATCCCAATTGCTTTGAGTGCTAGTGCCTGCTTGAGAGCTCGTGCCTGCTGCTGCTGCCATGGGAATCGGGTGCTTATCTGCTAGAAGAAGAAAGGCACATTAGTGTTGCATAGGAAACAGGATGTAATGGTGTTCCCTCCACAATACTAACATGACAATCCAGATGGTTAGTGGTTAGAGGTGAAGTGTTTGTGATAGATGTGAGTGGTGATTAGAGGTTAGTGTCATCCTAGATGCATACTTTGGTTATGCAATGGATCATCAGAGTGGATGGATTTACAAAATTGGGTCAGGGGGTTTGATATAGGGTTTAGTTCGCCAAACTTTAATCGAGGATTCGTAGTTCTTAGAGCTAATGACAGGTAAAGATTTATGAGGTAGATTGTGCTGGCTTTGGGACCTTTTGGGTACCCATTTCCAGACATTACTCGGTTTGACTGAGTGTGGGTTAGTGTGGGATTTAGGTAGAGTTCCTGAGTTGTGTGTCGAGAGGACTTGTGAGTGTTGAATTATGCCAGTGACTAGAGTTGGAGCTATTTGGGCTCGTAAACAGGCCTTGGGCACCCATATCTCTCTAGCATTGGGGCTAGGCTTCATTGACCGCTTAGAGACCCAAATAGACGTGGTATGCCTAGGAGGTTGCCTAGGGTACTCCTTCACTTTTGACCTTGATGGTGTGGCTTGTTTTGTGCCTCCTTGAGAACCTGTTACTAGAGCTGTGGGTTTTCCATCCTTGCGCATCCAAATCTGCTTCATGCCACGAGGTACTCCGTGTTGCACTGGTTGGTGATCCTGCTTCTTGGTCATCAGCCTCCTTCGTGTCGTGTGATGTTCGGTCTGCATGTTTGGAACCTTCTTTGGAACAGCTGGGAACTCCTCATTGGCTTCTGTACCTTCGGTAAGATTGACAATCCTCTGCACCATAGAACTTTGGACAAGTACAACATTGTTATGTTCATGTGGGTTCCTGGAGGGACTAAGGGTTGGTGCCTTTTCTACTGGTTTGAGTGCTGATTTTTCTAATTCAATCATAAGGCGGCTTTGGCCTGCCCAAGCCTGAAGAAGTCCACTTTTTAGGTTGAGGTTGACTGCATGATCATAGATCCTCGTCTTCACATACTAGCACTTTTGCTGGCATAAGTACCTCCTGAATGTAGAGTGGAAGCTCCACCTCTCCCATGCAAGGGGTTTCGACACCTCCTAATCCTATTATATATGCTTCTAGGGGTTTTACCTCCAATTGCAATTGTTGGCAGTAAGAAAGCCGAACTGCACTAGTGGTGGCTCTTGAATCAATTAAAGCTCTCACGCTCGTTGTACTGTCTCCTTGTCCTATTTCTAGGGTCACAAAAGGTTGCCGATCAACTATCGTATGGGTCCGCTTACCTGAAGCCTCACACATGGCAATGTGATAACCATGAGCTTCATGATTGTCAGTCATGGCCTAATCTCTACCTTGTCTTCGCAGTTTCATTCATCGAATGTGTTCTAAAGCTTCGGCCTGTGCTTCTTCACGAATTCGCTTTTCCTCTTCCTTATGTTTCTTTGCAGTATTAAAGCGATTGAGCATTTCTTCAGTTAAGGGTTCTTGATATAGCTTGACTCTACATCCGCTTATGTAACTTGGTAGTACATCACCCTCTAGGGTGGCTAGTTGTACTGCTCCACTTGTGGAGATCCTATTGATAATCATTGGTCCACAGCCTCTTTTCTCTAATTTTCGTGCATGCTGCTTCAATGTGTAGACTAGGACTAGGTCTCCTGCTTTCAATCCTTTATCCTTCACATGTGTATCAAAATACGCTTGGTGTTGAGAACATTATCCCTCTGCATCACATAGTTTTGGACAAGAATAGCATCATCATCTTCATGTGTACTCTTGGAAGGACCAAGAGTTGGTGCCTTTCCTAGTTCCTTGAGTGCTTCATTTTCAATTTCAATTGTAATGCGATTCTGATTTACCCAAACCTAGAGAAGTCCAATTCTTAGGTTTAGGTTGACTGCATGATCATAGATCGAGTCTTGACCCAAGACAAGAGGTTCAGTGAGATCCGCGTCTTGACACACTAGCACTTTAACTATCATGAGAACATCTTGAATGTAGAGGGGAAGTTCCACCTCGCCCATGCAAGGAGTTTCCACACCTCCCAATCCTATGAGGTATGCTTCTATAGGATTGACACTTAACTTCAATTCTTGAAAGTAAGAAAGTTTAACAGCACTAGTGGCTGCACCTAAGTCAATCAAAGCCTGTATAGTCCTTCCACTAGTTCCTTGTCCTATGTCTAAAGTTACAAAAGAACGCTGGTCAATTACTCTATGGGAATTTACACCTGGGACTTGACACATAGCCATATGATACCCTAGAGCTGCATAGGCATCTATCCTAGGCTGATCTCTGCCTTGTCTTCTCAATTTCATTCTTCATATGTGTTCCAAAGCTTCTGCCTGCACTTCTTCTCGGATTCATTTTTCTTCTTCTTTGTGTTTCTTAGCCTTATTGAGTCGGTTAAGCATTTCCTTCGTAAGGGGTTCTTGGTATAACTTGACTCGACATTCACTAATGTAACTTGGCAGGATGTCGCCTTCTAAAGTGGCTAAGTGGACTGCCCCACTTGTTGATATTCTGTAAATAATCATGGGTCCATAGCCATGCTTCTCTAGCTTTCTTGCATGTTGTTTCAGGGTGTACACTAAAACTAAGTCTCCTGCTTTCAAGCCTTTATCCTTGACGTGGGCATCGAAGTATGCCTTCTGTCATTTCTTAGCTGCATATATTCCTGCAGTAGCTCTCAGTCTCATTTCACCTAGCCATTCAAGATCAAAGATTCTTGAAGAGAGTGTATGCCCTGTCCACTCAAGCTCTTATGCTACTCTCAGTCTAGGTATCAAGAAGTCCAATGGTAGCACTGCATTTTGGCCGAATACCATTTGAAAGGGTGTGGTTTGGAGTATTGTTTTATAGGCAACTCTATATGCCCAAACAACATGGTGTAGCTATTTGTCCCGATCAGAGTGTTTATTATTCACTAACTTGATCAGCATATTGCATAGAATCTTATTAATGCTTTCGGCTTGCCCATTAGCTAGTGGGTGATAGGGGGTAGACTTCTTGTGTATCACCAAGAACTCTTGGATAAGATTTTCAATGACTTCATTCAAGAAGTGAGTGCCTCTATCACTTACTAGCTCTATCAGTAACCCATATCCAGTGAACACGTTCTCAAATAAAAACTTAGCTGCTGTTTGAGCATCGTTCTTCGTTGTGGCTTTCACTTCTACCCACTTGGTTAGATAGTCTATGACCACGATGATGTATTCAGCATGTGAACTCTTAGCTAGGGGGTTAATAGGACCTACAAAGTCTATTCCCCACTTAGAGAATGCACGTCCACCCATCATAGGTTTCAATGGCATCTCATCTTTACGAATGGGATATTGAGTTCGCTGACAAACATCACACTGCTTCACATAGGTATGTGCATCCATGTGAAGGGTTGGCCACCACAAGCCTGCAAATAGGATTGCCTTAATCACATAGTCTGGTCCAAAAGTGTCCTCCTGCTACACCTTGGTGAGCAGTTTCCAGAATCTTAAGATATTCACTCTCATAGACACATATTCTCAGATATCCATCTTTTCCATGCTTGTATAGATTATTACCAATGAGTGAGTAATCTAGGGCTTATTGTTCTAAACTTCTTTGCCTAGCTAGGGTCATCTCTTGAGGGAATGTTTTTGTCCTTAGGAAGGCTACCAAGGTTTCACTCCAATCTAGTATTTGTTAGACGGCCGCCGAACAAAGGACAATTGTACTTAGACAGAGTTTTTAATGAAGAAAGAACTGTACTTAGACAGAAGTTTTTAATGTAGAAAGAACCCTTCTGAAAGTACGCGGTAAAGAAAGATTCGCGTAAAAGCCTTGTAACAAAACTCTATTTAAAGCGATCAGAGAGAGCAGCAGAAAGGGTAGAGAAAGAAAGGAGCAGTTCCCTCCCGTTTTTGGGAAGTTGCGAATATATTGTGAGAGTTCCCGTTTTGGGGTTATTTTACTTCTTCTACTGTGTGCAACGAGTAGAGTGTCTTGGTTCTGTCCTGTCTGTGCACTTTCTCTGTGTAATCATTCGACTGTGTATGTGTGATACATTGTGAGTTACGAGTCGGTACTGCGATTGTGAGAGTCTGTTCGGTAACGAGTTAAAGAATCCCCGGTGTTTTGGGAATTACACGTATAAGTGTTGAATGTGTAGAACAAGAGTAACTCTGCTCTGTCTCGTCTGCTTCCTTCCCTCTCCTGTGTATGTGCTTGTGTGCGTATGTACATTATACGCAGTGTTACGAATTGATACGGTGTTGCAGAGATTTCACCCGGTAATGATTAAGGTATTTCCTAAGCGTTAGTCGACAGGAATGTGTTTGTCTGATCGTTCGTCTGTGGAGCACGGACGCATAGAGAACTGACATGGTTCGGTTGTGAGTTATGAATCTCTGTGAATGACTGAGTAGGTAGTATATCTATGTTCGGATTAGTACCAGTAGTGTTCTGAATACGAGTAGAATGATGATAAAGTGCGCGACAAGTTATAGTCAGTAGGTCTTGCAATTTGGATGTGGTACTCAGTAAAGTCGTAAACTGTGCAGAAGAATTTCGTGGTGTGGTCGTGTTAAGTTACCAGCAGTGCGCTTTGTGTATTGATTCTCAGTCCGGATTACTGCTCAACTGTTATAGCAGGTAGATCTTGGAGTACGGGATTCTAAGACGTTGATAGTCTTGGTTGATCAGAAACAACTACTGAGCTAAGACGCGCTGACCGAGTAACGAGTGAGTGAGAAGTTGGGAAAATAGTATAGGGCCTCTGTCCAACAGACCCCTACCACTCCCAAGGACCCACGTGATTCGAGGCAGTGTATTTTCTGCGGTAATATTGAATTCAGAGCGAAAGGGCGAGACTCGGAAATATCTGGTACATAGGTATGGAACCAGATTCTGGAGTCTCCGAAGAGTTGTTGCGTTGAAGTAGTAATTAACGACTGCGGTAGGCAATTAATAGTTACGATAATCATAAACGACGAAATAACCTTTAACATTTGGCGCCGTCTGTGGGAAAGTGGCATCCGCTTGCCAGCTCTCTGGCCCAGGTGCCTGCGAGAAAATGGCAACTGATTAACAGTCTCTACGGTAAAGTAGCATTTAATTACGAGTCACTTGTGAGACAGTGGCACGAGAGTGCTAACGGTCTGTAAGAAGCAAACATCCAGCAACATTTTCTTCACTAACAGTAGCAACAGATCCAGATTGTTGCGAACTGCTCGAATAGTATCACTGGGTAATGATACATGCCGGTCACTCGATCGGGCGAAACATATCCTAAGAATCGTCAGACTGGAGCACGAAAATCCCAAAAGATAGCCTCGGAAGAAGTAGGCATAATTAAATCTGACCAAGTGGTTAAGGAAAGTAGAAACGTTACAAGTAATTCCGGTCATATTCCGGTAGAACGGTCAACGCCTTTGATACATTCTGATGCTACTTCGACCCAGCCTATCGAAGATATAGCAAGACCAGACTCTATCAAAACGTCGTTGGAACCTAGTCTAACAATATCAGATAAAGATTTAGAGTTATCCACGGTCAGAAATACGTTAGAAAAATTCGGTAAAAGTAGTAAAACAGGGCATTCTGGCCCAATTTCGGTTCATTCCGGTGAGATTCCGGTAATAGAATCACCGATCGCTGGCAAGGGTTTAGCCTTTTTTGCGGAATCATCAACTCGACCTTCGTGTTTGGAAGAAAGATTTCGAATATTAGACATCCAGAAGGAAGGAAAGCTGTTCGAAACAGAGATCCGAAGCATCTTAAGCCGACATAGTACACCGGAAAACGCACCATCCGGCGATACAAGTCCCGATAGTTCACCCGATCAACCCCGAGATATAGAAGGAAACCCTGAACCCTTCACAATGAGCGGGCAACACCAACAACAACACCATCAACAACAACAACTAGGACCGCCAAGGCCACCTCCAACAGGAGTAACCTACGCGAAATTCGGTGGATTCCCAGGAGACGACCCAGACGCCCACGTACGGACGTTCGAGATAAGTTATGCAGTTCTTAACCACCCACCAGATCAGGCGTATAAGGCCATTGTTTTTCAATCGACACTGATCAATGAAGCGGCGAGATGGCTCACGGAATATGATATCAATCATTTCGGTACTTACGATGCAGTACGAGACGCCTTTTTACAGCGATTCAGACTGAAGAAGAATCCCGCTGAAATCTTTGAGTATCTACAGAACAACAGACAGAAGGTAAATCAGACCGTCCAAGAGTACGCTACCCTCTTTCGAACACATTTACGGCAGATACCACAGGCTCACGCTAATCTACCTGATGATGTCATCTCTCAATGGTTTATCAATGGATTAACCCCACAACTGAAGCAGATCATGATCATAAGATGTGTCGGAGCTATGACCTTGGATGCCGTTATTGCAATGGCTCTACAGCTAGAATCCAAGGTTGGTGGATTTTCGGAAGACTTGGAATGGCTAAAAACAAACAAAAATACGGCTGAAGATATCACCAGGCAAGTATATTGCACCACATGCAAAAATTCGGGGCATACAAGTGCCCACTGTGCACTGAACCAAGTGTTTTGCGCTATCTGCAACACTACCGGACACACCACCGGAAACTGTATCTACAACGCTAGGATACAGGGGACAGCAACCGTCAATGCAGTCATCCAAGAACATGGCCAACCAGTAAATCGCTATGTGCCCCCGCAACAGAGAAACAATCAACAACAAGGATATCGGAACTATCGAGGACAGAGAAACAACACTTATAATGCCAACCGATGGCAGAATGGGCCACCACCGGAAAAACCTGAGTTACCACCTCCACGATGCCATTTCTGTGGCGAATTCGGCCACATTAGAAGGTTTTGTAAGGACGCAATAGAGTATGATCAAAGAAGGAAGGAACGCCAGAATCCAATGGCCAACATGGTGACAATTACACCGCTTGAGACACAGACTGCTACAATCCAGACCCGTTCTGGTAAACAACTTCAGTCGGCAGCAGAAATCTTTGAACCAGGGATACAAGAACAACGAAGGATGTACAACAAAGCCAGTCACTGGACCACAACAGAACCACCAGTGTTCCCCGAACCTATTCCGGTGACTCAGGCTTCTTCATCAAAGGACGACACAACACAAAAGGATGCATCAGTAGGGCCATCATCATCAGCAGAAACAACAGCAGACATTTCTGCGTCAGTAGAGACTGCAAGTCCAAAAGAACAAGACAATCAAGCTCAACAGGCCTGGGAAATTTTGTCCAAGGCATCCATCACGCTACCTCTAGGCCAACTTCTGGCCTTAGTGCCTGGGATCCGACAACAGTTTCAGCAACAATTCAGTCCAGTACCTTCTTGCATTCCTACGACAGCCGCCGTTCAACCGGAACCTGATGCTGCGATTGACCACGCAGTACCCTTGATCACAGTATGGTATAAGAACCAAAAGATCACGCAAGTATTGATTGATGGAGGCTCAGGCGTAAACATTGCAACCGCAGCCTTATGCAAAAAGCTAGGCTGGACCGAAATTGAACCAGTGCAATTCTTTGTTCGAATGGCGGATCAATCGAGAGTCCATCCTGTAGGACTTGTGCGGAATGTACCAATCACTCTACAAGGTACAACCTTCAAGATGACTTTTGTCATACTAGATCTACCCGAATCCACTTTGGATTACAATCTTCTTTTCGGCCGACCTTGGCTGAAGCATGCGAAGGTAATACAGGACTGGTCTGCACAAGAGCTTACGTTCAAGGATGCCCATCGTAAATATGTGGTGAAACTAGATGCTATGCAATCTTGCGAACCTCACGCCCGACCATACTTTGCTGAACCAGTTCACATGTTAGATGGACTGTCAGATGATGAAGAAGAGCAATTTCTGAAGAGTAACGCCGATTTAATGACTCTAGGAACTGTTGACCTACAATCCGTCATAGATAACTGGAACACGTCAATATGTACAGTAGTAGCTATCACCGGAGATTCGGTCCAGGAAAATACTTCCTCAACCCATGAAGCCGAATTACGACCACTGTTCAAGCCAACAGATGATACAGAGAAACCTCAACAATTTTATATTCCAGAAGACCAGCTAATCACGTACAATCTAGGAGATAGAAACCACCCACGACCTGTGAAGATAAGGCAGAACTTACCAGAAACATTTAAGGCCGATTTGATTAAACTTCTTCAAGAATTTG
The DNA here is from genome assembly GCA_020310875.1 of Ceratopteris richardii. NCBI lineage: Eukaryota > Viridiplantae > Streptophyta > Polypodiopsida > Polypodiales > Pteridaceae > Ceratopteris > Ceratopteris richardii. The sequence continues at coordinate 4,235,492 of CM035408.1, read as the reverse complement.
CAGACGTCTTTGCATGGGATTACAAAGACATGAAAGGATTAGATCCGCGCATCTATCAACACAGGGTCATGTTGAAACCAGAAGTGAAACCGCAAAGACAACCCAGCTATAGAATGAACCCCCATTATGCATCACAAGTGAAAGCTGAACTTGATAGACTATTAAAAGTCGGATTCATTGTACCAGTAGAACACGCTGAATGGATCTCACCCATCGTGATCGTGCCAAAGAAAAACAAGCAGTTACGAATCTGTGTGGATTACCGGAAACTAAATGCAGCAACAATACCAGATCCTTTCCCGATCCCCTTTTTGGATACCATGCTCGATAGAGTCGCAGGTCATGAAATGTACTCATTTTTAGATGGATACAGCGGGTACAACCAGGTTAGAATGGCTGAAGAAGATATACCAAAAACTGCCTTCATTACCAATTGGGGTGTTTTTGCCTGTACAGTAATGTGGTTCGGACTAAGAAATGCACCAAGCACATTTCAAAGATGTATGCAGGAGATATTTTCTCCTTATCTCACTTCATTCATGCAAGTCTACCTCGACGACTTCTCAATCTTTGGGAAGATGATAGCCCATTTGTTTCACTTACGATGCTGCTTTCAGAAGTGTAGAGAATATAGACTCTGCCTTAACCCTAGCAAATCCGTGTTTGCCGTTTCATGTGGTAAACTACTTGGGCATATTGTATCTGCTCAAGGTATTCAAGTGGACCCCGATAAGATTTCAGCGATTTTAGAAGCCCCGATACCCACAACTCCGAAGGAAGTAATGCGTTTTATGGGTCAAATACGATGGCATGGCAGACACTTACGGTGGATTGCCCACCTAGCAGTACCTCTGAACAAGCTAATCACAAAAACTCCCCGACAGTTTGAATGGACTGAAGAATGTCAAACTACATTTGATCGACTCAAGTATCTCCTGACGCACGCTCCAATTTTACAACCACCGGACTGGGACAATCCGTTCCATGTTTTTGTTGACGCTTCAGATATTGCAATAGGCAGTATTCTGATGCAGCAAACAGACAAGTGGTTTCGCCCTGTTTATTACGCCAGTAGAAGACTTGCGCCTGCAGAAAAGAACTACTCCACCACGGAAAGAGAATGTCTAGGACTAATCTACTCAATCAAAAAGTTCAGACATTATCTACTAGGTCGTAAATTTACCTTCCATGTGGACCATGCTGCCCTTGTTTATCTAGTAAGACAGCAGCATTTAGGAGGACGATTGGCACGATGGGTGCTACTTTTACAAGAATTCGATTATGATGTCATTCACCGACCCGGAAATGCACACGCCTTAGCAGATTTCTTATCACGCCTAGATTCCGGTGAAGCTCCGATAGGAATAGATGACACGACTCCTGCGATTTATAATGCTGAACCACTACCGGATGAGTCACCCAACTTAGAAACACCACCTACATACTATGATCAGATTCTAACTTTCCTCACCGAAGGACGCCTTCCGGCCGAGACTGCCAAGGCAGTTCGAAGAAAAATCGCAGTTGTTAGCCGCCGATTTCGGTTAGTTGCTGGAGAACTGTATTATACAGATCATACCGGAATCCTACTTCGCTGTATTCCACCACATGAAGTTAACTCAGTTATCACTTTGGCTCACTCAATTCCTTCCGGTGGCCATTTTGCAGCAGACTTAACTCACCGGAAAATTTTACAAGGAGGACTCTGGTGGCCAACTATGTACAGAGATATCTTACAGTTTGTTAGACAATGCGATGCTTGTCAAAGAACTGGTCAGCCCTTACAACGGCATCTTTTTCCCCTGCAACCCATCTTACCATTAGAACCTTTTCAAAAATGGGGTTTAGATTTTATCGGGCCAATTACACCTCCAGCAGTATCCAGTAACAATCGATACATACTGACTTGCACAGATTACGCAACTCGATGGGCAGAAGCTTGGGCTTTGCGATCTGCTACAGCAGTTACGGTAGCAAAATGCCTGCTCACGGATGTCTTTCCACGATTTGGATTACCACTGGAAATTGTCTCAGATCAAGGTACTCATTTTGTAAACAATTTAATGAAGGCTCTCACACAGTCCTTCCAAGTCACACATAAATTTAGCTCTCCTTATTATCCACGTGCCAACGGACTAGCTGAAAGTACAAACAAAGCACTGTTAAATATCCTCCGGAAATTGATCATGGAAACACCGGAAAGATGGGATCAACTACTACCTGCAGTATTATGGGCATACCGAACTACATATAAAGTAACCAAAGGCCTGACACCCTTCAAGTTAGCTTATGGCTTAGAAGCTATCGCTCCCATGGAAATAGTCATCCCAAGTTTGCGGGTAGCAATCACTCAGAAGATGCTTCCAGAATCTTCACTGACAGAACGAATGGACGCACTCAGAGCACTCGATGAACACCGATGGCTCAGTTTTTTAACTATGCGTGAAGTTCAATTAAGACAGGCTAAGACGCACGATCGATATTTGAAGACGCCAATCTTTTCGGTAGGACAGCTTGTACTCTTCTATAATGCAAAATCGGACAGAGCAGCAGGAAAATTCAAACTACGATGGTTCGGCCCTTTCAAGATCTCAGCACAAGTAGGTCCGGCAACTTTTCGGTTGACTACGTTGACCGGAATTCCACTTCCAAAAGTAATTAATGGATCGAAGTTGCGACCGTATTATCCCACTACCAGTACGCCTTAATTATTCGGCGACGAGCCACGTTTTTGTACAAATTTATACGTTTTGCTTTTAGCCGTCTTTTGTACAGATCTTTATGATACCAGCCGCCTCTCCCTACCGATCACTCAGTACGCACGCCAGCATGCAAACCATATCGTTCCCGCACCACACAATGATCCTCACCTCCACACCGTGTTCTACATATTTAAACCCCTGAGTTGCGCCAAAAACCGCTATTGTGTTTTCGTGATTGTGCATTCTGTGTTTTCTGTGCACTGTGAACGCCATGGAAGCTCTAGCCAACTACGCTTCTTTCCGCGAAGGCATCCCTACAGACGTAAGCGAATACCTGAGATGCAGAGGGTTGGCCAACTTCGCTGAGTTGCCCTGGCACTCAGTGGAAACCCATCCCTTCTCCGCACAAATCATTCACGCCATTGCCCAAAGCTCCGCCACCGAACGACAGTGGGCCTTCCTTTCCCTCCCACACAGAACTGTCATCACCTTCCAAGCCTTCGCCGACGCCTACCGCCTCACCCCGCAAGGTCGCGAAAATGGCCCTTCCATCACGGTAGCCCGTATGGCCGAACTCTTTCCCCGTTCCTCATCAAACGAGTACGCCATCCTATGTCGCCCCGAACCCGAGCGATCCGCCCTCCAGTTCCTTGTAGCCATTCTTAACCTGCAGAAACGAACTTATGGCATCTCTCGCCCCTTCTACTCCGCCCTAGATTTAGCTGCCCGCGAACCGGTAAATTTTGCCTCCTATTTCTTCCATAGAATCCATAAAGAATGTGTAGCTATTGTAAAACAGCTCCAAAAGGGTTCTTCCCCCCGCTCTCGCCTTCCACACATCATTTCCTTCCTTTCCCTCCCACACTTCGACAAATGTTAAAGCTCCAAAAGGGTTCTTCCCCCCGCTCTCGCCTTCCATTGTCTAACAAACTGTAAGATATCTCTGTACATAGTTGGCCACCAGAGTCCTCCTTGTAAAATTTTCCGGTGAGTTAAGTCTGCTGCAAAATGGCCACCGGAAGGAATTGAGTGAGCCAAAGTGATAACTGAGTTAACTTCATGTGGTGGAATACAGCGAAGTAGGATTCCGGTATGATCTGTATAATACAGTTCTCCAGCAACTAACCGAAATCGGCGGCTAACAACTGCGATTTTTCTTCGAACTGCCTTGGCAGTCTCGGCCGGAAGGCGTCCTTCGGTGAGGAAAGTTAGAATCTGATCATAGTATGTAGGTGGTGTTTCTAAGTTGGGTGACTCATCCGGTAGTGGTTCAGCATTATAAATCGCAGGAGTCGTGTCATCTATTCCTATCGGAGCTTCACCGGAATCTAGGCGTGATAAGAAATCTGCTAAGGCGTGTGCATTTCCGGGTCGGTGAATGACATCATAATCGAATTCTTGTAAAAGTAGCACCCATCGTGCCAATCGTCCCCCTAAGTGCTGCTGTCTTACTAGATAAACAAGGGCAGCATGATCCACATGGAAGGTAAATTTACGACCTAGTAGATAATGTCTGAACTTTTTGATTGAGTAGATTAGTCCTAGACATTCTCTTTCCGTGGTGGAGTAATTCTTTTCTGCAGGCGCAAGTCTTCTACTGGCGTAATAAACAGGGCGAAACCACTTGTCTGTTTGCTGCATCAGAATACTGCCTATTGCAATATCTGAAGCGTCAACAAAAACATGGAACGGATTGTCCCAGTCCGGTGGTTGTAAAATTGGAGCGTGCGTCAGGAGATACTTGAGTCGATCAAATGTAGTTTGACATTCTTCAGTCCATTCAAACTGTCGGGGAGTTTTTGTGATTAGCTTGTTCAGAGGTACTGCTAGGTGGGCAATCCACCGTAAGTGTCTGCCATGCCATCGTATTTGACCCATAAAACGCATTACTTCCTTCGGAGTTGTGGGTATCGGGGCTTCTAAAATCGCTGAAATCTTATCGGGGTCCACTTGAATACCTTGAGCAGATACAATATGCCCAAGTAGTTTACCACATGAAACGGCAAACACGGATTTGCTAGGGTTAAGGCAGAGTCTATATTCTCTACACTTCTGAAAGCAGCATCGTAAGTGAAACAAATGGGCTATCATCTTCCCAAAGATTGAGAAGTCGTCGAGGTAGACTTGCATGAATGAAGTGAGATAAGGAGAAAATATCTCCTGCATACATCTTTGAAATGTGCTTGGTGCATTTCTTAGTCCGAACCACATTACTGTACAGGCAAAAACACCCCAATTGGTAATGAAGGCAGTTTTTGGTATATCTTCTTCAGCCATTCTAACCTGGTTGTACCCGCTGTATCCATCTAAAAATGAGTACATTTCATGACCTGCGACTCTATCGAGCATGGTATCCAAAAAGGGGATCGGGAAAGGATCTGGTATTGTTGCTGCATTTAGTTTCCGGTAATCCACACAGATTCGTAACTGCTTGTTTTTCTTTGGCACGATCACGATGGGTGAGATCCATTCAGCGTGTTCTACTGGTACAATGAATCCGACTTTTAATAGTCTATCAAGTTCAGCCTTTACCTGAGATGCATAATGTGGGTTCATTTTATAGCTGGGTTGTCTTTGCGGTTTCACTTCTGGTTTCAACATGACCCTGTGTTGATAGATGCGCGGATCTAATCCTTTCATGTCTTTGTAATCCCATGCAAAGATGTCTGCAAATTCTTGAAGAAGTTTAATCAAATCGGCCTTAAATGTTTCTGGTAAGTTCTGCCTTATCTTCACAGGTCGTGGGTGGTTTCTATCTCCTAGATTGTACGTGATTAGCTGGTCTTCTGGAATATAAAATTGTTGAGGTTTCTCTGTATCATCTGTTGGCTTGAACAGTGGTCGTAATTCGGCTTCATGGGTTGAGGAAGTATTTTCCTGGACCGAATCTCCGGTGATAGCTACTACTGTACATATTGACGTGTTCCAGTTATCTATGACGGATTGTAGGTCAACAGTTCCTAGAGTCATTAAATCGGCGTTACTCTTCAGAAATTGCTCTTCTTCATCATCTGACAGTCCATCTAACATGTGAACTGGTTCAGCAAAGTATGGTCGGGCGTGAGGTTCGCAAGATTGCATAGCATCTAGTTTCACCACATATTTACGATGGGCATCCTTGAACGTAAGCTCTTGTGCAGACCAGTCCTGTATTACCTTCGCATGCTTCAGCCAAGGTCGGCCGAAAAGAAGATTGTAATCCAAAGTGGATTCGGGTAGATCTAGTATGACAAAAGTCATCTTGAAGGTTGTACCTTGTAGAGTGATTGGTACATTCCGCACAAGTCCTACAGGATGGACTCTCGATTGATCCGCCATTCGAACAAAGAATTGCACTGGTTCAATTTCGGTCCAGCCTAGCTTTTTGCATAAGGCTGCGGTTGCAATTTTTACGCCTGAGCCTCCATCAATCAATACTTGCGTGATCTTTTGGTTCTTATACCATACTGTGATCAAGGGTACTGCGTGGTCAATCGCAGCATCAGGTTCCGGTTGAACGGCGGCTGTCGTAGGAATGCAAGAAGGTACTGGACTGAATTGTTGCTGAAACTGTTGTCGGATCCCAGGCACTAAGGCCAGAAGTTGGCCTAGAGGTAGCGTGATGGATGCCTTGGACAAAATTTCCCAGGCCTGTTGAGCTTGATTGTCTTGTTCTTTTGGACTTGCAGTCTCTACTGACGCAGAAATGTCTGCTGTTGTTTCTGCTGATGATGATGGCCCTACTGATGCATCCTTTTGTGTTGTGTCGTCCTTTGATGAAGAAGCCTGAGTCACCGGAATAGGTTCGGGGAACACTGGTGGTTCTGTTGTGGTCCAGTGACTGGCTTTGTTGTACATCCTTCGTTGTTCTTGTATCCCTGGTTCAAAGATTTCTGCTGCCGACTGAAGTTGTTTACCAGAACGGGTCTGGATTGTAGCAGTCTGTGTCTCAAGCGGTGTAATTGTCACCATGTTGGCCATTGGATTCTGGCGTTCCTTCCTTCTTTGATCATACTCTATTGCGTCCTTACAAAACCTTCTAATGTGGCCGAATTCGCCCAATTTTCTTCAAACCCAAGCTGAAATTTTGTTAACTCAAGCCATAGCCCTTAGTGCAGTAAGAACCGACGCCCAATTATTAGAACCTACCACCATAGTACAAATGTTAGAAACCCTCAAAAAGAAAATTACCCGAACATTTAGGCTTGCCAGAAGTATGTATCTAGAAGGTATAGTATCCGAACCGTAGGTACTTGCGGGTACGAGTCCCGAGGACCCGATAATACTAAGTCCGAAAGTTAGTATTAGAAGTCACGATTTTTTGTGCATAATACTTTCACACATGTAAAAGACGTTCCAAGTCCAGCACCAGTCTCCAGAATGATGATTCTTGATTCGAGAATCCCGGTCAGTAGCCTAAGATGTCATATCAGAATGGAATACCATCATTCTAGCGACTGGCAGCTTAAGGCCTCGCACTTATAAATACGAATACCCGGGAACGCACACTTACACCAAACGGTGTCGAGACTACAGTCGATACTACATCACAGTGACTTCGATCGAGCTGGCAAGACACTAGGCGTACGCTGTATGACTTAGTGTGGAACAAGACTGAAAGACAACGCTCTTCATGGTGGCCGGAAAGGGTGATGAAGCAAGGTAGCGTCAAGGATGATGCCGATGCAGACGAAAGCAAGACGGGAAGTGATGAAGTGCGCATACAACTGCGGGGAAGAATTGATCATTTCCAGCGACTCGGGAGAAGTGCTCATGGCTAGCGATTCGGAAGACGACAGGCGAAACGAACAGGATAATGACAAGGATTTGATGGAGAATATCAAAGAACTTCGACAACATCACCAGAGGATGGGACCCCTACAGTTTGCTAAGTCACCCTGGGGACAGTGGACCTGTTCCGCCACTAGAACAAGTGCGATCAGAAAGGATTGGGGAGTTAATTCCTGGCATGGACCGACAGACAATAGAAATGGATATCTCAGCCAGGTGGTGATAGGATACTGTATGGCTACATGACTTCTGCAGAAGACATGGATTCAACAGCACAGAGGGTACTTTGATTCCATACATGAAGCGCTTAAAGCACAAGATCAAGAAAGAGGGCCCAGGTAATAACGAAATCAAGAGTAGATTCTTATTATATGTACAAATCGACATGTTTTTCAGAAGGGCTTAGATGTTCAGAAAACTATTTAAAGGAAGAGCAGCGAGTATCTAAAGTTTTGAGTCCTTGAGGCAACTAGACCAGCTATACGAGTTTGAAGAAATTATGGAGAAAGAGACGACCTACCACGTACAGCGACATATTCAGGATTGGAAGATAGTTGCAGAATCACCCGCAGGATATGGACATTATGAACGATTAATCAGAGTCTTTCTCTTTTTTTGAGAGTACAATGAATTGGAAAGACACACACACCCGACCTCGTAAGGTAGAGACACCCATCTTGGGGAACATCATGGACACCCATCTTTGGGAACTCATGGTTATGTCCAGCCAGGATTTGAACTCAGGACTTCCTCCTTGAGACTCAAAGCATCAACCACTAGGCTATGCGGGCTTGGACAATCAGAGTCTTTCTGATGCATAGCCCCAGGCAAAAGGATATCACCTACAGTATTGCACTTGCGGGTTCGAGTCCACCGTGCGTGCCAGTGTTAGACGGCCGCCGAACAAAGGACAATTGTACTTAGACAGAGTTTTTAATGAAGAAAGAACTGTACTTAGACAGAAGTTTTTAATGTAGAAAGAACCCTTCTGAAAGTACGCGGTAAAGAAAGATTCGCGTAAAAGCCTTGTAACAAAACTCTATTTAAAGCGATCAGAGAGAGCAGCAGAAAGGGTAGAGAAAGAAAGGAGCAGTTCCCTCCCGTTTTTGGGAAGTTGCGAATATATTGTGAGAGTTCCCGTTTTGGGGTTACTTTACTTCTTCTACTGTGTGCAACGAGTAGAGTGTCTTGGTTCTGTCCTGTCTGTGCACTTTCTCTGTGTAATCATTCGACTGTGTATGTGTGATACATTGTGAGTTACGAGTCGGTACTGCGATTGTGAGAGTCTGTTCGGTAACGAGTTAAAGAATCCCCGGTGTTTTGGGAATTACACGTATAAGTGTTGAATGTGTAGAACAAGAGTAACTCTGCTCTGTCTCGTCTGCTTCCTTCCCTCTCCTGTGTATGTGCTTGTGTGCGTATGTACATTATACGCAGTGTTACGAATTGATACGGTGTTGCAGAGATTTCACCCGGTAATGATTAAGGTATTTCCTAAGCGTTAGTCGACAGGAATGTGTTTGTCTGATCGTTCGTCTGTGGAGCACGGACGCATAGAGAATTGACATGGTTCGGTTGTGAGTTATGAATCTCTGTGAATGACTGAGTAGGTAGTATATCTATGTTCGGATTAGTACCAGTAGTGTTCTGAATACGAGTAGAATGATGATAAAGTGCGCGACAAGTTATAGTCAGTAGGTCTTGCAATTTGGATATGGTACTCAGTAAAGTCGTAAACTGTGCAGAAGAATTTCGTGGTGTGGTCGTGTTAAGTTACCAGCAGTGCGCTTTGTGTATTGATTCTCAGTCCGGATTACTGCTCAACTGTTATAGCAGATAGATCTTGGAGTACGGGATTCTAAGACGTTGATAGTCTTGGTTGATCAGAAACAACTACTGAGCTAAGACGCGCTGACCGAGTAACGAGTGAGTGAGAAGTTGGGAAAATAGTATAGGGCCTCTGTCCAACAGACCCCTACCACTCCCAAGGACCCACGTGATTCGAGGCAGTGTATTTTCTGCGGTAATATTGAATTCAGAGCGAAAGGGCGAGACTCGGAAATATCTGGTACATAGGTATGGAACCAGATTCTGGAGTCTCCGAAGAGTTGTTGCGTTGAAGTAGTAATTAACGACTGCGGTAGGCAATTAATAGTTACGATAATCATAAACGACGAAATAACCTTTAACATTTGGCGCCGTCTAACACTTGAGTTTGTCGAAGTGTGGGAGGGAAAGGAAGGAAATGATGTGTGGAAGGCGAGAGCGGGGGGAAGAACCCTTTTGGAGCTGTGGGAGTGTGGGAGCCTTGTAACAAAACTCTATTTAAAGCGATCAGAGAGAGCAGCAGAAAGGGTAGAGAAAGAAAGGAGCAGTTCCCTCCCGTTTTTGGGAAGTTGCGAATATATTGTGAGAGTTCCCGTTTTGGGGTTATTTTACTTCTTCTACTGTGTGCAACGAGTAGAGTGTCTTGGTTCTGTCCTGTCTGTGCACTTTCTCTGTGTAATCATTCGACTGTGTATGTGTGATACATTGTGAGTTACGAGTCGGTACTGCGATTATGAGAGTCTGTTCGGTAACGAGTTAAAGAATCCCCGGTGTTTTGGGAATTACACGTATAAGTGTTGAATGTGTAGAACAAGAGTAACTCTGCTCTGTCTCGTCTGCTTCCTTCCCTCTCCTGTGTATGTGCTTGTGTGCGTATGTACATTATACGCAGTGTTACGAATTGATACGGTGTTGCAGAGATTTCACCCGGTAATGATTAAGGTATTTCCTAAGCGTTAGTCGACAGGAATGTGTTTGTCTGATCGTTCGTCTGTGGAGCACGGACGCATAGAGAACTGACATGGTTCGGTTGTGAGTTATGAATCTCTGTGAATGACTGAGTAGGTAGTATATCTATGTTCGGATTAGTACCAGTAGTGTTCTGAATACGAGTAGAATGATGATAAAGTGCGCGACAAGTTATAGTCAGTAGGTCTTGCAATTTGGATGTGGTACTCAGTAAAGTCGTAAACTGTGCAGAAGAATTTCGTGGTGTGGTCGTGTTAAGTTACCAGCAGTGCGCTTTGTGTATTGATTCTCAGTCCGGATTACTGCTCAACTGTTATAGCAGGTAGATCTTGGAGTACGGGATTCTAAGACGTTGATAGTCTTGGTTGATCAGAAACAACTACTGAGCTAAGACGCGCTGACCGAGTAACGAGTGAGTGAGAAGTTGGGAAAATAGTATAGGGCCTCTGTCCAACAGACCCCTACCACTCCCAAGGACCCACGTGATTCGAGGCAGTGTATTTTCTGCGGTAATATTGAATTCAGAGCGAAAGGGCGAGACTCGGAAATATCTGGTACATAGGTATGGAACCAGATTCTGGAGTCTCCGAAGAGTTGTTGCGTTGAAGTAGTAATTAACGACTGCGGTAGGCAATTAATAGTTACGATAATCATAAACGACGAAATAACCTTTAACATATTAGAGACACTTGGTACAATGTAGCATGCTCCACAACTGGTCTAATATGACAAATTGGGCATTCCTTACACAAATTATGGACATTTTCTTCCATAGTTGGCTAGTGCAATCCGAGTCTCCTTAGTGTTTGTAAAGTTCTTTGCCTTGATTAGTGTTTCTCTAATGCACCCACATGAGCTAATTGCAACCATTTTGCGTACTCATTCTCTTCCACAAAACAAGCTAATATTCCTCGATCTATATGCTTGTACATACTCCCTACCATGATATGGTACTTTTGGGCTTTTACTACCTCTCTATCTTGAGTGTTTATTACTTAGTGGTTAGGCCCGTATGTCAATACTGGCACTAATGTCTTGGCCCACTATGGTACAACTTCCAAATTGAACAAGTAAGCATCAAGAAGATCATCTAATACTCCTTGTGGGGTCTCTCTGGATGTGAGCCTCGAAAGATGATCTACTCTCAAGTGAGTCTTGCCCTTCCTCACCACTACCTCAAAGTCATATTCCATTAGTAAGAGGAACCATCTTACTAGTCTACCTATATTGCATGGCTTGTTTACCAAGTACAATAGAGCTTGATGATCAGTAAAAAAATTTAAACTTATTTGCAAGCAAATAGTGTCTAAACTTTTTCATAGCATATACCATGCCTAATCCTTCTCTTTTAGTCGTGGTATAGTTCCATTCAGCTACATTCAACTATCTACTAGCATAAGCAATTGGAAGATCCATATTGCCTTTGCTTGTAGGTTGTGAAATTACACACCCAATAGCATAATTGGATGCATCCACGTGAACATGAAAGGGTTTGTTCTAGTTGAGGGTAGTCAAGATTAGTGCTGAACACAATCGTCTTTTAAGCTCATTGAAAGAGTTCTTACATTCTTCTGTCCACTCGAAGTTAGTCAAAAGGTAGTATAGAGGCTTTCCAATGGTGGCATACATGTGTATAAAATGTTGGTAATAACCACAATGCCCCATGAAAGCTTGCACTTCCTTGACATTCTTTGTTAAAAGATATGCATTTCCAGGGCAAGCTCAAGTTTTGTTTTTCATAAAATAACTCCATTTGAAGGCTTTTGAACCTTAGGAAAGTCAAATAATAAAGTTGAAGGTGCAACCTTATCCGAAAGGAGGCATTGGACCACCAAAAGCCACTCCAATGAAGAGACAAAGTCACAAGGCAAGTGAAGAGATAAAGAGGGCATGTGAAGAGACATGGAGGACATATGAAGAGTCATAGAAGGCTCTCATGGATATATAAAGACCATCCAAGCTCATTCAAGGTGTGTGTGGATGATAGGAAGTCGGTTTGCTGCATATATATGTGCCATTGAGCTATATGCTCTTATTTTCTTGTATATCTCTCCTGGCCTTTCCAAAGGGTGCTCCATTTCTGTAGTAGCCTATTAGGACTTCAATTTCTCTTTGTAGGAAGCTCAATTCTGCAAATTCTTGTAGTTGCTAGAAAGCCTATAAAGCAAGGCTTCTATGTCAAAATGAATTTTGGCAAAAATCTTCTTGTTCTGCGAGATATTGCTATTTCTTTGTATGTTGTTCTGTCTCAAAACTTGCTAAGAAAACTAGGCTGTCTTGTGTGACTCAATTGATAGATCGACAAGTGTCCAAATCTAGTGATTCATAGCTCATTGGAAAGCTCTTACTGTCTAGTTTTTGTGGCTAAAAGGTTTTTTGTATTGAATTTGGGAATTGTGAGATATACTAGTTTTAGTGAGTAATGGTCTGAGAGCAGATAGGTCTTGGGAAGGGTCCAAGCTTCTTGTTGTGCATTTGGAGGTGAAATCTTCCAACGGTGGTATCAGAGCTCCTTGTGGACATCAAGGAGAGTAAAAATAAGGAGGCCAAGCCAAGGAATCAATCATTGAAGCCTTTCCAAAGCTGGAATGAGGTTGCAAACTTGGAACCAAGGGGGAGCTTCATCTTCATCACACAAAGGGACTTCACTTTCAACAAAGGAGGTAATCCCACACCATATTTCAAGTTTAGGTGATTCAAGAGGATGGGAGAGGTATCCAACCAGATTGAGAAGTTGGACAAAGACAACTTTCAACCTTGGAAGTTTAGGATGACAAACTTCATCATGAGCAAGGACCTAGGAGGTATAATCAATGAAGGAGATGTCAAAACAATTGCTGCAGATCCAACTAACCCTACCGACCAAGAAAGGAGAGCAATTAGATCATGGGAGGTAAGAAATAGAATGGTTATGTTTATTATATCTTAGCATGTAAGCAACACAATGATAGGTCACATTCAAAGCATGGACACCGCCAAGGAAATGTGGGAATATTTGGAGAAGATGTTCACCACAAACACAAAGGCAAAGAAGGTACAACTCAAAAATGAGCTCAACAACTTGAAGGAAGGAGGTAACCAATCCATACATGATTACATAATTAAAGCCAAAGGTATTAGAGATTCATTGGCAGCCATAGGACATTCAATTGATGATGATGACATGGTTGCATTTGTACTTAATGGTCTTAAAGATGATGCCAAGTGGGGGAACTTCATATCCTCATTGTATGCTAGGGAGAACATGCCTGATTTTGATCAATTGAACACTTTAATGGTTAATGAAGAAATATTGCAAGGTGGAAGCAAGGGCAAAGGTGCCCAAGGTCAAATACTATATGCAGGTAGAGGAAGAGGCAAAGCATCAAGAGGTAGAGGAAGAGGAAGGCAAAGCCAAAGCAAGCAAAGTGACAACCAGAGGACTCAAATGAAGGCTCATCTTCAAATGGAAGAGGTAGAGGCAGAAACAATAGAGGAAGAGGAAGAGGATCATTTATGGGAATGGATGCTTCATTTATGGGAAGCTAGGACATTGGGCAAATGAACGCTACCAAAGGAGGAACAATGCTCAAGGTAACTATGCTTCAAATGAGTCTAGTGATCAAGTTCTTGCCATGAATCATGCATATGGAGATAGTAAACATGAGAAGGATGATACTTGGTACATAGATAGTGGATGTAGCAATCATATGTCTTGTAGGGAGGACATGTTTTCCAATTTATAGGCTCCAAAGCAAATAGGATGTGTAGGGATAGGTGACAAAATCGAGCATGAGATCAAACACATTGGTAATGTCAAGTTTCAGGATGGCAAGAAGAGCAAGACACTATCTGAGGTACAATATGTCCCTACTATTACAAAGAATCTCATTTCTGTTGGTCAAATGGTAGATAAAGGATACCAAGTGAAGTTCAATAGCAAAGGTTGCTTCATAGAGGATCCAAAGAATGGATTTCCACTTGTGGCAAAAGGAGAGAAGCATGGAAGGATGTTTACTCCCAATATCAAGAAAAACCCCAACAAGGTAATGTTCATCACCTCAGGAAATAGAAGAATTGCAGATTTGGATTTGTGGCATAAAAGAATAGGACTTGTAAACATTGAAAAGCTATAGAACATGGAGACAAGTGCATTGGTCAAAGGTGTTTATTGTTACCCTTTGGAGTTGTCCTCTCCAATCATTATAGCATAAAGGATCAACTACACATCTTTAAATTATCAATCCGGGAAGTATGTAAAGACCACAGCCCCTTCTAGTTAATGGAATCCAAGAATAAGGATAAGATGACTGTTTTTTTGAGAAATTATGAAGAAGAAGAGAAATATCTAGGGTTTGGATTATCTTGAGTTTGACAACAGCATTTTCAATGATCTTTGTGCCTAAAGTATGCCATTTCCACAGTAGAATACAATTATGAAGTCAAATTTCAAAAATAGTACCTGTATCACACAGACGAGACAATCGCGATTCTATGAAAACTGAGGATTTCCATTTCTAGCTTTGTTCTTCTGCACTTTCTTACTCAATACACTGAGAATCACCTCTCTTCATACATCTTACTCAGAAATACACAATTGAAGCTCACAAATTCCATGGATCACACAAAGAATAGACTCAACAAATCAAAAGAAAGAGCATGAAAGGGAAAAACACGATTTTTTGCAGGAGAGCTCTTCACATTACTCGGATAGAAAAAATAATACAACCAACTTCTTCAAAATAGAAGAAATTATCCTTTATACTTTTTCAAGTGTCCCTTTTCACACTTGAATTTTGGTCCTTTTCCCTTCTATTCTAAAAATATGCTATCAAAGATCTTCCAAAAATTCTAGAAAAAATACATATGATTCTAATTTACATGAGGAAGACTCTTCCTCAATTTTACATCATTTGTATAAATATTTCTACAAATTTTTGACATTTTACAAATAATTTCCCTTCAAAAAATGCTTCTTCTAACATTCTTCCCCTCCTAGACTTTTTGGCTCCTGACAAAAAATATTCTTGCTGATAAGTAGTGAGAGCTTCCTTCATTTCTTTTTTCTTTGATAAACATGTGACAATAGATCATGACTACTCCTTTCTGTAATGTTCAAATTATTCACCATCTCAAATAAAGCTTTCCTCCATTGTACTGTTGCTTCTGGTTTGTCTATCACATCTTTCTTCAAGTATTCTGTATATGCAGCTTCATATGCAGTGAGTCTGGACTTTGTGACTACTGATAGAATCCCAAAAATTTCTGACTCTCTTTCAAAAAATGAATAGTCAAATGCATCCTCAAAAATTTGAAGATAATGGCTACCCAAAAATACTGTTCTGCTATAATATGCCATTAAGCAAATCCTGTCTGGGGTTTCACTTAAATCAAAGAGTAAAGCATCGGTTGGTGAATTGAACTCAATGTAGTTGAGAGTCCTGACATCTATATCTGTGAAGGGTTCTATACATGCCATTATAAGTCGCATCACTCTGATTAATATAATGCAAGCTAGATCATTTACATCTTTATATGTAGATATAACAGACTCTGCTGCCTCAATCATATACTTCTTTATTGGCCATTTTCCTGCTTTAGGTCTTGCTAGCTTTGGAAAGTTCAACCATTTTGTTGGAATCTGCCCTGCATTTCTTCTTTCCCAAAACACTGACCATTCTCTTCTCCTTGCTACTGGACAATAGGCTGGATTTATCTTTAGCTGCAAAGGTGCCTCTTTCTAGATTTTCCTGCACTCCTTGTTGGCATCTAACCACCTGTTCCTCCATTTAGGATTAGCCTTTTCAAACAATTCCTTAGTGACATTAATATCCTCTTCATATTCCAAATATCTGTTTGCTGGTAGTCCTACCCTTGCAATCTGATAATTTTTAATACTCTCCATAATCATACAAAATGGTATACCTAGACCATATGTTGCCCAATGGTGTTGGTCTGGATTTATTCCTTTGTTGAGAGCAAAATTTACAATCTGTTCTTCATACTCATCATGCATCTTTCTAATAAATTCCATTCTTGATTCTCTATCTATTAAAAGCTTTTGCACAAACTCATCTAAATATTATTCAACAACTTTGTCTTCTTCAGCTCCTTCATATTCCTCTGCTTGTGTAGTCACCACCTGGTCTTCAACCTGTTTTTGTGAATCTTTCAAGTTTTTCTGTAGCTCCTCCGCCATTAACATTAAGCTTTGATTCTGGGATATCAATAACTCTTTTTCTGATCTCCACTCACTTCTTTCTTTTTCCCTATCCAAATGTAATTTACCTCTTTCTTCTGCTATATCCAAATGTAGTTTGTTATATTCTCTCATTGCAGTAGCAGCATGGACACTAGCTTGCTTCTCCATTTCTTTGACCTCTTTCAACTCTATTTGTAGCCTTAGAATTTCTTTATTCAACTCCTCCTTCTCATCCTGTGTTATCTGTACAATCTTACTCTCTTCTTTCATTTGGCCTTCCTCCATCAACAATCTATTTATGTCTTCATTTGCTTTGACCATGATCTGATATGAACTTTGAAGAGTTCTAAATCTACCTTCCATTTTCTTCAACTCCATTTCAACTTTGTCATTGTACTCCAATTGTTTGACACATTTATTTTCAAGAAATTGAATTTTATTTTGTTGTTGAATCTCTAGTTCTTCCAATGAGATTATCCTTTTAGCCGATTCTTCATTTCTTTCTTGAACAACCCTTAGCTGTTCCTGTTCCTTCTTTTGCTCAGTAATAATTCTACTGACTTTCACAAACTCTGATTCAGCCACCATTCCTAATATAATCATATTTCTACTAGATGATCTGAATTGCTCTATATTACTCATGATAATTTTGTAGGCAGACCTGATATCCTTGGGTATCCTTTCTAACCCAGCTTCTAGCTCCACTTGCTTCACTTCTATATGCTTTTCCTCTCTGCATTTATTTTCTTCTTCATCCTCTTCCTCATATTCTATAACCTAATTCTCTTGCTCTTCATAGCCCTTTTCTTCTTTCATTTCTTCTGCCTTCTTTTCCTTAGTTTCCTGTTGTTTTTCCTGAATGACTTTTCTTTCCTCTATCTGGACTTTGTTTTCCTAGTTTGAAATTGAGTCACTCTCTGCTGAGATCTTTATCTGATCATTTAATTGCTGCTCCTTTTGTCCTTCCTCCTGCTCATCTATGTCCATAAGATCTAATTCTTCTTCCTTTTCCTGATTTTCTGTATGTGTGGACTCTTTAGTATGATTTAGATCATAAAGTATATCTTCTATACTCTAATTTACATCTTTTTCTGTATTCCCTTCTTTAACCTCTTTGAAATCCATCTTTTCCAATACTTCCTCTGTTTCCTCAATCTGACGTTTATCTTCTTTATTGTGCACTGAGCTGCATATCTGAGCTTCCTTTTCTACTTCTAGCTTTTCCTCATTTAATTGGAAATAAATTTGCTGAGATGGTTTTGTCCATATTGCTTTAAACCCTATGTCCGCCAATCCACAACTGAATTCTTTCCTTGCTTCAACCTCTTCTTCCCTCATTACTTCTTTACCTTTCAATATCCTTTTTTCCTCCCTAGGGCTAACTTGTTTTGCTGCTTCTTGATGGACATGTTGTTGAGCCCATAAAAGTCATATTGGTCAGAGTCAACTGCGGTCAAAGTCAATAATCAAAGTCAAAAAGTCAAAGTCAAAATGACAAAGTCAAACTTGTCAAAGTCAACAAATTCAAGGTCAAAGTCAACAGATGCAAAGTCAAAGTGCTAAAGTGCAGGTGTCAAAGTGCACAGGTAGTGCACAATTAATTGTCCACAAAGGGTAAATTGGAGAAAGTGGGTTGCAGGTTGCAGAGGTATTTCTCTAATTTCCCTAAGGTTCAAAGTATGTTTAAAGTGTTTTGGAAGGTTCAAGTGAACCCTCCCTTATGTGCACATCTGAAGAGTTAAAAGGAAAATGTGAAGGTATGTGAAGCGGCAGCGTACGCAGAAGTGAAAGTATAGCCCCCCAATTAAAATTTTTGGTTTTAGTCTAAAGTCACTACAGGACAAAACAGGGAGTCGTTGGCTGCCACTTGTAAAGACAATCTTGGGACATCAAAGTGAGCACCAAGATACTCTTGCAGTTAGGAGCGTACGTGAATCGACACACTCAATTCAAGGCAAGGACTATTCTTGGACCATTCTAAGTGTAAGAAAGAGTGAGCATAGTCTAAGTGAAGCAAGAGAGAGAAGTGGAAGAGTCACTAGTGTGCGACGCAGAGAAGTGAAGTGCAAGGTGTGCATGGAGAGTGACTAAGGAAGTGTGCAGAGAAGTGCTAAGCTAGTCCCCCAAGGATCCCAAGGTCTCATTGCAGTGTGCGCGTGCTGACAGAAGGTGTCCAGCCCTCCCCCTTATTTGAAGCTTGGTGCAAGGTGTGCACAAGTGCAGGCTTGGAGAAGGTGGAGGTTTGGTGCAGAGGAGTCCGACAGCAACAACACTCACAAGACTTTGGGTATTTGGTATTTTGTAATTGAGCACTCTGTGGGATTTTGCATAGAAGCATTTCAGTGTATTGTGCATCCCCATTGTAATTGTCTTATTCTAATCAATCAGCAGAGGCTTCCAGTGTGTATTTTCTCTTCTTACCTTTCCCTTTTCTCCTACAAATACTCAAACCCCTTCTTGTCCAAGAATCCCCCAATAAAATTTGGCACCCACGGTGGGACTTCCAAGGAGATTTGAGCATAGGAGAAGATATATTGCAGTTGAAGAGCAATATTCCAGTGTCGACAGTACTACTTCAGTGGACTAAGAGGTACATATTCTTATCAATTATCTCATACTAAGAGGACTATGAATAGCCCATGACTGCAACCCTGTCCCAAACATTGAGGGTCACGTGCAAGCAAACAAGAAGGAAGGTTGTTAGAAGATCATCTAGTCCACTTTCATCAACTTCATCAGTAAGGAGCATGGCTGGTCAGGTAGACTTGGAAACCTTACTATCAAGATTAAATATAAAATTTCCTTCTTTCAAAGGCCTAGCTCAGGAAGATCCTGACGAGCATATTAGAAGGTTTTTGGCACTATGCAAAACTAGAGGCTTAATGGGTAGGGAGGATGCCTTTTTGATACTCTTCCCTGCCACATTAGAAGGATTAACAGATAAATGGTTCGGCCAGTTTGTTGAGAACCATTTTACAACTTGGACCTAATGAAAGATGCATTCAAAAATCAATTTTAGCATGGAAATACTACAGAGATCATCATAGAGGAACTAGAAAATTTGAGATTGGGTCCAGGTGAAAAGTTCCGAGAGTTTGTGACTAGCGCCAAGGCACTAATGGCTAAATTGCCAGATCCACCACATGATTTTTTTGTTAAGAAATGGTTAGCTAAGCCACTTCCAATGGCCACCCAATGTAAAATCAAGGAATTAGTGTTACCTACAACCTCCATAAAGGAATTCATCAACACAGCAACATGACTAGAGCAGATAAGGCAACAATATGGAGCAACTTCTTCTCAACTACCATATTCCACAGAAATTTAGGATCCAGTAATCCAGTTAAGGAAGGAGTTGGAGGTCTTAAAAAGGAATAAAGCCCACAAAAAGGAGGAGAATGTTGTTACTTAGTTGAGGGGGGAGATTAAGGCATTAAAGCTCTAAAAGAAGGAGGAGGCCCAAGCAAAGGAATTGGCTCAGTTGCGACAAGAGTTGCAGGAACTCAAAGGTGGTGGCATCAAGAGTGGACTTTGGTGTACTATGTGCAGCAAGCAAGTTCATATAATAAGTGAATGTCCTTTGTTAAGTGTGACTTGCCAAATATGCAGGAAAGTTAGCCATGAGGCCTAGGAATGCCAATCAAGAGGAATGCTTGCAACAACATATTGGACACAAGAAAGACCCCTACCCCCAGCAAATGTGATGGCGGCTGCACCCAATCAAGGTAACATTTATAACCCTAGACATAGGGATAACTTTGGAAATGGGCCAAGGAGGCCAATTATTTGTTTCAGATGTGGAGAATATGAGCACTATCAAAGTAGGTGCACCCTCCCAGAAAATGCCCCTCCTTGCAGGAACTGCCCAGAGGCGAGAGACCACTATACTAATTGTTGTCCTAAGAACCAACCATCTTCATCTGGGCCCCACATTCAAATGATTTCTGTGTGCAAAGAAGAAATGGTAGATCAATTCAATGTGCCATCACCATCTACCAGGGTGGTGCAGTTAGAAGAAATTGAATCTTTTACAGTGCAGACAAGAAGCAAGGGGAAGGCTCAAGTGGACATAGGTCAAGAATCAATGATTAATGGATTGAACAAAGACAAAGTTGCATCTGAAAATAGAGCCACCACAGGTATAGATACAAGGCAAAAAGAAAATTTCATAGGTACCAGTGATGCCATTGGACACGCATTCAACAGGGCTCATGAGGAAATTGATAAGTCAAATGGAGCCCATGCTCTTAAGGAATCAGAAGCTTCCAGACTACTCAAGTCCATGAAAAAAGAGGTCAGTATTTTTGAATTAATAAGGATGGATGGGAAATTCAGGTCAGAACTCTTGCAGATAATTGATGAAATGTCCACAACAAGTTTAGTGGCAAAAGATGTTGTTATGCCTAAAGATAAAAGTGTAGGGGAAGCATCCCTCACAGATTACAAGAGCCCTCGGCTAACAGTCTCTATCAAAGGTCATGAGTTTCAAGGAGTTATTGTGGATGGTGGTTCTGGCATTAACTTGATGCCTAAATATACCATGAAAAAGATTGGACTATACCCTTCAAGTCCTGCTAACTTCACTGTAACAATGGTAGACCAAAGCATAGTAAGGCCTATGGGAGTGGTCCCTGGAGTCCCAGTCAAGATACAAGGTACCATCTTTAACTTGGACTTTGTTGTTTTAAGGCTGCCAGAGGTAGAAGGAAGTTTCCCCATGTTAATTGGGAGACCTTGGTTAAGACATGCCAATGTGCTGCATGATTGGGGCAAGGACACAATGTGGGTAAAGCAAGAGGGAAAAGAGTTGCAGCAGATAATTTTAGAAGAAGGTCCAGACAATCAAAGACATACCAGCATGATGCAAACAATTGGTATTTGTATGGAAAAAGAATTGGTGGACAACCCAGAAGTAGATCTACTTGAAAGAGCAGATTTATATGAAGATGAAAACATGTTGGCTTGGCTCCATGCAGAGGACCCATCTTACTGCTATGGAATTTTTCCAAACTCAAGTAGAGAGGAAGCATATGAAGAGAAAGAGGACATTATTCAGGTTACTCACTCGAGTGAGTCAGTCTTAGTTAAAGGCCATAGAAGAGAGGAGAAAAGAAGAACCCTTAAGTGCAACAGTGATGAAGATACTTCAAATCATATGTCAATGGCCACTTTTTTATGGATATTGGTATGGATATCATCTGTTATGTCAATTTTTATGATAGCAAGTGCAGGGCTTTACAAGAATGTGGAAGAAGTACCTACAAGCCTTTGGAAACAGAGGGTTCCATTTGATGAAGAAGCTAGAATAGTGAAAATGAAATTTTGCAGATTAAGCTATAAAGTTGCTGACACAATGATACAAAAGTTGCAGTATGGAGGAGATAATATTTTTCTAAAGGATTCAAGATACCCCTATCATATCATCATTGTGTCCAACAAGAAGATAAAACAAATGAAGTGCAATAGAATTGGAGATTATGGAGGAGTTTCTCGGGGTCAACATATCAAGATCATGGCTCAAGGCCTATCATCAAGCCAACTGAAGAATTATGGATCACCTGGAACCTGCAAAATTTATCCAGGTTGTATATAGCCCTCTCATTTCATTTTTGCTTAAGTTTTAGTAGTTTTCTTGATCCATTTCATGCTTGTTTCTTGAGTTTTTAGCAAATTTAGCAGCCATTTCATAAACTTTGCAAAGGTACAATTTTGGGTATTTTTAGGAATTTTTCAAGCATTTTTTAGAATTTTTCTAGCAATTTTTATGTCATTTTCTTGCCAAATCGGAGGAATAAAGGAAGCTCTCTGTGGGTTTGAGTGCAAAAAACTGGCCTAAACATGTAGGAAAATTTTTCAAAATTTTTTGAAGATTTTTTGGATTTTTTTTGTAAATTTTTTTGGATTTTTTATGTATTTTTCTTCAGTTTTTTGAATAATTATTATAAATTTAAAAAAAAAAGACCCCTATGCGTTTTTTTCTCCCAAAAAAAAAATTGAAAAAAAAAGCCAAAAAAAAAGAAAAAAAACTCTCTCTCTCTCTCTTTCTCTTTCCCCCACGTCCCCTCGCCCCCCCCTCCCCACCCCCCCCCCACCCGCCCCCCCGTTCTGACACATCCGCCCCCCATTTATTTTAATTTTATTTTTCTTTTATTTTAAATTTTATATTTTTTATTTTATTTATATATAGTATATGCAAGAAATATAAAGAACCTTCTATTTTGGAAGTAGAGGGTCTCAACATTATGCTCAAAGCTCACAAGCTAGTATGAATTGACTAGAGAGCTTTTGCACATATCTTATTGAAGTGTATAGCTAACTAAAGCAAGTTATTTCATGAATTTAGCTACAGCATACAATGAGAAACATCTCTCAACTCCTGCACATTGGCTTTATCTTTGGAGTTCCAAGAATTGAATTCCCTCCTTGGAGACTTTTGATAATCATTAGATTCACTTGATGCTTCAAGTGTAGGCTCATTTCTCTTTGATAATGTTGGAAAGTCTTCCTCTAGATCATAGGGAAGTTTGATTTTCCTGCAATCATCTTCAAACCAAGATTTGTTTTCATCAAACACAACATCTCTACTTACAATGAAACCTTTGTTACTTGGATTGTATAGCCTATAACCTTTCTAATTAAGGTCATAGCCAATGAAGATGCATTTCTCTGCCTTTGGATCCAATTTGACTCTAATTTGTGAATGTATGTGTGCATATGCTATGCACCCAAAAATTATGCAATGATCAAGGCGAGGTCTTCTTCCATTCCATGATTCATATGGTGTCATGTGATCCAATGATTTTGATGGGAGTCTATTGATCAAGTATGTGGCTGTAGATACAACCTCAGCCCACAAGTAATTGGGTAATTTCTTCTCATTTAGCATTGACCTTGCAACCTCCACAATTGTTTTATTTGGATGAAGGAATTCCATCTCCCATGTTGACTACTTGCTCTGATACCACTGTGAGGAGATGGTGAGGTTATGTCTAGCGATGAGCTGGTGCTACAAAAATCCTACTCTAGAACTACCAATCTAACTTCAGGAATGCTTAATATACATCTTTAGCTTCACAATGATGCACACAAAACCACAAAGTCCTTTGGAGCATCATTCTCAAATGTTTGCGTAAAAAAAAAGACTTATATGTGCAAGAAATGTGAAGAACCTTCTATTTTGGGAATAGAGGATCTCAGTGTTATGCTCAAAGCTCACAACCTGGTATGAATTGACCAGAGAGCTTTTGCACACATCTAATTGAAGTGTATAGCTAAATAAAGCAAGTCATTTCATGAATTTATCTGCACCATACAATGAGAAATGAATCTAGCAAATCAGGGGGGTCATCCCGACTTTTTAGGATCTAGAAGGTATGCAGACACAAGATAGATATCCAGATAAATAGACACACATACAAAAAAATAGACAAACAAATGGATAAATAAATAGATAGACGAACAAAGAGATAGAGAAACATATAGATAGATAGATAGATAGATAGATAGATAGATAGATAGATAGATAGATAGATAGATAGATAGATAGATAGATAGATAGATAGATAGATAGATAGATAGATAGATAGATAGATAGATAGATAGAAAGAGAGAAAAACAAATAGACAGATAGAGAGATAGACAGGCAGGCACGGAGGCAGAAAGGGAGGGAGGCAGGCATATAGATAGATAGATAGATAGATAGATAGATAGATAGATAGATAGATAGATAGATAGATAGATAGATAGATAGATAGATAGATAGATAGATAGATAGATAGATAGATAGATAGATAGATAGATAGATAGATAGATAGATAGATAGATAGATAGATAGATAGATAGATAGATAGATAGATAGATAGGTAGGTAGGTAGGTAGGTAGGTAGGTGGGTGGGTGGGTGGGTGGGTGGGTGGGTGGGTGGGTGGATGGATGGATGGATGGATGGATGGATGGATGGATGGATGGATAGATAGATAGATAGATTAGATAGATAGAGTGCTTCAAATGAGCAAAATGGCTACAGGTTCTACAAATCTCTCTCAAAGAAGCTACATGTGTCAAGAGATGTTGTGTTTGACGATTCAAGGTCTTGGTATGGAGACAACGGCAAGGCAACGTTGGATGAAGAGGATCAAGAGGAGTATGCAAACTTGATGTGCAGATTCAACCTCAAAAGTCAATCACAATCAATGGACCAGAGGCTTTTACATCTAAGGTATACTCATATGATCACTCTTACACTTATGATTATGAAAGATCATCCCCTAGTTCAAAGTATAGAACACTACAAGAGACAGACTATAACATTAGGGAATCTCAAGAGGAGTGAGAAGAGGAAGAGCTTGAGGAGGTCATGTTAGGGGCTCATGGGGACTTGGCACTTATTTTGTAATAGTGATGGATTGTAATAAGGTCTAATTGGAGGGTGAGAGAGGGATTGAGTGTGAAAATCCTTTAAAGGCCACATGATATGTATAAAAAGGGCTATTGCATTAATGAAAAGTCTCCCTCATTTTGCTTGCCTATCATGGCATGTGCCATATTCTTGTTTCTTGTAGTTATGTTAGTTAGTTTCTTGTTTCTTGTTGTTCTTGATTTCCGTGTAGAATTGGCAATATCGATTCTTGCTCTCTCCCTTCTTGCCTCTTCCCTGTGCATGGCTACACATAGCACCATGTAACACTAGCGTGGTCTTCGTGACGTACCCCCATGGATTTATCAGTTTCAGTATGTTGAGTTGTCAGTTTGAGGATACTCTCTTCGTAGAACATGCTCTTGTTTGATGCACATGGTGGTCATGGTCTTTTGCTTGAGAATTCCACATCTAGGTCTATCTAATGAAGCACGTTATTCTGACATGGCTTTGCTTTTGCTTCAATATGTACCTCTCAAGAAGATGGGCATGGAGATTTCAGTGCCTCCGCACCCTAAGCCTTCAAATCCTTGGTGGTATCATTGTCGTTTTAGATGCACAGCTTTTATGCTGTATGGAAGCTTGATTAGTTTGCTTTTCCTCCATTTACAGGTGATTAAGCTTCCAAAATTTGGTGCTACTAGGTTGTTCCTGTATCTAGCTAATTGTGTCATGACAATTACATGATTGCTACCCATTTTTAAATGATCATTTTATGGTTGCTTACGAGGCGCAAGCTGTCAAATTAGTTTGGTTGGGTTGAAGATCCTTTGTGCCTACCCCTGCCACAGAGTCTATAGCTCAAGCGTAAGCACCACCTCCTTTACTTGTCAATCCACAGAGATGTGAGGACTGGTATGAAGACTGTGAGCATGTGAAGGCACAAATGTGTGAGTGAGAAGCACACTAACATGCACACACATACACACACACACACACAAGGCAAGATCAAAGAGAGGAACAATAGAAAGCTTCTATTACAAAAGAACTCTCTTACAAAGCTTCAAACTCTAACAAGTCAACCTAAAAAATGAGCTCTCTAACTCTTTTTATAGTTTTTTGACCAGTTTTGGCCCTGTCCAGACCTAATGTATGGATTAGTTGAAAAATTAGGTTCCAAGGCTTATTTGAGGGCTCAAAAGTAGTCTAAAAATAATGAAAATCGGTAGGATGATACTTATAATACTCCTCAATCTTGAGGACTCCTCAGATTGAAAAAAATGGAGTTACAAAAATATGAAATGATATAATACTTCTTAGAGCTCCCTACTTGCTCCTTCTTCTTGTGTGTTCACTTCTTTGACATGTTCTTGCACCTCGTTCCTAACCTTGAGTGCTAACCCTCCCCCCCTCGAGTCTGTCATCCTTGACAGACCCTTGTTGTAGCCCCTGTTCCATGTAGTGCTTTGAGAGGTAGTGTCCATCCTTTATGAAGAAGAGCTATCGATCTTCCAAATGTAGTAGGGTCAATTGTTTGGTTCTTCATTGGCACTGCAAGACTTTGCAAGTTATAGTCCCTTGGTATGTACTTCTTCCTTAGATTCCAACACGAATGTGGTGTTGTGAGCCTTCAAAAACTACTTCTTGCTCAAAAGAGATTGTCCATGTTGGTTGTGAGCAGCTAGTGGCTTTGAATTACATCCTAGGTATTGATGTTGTCCCATGGATGTCCTCTAGATTTTGGAAACATGAGTGTCATAGTACTCATGCCAAATACTCGTAACCCATAATGAATGATGGGCAAGTGTGTTAGTGCATGGCTGAAGAAAATATGTGCATTGTGCATGGCCTTGTAATGTGGCCCTATGCATGCATACTTGGGGAAAGTCCAACCCTCCCCCTTATTGGTAGCTTGGTGCAAGGTGTGCACAAGTGCAGGCTTGGAGAAGGTGGAGGTCTGGTGCAGAGAAGGCCGGCAGCAACAAAACCCTTGGGTATTTGGTATTTTGTGATTGATCACTTTGTGGGATTCTGCACAGAAGCATTGGATTGTATTGTGCATCATCATTGTATTTGTCTTCTTATAATCAATCAACAGAGGCTTCCAGTGTGTATCTTTCTTCTTGTCTTTCCCTTTTTTCCTACAAACACTCAAATCCCTTCTTGTCCAAGAATCCCCCAACAAAATTTGGCACACCCAACGGGATTCCAAGGAGATTTGAGCATAGGAGAAGCCAAGTGCAAAGGGTAGAAGAGTTCAAGTGTTGACAATACTACTTCATTGGACTAAGCGGTAAATATTCTTATCAATTATCTCATACTAAGAGGGCTATGAACAGCTCATGACCACAACTTGGTCCCAAAAATTGAGTTGTAGGTTACAAGAAGGAAGGCTGTTAGAAGATCCTTCAGTCCACTTTTGTCAACATTATCAGTAAAGAGCATTGCAGGTCAGGTAGACTTGGAAACCCTACTATCAAGATTAAATATAAAATTTCCTTCTTTCAAAGGCCTAGCTTAGGAAGATCCGGACGAGCATATTAGAAGGTTTTTAGCACTATGCAAAACTAGAGGCTTAATGGGAAGAGAGGATGCCTTTTTGATACTCTTCCCTACCACATTAGAAGGGTTAGCACATAAATGGTTCAACCAATTTGCGAAGAACCATTTCACCACTTGGGACTTAATGAAAGATGCATTCAAAACCCAATTTCAGCATGGAAATACTGCAGAGATCATCATAGAGGAATTAGAAAACTTGAGACTGGGCCCATGTGAAAAGTTCCCAGAGTTTGTAACTAGGGCTAAGACACTAATGGCTAAGTTGCCAGATCCTCCACATGATTTTTTTGTTAAGAAATGGTTAGCTAAGCCACTTCCAGTGTCCACCCAATGTAAAATCAAGGAATTAGTGTTGCCCACAACCTCCATAGAGGAGTTCATCAACACAACTACACGATTGGAGCAGATAAGGCAACAATATGGAGCAATTTCTTCTCAACTACCATATTCTACAAAAATGGAGGACCTAATAATCCAGCTAAGGAAAGAGCTGGAGGGCATAAAAAGGAATAAGCCCCACAAAGAAGAGGAGAATGTTGTTACTCAGTTGAGGAGGGAGATTGAGGCATTGAAGCTCCAAAAGGAGGAGGAAGCCCAAGCAGAGGAATTAGCTCAGTTGCGACAGGAGTTGCAGGAACTCAAAGGGGGTGGAATTAAGAGTGGACTATGGTGTACCATGTGCAGCAAGCAAGTTCATATAGTAAGTGAATGTCCTCTATTAAGTGTAACTTGCCAACTATGCAAGAAAGATGATCATGAGGCCCAGGAATGCCAATCAAGAGGAATGCCTGCAACAACATATTGGACACAAGGAGGACCCCTACCACTAGCAAATGTGATGGTGGCTGCACCCAATCAAGGTAACAATTACAACCCTAGACATAGGGATAACTTTTGAAATGGGCCTAGGAGGCCAATTATTTGTTTCAGATGTGGAGAATGTGGGCACTATCAAAGTAGGTGCACTCTACCAGAGAATGCCCCTCCTTGTAGGAACTGCCTAGAGGCCAGAGACCACTATACTAATTGTTGTCCTAAGAACCAAGCATCTACATCTAGGCCCCACATTCAAATGATTTGTGTGTGCAAAGAAGAAATGGTAGATCCAGCCAGGGTGCCATCACCATCTACCAGGGTGGTGCAGTTAGAAGAAATTGAATCTTTTACAGTGCAGACAAGAAGAAAGGGGAAGGCTCAAGTGGAAATAGGTCAAGAATCAATGTTAAAGGATTGAACAAAGACAAAGAGACATCTAAAGACAAAGCCACCACATGTAGACACAAGTCAAAAAGAAAATCTCATAGGTACCAGTGATGCCATTGGACATGCATTAACACGGCTCATGAGGAGTCTGATAAGTCATTTGGAGCCCATGCTCTTAAGAAACCAGAAGATTCTAGACTACTCAAGTCCATGAAAAAGGAGGTCAGTATTTTTTATTTAATAAAGATGGATGGGAAATTCAGGTCAGAACTCTTGCAAATAATTGATGAAATGTCCACAACAAGTTTAGTGGCAAAGACTACTGTTATGCATAAAAATAAAGGTGTAGGGGAAGCACCCCTCATAGATTATAAGAGCTTACTAACAGTCTCTATCAAAGGTCATGAGTTTCAAGGAGTTATTATGGATGGTGGTTCTTGCATTAACTTGGTGCCTGAATATATCATGAAAAAGATTCGCCTACACCCTTCAAGACCTGCAAACTTCATTGTAACACTGGCAGATCAAACCATAGTAAAGCCTATGGGAGTGGTCCTTAGAGTCCCAATCAAGATACAAGGTACCATCTTTAACTTTGTTTTAAGGCTGCCACAGGTAGAAGGAAGTTTCCCTCTGTTAATTGCGAGACCTTGGTTAAGGCATGCCAATGTACTACATGACTGGGGCAAGGACACAATGTGGGTAAAGCAAGAGGGAAAAGAGTTGTAGCATATAATTTTAGAAGAAGGACCGAATAATCAGAGACATACCAACATGATGCAGACAATTGGTATTTGTATGGAAGAAGAATTGTTGGACAACCCAAAAGCAGATCTATTTGAAGGAGCAAATTTATATGAAGATGAAAACATGTTGGCTTGGCTCCATGCAGAAGACCCATCTTCCTGCTATGGAATTTTTCCAAACTCAAGTGGAGAGGAAGCATATGAAGAAAAAGAGGACAAAGTCTCAGTCAAAAGCCATATAAGAGAGAACAAAAGCAAAGTTCTTAAGTGCAGCAGTGACGAAGCTACTTCAAATCCTATATCATGGATACTGGTATGGATATCATCTGTTATGTCAATCCTTATGATAATAAGTGCATGGCTTTATAAGGATGTGGACGGTGTACTTGCAAGTCTTTGGAATCAGAGGGTTCCATTGGATGAAGAAGCTGAAAGAGTAAAAATGGAATTTTGTAGATTGAGTCATAAAGTAGCTGAACCAAAGATACAAAAGATGCAGTATGGAGGAGATAATATTTTACTGAAGGATTTAGGGTGGCCCTATCAAATGGTCAGTATGTCCAAAATAAAGACAAAACAAATGAAGTGCAGTACAATTGAAGATTATGGAGGAGTTTCTCTGAGTCAACATATCAAGGCTCAAGGTCTATCATCAACAAAAGTGAAGATTTATGGATCACTTGGAACCTGCAAAATTTGTCCAGGTTGTACATAGCCTTCTCATGTCATTTTTGCTTAAGTTTTAGTAGTTTTTATCCATTTTTATGCTTGTTCTTTGAGTTTTTAGCACATTTAGCAACCCTTTCATATCCCTTTGCATACGCACAATTTTTGGAAATTTCTGGGAATTTCTGGGAATTTTTCAAGCATTTTTAGAATTTTTTCTAGCATTTTTCATCTCTTTCAAATGTCATTTTCTTTCCAAATTGGAGGAATAAAGGAAGCTCTTTCTATTTTTGAGTGGGGAAATCGGCCTAGACCTGTAGGAATTTTTTTGAGAATTTTTTGGGGATTTTTGTGGTATTTTTCTCCCATTTTGGATAATTTCAAACACACACACACACACACACCCATGGAATTTATTTTTCCAAAAAAAAAATCCCCCTCTCTCTCTCTCCTCCCGCTTGTTTTTTTATTTTTATTTTTATTTTTTATTTTTTATTCTATTTTTAATCTTTATTTTTCTTTTTTGTATTTTATTTTATTTTTATTATTATTTTATTTATTTTTTAAATTATTTTATTTCAAATTTTTATTTTATTTATTTTTTATTCTCAAGCTTTGATAGCCTCTACGTTTGGTAAAAAAAAAAAAGAGAACTTTTTCTAATTTCCTTGCATAAATTTTATATATATATATATATATATATATAAATTTTAATGGTTCAAATCTTTTGGCTTTGGATCGTGCCTCGGATGGAAATTTTTTTCAAATTTGGAGTCATTTTCATGTATTTTGGCACCCCTGGATTCATTTTTGGACTTAATTTTTCCAAAATCCCATCTTTTCTCTGACTTTTGGTCAAAAACTACATGTTTTGAGCACATTTATCACATTTTTTTATTTCCCCAATTGATCCACATGGTCTATTCTCACTTTGTGTTACCTTATGTTTCACAATTTCCCATATGCACCCTCTGTAGCTTTCCTATTTTCTCATTTCGGCCCTTACCAGACCCCATACTCCTACTCCCTCACCCTCCCTTTATATTCTTCCCAGCCCCATCCTTACTCCTCCCTGCCCTATCCATCTCAGCCCCCTTAGCCTTTCCTTCCCCTTCCTTTCGACCCCCCCATTGCCCTCCTTTGCTTTTACATGAAAAAATTCTAATTTTGGGTTCCTCTCTAGTGTGTGTTCTCTCCTTCTTCTGATGGACTTGGTAGCTGCTCAGGTGTCCTTTTGAAGATTTTGCAGCACATGCATCATAGTGTCATATCTGCTCATAGTTTTGGCTGTAGCTCTCCGGGACGGAGATCACATTAGGTGGTGGGCAACTGTTGAGCCCATAAAAGTCATATTGGTCAAATTCATTCACAATCAAAGTCAACCGTAGTCAAAGTCAAAAGATCAAAGTCAAACTGATCAAAGTCAATAAGGTCAAGGTCAAAGTCATCAAAGTCAACATGAGTAAAGTCAAAGTGTTCAAAGTGCAGGTGTCAAAGTGCACAGGTAGTGCACAATTAATTGGTTCACAAAGGGTAAATTGGAGAAAGTTGGTTGCAGGTTGCAGAGGTATTTCTCTAATTTCTCTAAGGTTCAAAGTGTTTTTAAAGTGTTTTGGAAGGTTCAGGTGAACCCTCTCTTAGGTGCACAAGTGAAGAATTAATAGGAAAAATGTGAAGGTATGTGAAGTGGTAGCGTACGCAGAAATAGAAGTATGATCCCCCAATTAAAATTTTTGTTTTAGTCTAAAGTCACTACAGGACAAAACAGGGATTCATTGGCTACCCACTTTTGGAGGCAATCTTGGGACATCAAAGTGAGCACCAAGATACTCTTGCAGTTAGGAGCATATATGAATCGACACTCAAATGAAGGCAAGGACTATTCTAAGACTAAGCAAGACTAAGTATGCCTTCGTGGTTTAGAAGCTGCATATAAGTAGTTCAGAACTTCTATACAGACTAGGGAAAATATTCCAAATTTTGTTGATCTGGTATCTATGCTGATTATTGAAGAAAAGAATCTTGGTGAGGATTCACACTCCCAAGGAAAGCCCAATTCTGAGCAGGTATTCTACTCTGGTAGAGGAAGAGACAGAGGTAGAGGTTTCGGAAGTGGAAGAGGAAACAATAACCAAGAGCAAGGTCAACAATAGAATCATGCAAGAGGAAGAGGACAATTTCGAGGTAGCAGGAGCCAAAGAGGTCGCAAAAATTTCCAAAGAAATGATTCAGCTAATGATAGTAAAGGATGCTAGAATTGTGGTAAACATGGACACTTTGAACGTGATTGTAGGTTGAAGAATCAAAATAACAGAAGGCAGCAAAACAACTATGCATCCACAAGTGCAGATGATTCTGAGAAGCTTTTCATGGTTAAACATCACATGATGAATACGATGTCTGTTGGTGTTTCAAAATCAAATGATAATGTATGGTATGTTGATTCAGGTGCTTCAAATCACATGACCAGTCATGTGGAATGGTCTAGCCGTTTGTAGAAATTACCAGTCCCTAGATATGTTGAAACAGGAAGGAGAGTGCATTGTGGTGCATCGCTTTGTACGTAAGTCATGAAGCCTTAGGGACTTGTGTCGACTAAGGATGTATCTCAATCGCCCCACAAGTGCATATAGTGGTGGATTAATACAAGTTTAATTATCAATCCGAGAGATTAGATGTATCAAGTGTATGAAGACGTGTGCACACATGATGGTGAGTGGTGTCAATGTGACAATGCATGTGACTTGCCTTAGCTACCTATCCAACTCACTAATTCTCTAAAAATGCACGTCACAATACCTGTTACAATAATAAGCACAAATTCAAAGTTTTCTCTCAACTCTAGACTTTGAATATTATCAATAGTTCTCCATTTCCTAGCTCTCGATGAGACACATCTAATGATCATATTTTTAGTCAAATCTGATAAATGTACTTCAAGTTATGATCAAAATAGTGAATGGACAAAGACACCAACACCTTCTCAACAAGTCCTCAAGTCTTACACATGCACTATAACGGCTTAAACATGAAGGAGAGGGGTAGACAATGGTCCTACACACATATTTCAAGATTGAATCACACACATAAGCTCTTGGAGAAGAAGATAATGAGCAAGAAAGATGCGAATTCAAAAAATCAACTTTAGCTCTCACAATGGCAAAAAGTTCTTTACAAGAGTCACCAAGTGACTTATATACATGTGCTCTAAATTTGGTCCTTTCACACAAGAGACCAGAATTTTTATTGAAAAACTCTAATCCCCTACTATGTTACAAGGATTATGTTACAATATTTGGGATTCATGCATCTAGAGGACTCCTCTAGAGCATTTACATAGCTTCATAAGGTATTTCATAGGAACTTGAAGAAGAAAATTTATGCCCATAATTTGAAATTTTTTTGGGGCTCCCTTTTCTGTGCTCCTTTTCTCTGCAACACTCTCCCCCTCTTTGTCTCTATTGTCCCTTGATGGGCTTTGCTTCTTGTCCGTGATTTGTTTATTGTTTTTTCAATACATGCACCCATCGATTGAGGAAGCATATAGGACCTTCAGACAATTTGTTATCTTATCCAATCCTAAGTCCAGTGCTTCTGTCATTGCCCTTGGTATTCCTTACATTCATATTTGAGTGTGGTTGTGTTATTGTTGATGCATGTTAAGCTCTTTTCCACCGCACACACCTAGTAGCTCAACACTTTATTTGTCATCTTGATTGCTAGATCCAAAATTGTAGCATATCACGATAGCCAAAATTTTATAGTGCGTACCATATATTCTTCAATAGGTAACTAGTTATGGGGTGGGCTTGGTAATAGTTGGTAACTTAGCCACTGATTATTGATTGTGCCCTGGCACTGTTCTTCCTAAAATTGCATCCAGGATCTTCTTCTAGGTACTAGGAAAAAGGATGGATTTACTTGTAATAAATATGGTGCAGATTCTCAATGCACCCATAGAGTCAGATTCTTTTCCAAAACTTTTCCCCTCCATATCGGATCTGCTTTGTCAAATTCTTCTTGTGTATAAGAGAATGTATTTTTTTTGAATTGTAAAATGAAGAAGGATATGATATCTTTCACATAGGAATACAAATGATAAAGGTGTCAAAAACAGAGGAAGACCAGGAGGAAGGAATAATATTAAAA